>CAXIVR010000013.1:21908857-23108857 GCA_964035755.1 Teleogryllus oceanicus
ATATTGCATCCTGTAAATTTCTCAGTGATACCAGTGATGGTATATTCAATTGTAGTGCAATATAGTCATATTTGTGTTCAATGAGCGGATCATCACAACCCAAATATCTGGCAGCTATTCTAAAAACTTATGTTGAACAGTTTCTAACTTTTGATGCTGTTAAAGAAGAAAGCGACCATATCACTGGAGAACATCAAAATAGGTCTAATCAGCATCAAATAAAGTGATCTCAAAACATCGATCAGTGAAGATCGTGACAGTCGTTGCGAATCCCAAAGGTCTGAATAGCTTTTGTAACAATTATTGAATATGGTCAGAGAACGTCATCTCAGAGTCAAATATGACACCCAGATCTCTGATAGATGATACCCTATCCAAAAATTTAGAATCTAAGTAATATCGAAATACATTACATGCTCTAGTTCTAGTGAAGGTGATTGATTTACATTTATTGATGTTTAAATAGAGATCATTATCGACACACCAAGCGTGTAATGAATCCAACGCTTGTTGTAGAAGTTTACAGTCATCTAGTGTTCTAATTTTCAAAAAAATCTTTAGATCGTCAGCAAAAAGCAGATATTCCACCTCAGTTAACCTCTCCGCAATATCATTAATGAAGATATTAAACAAAATTGGGCCTAAGTGTGACCCTTGCGGTACACCTGATGAAACAAAAATTGGACTAGATCTGAGACCATTTATCATAACATATTGTATTCTATCTGACAGATAGCTGCGGAACCAACTCAAAAGAGGATCCTGGATTCCAAAACGTTCGAGTTTGTTCATATGGATGTTATGGTTCACGGAATCGAATGCTTTGCTGAAGTCTGTATAAATACAGTCAGTCTGGGTTCTATTTTCTAAAGCATCTAAGATGTAACAGGAGTAATATGCCAGGTTAGCTTCCAAACTTCTCCTTGGTATAAAACCAAATTGTCTTTCTGAAAGATAAGGAATAATTCTGTCACTTATTTTATCAGGAATCAGGGATTCAAAGAGTTTCGGAATGACACTCATAATTGAAATTGGCCTATAGTTTGATATGTTATTTTTGTCTCCTGATTTAAAAATAGGTGTGACATAAGAAGATTTCCATTCATTCGGAAACGAACCCTCTCTCAAAAATTTATCAAATATCAATTTGAAAATCTGGGACATTACATATTTACAGTTGATTATGAAGGTAGATGGAATGCCATCTGGTCTGACAGACCCCTTCATATCCAGTTGATCTATTTTATACAATATATCGGATAAGCTTATCTCTATATCACAAAACGTGTCTGTATCAATCAATTCTGACATATTATCAACATTAACCCCACAAGATTTATTTTTGTAAAATGATGAAAAATAAGTGGCAAAGCCTTCTACTATAGAGTTAACATCATCGTACGTTTACTCTAAACTACTCTAAATTACTCTAAACATAAAAAATTACTGCAAGGGAAAGATTTATTGTTGTTTGAAATGAATGCAAAGAGAAACAAATATATAATTATTTATCCTACTTGCATGCTAGCACAATTCATATATACTTTGTATATTTGATGAGAATCCTTAAATACATAAATATATTTTTTTGACTTACTTTTCTGATTTCCTTCACTTTTATCTGAAGTGCAGTCATCTTCAAGATCCACATCATTGTTGGGTTTACTAGGAATAGATACTGTAAAGGAAGAGAAAAAAATCTTTGTTTAACATCAGTCTTAACATTTTGAAATCACATTGCCTTAATATTCAAGTCATTCCTAATGATCATGATGTACCTAATGGTACATCATGACTAGGGAACAGATTTATATGGTCTAAAAATATATTAAATATGTAAATATACAGGGTGTCTGGGAAGAAAACATCGAAAATTCGAAAATAAGCTCTTAAGACAATTTTAAGTACATTTTGTTTAATAAAGTACTTGCACATTCTGAATGGCTGAGCCGTAATAAGCACTCAAAAGTTGGTTTGAAAATTGCTTTCTACACAAAAATTTCCATCGCAGAAGAATAGAAACACTCCAGAAACATGTAAATTGTTTATTATTTACAAAAGATATTAATATATTTGTTCAGAAAGAAAAATTAACCCAGAAATAAAAAGCACCCAATGAACGCAATTCAACTGCTTTTCTCGGTTAATTTTCACACACCTTTTCCCATAGCCAAATAAACTTTTTTAGAAAATTTACATATCAATATCAACAACATATTTTTGGTGAAATGTTTAATGTAGTTTCCTGACAAAATGGTGTGTGATATAGCACTGATTCAAGAATATGTAAACATAAAGGGATTTAAGATTCAACACTTCACCAGCATATTCTCCATTTCCATTGCAATTTACATATTTCGAAATTTTTAAATGTTTTATATTCTTTCTATTCTATTCAGTAGTTTCCATTTGTATCAACAATATCATCAATTACTTTTAACACTTTACACTTTAATCCTGCAATTACTCTGCGCCATTAAATGTTACATAAATAAGAAAATAAACATTACCTGATTTTATTTCCCGGGGTTTCTCTTTAATTTGCAATATCTTGATCAACTCTTGTTCAGTAATAAGTCCTTTTTGAAATTTTTCTACATCTTCCATTGCCAAACGTTTAATGAGAACTCTTGGTTGATCAATAAGTTTGGCATCTTTTGGAGTTGAAGGTTCTGAAGAAACCTTTTTGGCAAGAGATGATTTTTGAGAGGCATCTTTTGGTGTCTGCTTTGCAACATCAGGTGATGATTTCTGAAGGACCTCTTTAGGTTCAACCAAATTGGTTGATTTTTCAATTATTTTTGGAGCAGGCGTACACACAGGAACTAAATTTTTTCCATTTGGTATCATCACTGTCCGTAAAGGCACACCTTGGTTCATTATGGCACCAGTCGCAGAATCACGAAAAAGCAAATTTAGCACTCTTCCAGGCTGAATGCCATTTAAGGTAGAGGTCTGGCCACCTATGTTGGACAAAATGAAGTATTTTGTGGGAGTATTCTTGTTAACATTAAGCGGATTTGGTACATCTACTGACGGAACAGTTCCAGGTTTCAGTCGAAGAAGGCCTCCTAAGTGCTTTGCTCTCATATTTACATAATCTTCTGGATGAAAGTGTTTTGAACAGAGTCTTAAAGTAGATGTATCATCTATATCACTTAAATTGCAAACTTGTTTCCACAGTTTGCAAGCTTTCTCATCTGTTGGAAATCTGTCAATCATGAAACAAAATATGTATTGTAAATTATCAATGACCATTACCAAAACAAAGGCAAAATTAAACAATTTTATTTCTATCTTAATAAAGAATAATAACAATAGAATATTAAGGTGATGCATAAATACTTTAGCAAATTATATGTTTTGGCCAGTACACTTTACAATGGATTCTAAAGACATCACAAAGAAAACTATTTCAAAGTTTAAAAATGTTAAGGAAATATAAAATCTCTTACTTGTGGAATGACAGAGTAGATTGTTTGCCACCAGGTTCTCTGTACTTGCATAAAAAGCAATACCTCCAGTAAATAGAATCCACTGCAATGAACAAATTGTTATTCAAATGAAAATGCTTTTCAATTCTGACAAATTCATCTAGACTTCTAATGTCTCAAAATAAAAGGGGCCTAAATTCTTTCTTGTATCTAAGGAGGACATCTGTTTACTGGCAGGAAACCAGGAATCTAGATTAAATTTTCCTACTAGTTGCACAATAATACTAATATGAAACTTTTGATTTTTCCTCTCAGGGGCCAGCTTCAACAAAGCACCCCTCCTGGCAGTCCATCCACTTCTAATCATGTATAATTAGAGTATTGGAAAAAGGTGCCCCTAACTTCCTCACCATTTCCCCTCTCTTATTTTGCCAGGCCAACACTAGCTAGTGGAAACCCTTTGAGGTTGCCACAGCCCTTATCCACTAGTTCCTCTGTTATCTTCTAGATGCTATCCCCATCCTTGGATCCTTAGCAGTGATGGTTTGATGACAGGATAGGGTAGGAAATGAATAAAGGACCATACTGGTGACATGCTTATTGTCACTGGAAAAGGGAGTATCTCGAGAAAACCTGCCACAAACACACATATCTACAACAAACTCCACTTGGAACTGCATGGGATTGAACCAGGGCATCAGTGGTAGAAGGCATGCAATCTGACCTCTCTGCCATGCCACCAAATAACACTACTTACTCTACAAATATTACTAATTTATTTATTTACTTACTTACTGTACAGACAATATATTTTCAAATTTACAAATATGTTTCAACTAAAAAATAGGGTGACTTTTACAGAAAACATACTTAACAAGAACTCTAAAGAAGGAAAAAATTGTAATAAACAAAAGCTTAACAAAAATAACGGAGGAACTTGCAATGGAGAAACAGAAACGTAAGAGTACGCAGCTCACAACTCGATCGCATGAACATTAAACAACAAGAATTTCAAGTACATTCTGACATGAAAGAACTGTCAAAGAATCAGAGGCCACGAAAAAGAGTGGGGCATCAAATGAAAGACTAAGAATGCACAAAACTTCCAGAGGGGCTTAAATAGTCTGTGGATGACACGGTATGGAAGGAGCGAAAAGAAATAATGTTACATGTGAAGAGAAAGAGGGTAGTGACAAAAATCATGATTATAATAATTTGGACAAGGACAAGAAAATAGTGATAGCTCAGGCAATACGTTTTCATATTCTCATCAACAAGACAATTTGCAATTTTAATTAAGAATTAGTTACAAATTTAAAATATCTCATGTGGCACGTTCAAAATTAGGGGGAGGTTAGGTTGTAAGTTAGGGTTCTTTGACTTGTCTTTGACGTTTTCTTCATTTGTTGATTTGTTGTATTTTTTTCTAAAATTTTCTATTGCTATTCTGTAGTGTTTTCAGGACACAACTCCTAAATTAAGAAAAAAAATTCTACAATATTTTAAGTTTTAAAATAAAGTTGAAGATCATTACCTTTCGACTCAGAAGCTTCCTGATCATTCTCATTTGTCTTAGGTAAAATGCCTTCATGAGAAATACTAAAACTTGAACTGACATCATATCCATGCATTTTATTCTCTTCTCTAAATAAGTCTGATGCAATCAATTGTTTGTTGACTGCTTCTAAACCAGCAATTGGTTGGAGGGTTGTTCTGGTAGCTGATTTGATAAGGTTTTCTTGCTGCCCAGATGTTATTGAAAGAGATTGCCCAGAAGTGCTAGTAGAAGGAATATTCTGAGATGGTACTGCTCTAGGTTTTAATTTCAAAGAATGTCCCCAAACCTTTGCATCAGGGTCAACAAAGTCATCTTTCGTGAAGTGTTTTGAGCATAATTTCAAATGCGTAACATCAACACTGTCACTGAAGTTACATATTTTCTTCCAATGTTGACATAAAATTCTATCTGTTGGAAATCTAAAAATTATTTTCAAATTATTAGACCGTTTCTGAATGTACAAGAAGCACAAAATGTATATAATTACAAATAAATGATATGGAATCCCAAAAATGATTTATACATGCAATACTACAAAAAACTGCTGACCCTGAGTATGCATGAAAAAAATAATAACAAAATATTATCATTATTACCATTATCATCAAAATAACAATTATAAAATATACAAAGAATGCATGACAACATACCTGTGATAGGAGTAAACAGTATATTTTCCACCTATCTCCCGGAATTTGCAAAGAGAGCAAACTCTCCAATACATTGCTGTAAATAATGAAAATGACTTAAGCCTTAAAAAAAAACACTGATTTTGTACCTTTTTAACTCGTTTTTTTTTTTTTAAAAAAATTAAATAAATTTTTTCATTTATGTAATAAAAAATACTGCAGTTCAGTCTGAGGTCCCGTTCACACAGAAACATTAATGAAAACAGAAAGGTAGCAAACAGGTTATTTAATTCAATCATTCACAATTACTAGTTAATGATTCTCATTAACATCAACATGAACACAACTATCAGATACTTTACCTAAAAGATAGTAAACTTTAAGCTTTTATGTTCACATTGACATGCAAAAGACACTAACTACTATAGCATGTACTTTGTTTAATTATTTGCAATGGTTACCTAATATCTGTATGCACAGAGAATAAGTCAAATTTTGCTACTTTTCAGAGCACGACAATTTAAACAACTTTGTAGTTGTATAAAATCAAGATTTTGTTCTAAATCACTGAAATTTGGTAAAAAGGTCCTTAATGTAAGGCAAAGTAACTTCTCACCATTACAAAACTAAATAATTACTGTCATCAGCAGGGAACGGACAGACTAAAAATATATGAAATATGTAAATATATATGTAGTTTTCTTTTATCAAAATATGGAGTTAAAATGATAAAAAATTACCATGGTAAAATATTATTTTATTGTCAGTTGATAAACCCCCCCCCCATGTTTAAATTCTGAAATGTAACTTCTAATTTTACTCTGGCTGACTGCTACTTTTGGCATTTAACACTGGGTTAAGAGAGGAACTGATAGAACTGAAACAATATATCCTATTGACTGGATTGTAACGGACAATGAAGAGGTGTATAAGTTCAATTATGATGTCCCAGTCATTGTGACGTCAAGTGATTTCTGGGTGGAAGACTCAGAGGGAAGGAGAGGGGGTAGGGTAATGTTTATTAATTGATCATATAGATATGATACTATTTGAACCAGTACAAGAATCTCCAAACTGCAAAAATTTTTTGCCCAAGCTGCGATTCGCACTCAAGTACATGTTTCGCAAGTATTTCACGTGTCCACTACAACATTCCCAAAGCTTCAAAACGAAAGTTGAGCATTGGCAATTTCCAAGAATTCAGAGGTTTAAATGAAAAATGGAAGCAGACATTGATATGTAATTTTGAAAAAGATTTTATTAAGAAAAAAATCATATCTTTAATACTGTACGAGTAGGAAGATGCTGAAAAAACATTTTTTAGTATCATTTTTAACTTTTCAATTTTCAAAAATTAGTAACTTCACTGAAATATCAACCTGCACCATTTTTGTTTGAAAGAAAAAAATCAAGAAAAAATTTAAAACTAATTTTGGGAAAATTTTGAGAATGTCATTGCAAAGTCATGTAAACTATTCCCCAAAATTAAAATACCCATTTCTTACAACAAGAATCCTGTTTTCAAATAATACCTTTATGTTCTCACATTAATTGTTAATGTTCTATGTGAACAAGTCCATAGTCTTAACTTATGAAGTAAAACGCAACATAAAATTACCTTTCTTTGGTTCCACTATCTCATGCTGAAAATCATTTAAACCTTGAAGAGGGCTTGGGTTCAGGTGATGAAACCCAGAAAATAAATCTGATGATGGTTCTCCAGAGAAAGTTGAATAATCCTCATTTTTTATATCAGATCCTGAATTTTCAGCTTCTTTCACAACCACCTCCAGAAGATTGGATGGATGAAATTCTTCATACTCCTCAGATGCCTCTGAGTCTACATCCACTATATCCATTTACTTTATATATTATTTCAATAACACAAACAAAATTGAATTTGAAGACCATACAATCAATTTCTGTTAATTGTGAGTGCAGAACTGAAGATTATTCCTTCATACACATCTCTTACAGAAGGCTTAACTGAGAGAAAAAGAATTTGCCTTATCATTTCAGTTTTGTGCCTGATTAAGTCAATTTCTTGAAGTTCAATAAATCAATGACAGGCAGTCAATCATTAGAAATAATGAATATTATTCAACACCACATCTGTATTCCTCTTGATAACCTAGACAAGAAAATGATTAATTTTAATATGCTTCAAAATTGGATAGGATTAATGCAAAGGAATCCTTTACACTAAAAATATAATAAAAAACTGAAGAAAAGTTTTAGATGCATGATTAGCTATTAATAATTAATTTAAAAAGACACAATATTACATCATTAGGTATTTAAACTTCTTTGTTTTTCATAGCAATGATGTTAAATTTGCTCCTAAAACCTTCGATGCCTTTGTTTCCATTTATACTAGGTAAAAATGAGATTTTGTAACTAGCATGAATGACATAATGCATAATATTTACCATCCATTTCTTTATCTATGGGGCTATTAAATAACTATTACTTTTAGAGGGAGAGGGGTGAGAACTGTGGAAAAGTTAAAAAAAGGAATGGGACAGAACATGTGATTAATAAACGTTCCTGCAAAATTTGTATGATAATAATTACATTTTTAACTTCCAACTAGAAATGAATTTTCAAAAGAATCAAATTTTGAATTTGAAGAACTATTTTAAAATTTGCATGAAATTTTATCCAATTTTTAATACTTTAGTTTAACTTGGAAAATGAGTGGCTTTGAAATGAGGCTTTTCATCCTGTTTCTCTTAAGCAAATGAGCAAATGCTGAGATGGCCCCTTGTTTTGTTTATCATTTGTTATAAATGCAGCTTCACCATCTAAACACATTTTCATGAGCACTGGGAGTGTGAGTGAAAATGTAGCCTTTTTGTTACATTGTAAAGAAATTTTAAATATACATATACAAATAGTAATCATTCCCCATGTACTCACAGTAAATCAATACCTTCATTTGAAGCACATTAAGGGATAAGGTTCGCTTGTCATCACAAATAGGTTGTATATCCCAGAGCAAATATTTTTTTTATCAAATCTTGCCAAAATACATGTTGCTACTAGTATTTATAATTCACCTTAATAGTATAAGAGCAACAGTAGGGATTACAGAGTTCTGAAAAACATGCTTAGATTGGACCTCTCCACCTACTTAACACACAGTTTTTAACTATTTTTTGACACTAAATAAATAAATGGAATGTTCATCTCAGAGGGGGAAGTAAGTGTTACAAATTACTACATGAGTGGGTGAGGGGTGGGGAGAGATCTGCATTTCTATATTGAAATTTAACAAGTTAAACCTACAAGGGTAACAAGATTTCATAGATCAGATCTCACTAATATTCTTCATATTCTTAAAAGATTTCACTAAAATTATTTCATAATACTTAGACAACTATTAAGTGTTATATATTACTTTAATTACAATAACAAAAGCATAATAAATAAATAAAATAATAACAATTCTCAGATAAGAGTATTTTTACTATGTTAAGAGCTGTTGATCTTAAAAACATGCATCATTTATTTGCTTTTGTATGTCCTTTTGGTGGGCATGCAGCATTTAATCAAGAAAGGAAATCATTCAGACATGAAGTATTTTCAGAATATTTCACCCACAGACCCTTTGATACAAAAAGTACAGGCAATGCACATTGCACCATATCATGCAATGTCACATTGTACCATATCATATATATTCCATCATTGACCTTTGATATGAAAAATACAAATGCTGTATCCAAGATCTATTACCTACATAAATTTACAGATACAACCATAAAAAGAAAAACTACCGGCATAAATACAAAGCCAAATGCTATGTGCTTCACCTTACATTCACTTATAGTATTCAAAACACGATGACAACTTTAAATGGCACCAACAAGTCAGAATTGTTTGAAATGGCAAATGATATCCATATGCAGTTAGAAATTAGTAAAGGCTTTGAACACTAAAGAAATTCATCAGTTGAATTACTCAAAATAAACATTAACCCCTTCAGTCACATTGTCCATATATAGTAGATTAGTTTGCATATATTTAATATTTTGTAAATTATTTTGTGCAAGTTTTATTTACTAAATAATTTTTAATATTCATTTTTTGCTTAAAACATACCATTCGCTTTGTTCTTTATTACAACGATGTCTTTCAATGATCGTTGTTAGATATAGAGATGAATCGGATTGACATAATGTGATAGGGGTATTTTATCTTTCATTATTGTATGATGTCATATGTTCTTAGAATCTGCTCACTGATTTTTTTTATTGTTGCCAAAACTTATTTTCTATTGTAAACTGTGTAAGTGTACCCTTGTCAATTCTCAAAAGTTGATTTTAAAGGCTTTGAAGTATCGTGATTTGTGTAGTACACTGTGACTATTACTTGAGTGCATAAGATTGATTAGAAGCAAGTTTTCTCCCTCATTAACTTCCGATCAATTTTAAACATCAATGAACAAAAGATCACAAGCTGTTTCAAGAAGCGGATAGTCTGAAAACTCCTGGTGAAATCTGGCCATTCAGATCTTGAATCCAAACTCTATGCATGTCTTCCACAAAACAATACGAAAGAGTACAAATACTCAAGAGAATAATAATATATAAACAGAACAAAAAATTATTTTTTTAAAATTTAAAACCATAACTAAAAAACAAATAGTAATATAAAATATTTTTCCACCATTGTTAATTTAGGATATATTAAAATCAAGTGTTTTCTCATTGTTAATACGTTCTTTTTTTTAAAGAATGGAACAACGAAGTGATGCCACATTTAGTTACAAAGCGCCAGTACTTTCGCCCTACTTAACGCTACAACTGTCAAAAACTATCAATACATACACATCATAGTAATATGTTTTTAAATAAGGAATTAAGCAGTATCATTAAATTGCAAATGTTCTTATGATTAATTTTTAAGTCATCTTTCTCACAGATTTCATATAAGTGCTCATGAATTAGTCTTTTTACTGAACACATTTTCTTATAGGACTTAACGATTCTCAAAATCCAATGAAAGAATAACAGCAAATACCACTGCATTGAGAAGAAATTAAAATGGTGAATAAAGATCACATAGAATATATTTTTGAACAGTGTGTTATTAAAAGTAACAAATTTCAATTTAATTTTATATTGTTTACATTTTTCTTCCGCTTAACAAAAAGCATTCTCAATGTTGTAACAGACTGTTCCCGATAACCATTATACATGCCAGTGGTTGTCACAAGTCCGTTTGGAGTATTTAATAGTACTGACATTGAATTTTGGGATTTGATTTTTGTACCTACGCAAACTCAATGGCGCGATTGTGGGCCAAGTACCGATTCAATCAGCACTGCCAACCCGGAATTTTGAGAATATTAAAATATAGCAGAAGACAAATTAATTTACAGCAAATTTCAACACAATTAATTTCAATTACAAAAAAAGTAAAACAGCAAGTCACCATAAATAAATATTACGCTATAACGCACCAGCAATGTCCATCTTTCTCAGTTTCCAACGTCGAGTTGCGCATGCGCGAAACTACGGAATTCTATCAGGAAAGCAATGGGCCAATAAGAATCCACTCTACAAGGTTCGACAGATTCTCTTTTCCAAGTGCGTAGGAGGGAAAATGGTTTTATCTCCGTCGTAACTTCCTTCTTTTAGGTTATTACTTTTACTTAGGATGTAACGATAATCTCGATGAAATCCGTCAACTTAAATTACACTCAAGATTTTTTTGTGTTCTGATCTACGATTGTATTATTTAGTTATAACTCAGAGATTTATTTTCTAACCTTACTTTGTTATTAACGGTAAAATTATTTTCGTGTACCAAAACAGTATCCAAAATGTTTTCCTGCAAAAGCTCTGAAATTAAAGTGACAAATGAACGTTTTTTCGAAGACATTAAAAATTCATTATCTTCGGTTTCTAGTTCCTTCGTAATTTGGAACCCGCTTCCAAGAGTGTAATCAGGAGGATATGTAATCAGTGGAAGAGGACGTACTGATAAACGTTTTAGGATTTAAATTAAATTTCATACAATTTTTAAAAGAATTTGACGCACGAGGTCTTGCCATGAAGCGTCTACAAACATTTGTTGAAAAAGAAATATTCCATTTGATTCAGAATACAGCGGGCGACCTAGGTGTATTGACCTTGGTCGATCCGGTCCATTATTTTGTTACTTTTCAATGATCTGCCAACTTGCAAAGTGATCAGCCCCACCGCTGTCACAGGTTGTTTTCCGTGATCTCTCCAATCAACACCAGGCGAATATCACAACCAGTACCATAGCTAGAGACTGCATAGCCGGAGCGGTGCCCTAACAGTCCACGAACCGCGCGAGATCTTTCCTTGTCCTAACCTCACTCCTTACTTACGCACACTTACACGTACATGCACTAAACTACCCCATCGACATGTACTACACAACCACATATACATGTCGGGAGTTTAGAGCTTGCCTCCAATTGGGACGGTGCCCCGCTGGTGGGAGATACCTGGTTTGCTAAAACCCCGCAAGTCGACGAGTAGGTTAGCGCCGGATCTCGCCATCTGGCAGGGGATTTTAGTTTCTCGTATACGTGCGTATATAGAATAAGAATATGATACACGTAGTATAAGTTTCGAAATAGCGCGAAAATCTATTTCGACATTTCAACTGAAATACACGTTTTGAGCCCCCTGTTACGGAAAAAGTATTTTTTCAAGGCGTCCTTTCGTTTATCTGTCCGTCCATGAACAACACTAGCGCCTAAACTATTCGTAGCACTTTTTCCAAAATGAATATTCCCCAATCCCAGGCCAGATATGGCCCGACTCAAAGCTCTACGATTTTGAAAATCATTCTTTAAATTTCGGGGGTACTTTTCATGCAGTCCTTGACACATTTTCATTTTTTTTCTCGAAAATGCCTCCTAATTTTTTTTTTAATTTCTTGTTTTTAACTACTTCTATACAATAAATTTCGAATAGTACACCCCATGGAGGGAGTTCAACCACACTCTTTGTAATTATACTTGGGTTTTTCTAACAAGGCGGCTGAGGGTAGACTCTCCAAGATGGAATTCGGTACGACTTTTTAAGTCATTCTCAGTTCCACAGCTAGTCGCTTGATCTGCAGCCCTGCTTGACGCCGTTGCGATCATGCGACATCTTGCGGCAGAACCAAGAAAGACGCAAATGGTCTTGCCGAATTCCATCTGGGAGATACTACCCTCAACTGCCACGTTAGAAAAACCCAAGTTTAGGGAGATAGCGTCACAAATATGCCAGTCATTGCGCTACGTTTCATAATTATTTCAAACATATTTTTGCGAACAAATGTGTCGAATTGATTGACTAGTGACTCCTGGAGCGTCAACTACTAATGTCAGTGTCAGCGCTGGGCATGGGCAGACCGGGCGATCGCCCGGGGTCCCATAAGTCAAGGGATCAGATAATGAGGCTGATGAAGGGAAAAATGAAAAAGAAAATTGATATAGAAATTAGATCTCGAGAAAAAAAGCGCCCGCCGCGCAGACAACCACGTGCAGAACCAGTGCCCGCAGCGCTACACAGCGTCGTGATGAAATAAGACGCCAGGATCTCATATATATGTACATGTAATTACACACTACGAAGGATAGCATGATTTGAAATACACATCTTTTGATAGAGTTTCATTCGCCCGGGGGGAAGGTACCTGGTACTTCGCCTGGGATGAAGATACCTGGTACGGTGGCCAATGGCGTACCGTGGATGTCAGCCGCCCACTTGTGGTTTTTACAGAGATGCATCTCAATTCCACTCAACACTCGTCACTGCGGTGGCATTTAGGCACGGTTTTTCGCGTCTTTCTCAGTAGGGCCGCTAGGTGTCGCATGCTCGTGGCCGTATCACAAACCGTAGTACCTACTTTGTGACCGGATCAAGCAGTGCTGCAGATGAAGCGACTTGAGCGGCACGACCGAGAATGACGCGAAAAACCGTGTCTAAATGTAACCGTGGTGACGGGCCTTGAGTGGAATTGAGAGGCAGCTCGGTAAAAACACCAGTATATATTTGGATTTTCTAACGTGGCATCTGAGGGTAGTATATCCAAGTTGGAATAAGGCACGACTTTTTTGCGACTTTCTCGGCCCTGCCGCAAGATGTCGCATGATCGTGACGGTATTAAACAGTGCTGCAGATCAAGCGACTCTAGCGGCACGATTGAGAAAGACGCGAAAAGCCGTGCCATATTCCGTCATTGAAATACTACCATCAGATGCTTCGTTAGAAAAACCCAAGTATATGTTTAGGTGTTTCAATTTAAAATACTAAAATATACAGGTTTGAAAAATGTAGCAGATCGTCAATCATACAGCTACATAAATAAAAAACGTAAATAAAATATTTGGCACATTAGCGAATGTATACGTACAGGAACAAATAATCACTATACATACTTATGATCAATGTTTCAACTACAATAATTTGCCAGCGGCGCTAGCCGAATTCGTTTACTTCGCTCCGTGAAGTTACGAAGGTTAAGCGAATTCGAGACTCGCGGGTTCGTGGTTGGGTGACCGGCCAGGAACCCCGGGATCTAACGGCGCCGAGCCCCTGGCCGAAGGGATAAAAGGCACTGACAGCGAAGTGACGAGACTTGACAAATATTAAAAAAATAAAGCACATTAATGAAGATTACTCCCCAGTGCAAAGCGCTCCTTAAGGGGCTTAGAGGCGTTGCGTCAAGGTGTAGACGCAACAAATTAAAAAAAAAATCCATATACGGAAAGCGCTTACATTTACCCAATTAAGTTAATGTGAATGGGACGACTAAACGATCCATCAATGAAACTCTTTGAATTGTCCACGCGTCACTTATGAACTTCTCCGAAGGGACTTATTCGTACTGTAATCCAATTTGCAGGTGTTGTTATACAATATTGAACATAAACAATCTAAGCACAAAATAAAATACGGGTAATACCTACAAGTTAGTACAGACGTGTAGTCAGTTGCTACTAGGAGTAAGATGCCATTATTAGACATTAATTTAAAGAAGTTGTCACAGAATAAGTAATGAAAGATTCAGGCATTCTCATTTTCAATTGGTCAAAATCGTAGGTGCTACCAAAATTTGAAATGAAAGGTCATCTCGGAGCTCAGAGCGAAGACGCTCGCCTTTCTCCAAGGAGGTCTGAGTTCGATTCCCGTCGATTCTCGGACAATCTCTTGTGAAATTTGTTCCAACAAAACGAGTTTGGGTGCTTCATAAGGGCTAGCCCAACCCCTGTGAAGTGTCCTAAACACTACCACTATCCTTATTCCTTCCTAATTCTAGCCGCTGGGTAGTGACGCAGGAGCGCGTGCGCGGAAATGCTATGAACTTGACCGAGCAATGCGGGTAGATTGGGGGCATTAGTTACGGCATCGGCCACTAGATTTAATGAAACAATGCCAATCTCTGAGATATCAGTCGTGCCTTCGCAACTTTCTCAATAAACTGAGTTCTAATTTACCCAGGAGATTGAGGTATCTCCTCTGATGTATCTGGATTGGCTTTGGCCGTTTCTTTAGATATTGTTTAAAAAAACACGACCAGAAGTTCTCAGTTAAAACAGTAAATACGTGCCAATGAATATGTGTTTGGAATATTGTCATCAGTGCCCGCTGCGAACTTTGATCTTCAACAGTTTATTGCGCTAGGGAGGGAGAAGAAGGTCATCGTTCAAGAAAAGTTGCGCGGGTAATACCTGGCGGTCCTCTTGACAACTGACTGCAACGAGACGTGGCGGATATGACATTGTTAATGTAGAAATACTCCCAAGCTGTTCTTAATGAAGGATTACTCCCAGGGCGCAAAGCGCACAACGCCCCCCCCCCCCACTCAAGGGGCTTGGAGACGCGTTGCGTCGAAAGACGCAACGAATTTAAAAAAAATGAAATACTTCAAGTTTTTACAATATATTATATATATTATATATATTATATATATTATATATATTATATATATTATATATATTATATATATTATATATATTATATATATTATATATATTATATATATTATATATATTATATATATTATATATATTATATATATTATATATATTATATATATTATATAATATTATTAATATTTATCAACTTTTTTTGTTAGGAATTCACATCTACCCTACCCCATAAACTTTCGAATTATTCCAGTTTTTGAGATGACCACAGTCTTCCGTATAGTCTTAAAAATATTCACATTAATACTAAGATCTTTTAAACAGTGCCTTCGGAATTACTGCGGTTCTAGAGATGACAATGGGGATGATTCCGACATGGTCTATATTGTCAGCGGAGCGCGCGCCCGGCGGCCCGGCGGTAGCTCAGTCGGCAGATGATTCCAGTTCCTTTCTGACCTATTGATGGTGGAAGGAAGTTGGCAGTGGCTATTTCATAAAAGCATACGACATTTGAATTGATAAACACTGGTTTTCGTTTATTCCTGACTAGTGTCAGGGAAGTTACATTCAAAAAAAAGGAAAAGAATTGACTGATTGATCCCTACCTAATGAGCTCGTTAAAAGAAGAGATTTTAAAATTTAAAATTAAAATAAACTATTGCTAGGAAAAGAAATCAAAAGTACAAATAAACTTGGTTCTATAAGAACCAACTAATTACATGAATGCCTGAGCGCGGCAACGCTAGTGAAATCATAAAAAAAGAAAAAAGACCTCGTTGCGCTTGAAGAGCGAATAAATGAACTCATTAGCGTGAGTTTTGCCAGTAAGGCGACTTATGACGAGGAGCGATGCGCCGACTGGAGTCTTGGGGTCATCGAACCCTGTCAGCTGGGCGGCGTTCTGGTGACTGAGGTCCCGACCGGGCGCCGAGGGTTGACCGCGGCGGCACAGGAGGCTGACAGCGCGGGCCGGGGCGGTGGCTGGCGGCTGGACCAGTCGGGCGGGCGTAGTTCAACCACCCTCACGATTTTTCTGAATCCGTCAGGTGGTAACCGGAGCGTCGGAACACGCCATGGCTCAGAGAGTTCTCAGAATTTGTCAACAATAAAGGCGAATATGCGCCCGTTGATCGTTTGCGGGTGTACTGACACAGTGACCGAAAGCGGCATGCTTTGTCACTGAATTTTACTTCCCGTGTATGGTCAATGATAAAACGAGGAAGAACTTTACAATAGCGAGACTTCTCTCAAATCTAGCAGCGACCCCCTTTACGTGCACTACTCCACACGAACAGTAGTCCTCTCCCGAGCCTCTCCTTTTCCGAAGTCTCTTTCCGAGGAATGCTCAGTCCTTTTTCAAATTTTCTACCAATTCTACCAATCATCTGCACTATTCTCTGAAAATTTCCACTGACCAGTCTCTCTCTCTCTCTCTCTCTCTCTCTGTCTCTCTCTCTCTCTCTTTCTCTCTCTCTCTCTCTCTCTCTCTCTCTCTTAATATTTCCCTTGAGAACGTTTGGACAATTCGCAGGTGCTCTAGTTGCATATTTCTTGGAGCATACAGATTCAAGTCATCCACGTGCGCAAGATGATTTAATCGATATGCTTATTGTGTCCCGTTCTTGATGTCATAGCCGTATTCAATAGAATTCAGGGTCATTTTTATTAAATGTTATTTGTCGTAAATGGGGGGAATGCTAGGGTAATTAAATAGGAATATGGCGCCTTACCAACGGCGCCCAAGTTGTTGTCAAGATAAATAAATATTCATCTGGCATTGAAAGTGACGACGTGGCTAGTCAGATTTGAAAACGATTTGGGGATTGGTTGGAGAGAGCAACGATAGTATACCACTGCGGAAGTATGTCTGTTTTTTAGACAAAACAGTAGAATACAGAACAGTAGTTACAATATTTTGAAAGAAAAGATATGAAATATTTGAGCCCAAGAACGTATATGGAAACTCCCGTCTCACAGACCACTTACACGCTAAGACAAACTGCCGGTCTCAGAGTCCGTCACGATATCCAAAAACGCTCCTTTAGTGCTTGCCGCTTCCGCAGAACTATGCCGCCGAGGGCCACAGAGGAAACCACTATATGTGGCTGTCAACGCTCTCGCCCACTCACATCTGCCACTATTGCGTAAACCAGCCGGTGGCTGGTTGAATTCGTTTACTACGCTTCGTGAAGTCACGTAGGTCAAGTGAATTCGAGACTCGCGGGTTCGTGGTTGGGTGACCGGCCAGGAACCCCGGGATCTAACGGCGTCGAGCCCCTGGCCGAAGGGATAAAAGGCACAGACTGACTGCGACGTGACGAGACTTGACAAATATAGTAATTAACGGAGGATTACTCTAAAAATTCATCCAAGCACATTAATGGAGGATTACTCCCCAGTGCAAAGCGCTCAATGCCCCTTAAGGGGCTTGGAGACGCGTTGCGTCAAGGTGTAGACGCAACAAATTAAAAAAACAAAAAAAAAAACAATTTCACTTGGTGCCTGTCAGACCGAGGTTTTCATAAAAGTGTGAAGTTTTTTAAACGCTTTTACGAATCCTGACTGTATATACAGCCAAATCTATTGTGACATACCAATATGTGGGTCATTACATGTTATTTGTCGTAAATGGGTGGTAATGCTAGGGTAATTAAACATGATTATGGCGCCTTAGCAACGGCGCTCAAGTTGTTGTCAAGATAAATAAATATTCATCTGGCATTGAAAGTGACAGCGTGGCTAGTCAGATTTGAAAACGATTTGGAGATTGGTTGGAGAGAGCAACGATAGTCTACTACTGCGGAAGTATGTCTGATTTTTTTGTGACAAAAACAGTAGAAAGGGGAAGCCGAGCTCTGGAAGGCTGAGCAGTAATAAAAAAATTCATATTCTGACATATGTCGTGACGCTGTGCGGGTCGCTCGCGGATAGATAATTTGTGTAATTGGAACTTGTAATTTTTCATGAGATTGAGGAACGTTGGACTCCGAATAATTTACAATGTGTTAAAAGTATAGCTCACGAACAGTTTGGACTTTAATTATTTTTACAACACGCGGAAATTAGAACTTGTGAGAAGTCATATATGATAGGACTCGGAAATATTCTGGAGAGTAATTAATTTGTGGAACTTTAAAACTTTTCCGCTGTGTAATCGTAAAGAACTGGGTATTATTTTGCACGTTTACTCGAACTAGAACTACGAATATTTGAAGTAGTGCCGATCAGTGGCTCGGCAACGTTCGCGTGGAAGAACAGGAAAGAAGAACGCGGTACTTCGACTCTGGAATCCGCATCACCGGGGAGAAGAGATGGTCCTTCGTGGCGACATCGATCAAGAGCGCGCGAAGTATAGTACAGTATAAAGGTTCGAACAAGGTCATGACCAAAGGAGAGTCTTTCTGTTGCAATAAGCAATAAATCCTAAGTTTCTTTTTGAAAGAAAAAAAAAGATTTTCATTGGCCAATTTGAGCTAATAAGTAACTTGATAAAATATTTGTTTTGCGATTCCTCGCCACTCTGTATGGATGGCAGATAGGGTAATCGGCTATCAATAGGTAATAGCGATTATTTCAGACGCAACCCATCGACCCAGCTAGCGGGACAATATCTAGTTTTCTTTGAAGCAATAATAGCTAAAAATATTATCGTAACCTTTTTCCTGGCGCCCGTGTTAACATAAATTCGGAAACGGGTCACGACGAAACGGACCAATAATTTTGAGCAGTTTATGGACATGTTTCAGTATATTTTGATGGTTCGCATATGCTTGGCCACACACAGCTGAGTCAATTATTAACTGTTCTTTACAGCCCTTTGATCCTCTGCTGAAGCCTTTTCGCTGAGGGGCAATGATGTTTTTTGTTCGCAATGACCACACATTTTCTTAGCTAAACACGATGTTATAATTTTGTATAGAGTAGGCAGATAGGTTATTGATTGAAATTTTGTCGAGTCCTGTGTATTCAATATGTTTTTAGGTAACAAGTAAGCCATACCATGCATTTTATTGGATCATCTAAGGCATAAGGTTGATTCGATTTTTCATGTATGCATGTCAATCTCTTATACCAAAAGTTTTGAATCCTATTTGGTACTGGTGACTTCCAATTGATTAGTTTTCCAACAGCATCCTTAGAATCAATGACTGTGAATGACACATTTCCCATCTGTGGTAGTTGTTCTGACTTTTGTTACTCTCCTTCCACCCAACTTGCGTGCTGAAGTGTAGTTTTTGGCATCTGAGAGCTGTCTCTCCCAAAAGTCTTGAACATTTTGTGAGGTTGGATACTTGGCGCTAGTTGAGGTTTTTGTGTCTCATTGTTCGGTAAAAGGTTTTTTCACACTTATTAAACAAGTGGTCCGTTTTACGCTTGTTACTTGTATCGTGTCTAGCGAGACGAAAATACCGATAGTTTCTGTTTCATGGTATCGAGGCACTTCCAAGGGGAGGTGGGTTCTTCTCGTTGCGTGTGGGTACCATGCCTCCACATTATCTTCTTCACTTGCTTTGTCCATTTTATAGATCTTACCCCCTTTACATATTCCGCCAACTGGTCCACGTCCTGCCTAAAATCTTTGATTTTATTATTCAGCCCTTCGGGATGAAATTCGGGTATTCCTTGATGTCTGTCGTTCAAAATTAAAGTCTATTCCAACAGCTATCACGATCGTCACTGCACCATATTATACAATCAAGTGAAGTTGCTAAAGACTATGGCAATTACGAACTAATGTATGTTGCGAGGAACTTAGTGTTCATCAAATCAATTATTTTCGCCAGTTGTTTGGACTATTGACTTTTGGTACCTTTGGGCGGCTGATTGGATTTGTATCTTCAAATTCAATAATAGCAGTCCTCTTTAATGTGTAGAGATTGTTATTCGTTCGTTCTTCTTCCTTTCGGCAAGCGATGTCTTTATTTACTGCCTTCACAAACTGTTGAGCTCCTTCAATGTTTGTTTCATCTATCGCTTGGCTCTCTGGCCGCGCCATCAAATCCTCTTCAGTAGTCCTGATAGGTTTCTTTAATTCTTCCTTGATTGCATCAATTCTCGATTTTGGCATCAAATGTTTTTTTTTTAGATTCTACGATATTGACTGCGCTGTATTGCTGCAGAAATGAAGAAACAAAGTTCTTTTCCAACAGAAGTTTATTACAGATGAAATTTACAGACAGGTCTGGTTCTTACTATATACAACATGTGAACTGACACATAGGCCCTTGCGGCCAGTATTTATTAGTTTCCTGAAAAGTGATTGTCATTCTGACACACTTTCACATATATCTACATTTACACTTCGAAGGTCGGAAGTGGGATGGGGTGTTGACACTTTACCAATTTCTGCCGCCGCACTGGAAGTTTCCGGGTGACGGGCAGACTTTACTTAGGATATCTTTAGATGGAAAGTTACATGCTTCAAATGAAAGTTTCCTGGCGCCGAGCTGTCGGCGATACATTTAATTTTACATTTCTAGAATTCGAATGCTGTCGTCACAGGAGGTGAAGATTCTTTTATATTATCATCTGATATTACATGTGTGGTCAATATACATGACTCAAGCACACCCACAAGCTGCCGCACTGAGCAAGTTGATGACTTGCTGATGACTAATATAAATGTCCCAGATCTAGTATCACCGGCTGAAGCGGTTCAGGCTATCAACTGATGTCACTGCAGTGCTTCTGACCGGGAGGTCCTAGGGTTCAAGTTCCTATTTTCGACCCTAGAAAGATAGCTATGTCGAATTCAACAGTTCAGAGCTATTCGCAACGGCTTTGACTGACCTGAATAATGTACATATTAATGGGCTTTCAAATGCAGGCGAAGTAAAAAATAATCAAGAAACGTTATGCAATGCTACTCATACATACGAGCATGATACCAATAAAAATTTAGATTGTAAATTATTTAAATTCATAAAAAGATAAATGTTGGTCTATGTGTACCAGTGGTGGGGCGTAAGAGTAGTCAAATTTTCGAAAAACTGTACATGCCATTGCGAAATCTATCTTTAAGGAATTTATTTCATTAAGGAAAAATATCTCTATCTTTAATATTTTAACTGTAGGAAGACGACGAAAAATGTTTGAAAATTTGCCAGTTTTGCAATTTTCAATATATATGGAGTAATATACATAGTATAAGAGAACATTATGTAATGCTGCGAGAAAAAAAAACACGTATTTTCGGCGAATAAAAATATTGCCGGGCTCTATGCTATGAAGTGCATAAAACCAGTTGCTAAATTAAGAGAAAAAATCCTCTAACACGTGGTGTAGCCAGAAGTGCTATTTTGTGGGTCCTTGATGCCGAAAAAACAATTGAAAGCAAAACGTCCGTCCGTCTGTCCGTCCGTCTGTCCGTCCGTCTGTCCGTCCGTCTGTGAACACTACTAGCACTTAAATCACACGTACGATCTTTTCCAAATTGAAGAAATTCCTGTTGATTTGACTCTATTTGATGCTTTGAAATTTTGAAAACCATTCTATAAATTTGGGGATACTACTCATAAAGCCCCCCAGACATTTTCAAAATTGTCTCAAAAACGGCTCCAAATTTTGTCTTTAAATTTCTTTCCAGAATAGAGTAAAATACACTTATAAAGGTGGCATAGGTACGATTTTCACAGTTAAGTCTGGATTTTCGAAAATTGAAAATGTTTGAAATGTTTTCGGTGTCTTCTTACAATTACAAAATTAAAGAGATTTTTCCTTCAAATTAAATTTGTTGCGCATAAATATTTCTTTCAATAAGGTCATGTAGATTTTTTAAAAAATATAGTAGTTTTCGTGCAATAGAGGGTGCTATATTTGCAATTTTAAATAATTACAAAAACATGATTTTCTCATAAACGGCTCCACATTTTTTCTTTAAATTTTTGGTAATTATAGTACCAAATGGACCCTATCCGATGACATAAACTCCATATTGCTTCATTCTTTGTTTTTTTTTCCAAATACTACAAAAATGTATTTTTTTACTTGTCTCCCACGTTGAAAATCTTTACACTACAGGCGATTTCTTCACTTTATTAGATTTATGAGTACATGTGCTTTAAATAATGTCATATAAAGTTTCTCGAAAACTCCACAGTTTTCTGTAAAAATGTGATAAATTTAAAAAAACCTTTTAAAAAATATCTCTCATGCCATGAATATGCACATATTCATCGATTTGTACACATTATTGCATTTGTTAGTAGAAGTACTTTAAATTACTTCAAATGAAATTTTTCGAAAACTCAATAGATTCCTGTGAAAAATTAAATTTTTTTAATTTTTTTTTTAAATAAATTTTTCAATGAAAATTGCTATTTGGGATGATGTTATAGCCTCTTTTAATATTCTTAAAATATAATTTATGATCTACAATTTGGAAACCGAAAAGTCGCGAAAATTTCAAAATAAAATTCTTTCGGCCGCAATAGATGGAAGCAGGCAAGAAGGAGGGACAAGACTGTACAGTACCAGTCCACAATCAGGAAATTAGGAAACTTTACTACGGGAAAGTCTGTGTTATTCTGTAGCACACCCAGTTTTCTCGTATACGTACGTATGTATATACGGAGTAATATGCGTAGTATATAGTAAGTTATGTAACGCTGCGGGTAATCGATTTCGAGATTTCAACCGAAATAACACGTTTTGGGCTCCCCTGAAAGTCTTGTTTTTTTTTCAAAACGTCCGACCGTCCGTCCGTCTGTCCGTCTCTATGTGAACACTGCTAGCGCCTAAACTATCCGTACGATCTTTTCCAAATTGAAGAATCCCTTGTCGATCTGCGTCTAGTTGAAGCTTTGAGATTTTGGAAAACATTCTTTAAAATGTGGTGGACTTTACATAAATCTCCCCGTACATTTTCGAAATTTTCACAAGAACGGCACCAAATCTTTTCTTTAAATTTCTTGTCAGAATGGAGTAAAATACTCTTATGAAGGTGGCATAAGTCCGACTTTCGCGGTTAACTGAATTTTCGAAAATTGCAAAAGTTTGAATTTTTTCGGCGTCTTCCTAGAACTATAAAATTGAAGACACAGATATTTCCTTTAAATTAAACTTGTTGCCCATAAATAGTTCTTTCGTGTACTTTTTTGAAAATTTCATAATTTTTCGTGTAATAGTGCGTGCCGTATTTGCAATTTTTTTAAAATTACAAAAACATGATTTTCTCAAAAACAGCTCCATATTTTTTCTTTAAATGTTTGGTAGGGTTGGAACCAAACGAACCTTATACGGTCATATAAATGCCATATTGCTCTATTCTTCCCTTTCTTAAATAAATAAATAAATAAATAAATAAACGCGAAATTTTTTGACTTGTCTCTCACGTCGGTAATATTTACATTAAAGGCGATTTATTAAAAAAAATCAAAATTCCAAATTCCAAACTTTTACCTCGCAGGCTTTTATTGCAGAGAGAGAGAGAGAGAGAGAGAGAGAGAGAGAGAGAGAGAGAGAGAGAGAATCGCATATAGGTCCTACGTATGAGGGTTCCTGTATTTACGTTAGAAATAATATTGAGTCTATCTCCTTGGCGGAATTAAATGTGTGTTCCATTGAAAATATTTTCGAAATGTCTGTTGTACATCTTACTTCACTGAAAGTGATAATACTTTGCATATACAGACCTCCAACAAAGAGAACTGCAGATTATATTTTGTTCTTAGAAAACCTGGAGATAACACTTAACAAAGTCAGTAATCGCTCTTTTGAATCCATTGTTGTATGCGGAGATTTTAACATTGATTTTCTGGTCAATCTTGTGAGAAAGAAAAGTTTCTCAATTTAATTAATTCCTTCAATTTAGACATTACAATTAATGTACCTACACGGATCACACACAAATTCTTACCATTATAAGAAATGCGATCACTGACACAATAAATAATTCACGTATGACTAGATTGTTTACAAAAAGTAAAATAAAATTATTCATTGATTACTTGATGCAGGAGTCATGGGAAGCGGTTTATAATACTGTTGATTCAAACGACAAATATAATTCTTTTTTTTTTCAACTCTTTCATTACATTTTAACACTTGCTTTCCTCTTCAAAAAAGAAAAAAAATTTCACGGAAAAGCAATTCGTGGATAACACAAGGGATTAGGACATCTTGTAAAAACAAGCGAATTCATTTCATTTCTAAACGTCATAACGTATCTCAAAATTTCCTTGTCTACTTTAAAAAATACAAATCATTGTTACAAAAGTTATAAGGCAGGCAAAATCATAAAACTTTTAAAAAAAAAAAAAACGACTAAATCAACTAGAAACCCTGTAGAGAATGTCGTTTTAAAATATAACGATATAAATGTGAACGATCCGGCAACAGTAGCTAGTCTCTTTAACCAATACTTTTCGAGAATTGCTGCCGATCTCACTAATCTTTAGCCACAAAATTCAATAACATACATTTCACCCAAAATTTTAGACACGATGTTCCGTTTCCTATGAAATTCTCAAAATAATCTGTAAACTAAAAAATAAATATTCGTCCTGTTTAGATGAATTCCCGGATTCTTTGTTAAAAACATATGCCATTATACACCCGTTAACTCACATATTTAATGCATCCTTATGCACTGGCTTCCAGATATTTTCAAAACAGCTAAAATTAAGCCGCTCTTCAAAAAAGGCAACAAAAATGAGATTTAGAATTATAGGCCCATTTCTCCTCTATCAGTTTTTTCAAAAATATTAGAGAGACTTTTTTACGTACGAATGGAAATCTTTCTCAGTAAACACGACGCGCTTTCAGATTGCCAACATGGATTTAGAAAATCAAAATTAACGGAAACAGCTATATTTTCTTTTCTTAAAGATGTGGCTTCATCATTGGATCAAAACGAGGCACCTATTGGATTATTTTAGATCTCTCAAAAGCTTTTGACGTCATTGATCATGACATTTTACTTTCCAAATTACCTTCATATGGAATCCGTGGTATTGCTCTAGATTGGTTATGTTCGTACCTTAAACAACGATCTCAGAGAGTGGAAATACCTTACTGGAATGATAGAACATTACGTACGCACCTTTCCGACTCTTTGCCCATTGCACGTGGAGTTCCTCAAGGATCGATTTTAGGCCCAATTCTGTTCCTACTTTACGTAAACGATATGCCCTCGACGATTCGAAACGGAAGAACGGTTCTCTTTGCAGATGATACGAAGATTCTTTGCAATAAAGAAACCGTAAATAGTACAATATCAGATGTTTCAAATTGGTTCCGAAATAACAAATTAATAGTAAACGAAAAGAAAACGGTTTTAATGCAGTTTTCCATTTCAAATAAACAATTCTGTGCTCCATTGAAAATGAACGGTGTACCATTGATGTTGGGGCAACAAAATTTTTAGGTCTCTCAATTCAGTTAAACCTTAAAAGGGACGTCCATTTACATGAATTGAACACAAAATTAAGTTCATTATGCTACGCGTTCAGAATTCTTGCAAATTCAGTAAGCCTTCATACTGCTCGTTGTGTATATTTCGCTAATGTTCATTCCCGCCTGAGATATGGCATAATATTCTGGGGAAATACATCTTATAGCTTCC
The DNA here is from genome assembly GCA_964035755.1 of Teleogryllus oceanicus. Lineage (NCBI taxonomy): Eukaryota > Metazoa > Arthropoda > Insecta > Orthoptera > Gryllidae > Teleogryllus > Teleogryllus oceanicus. The sequence goes on from CAXIVR010000013.1 coordinate 21,934,947, forward strand.
AGACTTTTAGATTACAAAAACGAATTGTACGAATAATAACCAAATCCCACCCTCGTGATTCATGTAAGCCTCTCTTCATTAATCTAGGAATTTTACCATTACCTTGTCTGTTTATTTACGAATCAGTGGCTTTTGTCAAAAATGACTTGCTTAAGGGCGGGAATATATTTTCAAAAAATGCTGGTGTCTATTACTATAACACTCGACGTAGAAATCATATTCATCAGATGACAGTATCAACAGCTCATTACAAACAATTCACATACAATACATGTACATTATTTTACAACACTTTGCCAGATGACATTAAACGATTAAATTCGATAGAAAAGTTTAAATCCCAAGTGAAATAGTTTCTGCTGCATAACTGTTTCTATACAATTAGAGACTATACTGAGCATCACAAGGAAAGTGACATTAACTTTAACAATTATACAGAATGCATTATTTAATATTTGAACTGTATAAATGTGTATAAACAACCTGTAACAAGTATTGTATTGCAGCGTCCGGGTCAATGACCCCCATCTCGATCAGGTTTTTCGTCGTTTCCCTGATCCATTGAGCAAATGCTGAGATGGCCCCTTGTTTTGCTTCTGGACATAAATGTAACTTCATTTTCTGTGCACGTCTTCTAGAATTCAGTGGGAAATACAATTATTCAAATTATCGTTTCCATGTTGTCGCGGCAGGAAGTAATATTTTGAAGGACAACATGGATAAGAGCCAAAATTTATTGCCTTTTTATCCTTGAAAATAGATTTTATTACTTGGGAGCTTTTTTATTTTTCTCCAATTTTAAGTAGTATATGACTTAGTGTAGGGATCACAATTTTGAAAATGTGCGCACAATTCACTTTTCCCCATAGCACGTCATACGCAGTTTTTAACTGCTTTTTTGACGTAAAATAAATTTAAAAAATAAATTAAAATTATTATTTTTATGAGTACATGTGCTTTAAATAATGTCAAATAAAAAGTTTCTGGAAAACTCAACAGTGGTCTGTAAAAATGAGTTAAAAATTCTGCATTTTCAGAAACGCTCAAAAGCCCTTTTCTCAAAATTGGGTCAAAAATTTTTTCATCAATTTTTTCTAATATATTGTGCTATTTGCGCTGTTTAATATGACGTAAAGTTCATTTTGGTGTATTCATTTGCTTTGTTTTTTGTTTTCAAAAATTACACAATTTCTTTTAAATATTTCTCATGCCGTTAATATGGACATTTCCATCGATTTGTATACATTACTACATTTTCGAGTGGAAGTGCTTGAAATGACTTGAAATAAAGTTTTTCGAAAACTCAATAGATTCTGTGAAGAAGAGTTTCACATTTCTCATTTACTGTAATGCTTCATCGCCATTTTCTTAAAAACGGCTTCAAACTTTTCAATGAAAATTTCTATTTAGAACGAGATTTTACTCTTAAATATTAAATATTCTCTCAAGAATATTAAATATTTTTGAAGTCAAATTTCGATTCTACTATTAAGAATCCGAAAAGTTGATAAAATGTCAAGAAAATGTACTTTCGGTGACGATAGCAGGCAGCTAGCCAGAGAATGGAGCGTGACCTTCAAGCCAGTCCACACCAGGGAAATTAGAAAATTTTACTTCGAGAAAGTCTGTGCAAACTGTAGCACCTCTAGTTAATTTTGAAAATGTCCCAAAAGCATCATGCAAAATACGCCCCAAAATTATAATATCGGTTTCAAATTTAAGGGGCTGCGACATCCGTTAGATCGAATGGGAAACTCAATTTTGGAGAAAACGGCTATTTTGGAGAAAATAGCCACGAGCGTTGTTTACAGGTGGACGGACAGATGGAAGGACAACCGTTTTGCCGTCAATCGATTTTCCAAAATTTCGGACCCACCAAACATAGATTCTGGATACACCATCGTTAGAGACATTTGCCCCCGAAAGACAATTAGCAACTGAATTTACCCACTCTTTCGTTACCGTGGCCCGACAATAGGAGTTTTCTGCCGTTTTCTGGCGCACGATTACATAACTTTCTCTTCTTACGAAGTACCTTCATAAGGCGAGAAAGTAAAAAAGTTTTCGATGGTTTTAATGCACCCTTAGGTACATTAGTGAAACGTCGTGGATTAATTTCCTCTTTTTTCGTCGAATATAATACAATTCTCGAATTTAAAAGTATTGTGTAGCTTGATGCCTCGCAATGCGGAAAATCTGCGACATTCCACCTGCTGCCACCGGCGCCGGCCGAGTAATAGATGTATATAATACATAATTGGGTTGGATTGGGTGGGATCACAGTGTAAGATATATCTTACACCGTGGTGAGATGGACCGCAGAGTGCACCGAAGCGCATGCTCATATTTTACTCAATTTGGTCGTGAGAGCAATGAGCATGCCATGCATTCTTGCAATACTCCTGCTCCCGCAGATAGAATAAACGAGAGAAATTACGTGCTTGTGTCCTTTTATTTAAATAAATGAAAGCATTAAGTTCCTAACATACGCAATTTTCGTCAAAAATATTGATTTCTGCAATGTCGTTGATGTGCAATTTCAAAAATTGGTTCTGTGTCATCGAATGCCCCGTTGACTGCGTGGGTGTTGGCTGCATTGTCTTGCAGATGGCGGATGGTGTCGCAGGTGTAATATTGGAAGTAAGTGTTAGCTTGTTTGTTGATTGATAGTGTGGGGGTAAATGTGATTGCTTTATGGAATATTAGCGAAAAAGTAAGTATGTGAATTCAACGATCTGAATGTTCAGTTGAAGGGTTTCGTACCGAAAACGGAAATAAGTTGAGTCGAGCATTCATTTCGCGTCCATTTTCCCGAGCGGGTCAAGCTTTGGGTTGTATCTGGGGTTATTTGATGTGTTGATTATTTATCGACAGATTGCATTAATTAACAGTGAACAAAACTAAGAAAATGTGGCACGAAGCACGTAAGCAAGAGCGGAAAATCCGCGGAATTATGGTGGATTACAAGAAACGCGCCGAAAGGCGGCGAGATTTTTATGAGAAAATCGTAAGTACATCCTGATTAGTGTTTATCCGGACGTATGCCTCTGCAAGGATGAGTAACTGTATCGCGATTTCGCATGTTTTAGAAAGCCGATCCCACACAATTCCTGCAGTTGCACGGCCGTCCTGTTAAAATTCATTTGGATCCGGCTGTTGCTTTGGCAGGCGACAGCCCGGCTAATATGTAAGTGTCGAGGTCAAGAATATATTCCTCGGATTGCTGTATCTAACTGGTGCTCTGCGTCTAGACCCACGATTTTTATCCTCTGTGGGATGGTTTGCCGGAGTTCTGCATGTAGTTTGTATGTGGCCGTAGGATGCCTTGGCAGGGTCGTGCTGATGTGCTGATAGATCGGTTTGATGTACGGGCACATCTGGACCACATTCCAGACTACCCAGTGCGCACTGACCCTCCAGATCCAGAGCAGTTGTCAAGGGAAGACCGATTAGCCAACTATGAACGTTATCGCATCATTGTGCAGAATGACTTTCTGGGAGGTAAGCATTGCTCAGTACTGAGTCCCTTTCCATGTAAATGTAGTAATGTGCAACATGAACAATTTCTGTTCTTTCTTAACTACTTACCAGTGCGACAGGATATTGTGAACCAATATCCAGTATGTTTCCAAGTTATAAAAATCAGTGCAGATACAAAAACTGTAAGCTTCTTTGTTAAATAATTGTTCTTTTTTCAAGAGTTTGCTAAAAAATTGCTTTCTCTTGAAAAAGGTTTTTTTTATAATGTTAATAAGTTAGTATTGGAGAATGGAAAACCATATAAGAAAATTCTAATCCCCTTATTTTAAAACGTGTAAATATCTTCAATTAGAATCTCTTTTCATTAGTACTCATTTTAATCTCTCAATTCTTATTTTAATTTTTTTTATCAATTGTATTTTAACAAAAAAGCAGTTCTAGTGTTTGCAATTTACTAACAAAAATCAAAGTTCTATCAAAAAGGATTACAAATAAATGAAGCAGTTTTAATTCTGTGATTCTGTAAAAATTGCAAAAAACGCTAATATCTTTAAACCAGTATCCTTGCAGGTCTTCTTTGTGCTTTTGAGTCAAATATTAATTTTTGAATGAAAATATGTGACCATATGATCAGTTCAATTTGTGTCATTCTTATATATTACATTTTTAATTCAAATGATTTGAAGGGCATACAATACTTATATAATTCTCATTTTGTTGAAGATTATTGTGTAATTGAAGAGAAAATTGATGAACAATTTTTGAACATCAGATGAATAAATTTGGGAAAAAAGCAGTGACGTCTTTGTCTTTTGCATATGAAACCATTTTTGATTTCTCTGAAGCACATGACTTGTGAGATGCTTCTTTCTCAACGTTTCTCTATTCAATAGAATAGATGTCTTGATGTTAAAAATGAATGTTAATAAAAAAAAATAGCTGAAGTCTAGAACACAGTACAAACCTAAGGAAGTCGTTTAAACCAATCCCAACCCACTCCGGCGAGGGGGAACTCCACGTTGGAGGGGATGAGGGGTGGTTAGGCATTTATAAGGGGAGGCAATTTCACTCTTGTAACTTGCCAGAGCCCTATTACTAAATAGTGTTTAGATCGTGGTGGTATGCCTCTGTGGTAAAGCTTGTAGTGTTCTTTTTTTGCATGTTTGCAACTGCACAATGTGAATTATTAAAGTTTTCTTACAAAGTGCTTACTGAAGTGCTTTTGTATAAAAATGAATTGGTAATTATGCAGTGGATAAACTCGAGGATGTTTATAGTGATCGTGAGGGCCGTTGGCCCGGGCCTCGCTGTGACTTAGATCCAGGTGAGCGAAGTGAGAAAACTTGCCTTTGGAAGTAATTTAGCATTAAAATGCAGGGGAACAAAGTGTATTAAGGGAGAGCCACGAAAATCCCTAAAGTAAGTTTTATTCATTTCTGTCAATATCTTGTGGTGTGTACCGCACAAGTGGGTATCTACAAATCACTGTATATTTTACTTGCTTCACAAGCCCAATTTCACTTGCATTTTTGTGTCGTATTACTTTTACAGTCATATTGACTTTTCACAGTATGAATCCAAAAATTGAAGACATTGGTTGGGCCTTTGGCCCTCATGAATAACCTAAAACATCCTTGAGTCTGCTACACATAATTACCAACACATTTTATGTGATAATTCTTTTGGTACAAAAACTCCCCTCATGAATCCATTGGATGGTAAAGAAATCTTTTATTGTTTCTGGACTTTGTAACTCTAGAAATGGAATGTCATTTGTCTTAGTGTTTTGTTATATCACTGAAATTAAAGTTTAAAATTTCCATAATGCTGTATAGTGAACAACACTGTACTGGGAGATATGACACTGTCTTGAACATTGAATGCTACCTCCTTTTCATTTCCCCTTTCCTCTCCAGTGTTGATTTCTCTTTTGCCTGGTGATGGCAGAAAGGTAGGGTTTTCCAAACTTTATTCAAGGCAACACCCTAAGGAACTCTAAAATATTGTTTGAAACCCTGCACCTCAGATATGAGAATCCTACACTTAATAGGCTTCTTAGGTACCCTTCCTCAGAATAAAACAGAAATGTGTACTGTTTCCCGTATTTTCTTCATTTTATAGGAGGCAAACAATTTACATTAGCTTATAATTTTAAAAGATGTAAAACAAGTGATTATTGATAGTAATAACAGCGCTCTGAGTCACTCACATTTCTATATGAAGCATTTTAAAAAAACATGTGATTTCACATCGGTCATTATTGAAAATCGTGTTCCAAGAGGTGATTGAAAACTTCAACAAAATCACAAGAGCCAATTTTAGGAAACCTTATTGAAGTTTAATCCAAACTTTGTCCAAAACATCTTTTTGGTCTGGTGAACATGAAGTACCTATTATTTTTAACATCAACCAATTCTTGTACCATGGAGAGTTCATTAATTTCAGAGGGGAAAAAAATTCTAATATATTATAAAACATACTTATTTATTTGGAGTAATCCTCCGTTAAATTTGTCTTTATTCTTGTAACATTACAGTCATTGCCTCATATATCTTTGACATGGGACTTTGTGCCATCAGTAATTAGGGCTTCCAGATAGTTACCATTCAGGAATCTGTGGTGTTTCGAGTTGCTTAACTTCTATGACTTCTCGAAACCAGAAGGTGCTGAACGTAAGAATATTTTAATTTTGATTAGATGTAGAGTCATGTGAACAACTAGTTCTTTTTCCTAATGCATCATTCTTACTCCATTTATCACACAGTAAAGGATTCAGTACAAAAAGATCCACGGAGTCTCATTGAGCTACAGAGTCATTGCGTACAGGTGACATTGCACAGTAGAGTGTTCAGTGTAAAATGATTTAAGTTTGTTCATGTTTTTTGTGAGAAAATGTTGTATAGGCAGTTTAGTAAACTAATTTTGAAATTATTGATTCAACAGAAGCATTATAAATTGAAATGAAAACACATGTAACTTTCAAACTGTACAACTTAATCCTTTTTGATTTTAATAAATGAGTATGAAATAATTGGTTGAACAGTGTAAAGTACTGCATCAGTCAAATGTATAAGGTTGAGCAGGAATATGAATCATGTTTGTTCTAACTTCTCACTTGCAGTTTCCAAAGTGCAGTCTTATTTAATGAAAGCAATTGTTGCTGGACCTCTTGTGACACAATGTCCTTTGTAGTTGGCGAGGAGAAATTTCTCCATCAGCTGTATCTGGAGGAGCAGTTCGGAGCAATGCGACCTGGTGATGAACGCCGCCAACGCGCTCAGCAGCGCCAAGAGGCAGCAGCAGCTCGACAGCAGGCTGCTGGTGCGGCCATTCCGTACTCATACGAAGACGCAGGTGGGGGTGGAGGGGGAGGTGTGGGGTCTTCGAGTAACAATGCTGCCGGAGGAGACGATGCACAGGGAGAGAAGGAAGAAGAGAAAGAGGAGGAGGAAGAGGAAGACGATAGTGACATTGATTTTGGTGAGTGAATTTATTATTATTATTATTATTATTATTATTATTATTATTATTATTATTATTATTATTATTATTATTATCATTATTATTATCATCATCATCATCATCATCACCACCACACTTTGTACTAATGTTCTGCAAGAATGCATCTGATTAGGGGGAGATGAATGTTAGGAATCCCTTTTTCTTTTTGTTCTTCTTTGTTCTTTTTTGTCCTTTTTACACTTTTTGCTGTCACTTCCTTTTCTAGGAACTATTCACTTCCAGAGTTCTCTGTACAATTATTATAAATGATATCTAATAGGAGGTAAAAGGTATCTGTGGGAGGTTTTACAGGGACTTAAAAAATAAGGAAATGATGGCATGGCAAGTACCGTGATTGGATATTTTACCCAGTATTTACTGGCAAGTGCCATGCTATAGAGCGATTTTCTTAAGGTTGAGCCAAAGTGACAGTTCGGGAAAAACAAGTGAACATCACATGTATTTCAGAGAAGTATCCCTCCGCCGCGACAGCTGTTCAGCCACGCCCCTTCGTAAAGTGCTAATGGCTCCTGTGAAAACATCCCTACACAGAAGTCTAAGAGTTTCGCTGTGGTATATGGCGCGAGTCCGGGAAATATTTAAACTTTATTACGTATGGGGAAAATCACGTTGTTACGTTACTGCTCTCACAAGCAGTAAAAGAATACTGACACGAATGTAAATAGAAAGAAAAATAATTTTTCATGGGACGTTCAAATACCTATTTTGCACGTTTCACAGCAATGGGCCAATGCATTTTGTTAGTGAAGCTAGTGGTTTATATATAATTATACCACCCCGACTATCCATACATAATACTGTGCTCTCTCAACTCAAATGTGCCTTAATTTTTTTACATCAATAATGTTCTATATGGCAATGCATTCCATAGTCTAGTATGCCTACTTCACCACTTCTTTCTTGAATGAATGATAGGCACATTCTTGAAAGTCACTAATTAAAACACAAACAGTGAAGACAATTTTTACTTGTATTCTCAACTAAAGGCTCTACTAAATTCCCTCCAGAGTTGTTTCCTTTACAACCATCAAATGAGTATCTATTTTTAAATACTTAATTATTAACTGAATATATCTCAATGATGTTAAAGGAATTATGGGTATGAAAACTGTCCTGTAAAGGTACATAAAAAAAATTAAACTTCACAAGAATATTTATTTATCACTTTGACCAATGATGTGGAATTGTTCATTCCATTACATTCCGGCACCAAATTGGGAATGATCCCAGTATTTATGAATAATAATAATAATAATAATAATAATAATAATAAATAATAATAATTACATTTTACTCATTTTCACCAAGTTAACAAATTCAGCACATGAACCTGAATTAGCAAATGCATTTGTTAGGGTGCAGTTCAAGCACGCTTATAATGAAAACAGAACAGATATGGTATAAAGACAACAATTTATAAACAAGTAACAGTTTTACAAAACAGTATCCTATCACCAACAACATACAAATTTAAAGAATGACAATATACAAATACAACACAAAATACATTTATACTAAACAAAATACATTTATACTAAACAAAATACATTTATACTAAACAAAATACATTTATACTAAACAAAATACATTTATACTAAACAAAATACATTTTTACTAAACAAATTTAATTTTGAAAGAAATTAACAAGGTTAGGAAACATTTATTTTAATGAAATGTGGTAAATATATAAAATTGAATTGTTCTCTTGTCTCAGTGGTAATTTCCTGGAACAAAAAGAAGAAATGCATTAGTATTCTGTATAGTTAACTAATTTTTTAATTGAATATTTCTTCTCATAAGGCATCATAGCTTGATATTATTGGGGTTGAAGAAAATACTTACCTAGAAAATCAGCAATATTGATTTTGTCTGGAAGGTACAATCTTGAAGATGGTCCGGGCCAACTGCTTCATCCTCAGGCAACAAAATTTGGATCTATTGAAGATAAAGTGAAATTTAATAAAGAAAAAAATTGCAATATTAGTAATTAAAATATAATGAAAGTATTCAACAATAGGATCTTCTTTGTTAATTTACCCATAAATACAGTACACTTCTGGTTTTCCTGTAAAAATAGAAAGAAAAATGTATATGAATATGGACAGACATTACATTAATTACTATACAAATATTTAAGATTAATTTCAACTATACTTACAGTTTTCCATATTCAACACCCTCTCCTGATGGTCCTGGTAATGGGATAGCCAGAGGTTCACCGTCATCTTCATTCTCTTCTTCACTTGAAGTGTCTTCTCCTATGTTGATGATCATGAGTTCCACATTCAAATTTTCCCATTTCACTTCTCGATACTAATCTTCTTCAACAATTTTCTCAGTGTGTTTAACATAGTTTTCCCATCTGCATCAGGGAATATTGATCACATTTAACACAATATCATTTCAATGATTTGCTTAGAAACAGTGACAAACTAAAATATATGATTATAATTCACTTACTTCTCAGCTGTAACTTGATAAAGGGCATTATGCCAAACCTGCTTCTCATGGGCACGATCAAACTTGCTTCCAACATGAGTTTTATAATACCTCTTACAATCGTTCCATACTATTTCAATTGGATTGTAGTGGCAGTCGCAACACCTTATGCCCAGCAGCATTAATAATCTTGTCCACATGGTACATATATATTAATATTATATATTATACCTATATATAACCTATATATAATATTATATATATTTTACTGGCATGAAAATATACTATTTAACAATATTCTGGATATTCTCAAGAATGTCATGCTTCTTTTTTATTAGTAGGCTTAGTATTATTGGTCTTTTAACACATTATGAAGTGTTGTGTTATGTTTTGCCCTTCACTAACATTCTTTCACACACAGCTCAGAATACTTGCATCTTGCCAAGTTTTGGAAGCATAACCTAACAAAAAAATTGTACAAAAACATAAAGGATATTTGAATATATATTTATCATAACCTTACTTTGTTCCTTCTTCTTATAGTACCTAAATAAACAAAATTCCTTCAGTTACACTTTCATTAATCACACAATACCAATCATTAAAGAATAATAATAATAGAAATTAAGTAATTATAATAATAGAAAAGCTTACTTCATATCTGTATTCTTGCTCAAATTTAGCAATTCCATCGTTAAATTCACAACCGATTCACATTCCATTCTTCCTTCCCTTTGCATTTCTTCAATTTTTTTAGCTACAAAAATTATATCTTCTTGTCGCTAGCGTGAACAAGCGGACACCTTCTTCGCGCTCTTGGGCTTCTCATTCTTCACAATCGTAAATTATATTTAAAAATTAATATAACACACAAAGCACATAACCACAAACGCCAATCACAGCTCGCCGCACAACAGCACAAAGGCGGGAAGTGCATCGGCACGCATCTTGCATTCAGGTCTCGGTTTTAAAATAAATACAATATTTATCACACAAAAAGTAAATTCAATGTAATATATAAAGAAAAAAAGAATTTTTACAGAAGAGCATATAACACTGCACTTCCTAATTTCAATTATTTATCGCGGCACACTATATTTTTGTCGGACGAGGACATAACAAAAGGAAGAGTCGAAGCCCTTTACAAGTTAGCCAACTGCAAACAAAGCGAATGCGGGAAGGGAGTGCAATGGGCTGAAGGGCACGACGACCACCGAATCTTCACTTAGGTTGCCAGCAGTAGCTGTCACTTTGGCTCAACCTTAAGAAAATCGCTCTATAGAACTCATTTGAAAGGGAGGCTAAGTGGACCTCAAGACTGCTCTGAGTAGAACCTGATTAAATGAAAATTCCCAGCAATGCTTGGGTTTGAACCCTGATCCCTCTAGTTACCAATTGAGAAGCAAACATTCCAAACGTGACATGTCCATCGTTGTCCAAAACTTAGTTGTACTGAGATTTGTATTAATTTTGACGAGCTCTATAAACCCCAGGCCTTAATTGTCGTGCAAAACACGACATGTCTCCTCATAAATTCAGTTTAAAACTACTGGTTTCATATAAACCAGAACGTGACCACTTTTTGAAAATTTTACATTAATTTCATAGTATTTTCATTCATAACGTGACATATCCTTTTACTTCTGCTGATGTCTTACTTGTATTTCATTCAAAACGTGCCATGTCCACAATCCCTCTTTGTATGATTTTATTGTAATTTACCACGATAGTAGCAAATAAGGAGTCATTTACCATTTATTTAGAGGGAAAGATACATATACTGGATTTCTATTATTATTCCCAGGCTTTTATTGCAGAGAGAGAGAATCGCAGAAAGGTCCTACATATGGAGGTTCTTGTATTTACGTTAGAAATAATATTTATTCTATCTCCTTGACGGAATTAAATATGTATTCCGTTGAAAATGTTTTTGAAATTTCTGTTGTACATCTTCCTTCGCTAAAAATTATATTACTTTGCATCTGTAGGCCTCCAAAAAAGAGAATTTGCAGTATATATTTATTTATTTATAATCTGACGGACTTGTGTCCAATATACAAATACAGAATAGCACAGAAAGAAAAATATGTTTTATGAATATCACTAAGAATAATAATAATAACAACATAATCACTGATACCGCAAAATACAAATGCACAAATCAGTGAAAAAACGTTCTGCTGGACTCCAAATATCGCATCTTGACTCCTGGACCATCGTAGTCATTCTACTGAGAGGGTTATTTGCAATGTAAGTATTTGTAAAGTCGTCACTGAGAAAGTATCTTTATTACTTGAGTGAATTGCAGAGACTCTAAAATTCAATTCCTCAAGAAACAGTGGGCAATCAATTCCACCATTAACTCTCTTAAACACAAACAAGATATCAATAAAATTAGGAAGAGATGAGAGAGTATGTTTAGGATAGAAGACATCAGATAATAATCATGATCAATATAAGGGTCACGAATGCTTAAATGTCTTGCAGCAATTCTGAAGAACTCGTGCTGGACAGATTCAATTTTCACAGAATGAATGTGAAAACACTGAGATCAGTCCATGGATGGAAACCTTAAAATAGGTTTAACATGATATGTAATGTTTTAAAAATGTTTATCGCGTTGGATTCAGCACACGTTTTTCAGACAAAACCAAGGATTTGGTTGGCTTTATTAGTCGTGTAGTCAGTATAGTTAATGAACAACATTTTAGAGTCAAAATATACACCCAAATCCCAAATCATAGAGCCACATTCAAGAGGTATTGCATTTATGATGTATTGGTAATAAGTAGGGCCCGGATTTTAATGACAAGTCATATATTATTTTTTTATGAACCTTTAGGTGAATTTTAAAACAATTAATGCACAAATCCAGGTATTGTCGATTAGAAAAACGTATTTTTATTGTGCATATAAAGACATAGTTTCACTGTTTTTAGTAAATGGTCGTATTTTGGTCAAATACATACATTTGTCATATTTTTAAGGACACTATAAAAAGCTTCAAAATGTGTCTCGCATGACAATATATCAGGTGATATTGTCACAGATAAGCTCAACAATTATACCAGAAAGGATTATTTGAAACGTATTATTCCTAGTGCTACGTTGAATCCTTGTTAGAAAGCAAATGTGCGTTTCTTTCTTGCCTTCTGCGCGTTGTGAAAATGGAACGATATTGAGCAATGTGTGGGTGAACTTGAGATATCTTCATAGCCAGCGGTGACAGCGGAATGCTAACCGCTGAGAAGATGACAGTGGGGTTCTCCATCCTACACGATTCCCAGGAGGGATTAGATTGCAGTCGCTTCGTTCTATCGCTCGATGAAGAAAAGTAGGTGGCTCCCGACGTAAGCATGGGACATGCAGTCACACTGTTCAGTCTGATCTGAACACTTTCTCAGTGTGGTTTGAAATGCCGAAACCAAAGTGTTCCAACAGCATGAAGCTGCAAGGTTGTGTTTGTGATTTTGGAGAGAAGTTCTTCAGCACTGACAGGGAAATATTATTTTGTAATGTATGTGAAGTTAAAGTTAGTCTAGAAAAACTATTTAATGTACAGAAACATTAAACCGCTAAACACAGCAGCTGTGTAAAGAGAAGTGCAGGAACTGACAGCAGACAAAGGCTGTTATTTGAGAAGCCAGGTTCATTTTCAACCATGCAATCGTTCTTTAAGGACATATGTGAGATGATGGTGTCATGCAACATCCCATTGGAGAAGCTAAAGAATCCATGCTTCAGACAGCTCTCGCAACATATTCCATTCCAGATGAATCAACATTGAGAAAACATTATTTATCCATGTGCTATGAAGACATGCTCAATAAAATACAAATGAGTGTTGATGACCAAAAGATCTGGGTGTTCGTAGATGAAAGCATCGATGTAAATGGGTGTTATGTTGCAAATGTTATAGGTGTTCTAAAAATGACGGGCCTGGAAAAATTTTCCTCTTGACGTGTGAAGTTCTTGAGAGAGTAAACAACTCGGTAGTTGCCATTTTGTTCAACAATTTTATGAAACTATTGTGGCTGGGTGGATGATGTGAACAGATGGTGCTTCATTCATGGCTAAGGCAGCCAAGGGGCTGCAGATTTTCTACCCTAGTATGGTATTCGTCTTGCGCATGCCTTACACAGTTGTGGGAGAAGTACAATCAAATTACCCTGATGTGGGCAAATTAAGGTCTTGTTGTCAAAGCTCCTCAATGGGTACAGAAATTCAAGGAACAAACATCTTCACTCTCTCTCCCCCACAGCCTGTTCGTACATTTTGAGGTTCTTGGCTTAATGCTGCTGAGTATTATTGCACCAACTACAAGGAAATAAAGAAAATCTTCTGTGTGCTTGATAGCCAAGAATCAGCTGCTATCAAAACTGTACAAGAAGTTTTTTCAGATACCTTGTTTGGAAATTTGAAATACATCAACACCAACTTTTCATTGGTATCGTGAGCCATCACCTGACTGGAAGCTGCTGGTACTGAACTGTGTGATGCCTTGAATATTGTGCAACAAGTGCAGAGTAAGTTGGGTCGAGCTCATGGTCATGTAGCCAAAAATGTGTACAACAAATGGCTGAGTGTTCAGCGAAATCCTGGATATTCTACAATGTGCAAAATTAGCGATATAATTTCTGGAAATGCCGCAATATTTGAAGACAATGAACCAAAGCTGCATTGCAGTGACATCGTCACCTTCAGATACCTTTCCATGACGTCATGTGATGTGGAGAGGAAGTTTTCCAGATACAAAACTATCCTCGGTGACAACTCAGTCTTTTAAGATGAAAAATCTGAAAATACACCTTGTGATCCAATGAAACTCTCCACAAACTGAGGACAGAGAAAATTGGAAAACCTTAAACAAGAAGTATGCAATAGTAAAGCAAAACATATTGTTTGATGGGTTTTATTGTATCGAACTTGATTTGTTTCACAGACCCTAAGCAATTGTTTTTTTGCAAATGCTAGGTAGTTCCAAAGACTGCAAACCATAAGTGCCATACTTACAATCTGTTCTTGAATGTATTAAATTTGCTTTTGGCAGCATTTAATTTAAGATCATTCTCATTACACCGTTTAGCTAATGCACTTAGTGCTGATTGTAAGGAATGGTGGTCATTTATGCAAGTGATCGATTTAAAGAGTTTACAATTCTCTGTGAATAGGAGTAACTCTACATCTGTAACCGTAAGATAGATGTCATTTATAAATAGAATGACCCCAGATGAGATCCCTGAGGCACTCCAGACAACTGAGAACCATTCTGAAATAATGCTTTGATTTTTAACAAATTGTGTTTGGTTGGTTAAGTAATCAGTGAACCGAAGTAGGAATGGATTAGAAAAACCAAAAGCTTTCAATTTTTATTCTAGTAATTTGTGATTGACCGAATCAAAGGCCGTACTAAAATCAGTATATACACTGTCGACGTGGTTTTTATTTTCTTGGACATTAAGAATATACTGGGTATAATATACCAGATTTAGACTCTATATTTCTTCTACTCATAAAACCAAATTACCTAATAGCGAGGTAGGGAAATATTTTACACTTGATCTTATCGGTAACTATAGATTCAAAAATTTCGGATGTACACTCAAAATAGATTTAGGTCGATAGTTTGTTATATGGCTTTTATCACCGAATTTTAAAATGGGAAAGACGAAGGAGAATTTCCACTCGGAGGGGAAACAACCTTTAGCCAAAGACTTGTCAAAAACAATTTTCATAATTTGAGAAATAATAGAGCTTGTGTTGTGTAGAAATATTACAGGTATCCCATTTGGGCCTTCACTTTCATGTTTGTCTAATTTGCCTATTTTATCAAAACTATCGGAAACAGATACATCCATTATAGAAATAACAAATGGAGTTTGATCTTCTAAGGTAACATTAAGCTATCAGGAGTTCTATAAAACAATGAGAAATATTTTGCGAAGGCATTAACAATCAAAGTTATATCATCAAACGTATCAGTTCCAAGATGCATTACTTTAGGTAGGCTATTGATAATCTTTTTTGAATGTTTATATTTCCAAAAATTACATGGTTATAAGAGTTATAAAGTTTTGTAAATTATTATTGTAATTAATTGAAAATAATTTGGAAAATTGGAGAAGATAGGAACTTTTTATTCTGAACCAAACTGATGAGGACCCTTCGCTAGAGTAGTCGGAAAACTTGCCATAAAAGGAGGTCAAGAAAAAGAAAATTGTCTGTATCTTCAGATAATGGTTCAAATACCACAATCCGAAGATGAATTTTCTAGTCCAAATGAAAGCATTAAAGATGAGTTATTTTGCCATCTTCTAGACAGTGCGCTCACTCAGGAAGCTGTAAGGCGACATTCAAAATTACCCTTAAATTAGTGACTATTCTAAAGAGTTGCGTAAGAGAATAAGAGAATCTGTTTTCTTCCTTCAAGTGACAGCAAGCAGCTTGATCACAATATCTATGAGCTTATTTAATAAAAAAATCTTCTACATGTCATATATGCCTAACAAAGCGAAGAGAAAGAGCTTAACCTAAAATGCATGTTAAACAATAGTGTAATTCCAATTCTTACTGTTCACTGTGATGGGAAGTTGTTAATAAAATTACATGACAGAATCTAAAGAAAAAGGGTTCCAATACTTATTTGTAGTTTATTGTACAATATCTATTGTAATGTTTCATTACGTACAATGCAATAGTGGTTACAATATTTAATGGCAGCGATCTTGTAACATTTTTAACTGGTGTTGTCTGAAGTCACCATGAGTTAAAGGTAACATATTGGCATGAATTTTGTATCTGATTAAGTCTTATCAAATTTAATATTTGTAGGGTAATATGCAAAAAATGTTTTGGGGTCATGGTAACGTTCAGGAATTGTTTTCAGTGTCATGTAAGAGACACTACTGTATACACATACGCATTATCCTGAAAAGATGATATATATAAACCATATCAAATCAATTAAACCTTAGAATATTACAGTTTTCCTTTTTAACAGAAAAATTCAAATGATTTTTGTAATGTATAGTGTTTTTATTGAGTATATCACATTTATTTCTTCCAGTCGAATTTGTCTAATTTTATAACTTATGTTGAAAATATTTCTGTTTCCAGATTTGTGTGTTGATGTGAGCCAGGTGGGTCCGCAACAGGCTCATGAGATGAATTCCTTTGGGGCAGCGTATGGTATGAGTGGCAATGATTTCTACACCTTCTTGACGCGAGACTTAGAGGAGCGGGAGTCTTTGAGGCAGGCAAGGGAACAAGAGGAAGAGAAGGCTATGTACTCGGTAAGTGTAGTTCTCTTGTATTCTTATTCTTGTTGGTTTTTGCAATCAACACAATTCGCTATATTGGAGAATATCTAATTGGGTTGCTTGTTTCGCGTGGTGTTTCTGTTATGTGAATGCCACTACTGCCTTCCTGTTAAGTATGGCAACACACGGTATTCCCCTTTTGTTTTCTAGGAACTTCTCAATGATAGATAAACCAAACAACTGAGTGGCACATCATCAATGTGTCTGCAAATCCAGCTCCATGTACTTTCTAAGAAAAAGTTTTATGTACAGTTTTAGGAACAAAAGCTACAGTGGAATTGGAACATTAATTGAACCTTAATCATACCTTCAGCTGTCTTCAGGATGTCATTCATTCAGATTTCTTTAATAAATCTTGTTTGGATCGGAAAGTGGTACCAGATGACAAGACCTCCTTGTCTGGTTACAGTCTATGACCACATGATATATATTTTCTTTCTAAATAATACAAATTTCTGAACAATAAAATTGAATGGGGATTGCTTGAAGGAACCAACAAGCAGTTATGTGAGTGGGTGACAAACTCTACAATTGTTCCACTATTTCTTTTTGGGGCAAGTTATGTGACGATGAGTAGTGGGAAGATGGATGTTCAGCAACCAGTCTTTTATATTCCGATGTTAATGATTAATGTTGAGGACATAACATTCTTGATTCATAAGTTGTGAGTAAAATGGTGAAAACAACTGTTTTATATATGACATTTCAACTCTGTTGCATCTTCTTCAGTGCTGTAATTTACAAAGTTGATTATCCCCACCTTTATCATATGATTCATACTATTCTTTCCCACTCACCTTTTTTCCCTCCCTTTTCTTAAGAAGATCATAATGATGGAATGGTGTTACAATATGATGAGGAGGAAATGTGAAAATAATCTAGCTTTACCATTGTTTCCTTCATTGTCTGTTACTTAAAATCAGTAATGACCTTTCTTAATGAATTTGGAAGATGTGCACCTGAAACAAAATAGTTATACTGCATCTAGGTTGCAGTCTACACCTCTCTTGGTTTTATAAGAAAATATGTACAGTAAAACCCCTTTTTTACACTTTTCAGGGGACTGAAGGAAAAAAGTGTAAAATGCAGGAAAGTGTAAATTGCAGGAAAGTTAAAAAAACAATAGTCTAAGCGAGTACTTACATGTTTTACTCCAAGGACTTGTTTACATAATTATTATTCAATAACACATATCACACTTTTAATACATTTACAAATTATACTTTAAATACACAAAGTTACTATTTTAAAAAAATTAAAATTGTCATTTGTTTCTTTTTTTTCTGTAATTGTATTTCTTCAACCTGCCCCTCAACACTATACAATGCTTGGAATGCATCTGTTTCTAATAATAGTTTTCAACGTGAAACCGAGTTGAAGCTCCTTCGCTAACTGAACACGTGTTCCCACATGCGCATCAACACGACGCAAAATCTCTATCTTCTCTTTCAAAGAAATGCATTTCCTGTCTTTCTTCTCCATATTTTATCGCCTCCACTACCTTCAAAAAACACGTATCTTCAACAACTGTGTACACGTGAACTATGTACACGCACACAAAAAAACACGTATCTTCAACAACTACCTTTCACACAAACACACCGAACACCACAAGCTGACTACGGGGCGAGAGACTATCACTGACTTCCGTCTATAAAGCATGCGGTATAACAGGAAATGGCTAACACCACCTGAAAAAGCGGTTACATCGCGACTTCGCGAAATTGATTCAAACATCAGTTTTGACCAAAAAAAAAAAATCGCGTAAAAGGCAAAATTTTTGGGAAAAACGGCGTAAAAGGCAGGAAAGCGTAAAATGCGGGAACGTAAAAACGGGGTTTTACTGTATTATTCATTTGCCCGTAGAGAAAAGCTGATGTAAACAAACTGAGGTATTTATCCACCATGCTCCGAATCTCAATCGCCAACTCTGCTTGCACTGCTTTAGGCCACACACATTCGCTATAGTCCTTGATCGCTCGAAAAGAAAACCAGACTTCTGCAGAGCACTAGGTTAATATTAACATTTCTAATACCTTTGCAAACACATCTTTCCAATGTTAAAAAGAAACTACTTGATCGTAAAACTAATAACTACCTTAACTACCAGTTTGCAAAGTTACATTTTTAAAAATTCTTTATGAGACTGAAGTGAGAAAGTGAATGTCAATATCTAAATTACGTTATTTCAACTGAATTAACTAATCTTTGCCCTTTAATCTCATGTAAACAATTTACTTATGATCACTCGGCTTCAGGAAGAGGTTAAATTATTTTCATGTCTGAAGCACATGATTTGGTGCTGGAAGAGGAACGTTCGGCAAATAACTCATCCATGCTCTTTTCCTCTTTAATAGTGTACCTAATTGCCACTACACCAGCATTCTGGTGTAACTTTAGAAATACCTTGCTTGGGAATTTCTAAAAATTTATTAAAAATGTTCAGTACCACACGCTTTTGACCACTCCATAATAGTTTATCGCTGTGGTGTTTCACTTCGGAGGGACCTGCATCTCTCTCTCTGACATCTTCAAGTGAACATTTCGAACTGCTTGACAAAAAACTCTTTAAGCTAATCTGCTTTGCTTCGCATGAGCCTCCCACTGACCAAACTGACTACGTCTGCCATCGGTTCTTAAGAAATCAAAGCTGCAGTTACTTCTGATGTGCATGGGGTTCAGTTTACCTCTTGCCAGATTAATTTTCTCTGCTAGAGCCAATACCAAGCAGGCCCTGGGCATATAACTTTCACTGACATCGATATCTCCTCTTCTGGAAGGGCAGGCATGGGAACAATGGTCTCCTTATTTTGGAATCTAAGTTATAGATTGTAAGTTTCGTCTGGAATTTTAATATTGTGAGAGAAACAAGCCACTACATCAAAAATTTTTTGCTTCTGCACATGAGCACACCTGAGTCTGTATTGTGTCAACTAACCAACGGTAAGTATCCCGAAGCATGTACTATTGTTTACATCCACTTTTTTCTTAGGGTTTACGGAGAATAGTTGGGTTATTGGGGTATTTTTACCATGTTATTTTCAGTTTGTTGTATTGTTTGGTAATTAATGTTGTGTTTTATTTGCCTTGTTAGGGTCGTAAATCGCGCAGAGAAAGGAGAGCTTTTAGGGAGAAACGTCTTCAGGGTCGCAAGATCAGCCCTCCCAGGTAAAACAAATGTTTCTGTGTTATCGTTTGCCAGTTTCTATATTAGTGTTTGTAATGACATAATGACAGGTCCAACTGTGCATCACAATTTTAATTGGCCTGATTTGTTTTCAAAAGTGGGTATTTTTTTAAATTATTTTTTATTAATTATAACTTATTTTAAAAGTTTGATTGAAAGATTATAAGATTTGTATTAACATTTTCTGTTGAAATAAAATTATTTGAAAAGCGTAAATCTAGGAATTGTTGCTTAAGTGTGGTAAAATGTTGAATTTTTGCATAAATTGAAGACTCTTGACATGACGACATGACATGTATGTACGTATAAATTAAATTCATTCAGGAATAAACATTCTGTTTTACCACTCGCCAGTTTGTGAATAAAGCTTACATCGTAACTTTTATTAGAAGAGTACCTTGTTGGTCTGCTTGCAGTTTCAGAATAATTATGTTTTGAAAAAAGAATTTGCTTCTTAGCTTCATGAGCTGGAAATGTAAAAAGTTATGCTGGACTCTGGTTTTTAAATGTCTTTGAGATATTTAAATTTGGCAGCTGATGTTTGATGAATGATTTAGAAGAGCTGAATTGGCAAATTAGTGACAATATTTCCAGTTGTAGGAGCAACTGTTAAAGTTTTATAGTTTGGGATTCTGTAAATGAAGTAAGTTATTTTGGAATGCTTTTCCATGTGCTATTTTATTTTTTCTAGCTATGCTGCTCGTACCAGTCCAACATATGATGCGTATCGCAAGTCTCCAAGTCGATCACACAGTCGAAGTCGCTCTAAATCACCTGCAAATGCTGGGCAGATCACATACATCACCAGCTTCGGAGGAGATGAGGATGAGCAGCCAACTGCTGCTAGCACCGTTGCTGGTGTTGGTAGGGGCCAGCCTGCAGCTTCTCCAGCCACACCAGCCAGCACTGCTCCACCACGAGCTGCAAGGTAGGATATGCATAGCAGTGGTCGAATCCTGAACATTATTAGGTATACTGCACTTTATGGAAGTCATCTCTGCCATAGTTTTCCCAAAACGGAAACCTGCATCTATTCTGGCGAATTACATGTACTTACCGAGTTTACCAGACGTCAGCTGTATTTGTCGAGATCTCTTCAGAAATTGCTCCAAAACAGTTTGTATAATATGTTCATGAACATCTTTACAAAGTTTACAAAGTAACTGCATTTCAATGGATGTTGACAACAACGATAGTCTCTCTTGGTACATAGTTGATCTGCAGTGAGATTCCACTCTATTCAAGGTGGAAAATGACCGTTCAACTGATGTTGTGTTTGATGGTTCTGTTAAAACTAGACCCAGCTAATTTCTATACTTTTGGTATGGCCCATGTCAAGGCTTTCTCATTCAAGATTTTTACAATTTGACTCAGATTTCTCTTGAAAATTTCATCTTGAGACAAGTACACAACACTCAACTCATTTTTCAAGTGTATTGAATCAAAATTTGAAACGTGAATTGTAAAAAGATGATCAGGGAAAGATGTTTTGTAATCCATAAATTTTTAGGTCAGTGAAACTGAAACTATCAAAATCAGAAAATCTATTTCTTATCTGATTGAGTACATTGTCCAAAATCTCATTGAAAATTCTTCTGAACATGATTTCACTTGATTTGCTAGTTTTCCTTTTCTTTTGTGCATGTTAATTTGCCACCTCGGAAGAAATATTTTGCCAAATGCTTTCGATTTCTCTTCTGAGATCCTCTAAACATTCCATAGTTTGTAACCCTTTATAACGGCAGTATCCAATATCTATTTTGTCTTTTCACGCTTGAGTAAAGAACTAGCAAGGGATAGTATTTTAACAAATTCTTCTTTTGACAAAATGTTACTACACTTACCACTGCTGAAAAGACACAGCCAGCAAAAAAGTTTGTTTAATTTATGGCAACCCATTTGCCATTTGTGTTGGGAGAAGTACATAAGGGTCTGCTGTACACTAGTTTCCTGTCTGGACATTTTGCAGTCAAACCTGAAAGTTCTGGTGCGGGTCTACAGTTGTCTTTTATTTTGAGCTTTTCAGAAAACCCAATACTATGAAATTCTGTTGTTAATTACTGTTCTATAAGACAGTTACATGAACCACTAACTTCTGGAGTGTTAACACAATCCATTTTCACAAAAATTTGAGAGATGCTAAACTTACGAATGACCAGGGAAGGACAATTTTCCACAATATTTTGCGGTGCTTACCTACCATCCAGCCAGGCATCCTCCCCTCTCCCCACCCTTGAAACATGAGGGGCCCTAGGTTATTGCGATTGGCATGCGGTGCCCTGCCCTGCACCAGCGAATTCTCTGAGCAGCATTAAAGACTGTTTGAAACTTCTCACTCTAATGTACTTCATAGCACAGAAACTGACTGATGTGGAAGACTATTTTTTGTATCTGTTTTAAAGGTTTCAGAATCTCAATAACTTTTTATGAGATTACCAAACTTGTGAAACATTTCTTATGCACTTCGAATTGCTAAGTATACTGCTGGTATATGCAGTGTTTGGAGAATATGCCACTGATGCATAGTTAAAAAACCAGCGTATGTGGTTAAGCATGTCAATTTCAGAAAATAGGGGTACATGTGCACCTTGAAAACTAGGAATTTTTTGGAAAAATTTTAAACTGGAAAAGTCAGAGAATTGAAAGTGTATTGTAAAATTTTGTTTACTAATAATATTTTTATATAAACCTTGGCAGCGGTGAAAACCAGTGTGAGAAATTCACCCTACAGCTTGCAGGCAGAGCTGTTAAAAGTGTCGAGAAAAGTCATGGAATTATTTTTGCCTTGGAAAAGCCAGAGAATTGTAATAAAGATGTTGAAAAAATATTTTAACTACAATCTGTGATGCTAAGTGTGTGGAACTGAGTAATTTATGCCTGATGCAACACCGTAGCAGCTTTGCTTTCATTCCAACAAGAACATCTGGTCCCATCACTTCACCAAGTGCAATGCCTCTTATTTCCCAAATTCAGTGCAGCAGAGGTAAATTAGTAGGTAACTGTGTCATATCTCCTCTACATTTCGATTCTTACACCATTTGAGACTCAGGAAAATTGAAAAATGTACACAAAAAATCCTGGAAAAGTCAAGGAACTTTAAATTTTTGAAAGTGTAACAGTCCTGGGAGGGAATCTGTCAAAAATTGATGGATTTATTAATGAACAATCCATTCATTGAGTTGGAGGGCACCTGAGAGATTTTTTTTTTCTGGAATTTTCAGCTCATATAGACAACACCATCTGTGATTCTTGTGTCATATTTAGATCACATTTCCATGAATTAATCGAAGGAATCAGTTAGATTGTAACTTTTATTATTATTGCTTATTTTAGTAGGGTGAAGATGTGTTTGCAGGAATGTCAAGTGTGATTCAGAAGTGTGTTATGAAAGTGTATAATGTACAGATTTGAATGAAAAAATTGAAAAATACAAGAAGTGAATGATTAAATTATTGTTTATGAAGTAGAAAGCTTTATCCATATCTATTCAATCAATGCCAAAAATGTAACCCCTTCAGACCTGAATTTTCAATTTTCAGTCATGAAAAAAGAATTGTTACGTAATTAATGACCTCCTGGGTACTTTTTATCACTGCAAAATATCACTATCAAAATTTGTATAATAGAATTATGTACATGATTGTGTACATCCTGTCTCAGCAGTCACTTAATGTGGCCATGTAAACTTCAGGTAAAACTGCAGGTAAACCTACCTTGAGATGGTTTTGATAATCAATTTTGTTCTTTTGAAAGTAGTTTTGTATTTGATCTCTAAATTTATTTATTTCTAAATTTATTTCTGTATAATGTTTTTTGTATTCTGAAGCTCTGAAGTACCCTAATCTCTGATGTATCAATAAAAAACCAAAAACAAATTACTAATTATGATTTTGATGAATTTGCAGGTCTCAGTGTTTTTTGTTTCTGATAGAGGAAAAAACAAAAACCCTTAATAAATGACCAATAATTACTTTGTTTCAGCACTGGCCACCTTCTAGGGGTGCCAAGCCTCTGAGCCATAGTCTCCAGAATATAATATTGGACCTTTTCAATTTTTTTATTCCCCCCCCCCTTTTTTTTTTCTTTCTTTCTTTTCTTTTTTTCTTGATGTAACTGACATTGTTTTTCCTTTTCTCTGATTGCCTAACAGGGGGAAGTCTCCACCTGGCAGGAATTCCCGTCGATGGAATCGTGATAGGGATGAATCCAGCTCGCCAACTAGCACCACCAGGCATTACCATAGTGGTTACAGCCGAAGACGGTATGTTTATTTTAAGCCTCAAAGTAGATTAGTGCATGCTTTATTATTATTACTACTACTACTATTATTATTATTATTATTATTATTATTATTATTATTATCAAGATAACTAATAAAAATTATTATATTGATACAATTCCTTTTTTTTTAAAAAAAAACTTGTGGTTAGAAATTCAATGTTGTAAGATTCTGTCACTGCCAAAGATGAATACCATGTAAAAAATTAAACAAATAAATTACTTTTTTTATTTAGGTCAAGGTCTCGTTCACGCTCAAGATCTCGATCAAGATCACGCTCTCGCCGAAATAGGCACCGTCATCGTCATCGCCGTGGTTCATCCTCTTCCTCATCCACTAGCTCTTCTAGTTCAAGCAGCTCTCCTACAAGCCGGCGCACACCGTCATCGTCTACGTCGAGTAGTTCATACCGTCGTGAACTTCCTGCCACTGCTGCTGCTTCAACTGCAGTGACACCAGCTGCATCTGGCGCCCCACGTGCCGTTGTTCCAGTGGTGCAACAGCCAATTGCAGCTGCATCTCTTGCCGTTCCTATGAGGTCCAGTCCTCCTTCCAACAGACTGCCACCACCTCCTGTAAAGAGGTTAGTACTGGTTGTTTCATATTGAGAAGCTAATGTATGAAGAAAACCTTCATGAAACTGCTTTGAAAGAAAATTGAGCTTTGTATTTTTCTCATTTGTAGTATTAACCCATTAAAGACCATAATATCTTTCAGTTATTTTCATTTGTTAAGACTGATTTTGTGGATCACAAATGTGTTATCTTTCAAAATGTAGCAATTTACTTCAAATTGCAGTGCTGTTTTTGAGTGTATGACATACAACAGGCAAATACAGGTTAATGTCTAGATTGGAATTTTCATCATCTTCATCTTCAACTGTAAGGATTAGACAATTCAATCTGTTCCAGCTTCTGAAAACTGCTCACTCCAACTTCTCTGTGGTATTCCCATATTTCTTGTACCTTTTGCTTGTAGTTCAAGGCAACTTTGACTATTCTTTCTTGGGGCATTCTTAATACATGAATTTTCCATTTTTCTCTATATTCTTTGATAATATCACTCACACGTGGGGGTGGGCGTGGGCGGATTCGGTGATTGAGAATCAGAGCAAGGCGGATGAATACCTCGAGTTTGTTTACATCAGCTTTTTTCTAAGGGGGAACGAAGAATAGAGTTTCATTATAGTTTCTTTTCTAACTTCATTTTTTAAAGATCGAGCTATTGTGCCACAGAAGTGTTTATATCTGTTTAATTTTACTTGTAAATCACTATTTTTCTAATATGTTATTTTATAGCCAAGGTAATTAAATGCATTTACCTGTTCTATTATATTATTTCCAAGGGCTTTGTTCTTAGTGGCTCACGACCCCTAAACACCTTTATTTTAGTTTTGTCTATTGATAGTCATGTTATATTGCTTAGCTATATTATCTAATTTATTATATTGCTTCCTGGATAGTGTCTTCTGTGGAGCCTATTATGACTTGATCATCTGCAATATGTGGTACTATTTATATTATTTACGATGAATTGTCTGTTTAAAAATTGTAGCCACTCATTTATGACTTCGTTAATAAATATGTTAAATAAGATACCTGACAATAGGTTGGAATTTTTAAATGCGTTACTGTTTTGAAGGAATGATGTGATGACGATTAATTGATAATTTATTTTTGACTTGTGTTTTTAAAATAGTAAATAGTCAGCAATTCTTATGATAAATAATGAAAAGATAATGCATAAATTTAATTGTTATAACTTGCAATGATATGCAAACATTTTCTTATTTATAGTTTATTGTAAACATACTTTATAAAGCAGCCATTCAACATTACAGTCTGTGAGTAGTGTCTGAAAGTAGGTTCTATCTCTACTGAAGTAATAGACTAGAGTAATACACTAGACCTTACCACATATAAGAATTTTATTCGAAATATAAAATATGTTCATAGTATATATTAGAACGTTTACGAGGAACAGGTGTACAAGTGAATAGTAGTACCGTGTAGCGAGTGATGGATCCCACGGGAGGTGGTTAAATGGTATATATTTCACCCTCCAAATTGAACAATGCGGTAAGACAATTTTCTGTAAAAAATGTGTGTTAGTTTTTCGATCGAGTAACGAATTTGCTGTTTGAAACATGAGCAAGCACGTGGTTGAAATTACTTTTGTGCATAAAAATCCACTCATCCCTGACTCGCTAGTATGAAGTAAGCGAAGGGGGGAGGGGGGAGTTTGACAATTCATGGCGTAAGTGATAATAGAAGCGCAACAGCATTACGTTTAATTTGTAAGAAAGATGATTCCGTAACAATTATTGCAAACACTGATCTGAAATGTTCCTTTTTGACGTATAAATATATTGAAATGTTGCGAAATATGTAAGAAATGTGTCGTAATAGGAAAAATATGTAAAAATATGTGATTATACCAAAATATGTAAAATAAAAATAGTTCTAATTCATTCAGAATGTCTTATTAACTCTAGAAAATTTAATTGAATGCGGGTATGTAGTTCCTGTAAAAATATGTAATTATATGGAAATCCATTCCCTACTGATGACCTTATGAGACTCGGTTTCACTGTGGAAAAGAAGGCTGTGTCCTGCGTGGACTACAACTGGTGGCGGCGGCCCGCGGCTGTTCTCTTTGTTGTCAGTGACAGGAAGCGCACAACTTCCACAGCCCCATAGCCTGGCGGCACCCGCCACTCAATGCGGGTAGTTGATCAGTTTCATTAGTTGCTTGTGCCACGCTACTATGGAAAGGATCTCGTATGTTATTATGACGAGCAAAAGGGCCTTCGGAGAGTGGGAGAGTCAGTGCACGAACTTACTTATTGGTCATCTATGTCATTAATCTCTCCCAGGGGCGCTTTGGACCATCTGTCAGAGCTAGCCGCCGCCTCCTGAGATCCTTAAGAGAGCTCCCGTATGCACCCGACTGAAATTTTTCTAAGTTCTGCTGCCGGAGGCAGGCCCGGGAGCTGACTTCGCACTACCACCCCCACGGGCTCGGTCCTCAGCTAGACAGAGTTGAGCTTCTATATTACAAGTTTCATTGACGGGAAGTCACCTCAGAGGCCGAGCAGCAGGTCGCTCCACGGGAGCACTCTGTAGAGTGTCGACTTCAGTAACTTACAGTATCCGGGCTCTCAGCACAGGTCGCCCCGCGCCTCACCGGGATCATTTGAACTATATACAGTCTTCAAGGGACTTTTATTATGAACTTATAAGTGTGAAAAAAGTATAAACGTAAAACACACAACTAAAATAATTTAGCATGGGAATTATAGGAATTTATCCGGGACTTACCAAAAAAACGTATAAACGCGATAAACGAAAGTGAGAAATGTGTAAGCGAAGTTTCACTGTATTGTGTGTTTTTCTTTTATCTTCACCTATTTCTTTCAAATCCTATATTGAATACTTGAATTTTTTATAATGTCTATTAGATATTTCTGAACAAAGGTAACCTTTTATTAACCTCAGGTATTATGGACGTCGGGGCCGGTCTTCCTCTTTATCCCTGAGTGACTCAGACGGCGGTGAGAAGGACACCACGCAAGCTGGTGATGTGCGACCTTCCCAGAACAGGTGAGACATATGCCAGCAATGGAAAAATATCATTTATGGAAATCTTTTACAGCTGTAGGTCATTTTAAGTTTCTATTTTGGTATTACTGTTAGTTTGTTTAAAATAGAAATCAAGTGGACATATAGCAATTGTACTTGAAGCCCCTTTTACTCCATTTTCACATTTCAAACATCCAATGACATGCAGAATTCAAGTGCATAATAATTGTCTTTGCATCGATGTCTTTCCATAAAAGATGAGTGTCCCACATAACTTAATTAGCTCAGTCTGAGATCCTGATACCCTTGTATTTCCTTAGTGTTCCTTTGTAGTTTGCACATTGGAGAGGCAGTTAAAATGTGCGCTGTCTGCATAGGGCGTGTGCCTTCTTCTCGAACCCATATTTGACGAACTGAGGACTGACCCTTTGAGATGACCCTGGGTGCTCTTGTTTTCAGGCTCAGTTTATCTCCTTTCTTTTGTTTTCAGTTAAATCTTCTTATGAATCTGCCACTGTCAATGTCAATGTCAATCTGCCACTGCTCTTATGAATCTGCCACTTCATAAATCTGCCACTGTCAAATTAAATTTATTGTGAATGAATTTAATGCTAGAGGTTACTAAACAAGTGATCAATGTTTCAAATGATGTATTGTTAATATCGTTGTTTTAATTTTGTGCGTTGATATTTTGTTATCGATGTCGCATTGATGATGTCTGCCATGAAGTTAAAAAAATTGTGATGTACAGTTTCAAATTTCTTTATATAAATATTATAGTAAGGAGACCAGTTCTGAGATGAATTAGTATTGGTCTTACCAAGGTTAAATACAAAATTCTAACATGCGATTAGTTTTGTTGACAATAGAATCTATATGTTGGCCAAATTTCAGTTTGGTATCAAATATAACTCCTAAATCTTTACATTCATTGACTATTCTAGTACTATTGTTTATAGTATATGGATAAAATTTTAATTGCTGTACATTTCCGTATATTAAATTTAAGTACATTCCGGTTACATTAAGTACATTCAGGTTAAAGCATTATCCAGGCATTCTTGTAATTTTTCACAACTGTTGACATTTTTTTATTTCTCTAAACATTTTTAAGTATTCTGCATATGTAAATAATAAAAATAGGAGTGGTCCAAGGTGTGAGCCCTGGGAACTCCTGATGATACATCAATGTCTCTCGATAAAAATGATAAATATCTAACATTCAAGGTTCTGTCTGCTAGGTAGTTACTCAACCTAAATAAAAGAGTACAATGAATGCCTAAATTTGACAATTTTTGCATAAGTGCATTGTGGTTTACCATATCAAATGCTTTAGCAAAATCCAAACAAATAACATTGACTTTTGAATTATTGTCAATTTTATCAGTAACGAAATGTTGTAGTATCATTAAAATAGTAGCGTTTGATCTATTACGTCTGAATCCATGTTGTTCCTCTATAATAAGTTTTTTTAATTAGAATGTTAATTCTTTAGCTACAATGGATTCAAGGTGTTTGGGAATAATACTCATAATTGCTATAGGTCTATAATTTTTCACGTAAGATCTATTTGGAGCTTTATGTACTGGAGTTACGAAGCTTTTTTTCCATATCTGAGGAAGAGAAGCTTCTTCCAGTGACTTAACAAAAAGTGCATGTAGGATCGGTGTAAAATTGGTATTACAAGATTTTAGAAGTATCGCAGGTATTGAATCTGGTCCTATGCCTTTTTAACGTTTAGACTATTTATTGACTCGAATACATCGCTTTGTGTTATTTCAATAAAATCCTTATCAAAAGGCAGATTTATATCTTAATAATTATTGCTATATATAGTAGGTTGATGACTATCATCATTAAATACTGATTCAAAATATGCTGAAGATACAATAAAAATACAATTCAGAAGTTTTAACATCATCAAACATAACATTTGGAGTGCCGTTCAGTCCACGTTTATTGTTGGTAAATTTCCAAAAAATTTTATGTTAAATGGGATTGAACTTTCAATTTCTTTCAAATAATTTACATTATCACAATTTGGTCTAATTTTGCATTTCTTGCATTAATCGGAAAATATAACATAGTCAAGTGGGTCGTTTGAATATTTATAATTTGAATGAGCTGTGGATTTCTCATTAAGTAATATCTTAAGTTCCTTTGAATACCAAGGGGGGTAATATTGGGGAAATATGTTATATTTAGGAATACATTTTTCAATCAAATAATATATATATAATTGTAAAAATACTCAACAGTGATTAAGTGGAGTGAATTGTAAAGTAAGATACCCAATCAAAAGAACTCAATTTGTTACTAATGGATATAAAATCAGTAATTTGTAGTTATATTTGACGACTGAAGCTTCAAGTGGAGAACTACACTCTTCAAAAGGCAATACAAATTTGAGTGCATGATCATAGTTATCACAAGGGACGATAAGACAATTTGATTCTGTTACAATTGTGCAAGTGTTAGTAAAAATGATGTCGAGGATTTTAGAGCTATTATTAAATATTTCATTCAATTGTACTAAATTGATATAATTCATTGTGTGTTGTATTGGCAGACTAATGTCAGTTTCAATATTTGAAGCATTGAAGAAATTACAGTGAACATCATTATCAGAATTTGACCATGATGTATGGGGTAGGTTAAAGTCACCCATTATCAAGAATTTCGATAAGGGATTATTTTCAAAAGTGGATTCTAGATTAGAAGTAAATTCCAAATACTTATCAAGTGAAGATTTTGGGGGGAAATAAACAGCGATAACTATCAAATCAAGGCATGCAGATTTAACATGTAAAAATAATTGTTTGGGAATATTACTATTTGTTGTAATAATTGAACTGTTGAATTTACAATGAATCATTAATAATACTCCTCCACCTCTATTGTATTGGCTAGTGGTTGAATTTCTGTCACACCAGGTGATCTGGGAATTTGAGTTCTGCATTGCCTATATCCCCATGGAGCCATGTCTCTTGTCAGGACAATGATATTGTTTTCCTCATGTATATGTGCCATGATGTTGAGGAGTGATAGCTTTGTACTTAGACCATGTACGTTCTGTTAATAGACATGAATCCTACTTGGCAATTGCAGCAATTGCCTGTTTATTGGTTTTGATTATCATCTTCCATTTGAGTTGTTGAGAAGTCTCGATACTCCATTAATGTATTCGGCTTGATTATTATCTTCCATTCGAGTTGTTGAGAAGTCTCGGTACTCCATTAATGTATTTGACTTAAGCATTATTGTTACCTTTATCTTCTTCAGCTTTCAATTGAGATAATACACTTTTGAGATGATCACATTGGTGAGGAGTGTGGTCTGACCTGATTTTGAGACCCTTCTCCAAATTTTTCTTGTTCCTCAAGATTTGCAAAACCTGGGATGAATTAGGTAGGACAACTTTAATTGGTCGCTTTTTGTTGTCATCACATCCCAGTCTAAATGTACCAAATTCTTCAATGTTGATGTCAACAATTTTTTTTAATATCGATAGAACTGAATGGAACTGACGGGAATTTGTTTTCGTCGATGCCATGCATTATTATGTTTCTCGATTATGTATCAAACTCAATTGGAATATCTTTGGTGGAAAAAGATGGGTGGCCTCTTGCGCATCCGACTTTACCTGATGAGCTTCAGGTACCGGTGTGCATCATAATATTAGCGTAAATTTTTAAGGCGAAAATTATTACAGTTACGTCATTTAAATAGAAACAGACGAGCATTTTTTTAAATATTATATCTTTTATTGCAATTACCCTTTCATCATGTTATTTTTGGTTGGTCACTGTTGAAAATTGTTCATTTATGCCACTTAAAAAATATTTCTCCACGCTTCTTGCACTCCATGAAACATGGCAGCTGACGTCTGGTCTCACTTTTCAAACTAAGTAGTTACATGTTTCATGACAGAAACTGGTGCTGTGCAGAGCGAGCAAAAATCAGTGCACTGGAGGAGTTTGCCCATTTCTTTCCACCATGGGAATATCGAGAGGGAAACAATATTGTCAACGTGTGAACGGAAGGTGCACCCTCGGATGCTGCTCCCACATAACTGCGATCATTTAAACACACATTTGGTACATGCCAATTACTTGGCAAAATTTGTTAAACAGGTATTTTTAAATAAAAATGTTGAAAAAAACAGAAATGTTGAGTAGACTGTTTGTAAACAAATGCGTGATCCCAGTTATTGAAGAAAGTGACATGATTAATTGTTCTAATTGTCAATAATTAATAAATCTACAACTAAGTAATTTGATTTATATTTAAACATAAATGATTAATATACCTAAAACTGAATAATTTTATTTATATTAGAAACAATAGATAAATCTGAAAACAAAAGGGGTTTGGCAATTTTATGTTGATAATATAAATACTTTCCGCAGAAAACAAACCTTTGTCAGCAAAAATTTCCAAATCATCCTGCTAAGCAAGACTTTTCAATAATTTTAATACAAACTGCTTAAACATTGGTGAATCCTGAATTTCAACTGAGAGTTAAAACATCTTGGATGACAGGTCTTTGACAAAACCACCTGACCCAAAGATACCAAAAAGGCAGTGGATGTCCAGTATTGTACATATATGCTAATTTGTATGTACATCTTTTTATTATGCTTGTACTATTTTACTGTCTTGAAATATTAAGACAAAACTTTCTAATTTCTAGCTTTAGTATGGTGATGAGAAAACCTTTTAATTGGAGAGATGGCTTCTATTAATTAATACCAAAGTTTTTGTACACTATTTATAGTAAACCCTTAGTCTATAGAATTTGTCATTAAAATTAATTTGTTCTGTATGAGTAAGTACTTTTTTTAAATTAATTTTTTAGAAAGGGAGGAGCATTAAATTTCAAGAACTTTCTAAGTATTTATACTATAATGCACGATACGTAAAAATTTTTCCCTGTTTGTCTCCAGAGAAGTGGATTACATTGTCCTTTTATTTACTTTAATGTAATGAATTTTATTAAATTTGTGTTTCTCAGTCTAATAATGGTTGTAATTTCAGGCTTATAATATCATAAAATATTACATGAAAATGTTCAGTTATAACTAAACTATCAATTATATTATTCTGTGTCTTTGTTTTAAAAACTATAATGTAATATTTTCATATCATATATTACACTCAAGAAAGAATTTTCATTTTATTTGAACTCTAATATTGAATTGATTTTGTGTGTTTCAGGACGCTCAGTTCAGGGTTTGGTAATACTGGTGCCGGAACCAAAGTCAGTAAGAATCACTACTTGTTTGGATATAAGTCTGTCTGTACCTAAGCCCTTGCAGTGTACCCATTTCTATTCTACTGCCCCTAAAAGCTTGAGTCCCATCACTACCATGCCTTGCATTTGCATTCAATGATACTGTTGATGTTGCTTCATGCTTTTCTGACCAACTAAGTCCTTCTAATTCACCTGCCTGACTAGGTGTAAGACCTTTATACTTCAATTGAACTTGATATTTATTTCCCACTGAATGTTGTTTGCCCTACTTCATAACATAGGAAAATGTGAAATACATCTTTACCTACTTGAAATTCGCATGTTAGATGTAAGCAGCATAGAATAAGTTATGCATAATGTTACAAATCGTTAATTTCAGGGTAAATATGTAAGTTAAGTAATTTTTGTGGAAATTGAAAATATGGCATTATTATGCTCCCAATTTTGAGTTAATGTTGAAAGGTGTTTCATGCACTTATTTTCTTCTGTGATATTGTCATCTCATATTCCAATTTTACATTCCATTTGAATTTTCCTTTTCTGCTTCCTTCCACTTCAATAGAAAGTTGTTGTAAATATGTACAGTTACAGTGAGGGTTATAGCTCCAACACGTACAGTTTACCTTCACTCAATCAGAGGGATGCCTTCATATTTTAGATACAAAGTTAGAGTAGAATCATCAAATTTACATAGGCCTCTATTACATGGATATTTGTGTTAAACTCTTATATTTTTCAGTTTGGTAATTCTAATTTAATTTCAAAATAATAACAATTTGAAAATGTTAAATAGAATCCAATATCCACAATTTTTCATAATCTAAAATGTTAATGCTAGCTCTCAGTGATGAATCAAGAAGCACTCTGTAAAAAAATAATATAACTTGAAAAGATATGAAATTGGTTTATCTTATTCGAAATGGAAAAGATCAGCTTTCAAACATGTTGTCAGCACCATGCTAAAACCACGAAAATATGAAAAAACACTTTCAATTGCTTGATTATGTCTGAAAAATCTGGACCCTCAGGTAGAGGAATGCACGTAAATTAACGTATTGTGCCACTCCCCTATTTGAAAATCCGGATTTTCCAGACACAACCTAACATTCGTCAAAAGCAAGTTCTTGCACATTACTCCATAACACATTGGCTTGGTGCCAATGAGGTGATATTGGGAAACAGTTTCATCCTCTAGAAACCTTGAAGAACTGACTTCAGAACTAAACCAAGTGACATGTGATGAATGTGTCAAAATCATCCTTAGAATAAATGACCAGATAACCAGTATTTGATGATTAATCCATGAAGTCCTAATACTGTTGCAATCTTTCCATTTCTTCTTATCATGATGGCATAACACTGGAAATCCAGCATACACTGAGAAAGTTGGAACGACATGCACATTGCAAGAAAAACAGGTTTGTCCATTGTTATTCACAAGATTTATTTAAGTCACTACACAGCCAGTTCAAGATGTGTGTGGCGGAGCACTGAACAGTCAATGTCCCTGGGCTTGGAAGGGTATATTGGGATTGAGAGGGGTGTTGGAGGTATGGCAGAGAGCAGAAGGGCACTCAAAAGGGGTGTGGTTGCAGGGATCGGGCCCATCTGGCCCTGCATCAGCCACCGGTGCGTCGAGTGGAAACCAGACACCTTCTGCAAGCTCCCTGCAGAAGAAATTTACACCACAGGAGCGGCTTAAGCGGAAGATGCAAGCACTTCTGAACAGACAATGTGAGTTACACTACTGAATTAGATCTATTATTTTATAAAAATTTCCTTTTACTTGCTGTTGTTTTTAACCCTGGATTTCTTGCACGTGTCATACATGTAGCGCAGCCACTTTATTTTTGCTGGTACAGAACATCTACCAAGTCTAGTGGTGGTCAGTCGCTTCTAGTAACAAGTTACTTTTCGCATTCAGTCTGCTTCCAAGCTTTTTATACCAAGCACATATCAGAGTCTTTAAATTGTTGGGCAACAGTTGTTGCCTACATGAACACTACTGTTGATGGTTACTGAAAGGATGTTTGCTGAGCAGGGATTTTGAAAGCCAATATACTATTGTTATGATAGCTGAACTACTATTGTTATGATTGCTGAATGTTATCAACGAAGAAACAATATTTTGTATGTTAATAACTTGTTTGAAAATTGGAATTGCTTATTCCAATTTTTATTCAGGAGACAACGCAGATAGATTTAAATGTCATATGATAAAAGTAAGACTTTCACATCACATTCGAATAAATATTTTGAGATAATAGAATACTTGTTCAGGAAGTGTTTACAAAACTCATAATGGCTAAAAAATTGTAATTTTAACTTGGGCTGTATTGTAGCTAAAGCAACCGTTTGCATTATGAAGTGCAGCACAAGCCTGGATGGTTAAGGATGTGTAACTCTGCAATAAAATACATCTTTTTAGTATTTACTTATAATTAATTGATTAATTATATTAATGCTAGCAATTCCAATGCATATTGTAAATAGAAGCAAAAACACAAAATACTTATAGCATTAGAGCCATGCAAGTGGTAAATTGTTTATTAGATGAGTGGTTCTTGTTCTTTTTATGTTCCTTAAAGTAATGCTTCTCTGCTTTGTTTCATTTTCTAGTTAAAGCAGACAAGCGTGCAGAGCGAGCGCGCCATGAAAAAGCTGAGCAAGAACGACAGGATCGTGAAGATGAATTACGTGAAATGGCTATAAAGTTGAGACGGAGAGAAAGAGAACGCAGGCATCGCATGCAGGTTTGTGATCCTTTTGCAATTTTCCCTGACCATCTTCTCTAAAAGGGATTTGCTGTTCTATTGTGATAATGGTTCCTCTATTTTCTTTCCACACATCCATTGGAATGAAAGCAAAAATGCACATTACCACTTTCTTTGAACAACTACCTTTATTAAACTTCATTCTGTATTGCTAAACTACAATTTTAAAATCTATTTTGAAATCCTGATTTAAATAAATGAATGTGAATGAATGTTGTAATACTTCAGGATGATGGTGATGAAGAGGATGGTGAAGATGGAGGCATAGAACGAGATGACGACGATGACGATGCGGAAGATGGGGAAGGCGCGGACAGAGTGGATGGTGGCAACTCTGGAGAAAATGGACGAAGAGGTCCCCCTCGTCGTTCGCGTGGCTCTTCCCGTTCGTCCTCGTCTAGTAGTAGTGCCAGGAGCAGTGCCAGCCGCTCTCCATCGCCCCCACCAGCGCGCGCTCCTTATCCCTCCCACTCATCGCATTCGTATCAGCAACACCATTACCATCATCATCAACCTCCTCCTGCTCCATATAGGTAAAGTCTGTGATTTAATGCTCATTATTATAGTAATTTTATAGATTTTCGTTTAAAATTAGAATTTCTATGAGTTTTTGATTTGTATGTTGCATTTTGACTATTGTTTGGATATTTTTTCTTTGTCATTATTTGAACAAATAAGCCCTACATAATAGAAAACACATTTTTTCAATCCCTTCAAATTTTTTTTCAATTAATTTTTATAATAATACATCAAACTTTGCTCATGTTCAAGTGATTAAAATCTATTCGTCAGTTTTTCTGTAAAATATAGTTATGAAATAGCAGTTACCTCTCGGAAATAATTCCAAATTAATTTGGAATTATTTCCGAGAGATAACTGGTTACATAAGCTTTGCAGTACTCCACAGATTTCTCATTTTGAAGGCTCAAATTTTAATCCTAAAATGAAGGCATGAAATCTTGGCACAGTATATGAAGTATTCGATGTGTTGGTAAAACATATAGTAATGAGAGTTTCCTAGATTTTGTTTCCTACTTCTGTTTGCAGGCGCAATAGGTGGGACCAGTCTGGTAGCAGTCGTGGCACAGGTGACCGTTATTATGGAGGTCCTCCTCGTTGGAGAGACCGTGAAAGGGAACGTGAGAGATCTCGCAGCCCACCTCCAAGGCACAGGTAACTGGAAAAAGATTTTCTCTTCCAGGTAGATGTAGAGTTGTGCTAAGCAGTTTCACAATTTTTAATTTTCCTCCCTGTATTATAGTATATGAAGGAAAAGTATTTGAATTACCTCAACAATATGATCCCAAACTTTTGGATGTAAAATCTGCATTTAAAGTTGTTTCGAGCTGTAACTGCACTCGCATCATATTAGTGCTGATCCGAAGATGGTTAAGATTGTTGTTGCTAGTTGGTGAGGAGATCCACACAATTTTGTACCTCCAAAATCTGGATGGATGTGTCACTTGTAACTTTCAGATTAGAAGCATTTGAGCTTAAATTGATAAATTTATTAGGAGTAAGATCTAGTTATGCTATTCCAGAGATCATTAAGAAATTTTAATTTGGGGGATATTTTACATGAAGCCCCTGTCACATTGTTAGAATTTTCTCTAAAATTGCTGGAGTTTTCTTCCTTCACTTTTTTTGGTTGGGTAGAAGAAAGAGGATTTATAAAAGTAGTATAATTCCGATTTTCATTGAAGAGTACAAAACTTCAAAAAATGGTAAGATTAAATTTATTTTCTATTTTGTCCTATACTTCAAATATTAAAGCCAGATTTGTTTCTCAATGCATTTGGTTCTCCAGTGGTGTTATTTAAAAATAAAAATGAGTAGTTATTGAGAAATACCTAGTTACATTTAGTGGAGGAAAAAGTTTCGGTATCTCGTGCCGGTCTTCTAGTTTCTGTAAGAATGCCAGAGATATTGGTTGCTTTGTACTTTATTCTACCAACCTGAATTGTACTGACGCAGGCATTCCTGTGAAGGCCTTTGATTTTGGTCTAGTTCTTTATATCGGAACTTAACTTGGTCAGGGACCTCTACTTCAAAATGTCTATAGTATTACACCAATAAAGACCCAGGAAACCAGCGCAATTCCATATACCGTGTATACCTGAATGTAAGATTTTTTTTCTAAATATCACATTACAGAAATATGGGATGGTCTGTGAATGTAATATTTACAGATTAAGGAAGATGGTATTTTATTATATTCCCTGCATCCACCATGAAAGTGCTAGGTGATTCAGGCCAATATTTTTTAATAAATTTTTAATAGTTGGTAGAAAGAGAATCTCGAACAACCGCCATGTGAATATTATGCATTGAATGCAAATGGCATCAAGTGAAATGTAATGTGAAAATGAATAAAAATAGTTGTTGTTACATGATGCACATTACATGAAGTATGCAAGAGATAGAAACGAAAAAAATTACATTGATAGAAGTTTGTACTCATTCTACATCCAATCATAGAAAAAGACAAGCAAAAAATTTCCAAACTTGGAAACTAGCCACGGTCTCCAAGTTACCTGCATGGAGGAAAAGAGATGCACAAGTTTGCAGTTCACAATTCTATCACATGAATATTAACTATGTGAATTTCAAGTATATTGTGTTAAAGAAAGGAAAGAACTAAGAAAGAAACCAAGGTCACAAATAAGAGTGTGACAGGAGGAAAATATGGTGACAATCTTCGTAAGTGAAGTCATTTTGACAAAGAATGAAAATTCAGTGTACAATATGCAAACTTTCAGAGGGGCCTAAAAAGTCAGAGGATGTCGCAGTATGGGAGGAGGACCAAAAAGAACCAATGATACATGTGAAGATGATGAGGGTAATAACAAAAACTATGATTATGATGATTTTAAGAAACAAGAAAATAGAGTTAGTTCAGGCATAATTTATAGCATTCTCACCTACAAGACAATTTTCTAGGCATTTAGACAATTTACAATACTATTTCGACTAAATTGTAAGAATTAGTTCAAAATTTAAAAATTTTTCGGGAGGTATGTTTAAAATTAGGGTGTTGTCTTATATTCAGTAAATACAGTATGCTCTGTTATTTGTTTTGATTCAAAGGTCGTGAGAGAAATAGTTTGAATTTGTTTATATTATGTGAATAATTGTTCGTATTCTAAACATAGACATAATTTACATTTATAAAAGTGAATACTATGTGCAATCTTAAAAATTGTATGGGTTGGAGGCATTGTAAGACAACTTTTCAAAAACAAGAGAAATAAAAAGTATTGAAACATACCCCTAACTGCTACAATTATTGGGCGATTCGTCGTAACCGGTTTCCAAATTTCTAATAACATGGGCGCCAGGAAAAATGTTATGATAATATTTTAACTATTATTACTCTGATAAAAAACTGAATATTATCCTGCTAGCTGGGTCGATGGGTCACGTCAGAAATAATCGCTATTATCTATTAATAGCCGATTACCCGATAAGCCATCTATACAGAATGGCGAGGAATCTGAAAACAGAGATTATTTCTCCAGCTACTTCTTAGCTTGAATTGGCCAATGAAAATCATTTATCTTTCTTTCAAGAGAAACTTAATGTTTATTTCCTATCAAATGCAGCAAATATAAATATAAAAAATTTACATTGAGAAACTTTCTTAGTCGTGACCTGGTTCGAACCTTATACGGCGATTCTGGTCTTCGCGTGCTCTTGATTGATGCTACCTCGAAGAAACGCATTCCCTTCTTTTTTTTGAGGCTCCGAAATCCAATTACCACGAATCTTCTTCTCTTTAAAAACACCCCCGATTCACCACTTTGCACCACTCAAATATTTGTTCCAGCTCCACTATATTATGTCTGATGCCTGTTCTCACCGTATAAATATCCAGTGCTTTTATGATTACACAGCAAAACAAATCTCTCAGTTCTATCTTCTGTTTATAGCAAGAAAAGTCCGGTATCATTTGTGAACCGCATACATTTATAAGTTCAAGAATGATTAGAGTTCACTCGTGAAAAAAAATTTCCAAGTCTTATTTTGATGCACAGCAAAATATTCAGAACTCGACACGTTCCCCAAATCGTAGAAGTATCACAAGTTCACTTCTGGTTCTGCCACGAAAATATTCAGAGTCCGAATATGTCCCCGATCAAGTCCGATTCTTGCTCGAAAAGACACGAAAATATTTCAAAGTCTGAACACGTATTGTAGACCCCCGAAATTTTTACAAGTCCTAACATGCACAAATTAATCTATTCGCGAGCGAACTGCTCACCGTCACGACATGCGACCAAGTGAATTTTATCCTCCCTTTTAAAACCCACAATGCCTTGCCTTTCTTTTATTTCGACAAAATGCCCAAACTTCCGTTTTAATAATCAGTCGATGCTTCTTCAACCAATCCACAAATCTCTTATATTTCCTCCTACTCACACCGTCACCTCCACGGTCAGATGAATGTTTGTTTATCCTGACAAAAACCACGATGTCATTACCAAGGCGTCATATTGCCTATTATTTGCCCTAACCATTTCGCCCATTTACGACAAATATTCTGTAATAAAACATGTCCCCGTATTGGTATGTCACAGTTTCTAGGTGCCGATGGTAAAATAAGCAGTTGAATATTGATAATTTGTGCAACAAGAACTTGTTTTCTTGAAAGAACTTAACAATTTTTTAAAATTGGTTTGTTGCGCTATTTTGAGTCTACATTTCTTTTTTTGAATATTGTAGATAGAACGACACCGTTCAAAGAATGTTTTTGTTTCAGGCCTTTGGTTGACTATTAGTGTGGCAGTTCATGCTGCAATAGCAGCAGTGATGAGACTGTTGTATGAAGAACTGTGCTTGTAAATGTTGGCCTGTATAATTTTTGTAAGCAAATAAAATACCCTATATCCAAAAGAAAATTGACAGATTAGTTATTTGTCTATAGATTAGGCCTTAAAACTTTTCCATCAAATGTAAATATTAGTTAGACGTATCTCATAATGGGACCAATGTGAGGAAACTTGAGTTGAAACCTAGAATAAGCTGCAGATTTATTAAGGAAACTTTTTTGTTAATTTTCTTAATGGAAAAATTATATTGAGGCCTAGCCATGTGTTTTGTTTTGTAAATCCCGGTGGATCTTCCATGTTCTGTTTTGAAATTATTTGAGGACTGTGGAGATAATGTGTATCTTAATGTTAAGAATGTGTGTCCAGTTAATAAACAAATTAACAGTGCATGAAGTTTATGTAATATTGTGTGATCTGTCTGTGCAAATAAGTGGATTTAGAAATAAATTCAAGCTGTTTGTAAAACATGTGCAAAAATTTAATCTGCACCTCAGTGTTTCTTCATACTCAATATTTTAGAGTTAAGGGTTCATTTATTTCAGAATTGAAAAGGAAACAACACTGATTGAAATGTATGGATATGTATTGGTTTACTTAGCAGTTTGTTCACAGCGTTTCCAACTTAAAAAAGGGATATTGTAGAAATTACTGAGCGAGGAAAATACTCAACCATGGACACTTAGTAAACCATTCTTTATACTGGAACCCAATGTTGAAACTGCTAGGCCTTGTGAGGTGTGAAAGGTTTGTACAGTCATTACTACATCTCCCCAATGTCTTTCTACAACAATGCACACTGGTCCCAACCTCATGAAACCTGTCCATAATCAATGGTTTGACTTGATTTGCTTGAAAAGTTGCATGCAAGGGCTCAATAGGTCACTGATTTATGTTTCGGAACTGCATTTCTGTAAAGCAAATTTTCAAACAAATCAAGTCAAACCTTTGAATTTTGGCCAGGTTTTGTAGTTGCAATCATTTTCTGTCACTACAGAAAGATTCAAGGTAGGTGTAATCATGACCATCCAAAACTGCCATGCCTCCACCTTGAACTGTATTACTTAATAGACTCAATACTGTGCACATAGAAATATTCTAGTATTACTAAACATTTACTGACAAACCGATTTAGACCTAATTGATTAAATCTCACGCAATAACAAATTTAATTTAATACTGTGTCTGACCAGAGCTATAGAGAACGTGAGCAAAACACTTGAGACTTTAAGTGTGAAAAACTGGGTTTTACACACTGTTCTTGCATGAGATTTGCATCATACGTGGGCAGAATTTTCTATAACATAATACATTGAAATGAAATGTGGGTATACTATGACAAAAGTCTGATCAAAATCCTTTTGTTTGATTCATCGAACATTGTTGCACTCTGTAAAAGCATAGAAAAAGGGGATAAGATTAAATCAGATGGTGAGACAACTGCAGCATTCCGTTTTCAAAGTGATAATCCAAAACTGATAAGACCTTCAATACCTTAAAAAGTTATTGGCAACTCAAAATGACTACTGACAGAACGATGATGACGAATTACTACAAATACTGACAAATGATTCTGACAGAACCCTTCAGGACAGTGCCTTTTAAAGTACTAAAATGCTCCTGAACAAGGAAGCCTCATTTTTTGAAGTAATGTCTCTTTTACTCTTAAGGAGACCCATTTGGGTTGCTGCTGCACTGTGTGTACAGAATTTTCTTATGGAAAATTAAGTACCAGAAGAGACATAAGGATCACTCATCCTTGATGCCCTTCTCTGTGGTTTCTCTAATCTTTTCTCGCAAATTTGGGACAGTTTTGTACAAGTTCTTTATCTACTCTCCATAAAGCAGCTGAAACTGTTAATAACAAAATTCAAACTCCAAATATTAATCTAGCAATATCTACCATTTACCTTTTACCATTTATCTACCATTTACCTTGTCACTATTAAGATAAGTACAATTAACATTTAATGAATACTTTAATGATAAAGACCATTGCTTGAGACTACATGACTACTTTTATGACTGCCTCAAAAGGTCACATTTGTTAAGGCATGGTGCACAATGTGCGGTCACAGATTTGAGCTCTGCTTAGAGATGGGTATTTCTTGTGCGTTATGGTGTGGATGGCTTTCCAACAATATCCTTTCTCTCCCATCCTGTCTGGAATGGCACAAGGATTTGTGTGGAAGGAATAAATGTTACATTTGTACAGGTCTAAGGTTCCCTTTGTGTTGTGGGGCAGGCCCAACACAACACCCAATATGCATCACCTGGTATGCCTGAATGCTTCTTGTCCAGACAAGTAGTCACTTCCCAATATTGGCTAGCTTAGCTGAGATACTCCAAAGAGACCTTAGCACCAACACTGTAAAGAGAGGCTTAGATGGGTCTATGGGCTACCTGTAAAACCTCAGCATGATGATTAAGAAATGCATATAGCAGAAACTAGAGCATGGGTCATAACCAAATGCTGAGAAGAACAGATAAAATCAGAAGAGCAACTTTCAGGAAAATGTGTAAAACCATTAAGTAACAGTAATTTCAACCAAACAGTAATTTCGTTGTTCTTGAAACCCCATGGAAAATATAATACGTGGAAAAATCACTATAAGTCGGAAAACTTTGAGATGGTTAAAAACTATATTATTCCTAAAAAAAATAGCACAGCATTATTTTTTGCCATATTGCTTACTTTTGCTTTATCATAAGGCAAAATCAGTCAATTGACAAATTAGTTTCAGTCTAGCTTAATATTTTCATTAAATAATTTGAAATTCTCTACAAATGTCAATGAAACATGTTTTCAATCCTCTGAAAAAATGGGAAAAGTTGGGGAAATTTGTTTCAGGAAGTGAGTAGCTATCCTGAAAGTGGTAAATGAAGAGGAACAGGCTATTCTCCCAGGAATAATCTGTGTGCTATGGAGACTAACAAGGTGTTGCAGTGGGTAGGGCACTATAGAGGCTGAAATATGCTGATCCCAAAAAAATTTTTGTACTTCCATCCATATGTGAACATATACTACTTTTTTGTTCAGACAGGTCCTGAGAGCTATTGATCAACATTGATCAATCACATTCTTTGTGAAATTCTTTATGCATGATGGAAGATGAAATAAATAAAACATTGGTCAAAAGGAGCAAGCAGTATGGAGGATAATCAAGAAATGTGTTACAATATATAGGGGACATTTTTCTTTAATGCAAGTTGTTTCCCAAATTTATTAACATGTATAAAACATATTTAACAGTAAATAATACATTGACCCCAATATAAATACCTCAACACTTTATTTGTCTGCAAGTGCAGCCCCTATTGAGTTTTAAACAAATAGTGATACTACTAAAATATAAATGTTCAATATGAGAATAATACTCGGAGCTAAACAAAACAAACGCGAGAGAAAAAGAAAACAACTGGTACAAATTAAGGCTAATCTATACATGGAGGGAGAAGGGGACCATATTATATTTACTCAAGGCACACAATTTAAAAAATAAGATACATTATGATAAAAAAATTATTACGCAGCTGCAACAAGATACCTTCACAATGAGCACTTACATAACAGCTTTATTAACAAATATTATACATAAAGT
Organism: Teleogryllus oceanicus; assembly: GCA_964035755.1. Taxonomy (NCBI): domain Eukaryota; kingdom Metazoa; phylum Arthropoda; class Insecta; order Orthoptera; family Gryllidae; genus Teleogryllus; species Teleogryllus oceanicus. The sequence continues at coordinate 21,979,210 of CAXIVR010000013.1, forward strand.
AGAAAGTGTAACTTTCAATACTCTTCAGAGTTCACTTTACTCTAGGAATATTAATAATGACTACCAAGATATGTATTTTAATAAAATACTACTCTTTCCATAACTGCACTCTAGTTAACACCATTTAAGGATGAAAGGACTAAGAACATTCTTCAGAGAAAATGTGCGGATGAAACTTGTGGATAATGACCCTACAAGAGTTATCTAACCAATGGATGTACCTTAAAAATCTTTGTTTGAACTGTCTTTAGGATGGTTTGTCATGTCCTAAAAAACTTTTCACAAATAAAATGAAAAAAATGTTTATAATTGTCAGCACTTTTTTCTAGTCACAATATAAGATTTGTTGCACCTCTAGTCACGATATAAATGTTTCTATAACAAGCAATCCCATCAAAACCCAATTGTCAGGCTTAGAAGTGCAATCAATGGAGGAGTAAGGGCATGTAACCAAGAGGACAGTTAACAGGGTTCCCTTAAAACATTGGTCCCCTTTATTAGGAAAGCTGCTTTCAGCAGAGGGTAGGAGAAACCACCTGAATGGGTGGGGTTCTTATGATAAATTGCACAGAGAGCTACCTCCAGAAGGGAAGAGTTCACAGATTCTGAAAGGACTCTTATTGGTAGGATCCCACCAATTGGGGGCAGGTTCATCCATTGAAAGGATGTATTCAACCAAATTGAGCCCATTTAGTAGGTGAAGTCACAGAGGCGGGGCATGACAAATTGGGCCCAATTGGAAGTGCCCCACCTTTAATTCTTCACGTATTACCAAAGTGGTTCAATTGGTTTACTGAGCCTGTTCACAAGGTGAAGTCTCCTTTCAAGAGGCGAAGCTTGGGGTAGAGATTCCCTTGGTTCCATTCTTTACGCCATCATTGAACACTCAATTAAATAATGAAAAAGCTTAAACAATCAGCTGGACAACAATATTGCTTCCTTAAACAATCATCTAGCACAATACGATCTGTTGTATTTGTGGGTTAATAAATAACATCACTAGCTCGTAACAATAGCACTTTATTCATCTATAGGATACATTTGATATACTGGCGCGGCACACGCGGTCACAACACCACTCGAGAACATAAAAAGACTCCTGTGGGCGGGAGGAGGAGGAGAAGCCGGAGTCAGTATTACCAACTGACCTAATACATTTCTTCCCTCTTTTAAATGATCCTGGTTACAACTATGGTGAATAACGTAAGGGTGCACGACATATGCGTGTGGATCTGCGGGGTAAATGCAGTGTATGCAGTAAATGAGAAGCTCGGTCTGGATTTCGCAGTGTGACTGGTGTAGCTGGTGTCTGGACTGATGCTGGAGTCACGTTGGCACGAGCAGCTTCTGGCGCCCTCTCAACTGATGCTGTGGTTGCTGGTGTTTGGAAAAAGGGGGTCCGTCGTCGCCTGGGTGTAGTTCCGCCTACTTCGTCGGTGGTCGGTGTCTGGTCCCCTGCGGTCTGTTGTTCTTCTGAAAATTTCCGAAGTTGGTCGATATGTCGTGTTCCCTGGTAGTAGACCTCATAGTGTAGATCTCCGATGCGGGCTGCGATGGTACCAGGAAGCCATCTGTCCATGTTCGGGTTGCCGGATAGAAAGTAGACGGACTGGCCCGCTTCAAGAGTGCGAAACGTCTTACAGAGTCCATTTCTGCACTTTGTTTTTGACAGGTCTTTGTGCGAACATTTTCGGGTCTTGTCAGGTTTAGACGTGTTCGAAGCTCTCTTCCCAGACACAGCCGAGATGGGGACTGTCCAGTGGTAGAATGAGGCGCCTTCCTAAATTGTTGGAGAAACTCGTTCAGGTTGGTCCGCAGCGTTCCTTTGATGGTCTTCATGGCATGGAGGGCGTCTTTCACCGTTTGGACATACCGTTCTGCTTGGCCATGGCCATTTGTCGATGGGTGATAGGGCGCTATGAGCTTATGATATTTCACACCACTGTTCTTCAGAAAGGCCTTGAACTCTTCCGCGATGTCTGAGACGAATGAACTGTCGGCCGTTGACTGAGACGACTGTGACAGGAGTCCCGTACGCCGTGAATAAATCGTCCAACAGAGCAATTGTTGCTGCTGCTGTTGTGGAGGTTGTTGGCCTGACCTCGAGCCACTTGCTGTAGGCGTCTACAACGATGAGTAGCATAGTATCAGCTACTGGCCCCGCGTAATCGATATGGATGCGCTCCCATAGTGCCCTCGGATACTCCCAGTGGTGGTCGCGGAACTTGGGTGGAGCATGAGCCTGGGCAGCGCATGTGGTACAGGATTTCGCCAACTTTTCGATGTCAGCGTCAATTTCTGGCCAGAAAACGAAGGAACGTGCTATTCCCTTCATCTTGACGATACCCAGGTGAGCTGCGTGCAGATCATTGAGGATGGCCTCTCGCAGTGCAGGTGGAATCACTACTCTGTGTTCAAACATCAGGCAATTGGCAGCAAGTGTGTACTTGCCTCGGGTGCCTTGAAGTTATGGCGAGCGAGGTCTTGGCCTTCTTCCAATAACTTTACAATTCTGCCAAGATGCAGGTCTTTCCTTGTTTCTCGTGCGATGGTTTCAGCTCTGACGAGAAGCTGTTGAACCTGGTGAACTGTAAACAAATCGAAGTCATCATGTTCCGTTGTCTCTTCCCCACTGTGCGGACCTGCATTCCGAACCTTATTCACTGTCAGTATCGGCATTCTGGAACAGTAGTCTGCGTTGGCGTTTTGCTTCGATGTTTTGAATACAACGGTGTAATTGAAGTGAGCAAGGTAGTCGGCATAATTGGCCATGCGACTGATGCACAGAACTGGCAGCGACTTCTCTGGGTGGAGGATGAGGTCTCCTGCATCCTGGCAGCGACTTCTCTGGGTGATGAGTGTGAAGTGGCGAGCGTACAGGTAGTTGAAAAACTTCTGCACAGCCCAGACGATAGCGAGCGCTTCCTTGTCAATTTGGGGGTATCTTTGCTCTGTTGCTGTCATAGTCCGGCTGGCGTATGCGATTGGCCGCTCCTAATTGTTGCTGAGTCGGTGGGACAGCACTGCGCTGAGTTCGGTTTTGCTGGCGTCTGTTGCCAGCAGAAGTGGTAGGGTTGGATCGTACGGCATAAGGACCTGCGGTGAGATCAGAGCGTTATTGATATCCTGGTAGGCCGAGACACCCTCAGGTGTCCACACGAGGGGGTCTTTCAACAGCATATCTCTGAGTGGACGATCCCTCGTTGACAAGTTCTGGATGAAGTCGCTGTAATATGTAGCTTTTCCCAGGAAAAGCTGGAGTTCTTCTGCGGTCGTCGGTTTCGGCGCGTCTCGTACAGCTCGGATGTGCGCGTCTGATTTGTGAATACCTGACGCATCGATCTTGTGGCCAAGAGCTTCCAGGACAGGTTCTGCAAAGCTGCATTTGGCTCGGTTGAGCTTGAGACCGTGTTGGCGAAAACGCTTCAGCGTTGCGGTAAGGGCCTGGATCAGATTTTCGAAAGTATCAGCAAAACCTCTGGTATCATCAAAGAAACTTACGACATTTTGGATATTTTGCAGAACCGTATCCATTCGACGTTGCCAGATGGCAGGAATGTTGGCTGCACCATAGACAGCACGAGTTGGACAAAACAGACCATGGATAGAGGTGTTGAATGTGAGGGCGTGGCTGAATTCCTCGTCGACCTCGAGGTGAGTGTATGCATCTGTAACATCCAGATGACAAAAGAGGGTGGCGCCGCGCATCCGATTGAATAATTGGTCTATTTTCGGGATTGGATGTTCATCGACAATGATTCGCGGATTGACAGTAGGCTTGTAGTTGCCCGTGATTCTCAACTTCCCGTTCTTCTTTACAACGACATGAGTCGTTGACGCCCACTCTGAATACTCGACCCTCTTGTAAAAAACCGCTGGCGATTTTGGCGTCGATCTCTTTCGCATAAGCATCTCTCAGGGCTACAGGCACGTCTCGTGCTCGAACGAACGTAGGCGTGGCTCCAGGTCTCAGGTGCGTCTTCGCTGGAGGGCCTGATAGCTTCCCAGGGATATCACTGAAGACGTCCTGGTATCGGTGGATGATAACGTCAAGTTTTTGTTGGTCCGAGGTCGACAGCTTGGGCGGCGTCAGCGGCTTGTCGGTGGAAATGTGGTGCGCAAGGTTCTGCTCCCTGCACGATGGCTCTCCGAACATTTCCATGAAGTCGATTTCGTGCTTGAACTCTTTGATCCATTCCCGGCCCAGGAGCGTGTCGAATTCGCCGTCCACCAAGCAGAGGTCGAGCATCATCGTCGTAGCTCCCATAGTAGCTTGAACTCGGGTGAAACCGATGCAACGAATAGGATGGTGTGAGTAACTCACGAAACGTCGGCCTGTCTTACGCAACTTGAAATTGGGGATGATGGTGCCAAACTTCTCTTGACTCATGATCGCGCAAGGAGAACCCGTATCGAATTCCATGTCGACTGTAGTGCCCTCTATCTGTACAGCCAGCATTTCTCGCCTGGGTGATGGTACCGATCCGATGACCTCGACTTTTAACACGTCGATCTGATCAACTGGATCGTCGGATTTGTAGACCTGGTTAGCAAGCGAACGCGACCTGCATACTCTGCTGATATGCCCTTTTCCGCACGTATAGCACTTGGCGTCCCGGACTCTGCACTGACCACGGGCGTGAGCTCCCCCACACCCCGCGCATCCTTGTTGGTTCTCGCGGTGTGACTGGCCGTCATGCTGCGGTGGGTCGCTAGTAGCTTGGCGGGGTCGTTGCTGGTTGCCTGGCCTTTGATTGCTGTTCTTCCGTGCCGGTGGTTTCTCGTAGCTAATCCGGTTTGTGGGTTCACTTCTCGAGGATAACTCCGGATTTTTAACCTCGTCGGCCGTGTTTCGTGTAGCTTCGAGTACGCATGCTATCTCGTACGCGGTGGCAAAACTCTCTGGTTTCTTGGCAATAATCTCGTCGCACATGTCCCTTGATTCTACGCCTTTAAGCAGTTGTTCGATTAACATGCGGTCTAAAAATGTTCCATACTTACAGTGCGCGGCTCCTTGTCTCAGCCGGAGGGTGAAACTGGCAATCGATTCTCCTGCCTGCTGCGACATGCTCCGAAATCTTATGCTTTCAGCATATTTGTTATGGCTGATATAATGACTAATCAGTTTGGACTGGATGTCGTTGTAGGAGAGGGTTTCCGGGTCGATGGGACTTACGAGTATCTTCAACGCGTCGTTCAGTTCGGCGCCCATGTAAACACGTGCGTACGACGCGTGTTCATTTTCGGGAACCTTACTAAAATTGAGCGCCCAGCTGAATCGTGTAAAATAGTCACCTACGGTGGTCCCATGGGCGGCGCGGTATGCTGGCGTCGCGAACTGTGGTGGCCGAGGCGATGCTGACGACGCTGACTCATTGCCGGCTACGTCTCGAGCAGTGGGCTGTCTGAGAGCGTTAGCAATCATCTCCGACAGAGTTTGGAGAAGTTCCGTGGAAACTGCGTTTGACATGGTGGGGAAACTTTGTGCACTGATGAATAAACCCGCGAGGCGATACACTTTTCTTCGTCACGGCGCGGTCGCGTTGAGGTTAGATTCCGCACGAGTTCACTTTTGCTTGCTTAACGCGGCGTTATTTATGTATCCCACTTCTGACACCACTGTTGTATTTGTGGGTTAATAAATAACATCACTAGCTCGTAACAATAGCACTTTATTCATCTATAGGATACATTTGATATACTGGCGCGGCACACGCGGTCACAACACCACTCAAGAACATAAAAAGACTCCTGCGCTACTGTTGTGCCAGCCGGCGGGAGAAGCCGAAGTCAGTGTTACCAACTGACCTAATACATAACTCACTCCCAAGTATTTGCGACACCAATCCAACACCCTTGAGACGTGTTGTAAATATATAAAAAATATCAGCACCTTTTCTCTAACATACATTTCAGACTATCAAAACATGGGTAGTCTCAACCATGAAAAAATTTACCTGTTTGGACCCTTCAAATGATGAAGCCCCTCTTCCGAAATGGGCACTCGCAATTGCGACACTTCGGTAGGTGAAGCTCTACCGATGGAGCCTCTTGAGAAGGTGTGGTCTCTTCGAATAATGAACCTCTCCTTCGGGTGGAAGAACTCTACCGATTGAGTTGGGACCCTTCAGACGGCGAATCCTGTCTGCCTGTCCCTCTGCCCGTCTGTCTGTCTTGCTTTCTGTCCGTCCGTCCGCCTGTCTGTGTGATGATCTTAAACGATTAAAATCGATACACAAATTTCAAATCCCAAGTTAAGTCTTTTCTACTGCATAACTGTTTCTATACACTTAGAGCCTATTCAGGGCATCAAAAAGAGAAGTAATATTAATTTTAGTAATGATATCTAATAATTGACTATTCAACTATTCAATTCTAAACAACCTGTAACACATATTGTACCTCAGCTTCTGGGATCTCGACCGGGTTTATCACCCAGTTTGCTTGATCCTTTGAGCAATTCTTTGAGGGCCCCTTGATTGGACGTAAATGTAATTTCACCCCATGTGCACGTCTTCTTGAGTTCAGTGGGAAATATAGATTTTCAAATTATCGTTCTCTATATTGTCGCGCCAGGAAGTACGAGTATTATTCCTTCATGGTAGGCACGAGGGATAAGAACCCAATCTACAGCTGATTTACCCTAGAAAATAGATTTTATTTCATCGGGGCGAATATTTTATCAATTCCTGCCAAAAATGATTCCCCTTCTGTACTCAGAACCCAACTTGTGTTTGTATGGCTTAGAGTGGGGATCCCAGAATTACAAAAACAGGCACAAAATTCACTACTCCCCTACCACGTCACACACAGTTTTAACTATTGACGATAAATAAAGTAATACTTTGAAAGATTTCGGCAATTATCATGACGTGCCGGTACATAAACGGGATGTTCAACCACGAACACATCACCCGGACCACGCCCGTCTAGTACGCCTCACCGCAGCACCACCCGACGGCGCCTGGCTACGACTAGCCAGCAGCCATCGACACCAATTCTTCTGATGCGAATGCTGTTCACGCGTAATTCACGTACAAGAGGCTGTCACAGGGGAACGATCTGAAAGACCGGAAGGGGAAGGGGTAGGGGTTAAGGTTGGAGCCCTCGATATGTGCACGGGCAAATACTAATAGTTCAGTTTCTGACATGACGTTTACCGTATTAATAAATTCATTTACGTTTTGATTTGCTTCGCCAGTAATTTTTTCAATATAGTTATGATGTACAATTCTTTAGTCGTCGAGGATGACGGACGTCGCGGAGGGGCCGAAGGAGGCGGCGCTGAGGGAGCCAGGGGAGGAGAGAGGCGTGTTGCCTGGAGTGGAGTAGAGGTGAAAGGAGCTTTGGGCGTCCGTGTTGCGAGCCTGTTGAAAAACAACTTTCCTAACATTCTAAATTAAAATGTATTTGTCTAGTATTTTAAATTGAAAATGAAATTGTCTAATCGTCTCCTATATTATTTCAGTACTATACATACCTTTTGCGGCTCTCACACGCAACTGATATTTATATGTAAGGTCTTTAAAAAAAAGCATTTCACGGAGACGCCAAGTATTGCACTTTGACTTTAAAATATCAAGGATTTGTCTTTAAAAAAAATTTAAATATTTGTGTCAAATGCAACCCGCACCACTCGATCGCATTTTCGAAATATCGTTAAATAACTCCGAATCGAAGCGTTCCAGGGCCTTAGAATCTAAAATTTCGTTCATCGCACGGTAATCTACAGAATGAGATCTTGAACATTCTATTACTATTGCTAGTTCGACGCTTCGCGATTCTAGTCCACCTGTTCAGAGCCTGTAGAATCTGCAACTGTATGTGAAATTAAACCAATTACTTTATCTTCTACGCGATTGATTACACGATCTCTGCTCGGTAATAACGTTAAATAAGAATAGACTGTATTGACAAGGGTGTATTTTATTATTGTCAATTACAAGGAGACAAGTGACGGAGGATAAGAAGGTCTTGTAGAAAAAGATATATTACAGGCTTAATATGGAAATGGAAAATATGGAAGGGGAGGTTAACATATGAGTTCTTGCACGGGCACGCTAGTATTCTCAATTACTCTAGGTAGGCCAACTAATACTAATGACAAAGGTGATGGAGTATGAGGGTGAGGGTTTGAGAACAATTTTCAGTATACTTTAACAATTTGGCTCAACCAATGTCGAGGCTGGCAATAAAGCATCCTCACTTATCAGGTGGCCGTGGTACAATCCACTTGCAAACTTAAGCGATATCACGGCCCTGGTTGTTCATGAGGAGATGGAACGCCGCAGGGACCCTGGCCCGCAGCTCCCTCTCCCGGAAGGCTCTCCGTCCAGGAGCCTTATGATGAAGGCGGAACGTTGCCCTCGCCTCCCGGGGAGGAAATTGTATATTGAGACGAATCCGTTTTCACTCAAATCCAGCCTTATAGGGGGCCATCAGCATTAGGGAGTTTTAGCACCACGCGTAAGGTAGCGCTATGCACTAACACTCACGTGACGGATCTTGAAGTCATAACGTCTTACTTAGGCCTAAGGAACGAGTCTATACCTTCATAAATAGTGCACGCCTACAGGAGTCTCTTCGGTCACTTTACAAGCGGCAAAATGGCCGCCTAAAAACAGGAAACGTTGGGGATTTTTCCATCTCTGACAAACCAATTCTCGATGTGAGGCAGTCCTTGCTAACTCCACAACACTGGCAAGAATTAACAGGAAATGTTGGAGAAGTGATAGGAAAGAAATTCGCGAAAATAAAGTTGAAACTATATCTTCGGGACATGTGTTACCAAATACCACAGAGATCTCTAAAGTATTTGGTCTAACTCACGTAATGAACGCTGTTTGAAAATATGTTCTACGTGCTCAAGAACAGTCGATTCAAAATTCCAGAGTGCATACTCATCGCAGAGGGTCACAAAATCTAAAAATCCGAACACAATGTACATTTATTATACTCTTGTCTCGTATTTTGGTTTAAAAGTCTCACTTCTAGCCTAGACTGATATATTATGCAACTTCTTTGTTCAACGCTTGAAATGTTTCTTTTGTTATAATGCATAACCCAATGTCGCAATTGTTAAAACTCTTCTGAATGTTGTTCATTTTGACCATATAAAGTCGTTAGTCTCGTGATCAATAGAGTTTAAGGATGTCTCCTTACGCCTGGCGCTAAAACTCCCTATTGCCTTGCGAGTTCGACCGTTTCTGCTATCATCTCCGTGTCCGGGTATTGCTATAAAAAAATTGAAATTAATATTTGGAAAATTTTCAAAATTTTGAAATACTAGCGTGCACAAGTTCTAATAGATTGAGAAAACATACGTGCAAAGGAACCGAAAGTCTAGAAGAACCCCACTGCAAGGAAAGAGAGAAAAGAAAATGGCCAGAGAGAACATACGCAATCGCTGGTAAGACGATGTATATAAATATGTGTCTATGTATGTATGTATGTGTGTGTGTGTGTCTATATATATATATATATATATATATATATATATATATTGAAATAAACTGAATATATTTAAAACAAACTACCTGGGTCGATGGGTTTTATATAAATAATCACTATTGTATGCTAATAGATGATTATCCGATCTGCCATCTTTACAGAGTGGTCGAGGAACCTGAAAAGCAAATATATTTCTATCTTGCTACTTCATTGCTAGAATTGGCTCAATGAAAATCATGTATTCATTTCACAAAAACATGGAAATTTATTAAACAATTTTAGTATCGTATAATTTTACCCAATATAAAATTAAACCTTTGTCATGACCGGTCCCAACCTTATAATGTCTTTGCGCGCTTTTGGACCATCTTTATTCATCTCCGACGCCGCCGTCCTCAGGTCCAGACACCATCTTCTCTCTTCTTTTCTCGGAAGCACACTTCAATCACCGTTCATCAGATCAATAAACTATTTTCTGCTAGCATTCCAGTCCAATCACTGACAACTTCGCCCAAGCCCTCAATGTCCCTCCAACTCGTTCACTTGAAATATTTTAAGCTCCACTGTCACACTTAGTATTCATATTCGATGTTCTCTCAATATCCATTCCCTAGTAGATGCTTACAAGTCCCCCCCAAAAAACTCCTAACATTAATTGGAGCACGATCCGTTCAAGCCCACGGCATCAGTCAGAATGACTGTCTCTCGTATTCTTTCAGCCCTGCAAAGCTCGGTTTTTCGATTGTTTATTTGCAGATAACATTTGATGTACTTTCGTACCTAGCCAATCTCTAAATTTCTTGCAAAACGAACTAGCCGTCTTCACGACTGTCAGTGCTTTTTCGGCCAATCCCTGAATTCTATACAGAATTAACTAGCCGTCTCCGCTATTGTCACTGCATGAATATGTTGACCTTGACGACGGCTCGCTTACCGTTGCTATGCTAGCATATTCACATAATTTATTCCCTTTAATTGGCGCCATTTATAATAAATATTGTACAATATTCAGTGACATATTGGTATGTGTGTGTGTGTGTGTGTTTAATTGGTTATATATTTATTTTTATATCAAAACATTTTTAGGTCCTAAATTTAAAAAATAAGGTTTATAAGGACATTGTCATAAATTAAAAATATAACGTTTATAAGGAAAATATAAGGACAACACATACGTTGTCATACGAAATCTGCTTTAGTCTCGGCAAATATCTTAACAGTGTCTTCAAACACTTAGCATTGCAAAATGTCATTTTCTATGTATAACAGTATGTATAACTTTAAATGTGTCTTGTTTAAGAATAGATCTCAGATACTTTTTTACTGGCTTCAAAGCAGGAAAAGAGTTCGCTATTTGCATTAGCCACAGACATCATTAAATAGAGTTTTAAAATAATCTCGTCATTTTGAAATATATCTTTTATCAATTTCTTTTAAAAAGAATACCCTCCGAATTACCATTTTCTAATTAATTTTTTCGCAAATGTGGCCCTTTATTTGCATACCGAAGAGGATGGCCAGCCACAAACCGATAAAATTTTGATATCAACTCAATGTAGCCTAAGAAGTTTTCATTTTGTAACCAATAATCTCATCGTTACCAAAAAACACAATCCTCTTTATGCTAAAAATTTCAGTTTCTACAATTCTTTTCAGGGCGTTTCTCCAAAATTCTTCTTTATTTTTGTGCAGTTCACAAGCTCTGCATCCACTCTTTCTAAAACTGCAGACCTGTACAAACAAATGATCGTACGCAATCTTGATGTTCGGAACTGTTATTGTGTTGAGAAATGCTGTACCTATATTTCCAGTCGTTAAGCTCTGATGTAGCGAGCAATGTAGTAGATCCACCATATAACTTGCAAGGAGCGCAAAATACGTCCTGTAGATGACGAATGTACTCAACATAGTCTTTTAACAACTATAATATTTGCCCTTGTTTTAGGGAAATATGATTTTGATAAATATCGACTTTTATCCGCATAATGCCTTTTAGAAGTAGAAAAATCGATGTCATGATTTTGCTTAAATCCATTTTTGGCCACTATTTGTTTACAACCATCGTCAACGTTCTCTGTCAACGGTCGTTTGGAACTATATTTGATTAATTAATACTTTCTTATTGATTATCGACATTGATACAAATGTGGAAAGAAATATTTCTATAAAAACTTCAAAAGTTCTCCTTATGAAATTTTGCATCCGCTGAAATCCGTCCGCCCCCCAAAATTGTGCGCCCTATGCCACAGCCTGTTGGGTAATCTGGCACTGAGTGCAGGGGTCAGGCCGCAGAGGGGGCGTGCCTACCAATGTTCTTCGTCTGACACTAAGGCGCGTCCGAGGTTGAGTTTGAAGTACATGCTATGATGGAAACACATGGGTGAGCGCATTGTATCTGCCACCAGTTCGCGTCACAATGTTTCAAGGCATTGAAACAGATACACGCAATATTTTTTTAAAATATTGCACCTTTTATTTCAACAACCCAGTATCCTAACAAACGAGCTATGGACCGCGCGCGAACTTTCCTTCCTCTTCCTTGTCCTCTCCTCACCCCTTACTTACACTCACACTGACATGCACCACACTACCACCATAGACTAAAGAGGTCTTTACTCTATGCTACCACACATGCTGGGAGACCGGTCGGGAGGTTACTGCTAGTCTCGGCCGGGACGGTGGGGCTGGAGCTGGTGTGAAGAATAAACTGTGGCACTGTGATGTTTAGTTGCATTTGTTTCTCATATATTTCACCACCAAGTTACCAAGTTAATATATTTCACAGTTTCACGATTACCAAATTCTGTTAGGACCGGTTTTACCAATGTTTCGTTAAGCACTGCTTTGCTAAGCTGGCTCAAAACTGAAGTTCTAAATTTAAGCGAAGTTATGGCAAACGCGTTTCACCTGTCCCCTAGCGGCGATCTAGTGGCGCGGTTCAGCTAAGCGGGTTTCGTGCGTCACGGCCGTCTCTAGTAACTGCCTGCTAGAGACGGCCGTGTTTCAGTTCAAACGAAACAAGAAAAAATAAATAAATAAAATTTAACCTAATATATTTGTTTATATTTCTTAAAATTGTTTATATTAACATATTGGCGGATTTTATTACATTTGCAATAGACAAATTTTGAATTTCAACGACCCCCAGTCTCGTGTTTAAATAGCAATTTATTTGAAAAATAAGTCAACACGGAGGAATAAGTATGTTATTGATTCATTCCCCCTATACTGATTGAGAATAAATATTTTCTACATGTTAAAAATGTATATCGTAACTAATGCCCTTTCCTTTGAAGCACAAAAACTAATTCCGAAACTGAATTCTAAAAGAGAAAAAGATAGAATATGGGTTCATTTGAGTTTTTGTTTCAAACGTACATGACATTAAAATTCAAAATATTATAAATTTTGGAAAATTTGTCGTCCTCAAAACGTGCCGCCCCGGATCACCCGTTCGGTCCGTATGTAAATCCGTCCCCGTTTTTAACCCTACTCACAGACCAAGTAGGCCTACTACAGCTGATTTTTTGTAATGCCTGTAGCATTCTCACTGTTTAATATACGAGTGTTTTCATTTTTTACATAGAAATACAATGTACATATTGGATGAACTGTATTACAAGGTACAAAATGGATTCGGAGCAGCTGAAAGAAAGTTCTATCTCTATAAAAATAATTACATGTTTCCAGAAGTTTTTTTCGAAAAATAAAATACGTGCAGTACGTCAACAATAATACTGTGCAACAACAATAAGCCAGTGATGAATCACGGATGGGGGTGAAGGGAAAAAGCACCGCACTCCCAAATATAAACACGCAAACACACTAAAATAACTTATTCGTAAAAACGATTTGTCACATTCCGATAGAGTTACGCATGGGGTCTATGAAACATAGCACACACATGGTTGAATTACTTCTTCACAAACGTCCGCCCATCCTTGTTTCCGAAAAGGCGGTTTCCAAGATGCAGGGGGAGAGCAGGAATTAGTTTGACAACTTACGGCGATTTGCTGGCCAAAGAAGAGTATTAGCATTGTAATAGCATAGCTATCATAGGTAGCATTGCCTCGTAAAACACATTATTCCAGAAATATATTTGGGAAACTTGTATCTCAAAGGTTGAGAATCGCCGTATAAATATATTAATCTGCTACAAAATATATTAGAAATTGTAGTGTAACAAAATGAGTGCTTGCAAAACTTGTATCCGGGCCCTCTTTATAAAAGGGTACCTATAGCAAATACAAGTTATGTTAGTACCTTTAATAATAAAAGTATCCTTTAACAAATTCACATTTATCAGTCTCTCATTACTATATTACAAATCAATGTTGCTACAGATTATAGGATGGCCTCTTTTATCTGGACTCGAACGTAACATTACTGATTAGTGGATAAAAGTAATTACACCAAAATATGTAGGATAAAAATGGCTTTAATTCATTCACAATATCTTGTACACTCTAAAATGGTTATTGAATGCAGGTATCTTATTCATGTAAAAACATCATCTTTACAAGAAATCCTTTCCTTATGAATCATTTAGGGGAGACAGTCGTACCCACAGACACTTTTCTTGTTTTCTTTTTCCCTCTCTCTTCTTCAGAATATGACACTGGTGATGATTCTGTTTTTGGGATGATACACATCTCAGCATATTTATGTGTACTAATAATAACAAGAATTACGATGATAATGATAATAACAGAAATTACAATACTAATAATAATAATAGTATTCATTGAGAGCTAATTTACGGAATTAATGTTAACAATCCCTAATGCATCTAGCAAATCCAGAGTGAAGAAAACAGAATTTTGATCAGGCTTCTAGTACAATTTCAATTGAAAACAGGCAGGATGGGATATGCCACTTCTTTTTTCTTTGCTTCAGTTCGATGATTGATGAACTTAAACTAGTGTTATAAGAAATAAGTACTTTTTTTGTCATATAATTGTCCAGCATTTGTAATGATTTATGCTTATCATTTAAAAATGAAGAGAAACAAAAATAAACAGCTAAAAGGGGCTTTTGTTTTCGTTTCAATGAGGTCCATAAACTAGCAGAATCACAAAGAAACTAACATCATTATCTTCTTCATCTGTATTTCAAGTATTTTAATTTTTTTTAACATCTTTTAAAATCTTTAAAATACATGTCAAAAAACTCAAAAATATAATTTTTCAAATGCAAAATTTATTTAAAATATGTATTTCAAGTAGAAGTATTTAAATAGATCTTAAATGTTATTCAATTTGGGCCAACAACCGGAGAATCAAAATCAATATGAATAAATGCCAAGCCAAAATATGTATGTTTTGTAAGCCAATAAGTCTTCTCCTTCTCATTCATAAAACTCCTATTCCTTGGCTTTCTTCCTCTTCATAAATTAAATATTTAGGTACCATTTAGACACAAAACTGAACTGGAAAATTCATATTAAAAATGTGATACAAGAAACTACTATTAAAATACACAAACTAAATTCCCTTATAATAACTAAACTCTTCATGTTAAAACTGCTAAATTAATATACACTTCAATTAATAGGCCTACTTTAACATATGCATATCCAATTTCATCAAATTAAGCAAAATCAAAAATACAAAAACCTCAAAATATCCAAAACAAATTCTTTAGAAAAATTCTACATACATCTTGGTTTATTCTCAATACACAAATTCATAATGAACTAAATCTCCCTACAATACATGATTGATTAACAATTATAGTCTCAAATTTTTTAACTCTCTTCCTTCATTACATCATGCACAATGTTTTAATCTTGGTAAATCTTATCCCTTTCCTCGCGGAATTAATTCTAAATTTTCTAAAGACAAATTTCATCTTCCCATAGTTTTATTTTCTCATATTTCCATTCCAATCATTTACAACATTTTTTTCTCAAATTTTACCTTAATAAATCCTCATAAAGAGGTTACTGATTACTGTCCATAACGACAGTCCTTTGTAAATTTCAATGCTCTGAAAGACATATTGTCGAACAGAAAGTAATAATAAAAAATAAATAAATAATGACAAAATAATAATAATAATAATAATAATAATAATAATAATAATAATAAATATAAAAACACACACACACTGATTTGAAACTTAAGATTTATGTTTCCATAGCCTAAAGAATCGATTTGAAACATGCGGGTTTGTTTTCTTGAATAGATAGATATGGAAGAATTCATTTAGATAGGAAGCACGTAAGGTTTTTTTTTGTAAAATAGGAGCATAGAACATTTATTTTATTATTAAGACTATTAGATTTATTTATGAATCTGGATATTTTATTTCAAATTTGGGTAGAAATGCCCATGGTTTCTGGGTAAACAAGGGTTGTTAACATTAATTTTCAATCTTCATCCCTGTCTTGCAATAATATTATTGATACACATACAATACATTCATGTCTCGATATGCCCTACACTTCAAAGATTCACTATTTCTACATAACGCAAGAATCTTACATAGAATGAAGATATATCATATGAATTAACTTCAGGTGAATTTTGTAAATTTTTGACAGTAAATCGTGAATTAGTTTGGGGTCTGAAGCAGCAAATATTATTGATTGGGGAATTATTGAAAAGTATACTGCTTACACACCAAATACTATCTGGCATGTTTTACTAAAAAATAACAATTATAATATAGCCAATGTAGAGTTTTTGTTATTATTTTATTTTGACCATCTTTACATTTCAATTCGATTTTAACATTTTTCGCTACGAAATCGATCTTCAAACAACTTTTCATCTACACAAAAATAAAGCCTATTGAGGTTACGCAGGTAAACATATTCGTTTCGACTGAAAACAATATACTAAAACATTTTTATTTCGAAGATACGTGACATTGCACGCAATTTGAAGATGAAAATTCACGAAGATTTTCCGCACAAGCATAAACGCTAGAAACTAATCACGATTAAGTAATGTACAAGGCACTGTTTCATGTCACCCTAACCTAAAAACAAACATTTCTCTTTTCATATTCGTATGCCAATGCTATCAGAACTATGGTGTTACTATTAAAATTATGAAATACGTTTCCTCCGAGGCAAGTAGTTATTGACTTTACTCCAGAGTATCAGGGTTATATCAGGGTTGGAAAAAACCCTTCAAAAAAAAACCTACTGTTTTTTTGGTTTAATTGTTTTTTGGGGGGGGTAATTGAACGGACGTTTTTAACGTCATTGATAACGTATTTATTAAACGGCATAACGTACTAGACTCTCTCTTATTTAAACTACTCAAATATATAATGTATTTTTGTCTTCCGTAAATGTACAAGCTAAATTATGATAATTATTGATTCAAGGTATGTTTAAAATCATTCACATTTTGGCGGGTTGAAACTACTGTTCCACATGTAAATTGGTTTGAACACGATTTTTCTTAGTGTATTCGAGCCAGTGGCGGCTCGTGGTCATGCCATTAGGGTGTGCAACGTTTTTCTTCTTTTTCCCACACTCTCTCTCCCTCTGTCTGTCTGTCTCTCTCTCTCTCTCTGTCTCTCTCTCACGCACACACATATACATTACATGCATGCATTGACACACATTAACATCAATAATGACAATTAAACACAAATCATCTTATGACGTCTGATAGCATGCCGAACAATTCCATTCCATTCTTTCTTTTCAGCAATTTTTTTTCTGTGGCTTTTTCATTGAAATCATTGTTTTCTTACGTTTCATATTTTCAACGCTATTCATTGTTAGTTGCACAAACACCCTTGACAGAAAAAGAACTCTCTGATTTCGGTTTCTCAAAACACATTGAAACGTAGCCTAATACTTACGTTTACAAAATACACTAGGGGTTTGAATACTTCGGAATGGTTCTGTAATTGCAACTCACTTTAAAACACAAGAGAATACACATATTATATACTATTAACATTTTTATGAATGCAACAGTGCACAGCAATGCGTTCGCGTTTCGCGCGCTAGTGCGAAAGCTCATTTAAGTGGAGAGATATCTCACACTTTCTTCGTTCAATGTCATACTTCTGTTAAAAACTTGTGCTACTCGAGTGTTATATCTTCGAGACACGTCAAGGCATTTCCCGAGATCGCCACTGCGCCTGCGCCGTAGATGGAGCACCGCGCCGGGTATGCTCCAGTCCTCCATAAGCCACCGTTGTTCCCCTCCTTCCCTGCAGCCCCGCGGCAGCCTAGGACGCCGTTTCCTCGGTCGCATTCTCCCGAGTGTGCTCCCGCAGGCTTTCACGAAAGAAAGGCGGACGGACCGGCAATCGCAGCTTCCGAATGGCGCGTGTTTTGAAATAACATGTTTCGGGAATGCTCTGAGAGGACTTTTATTCTCCTCTTGTTAAGAGATGTTTAAGAGAAATGGCACCGAATTAATTTGGGTGTGCACATGCGAATACCCACGAGCCGCCACTAATTCGAGCACAAACATTTTCAAACAACAATAATGGCTTCACTTATGTCGCCTGATTTGTCTGTTCTATTTTATTATTAAAAAATGTTACTGCTCAAATACACTATTAGCGTTTTCGGTTTAGCAGGTTATAATAATAATAACAATAACAACAACAATAATAATAATAATAATATTTATTGAGTCACAAATACAATTTCAATCGTGAATGACGAGTCAGATATGGCAGAGTGAAGTTACATTTACTGTCCAGAAATCAAAACAATGGGGACCATCTCAGCATTTGCTCAAAGGATCAAGGGAAACTGGACAAAAAACCCTGATCAAGTTGGTCATTGATCTTACAATACTCAATAATATAATAATATAATAGAATAATAACAATTCTAATAATAGTAATATCAATTATAATAGTAACAATACTAATAATAAAATACTATTCATTCAGAAATGATATAACGATATTAATGATGCCTAGTGCATTTAGCAAATTCAGGATGAAGGAAATAGAATTTGGGTTTGGCATTCTCCTTCTTCATCAGTCCAACTGCAATTTAACACAGGCAGGATGGGATATGCCAGTTCCTTTTTCTTTGCTTGCTTCTTTCTCAACTTGAACTTCAAAACCACGTTATGAACTTCAAAACCAGGATTCCAGATTACCGCTTCGCGCGAGATTTAAATTTTGAATAATTTAATTACAATTTGATAATTAATAAAATATTTTGATATTATAATTTGATAATTGAATATAATAATGATATAAAAACTTATATTATTAATTAAATTTAAACCAAATTAATTTTAAAAAAAAAAAGTAAATTCAAATCTTTCGCATAACAGCAATCCAAAAATTAGTTACGAAGTTTATAACCTGCTAAACTGAAAACGTCATATTTAATACCAACCGAAATCAATATAACTAACAATCAGGTATTCTGCAAATGAAATTGTTGGTAACAAGTCCCTATGTAAAGACTTGTGTGATTTACTTAATACAAAAATAAAGTACGTTGCTACTACGTAGTAGAAGTGGTGTTTGTTCGTTCGTCAGAAGTTACTGCATTTATCAACTCACGATTTATTTTTACAGTTAATCCGAATAGTTAAGTAAATCAGGTAATTTCTTTTACTATATGTATTTGAGATAAATTAATCCCTAATATATTTATTGGAATGGAATTTTTGCCAATTACATAACCTAAAAAATTAGTAAACAAATATATACACAATAATTCATTTTAGATTATTTGATATTGTTTTTCTTATAAATGATTGTCAAGCAATAATGATAATTTGCCATTAGAGCTACCCAATTGTTTTAAATAAAATTGAAATACTTATTATTAAATGAAATGTTTTTGTTCCATACAATATTTTTGTTCAATTTACCTTAGGTATGTTCAATTTAAAAAGTATTATGATTTTTTATTGTGTATATCAACATTTAGTTATATTATTCATGGTGACAATGCAGTAATGTATTTTTATAGTTCTCTACATGAGTATTTTGAATTACACGATGCCATTTGGCGCTGGAAGAAAAACTGCTTCCGAGTAGAGAGACGTACTTGCGTCTACTTCGACGCAACGCGTCTCCAAGCCCCTTGGGGGACGTTGAGCGCTTTGCGCTTCTAGTAGTAATCCTTCCATTACTGCGCTTGTTTTTTATGGAGTAATCCTCTGTTAACATTGTCGCGTCTCGTCGTAGTCAGTTGTTAAGAGGACCGCCAGGTAGCATCTCCGCGTACGCGCCTCCTACCGCGCGCTCCTGCGTCACTACCCAGCGGCCAGAATTAGGAAGGAATAAGGATAGGGGTAGGGTTTAGCACACTTCACAGGGGTTGGACTAACCCTTGTGAAGCAGCCGAACTCGTTTTGTTGGAACAAATTTCACATGAGATTCGACGGGAAAATATACTTGAAACTTGAATATTTGAAACGGAAAATTCGACCAGGGTTACTTGCAAATATTGTGACATTGAAATTAGTGCTAAAATTGAAAGAATTAGAGGCCATCTCGAAAAGTGCAGCAAAAAAATCCACAAGTTGATTCTTCAGTAGCTGTCTTCATCGTCTGCAGCGGGGTCTTCAGTCCATGGAGATCAAGGGGTCAAAAGGAGACAGTCGTCACTCGGTGAATTTGTCGTGAAAACAACGAATGTGCAAAAAGAAAAACTGGACTATTGCATTGCGAAATTCTTTTTTAACAACAATATTTCATTCAATGCTGCGTCAAGTCCAGAATACGCTAAATGCTGAACGCATTACGACCAGGTTACACGGGCCCGGATCGAAAAAAAATAGGTGGCCCATTATTGGATAAAGCTGCAAATGCTGTCGAAGAGGAAATAAAAAGTGCTGTTGCAAATAAATCGTCCAGCATTACTTTACTTCAAGATGGTTGGTCCAGCATCAAAAACGACCCAATTTTGGCAACTTGCATTCACACGGGACAAAAACTTTTTTATTGAATGCTGAAGATTGTGAGGCACACAAGAAGACAGCCGATTATTGCTGTGATGTAATGCAAAAGTCAATAATTAAGTGTTCGGAGTGTTATGGAAAAGAAGTATTTACCGCGTGTACAGATAACGAGCCAAAAATGGTAAAAATGCGCGAATTGTTGACCAAAGATAATCCTCGTCTTGTCACTTATGGATGCTCGGCTCATTATATCAATTTGCTGCAGGAGGAATCATACCAACCTCATTAACAAACACATTGTGGAAGTTCAGAAGTACTTTCGAAATCATCTTCATACAACGAATGTTAACGAACATTTACTGAGAATTACAGTAAATACGTTGAAATTCTCATTGAAAATGGAGATGAAGTACCTGTCAATATTTCAATAATTTTGCAAAATGTATCCATTCTCAGGGAAGCTACAAACTTGTATAGACAGTTATCTGAAATTGGACGCGTACTCGATAAGATGCAAGCGGACTCAACCAATTTAGCAGAATCTGTAGAACTGTGGTTGGACATGCTTGGGAATGCCGATTTAATATGTCATGAAAATATAATACAAAAACGTATGACTAACGTATGACATACTGGTTACTGATGCAATCGAAATGCTCGAAATCTAACAAAATTCCTGCTGAGTTCTTTTCCTTCGTTTGGCATTTCAAATTGTCCAGCAAGTTTTGCAGCGATCGAACGTATTTTTTCAACTTACGGTCTTGTTTGGTCAAAATTACGGTGTTATTACGGTGTAATTACGGTGTTACTTGGGAAAAGAAAAAGCGGAGAAATTGGTCAAAGTTTACAAGCACCTGACAACGCCTACAGCAGTTTAATTCAGTTTTTATCTTAATTATAAATATTAGATTTATAGATCATATTTTAAATGAACAAGTTTATAATTTGTGTTCAAAATATGTTAAAGTAATATATGCGTTGTTAAACATGTATGTATTACATTATTTTATAAATAAATATTCTAATATTGATATATTTCAACGAAAATTTGTTCATATTTTTACAGTGTTTTTTTCTGGGTTTTATTGGGTTTTTTAAAATGTTTTTAAAAAAAACCAAACAGGTGGTTTTTTGGGGGTTGGGGAAAATTGAGCCAACCCTGCAGAGTATACTAATGCGTTGAGAGAGTATACTCCAGAGAGTATACTAGAGCGTTACTCGCAACTTCTATTCGAGACAAGCCGGTCGGCAAGTCCTATTTCACTTTCGCCCAGCCCGCCCGATTCCGCCCAACTCGGACCCCACTCCAGCCCGTGTCCCATGTCCTGCTTCGAGCTGGCGAAGTTGCTCCTAGCCGCTCCTACCGTGACTGCTTGCAGTCTGATATGCTTACAAATTCTACCACGAGGTGTCTCTGCTATCGCGAAAGCCACGCCAGAATCAAACCAAATCAAACAGAGCTTGATAAAATGTCACGATCATGCGACACCTATAGCGGCACTACCGAGAAACACGCAAAATGTCGTGACATATTCCACCGTGAAAACGGGCCCAGTTCTAAATTACTATTTATCCTTCAATGCTCATTTTCATATGAGCGACAGGAAATCTTAAGATTTTCCTTTTCCAGTACATCAACGTACATTGAAGTCTGTTTGCCCAACTCTCTGCACGATACAATATTACCGGTTTTATTATATACTAATGTAATATAAGTAACTTGGACCTTGAGGTATCTAAAGAACACGAGTTAGTGGAAGTAATTTACTACAAGGACTGGAAGTAATGACTCAGGGTATCAACTGTCACTGCAGTGCCTCTGACCTGTAGGTCCTAGGCTCGAATGCCGACAATGGCAGGATTTTCGACACTAGCTACATAGCTAGGTTCAGTGTAGTAGTAGTAGTAATAATAATAATAATAATAATAATAATAATAATAATAATAATAATAATATTTATTGAGTCACAAATACAATTACAATCGTGTATGACGAGTCAAATATGTTGTATATGGAGGGAGTACAATTGCATGCATCTTCTTGGGTGCAGCGAGTGAAGTTACATTTATTGTCCAGATGCAAAACAAGGGGCCATCTCAGCATTTGCTCAAAGGACCAGGGAAAACGGACAAAAAACCTGATCAAGATGGGGTCTTTGGCCTAAAGATTATGCTACAATACTTGTTACAGATATATTAAGATATTACATAGTAGATAATTATTTTTAACAGCAAAGTAGATAAACATTTAACTTAATTTAATTTAAAATAATTTAACATTTCAAGATTTGTAGTTTCATTGTTCAAAATAACATTTACTTGGAATAATGATTTTACTACTACTACTTATAATAATAACAATAATAATTATATTAATAATAATAACCTCCCAACCCTCCCATCTCCCAAAACTCTCCCTCAAAACCCTCTCGATCCATATCCTACAACCTACGCGCTGTTCCAAAATCTATCCAGCACCTGGACCTATAGCTAACAACCACCTCTACACCAGTCACCACTGAAAAACACAGCACCTTTAAGATTCTACATCAGAACATTCGATCCTTAAAAAACAAAATTCATGAACTAGAAATTATGCTAACATACCACATAAAACACACTAATGCAATCTGTATAACTGAACACTGGCTTACGGAGGATCAAATAAAAATGACACAAATACCGGGTTTCTACTTGGCTGGTTACTTCTGTCGTAGGGACAAACGCACAAATATCAATCATACGTATGGAGGCACATGCATATATCTGGCCAACAACTGTGAATCCAAACAAGTAAATGAATTCAAACAAATAACATGTGACTCAGACATAGAATGTTCAATTGTAGAAATTCCAAAGCTGAACATCTTCCTCCTAAGCATTTACCGAGCACCTGATGGAAATCTTCAAATTTTCTTAAAAAACTTAGAATTAATCTTGGATAAATTAACAAAGCGGGCTCATTACTCTATCATAATCTGTGGCGATATAAACATTAACTTCCTACCAACAGCTAATAACACTCATGAAAAAGAAAGAATTAAACTAATAAACTTAGTACGCTCCTATAATCTAGATGCAGTAATAGACACACCAACCAGGCAAACAAAAGACTCCCAAACAGCAATAGACCAAATCCTTTTAGACAAAACAAAACACACATACACAGTCACCACTAATGATACAGGGCTCAGTGACCACAATGCTCAATTACTCACTCTTAAAATAAATTCCACCTCACCTAAAGTGAACCTAATAAAGGAGTCTAGGAAGTATAATGAAAAAAACTTAAACAAGCTCATCCAACTACTAACTAATGAATCATGGCAGGGTATATGAAATAGATGACATCAACCTAAAGTTTAACACTTTCTTTAATACAATCAAACACTATTTCAACATCACACATCCACTACAGTATCACAAAACAAATAACACACAAAACAGCAAAGCATGGATAACAAAGGTATTAAAATTTCTTGTGAAAGAAAAAGAGAGCTTTATACACTCACAAAAGAACACTCGTGCAATCATCAAATAGTAAACTACTATAAGCAATATACAGCTATACTCAAAAAAAATAAAGGCCAAACAAGTGTCAAATGATGAATACATAAAAAAATCCAAAAATAAAACAAAAGCTATGTGGAATATTGTAAAAAAAACATTACCAGCAAATAACAAAACACAAAATGTTGAACTAGTCCATGAAAACAGAAGAATAACAAACCCTAATGAAACAGCCAATATATTCAACAAACACTTCTCTGAGATTGCTGGTAGACTACTACAAACAAGAAAACCAAACACTACGCCTCTACAACCACCACCTTTCTTTAAAAACTCGCTTTCTAGCATGTACATCACAGAAACAACAGAGAAGGAAATACTTCAAATTATAAACAAAATGCAAAATAAACAATCCGCTGGGATAGACAACATTCCTGACTTCTTAATAAAAAAGATTGCTCCATATATCATCAAACCATTAACATATTTTTAGGCCAAAGACCCCATCTTGATCAGGTTTTTTGTCCGTTTTCCCTGGTCCTTTGAGCAAATGCTGAGATGGCCCCTTGTTTTGCATCTGGACAATAAATGTAACTTCACTCCTGCACCCAAGAAGATGCATGCAATTGTACTCCCTCCATATACAACATATTTGACTCGTCATACACGATTGTAATTGTATTTGTGACTCAATAAATATTATTATTATTATTATTATTATTATTAATAATAGATAACATTTCTTATAAATTAATAATAGTAATGGCAATGCTAATAGTAATAATAACAGTACATAGTATCAATTATGGTAACAGCTACATATCATTTAACAGTATTAGCATATTCCTTGATTAAATCTTGAAATGGTGGGGAGGAGGAGGCAGGTTATGGCCAGGTTTTTTCTATTTCTACACCTAGTCCTACTGCAGCACCTGAAATCACATTGGACATATTAGTCATTGAGGTATTCCTGAACGCTATAAAAAAGTTTTTCCACAAGGAAGTGTTTGAGTTTATTCTTGAAGTTGTGTAAGCCTGTTGTGTTTCTCAGCAGTATTGGTAATTTGTTGAAGAACTGTATACCTGAAGAGAATGTACCCTTTTGGTATAATGTGCTTGTACACATTGGTTGATGAAGGTTACATGCTTGCCTTGTGTTATAGGAATGTAAACTTGAGTTAAATTTGTAAAGTGTGTCATTGTTTAGTAGATTTTTCTTTACAAACATGATAACTTCATAAATGAATATACAAGGCAGTGGTAGTATGTTAAGTTTTTGAATTGAGGTCTGCAGGACTCTGTTCTTTTTGTATTTGTCATTGTTCGAATGATTCTCTTTTGTATTTTGAATGTTTGTTTAGCCTCTGGTGCTTGGCCCCATATTATTATCCCGTATTTGAGAATAGAGTGCACATTTGCAAAGTACACTGTTCGTGCTGTCTCAATGGTGCTGTTTCTTATTATTATTCTAAGAGCATAATTAAGTTTGCTCAATTTTGAATTAATATCTTCTAGGTGTGAGTTCCATTTGAGGTTGGACTGTATGGTGATTCTGAGAAATTTTGTTTTCTGTGCTTGTGTGATGCTGTTTCCCTTCTAATGTTAAATTTGGTGAGTATTGTTGTGTTGAGTGGGAGTTGTGGAAACTAATTTCAGCGGATTCAAAATTTCATAAGGCAAACTTTTGAATGTTTTTTATAGAAATATTTCTTTTTGTATTTCTAACAAAAGAAAGTGTTAATTAATCAAAAAATATCCATTGATGTATACATATACAACGAATATAAAAATATTGTATATTTATTAAATCAATACCGTGGTGAGAATTATTTATACGTACACAATTTTTGAGTCGGTTACAAATATCGTACAACAATTTTTTTATTCAAAATATTATAAATAGCTTTAATGTTTACAAAAATAAAAGGGTGCTAAAATATTTGTCAGCCTAGGGCGCACATAAATCAAGTCAGTCTCTGGCTAGGTAGAATTCAGTCGCTGTCTGGAGGAGAATTCTAGCGGCCGACTGCTTTGCTCGGTAGTTTTCAGTGGTTTCGCCGATAAATACCAGGCGAATGCCGGAGCAGTACCTTAACAAACGGACCACAGATCGCGCGCGATCTTTCCATATTCTACCCTCGCCATTTACTTCCTCACACTTTTACTTACATGCACTACCACTCATGCCAGGAGATCGGTTGGGAGCTTAGAGCTTGTCCCGACGGGGGCGGTGTCACGTTCGTGGGAGATACCTGGTTTGGGATATCACCGCTACCCAACTGCCAACATCTCACCATCCAGTTGCGGAAAATCACCTCCCGAGGGGAAAACATGCAGGACACTTATGGGCCTAATTACCTTAGCCTTTGACTCAAAATTAATTTGAAAGGTTATCATGGAAAATTTTATCCAAGAAAAAATACGGTATTTTTTTTCTACCTGCAGCGGCCCCCTTTTAATCCACCCCTGCGGCGAGAATATCAAGGAGATACTCACTTTCTTGCACTCTCCTCCCCCGCCACTACCCCTTCCGTTTGTAAAGAAAGCGGTGTAAATGCTGAACTAGTTTATTATCGTACAAATAATTAAATACGTCAAATGTATTTAATGGCATTTTAACTTGATAATCTATTTAACCTATTTCTAAACATGTCACTAATACAAGTCAAATTTGGTATTGTTTACTATAAATAAAAGTTGGATTGTAGTAGTATTGTGATTTATTAGAATACTATTGTATTAATCCCTTTTAAAAAGTTTTTCTTTAAACTCTTCACTATTTTTAAATAATCGGAACAAAACATAATCCTGAAAGACGTCAGTTACAAAACTTCAAAATATTGCGAAACTTTCCCGGTAGAATTTGTTCCATAACCTACGTAAATACATTTTAATTCAGTATGGTGACCTACAGCAGGGGACTTTGAACTGCCTTTAGTGTACAATACTACCTTTCCAAAAATATTATAGAGATTAGTACTGATATGTATCATTTTTCGGAAGGAGAAAAAAAAAAATCGTGGCGAGTTTTGCGACGTCTTTATAGGTCACGGAGGTTACAGACTGTAACTTACAGTGCATTTCAAATGCGGATGTGATTATACCCAGAGAGTATACTAATATGACGAAAGGTTCACCTGAAAAAATATACCAATACAATTTCACTTACTTATCGCTGGGTGTTGTGTAATGTGGCTTAATGATCAATAATAACTCAAAATGTAAAGAGGAATAGATAGGATAATTTCCAACCTGACACATTTTTATTTAAATCTATGTGGAATGTTTACAATGGCATTATAAATATTTTTGCCCTAATTGGGGTATTCGAATATCGTTCTTTCGGATATACTATATTTTTCTTAAAATTTTTGCATTTTATTTATAAAATCTTAGTTCTATTATTTCAAATATGAATAAATAGCGGGAAATACTTGGGAAATTTAGTTACGAATATTGGTACTACAAGTACATATAAAAGACATTGCATATCCGTTTCAGGTCTCATTTACCGGTTGGTGTTGGTGGAGCGAAGATATAGGGTGTTGATGTGGTGCTAATGACGATAGTGGCGGTTATTACTTTTGCCGAAATAAAAAATGCGGTTAATCATTTCACGTTTTGGCATTGTAAGTATGTTTATATAGATTTTAGTTCAATTTGGGACTCGGAAGCAATTTTTTTTATTAAATTTCTGTGATCAGTTAAGTGAAAGTCTGGCGACCACGTGGTGCTCGATTCGAATAGCATATCCTCGGATGCATGGGATATATTTCGTTTTTACAATAAGACGTATTATCGTAGAGACCTTGTGGGTGACTCGAGGACCCGAGGAATTGTTTTGAATTATATATTTAAATATAAGTTCTACACGGTTGCAATTAATACGAACTGTGTAACAAGGTAGTATGGTTTATTTGCATAGGGATATTGTGAGTACACTTCAGGTATTTTAAAGATTCTTGCAGATATTTGAAAGGGCTCGTTTCATACTATCACTCTGCATTTCACACCTTCATATAATAAAGCTCATATTTGATTCGTTTGATTGTATTGGGTAATTATAGTCGAGAAATCAAATTTTATGAGTAGACTTGCACTAAAGTACGGTAGCGATTTAAAGTAGTATTGTGCTTTAAAATTGTAATTTAAAATGCACGGTTTCTGTGTTACTGATGCCATTCCCCATGCTAACCTCTGGTACAGCTGGGGTTGCTGTCTGGAGCTGCGTGTGGCAGTCTATTCCATCAGCAGCATCAAAGAGAATCTCTGCCCTGCAAGGTGTGCGGAGGCTGGGCATATTCCATAAACCTTTGGGAGCCCATTGGGCAGTGAACTTAGGACAAACCATGCCCTGCACAGCATAAATGTAGAATTGCAGATTTGCCAATTAATTGCAAAGCTCTTTGTTACCTATGTATGAAATTGTGTGTATCGAATGTAACAATGTATGAGCAACCTTGAGTATGCTGCTGTGGAGTTGTATGTGAACTAAATTGCTGAAGCTTTCGAGATTAATGGATATAGGGTTCATGAGAATGTAGACTGTTAGATCTAGATTTAACAGTGGGTATCGTGATCTGGATATCGTGATTTCATGATCCTACTTGTTCACAGGTCTGGGAGGTTCATGGACATGTGGAGTCATAGAATAAATGGTAAGTTCATTTTGGATCTTAATACTGGAAACCCTTGGAAAATTTTAGTGAATCCAGGGTGGCCACTTTTTGGAACGTGGGGATTTCCTTGCTCTGGAAAAGTGTGTGTGGGGGGGGATTTGTTGGAGAATTGTTCAATCACAATTTTTTGAGGATTATAAAACAGGACCTTATATTAAATCTTTAGTACTAGGTTAAATTTGGATTAGAGCTTTAAGGAGTCAGAAATTACAAATCTCCTCGGGGAAAACATGGTGTGCTACTACAGCACACTTTTTTGCAAAATTAGAATTGGTTACAGTGTAGAAATGTTATTTGTAGTATGACAAAATCAGAAATTGTAATTTCTGCTGTACTAATAACTTCCCAATTCAATGAATGGAAATGAAGCATCTATGGTGCAAATCAGTTTACTTCAATAACCAGAAACGGTCATATCTACCTTTTTGGAAATAAAAAAGGAAATTTAACTTCAGTATTTGCAGCGCATACAGAAAGATGATTTCACAAAAGCTTGCCTTGATTACATCAAAGTGAGCAAACTTTCTGAATGCCATAATTGGTGATAAAAACTTCTTAAATATAAGAAATGTATTTGAAAGTTGTGTTGAATACATTACCTTAAATTATTTCATTTTGTAAGAATTTTCTTTGATCATAAAATCAGGACTACAATGAGAAGCATTTGAATATAATTGGAAGGCAATATTGCAGTTTCAAAATTTTGAGCTTCAAATGAAGTGAAGAAAATTAGAATTTCTGTTCCAAATTTGTGTAAACAAGAGAAGAAAATGGCATCAGATCCACTTTACTGTTTGCTACGTATGTGAAACTATAAAAACCAAAAAACTAGGAGCTATTCCTGAGAAAATAAGTTTATAATTCAAAAATTGCCAAGGTTTGATGCAAAATTATGCAAAAATACTGTTTTTGGAAAGTTAGACCTGATGATCACAATTTCATTAAAAAATTTACTTTCGTATTTGCAGTTCTAAGATTTTGAATTTTGTGATTCTCAAAAAATTGGGATATTAATGAAAACGAGACCTGCACCATTCTAGTGTTCTTCAATGCTATCTAGTCAAAATTTAATCATGAAACTCCCCCCCCTTTTTTTCATTTTTTTTTCTACCTTTTTCTTTTTCTTCTCCCTCAGGGGTTTTATGTAATTTACATCCCCAAAATTGAAACGTGATACATTTAAAGGGGCCATGTCATCAGCCAGATTGTGTGGGGAATATAAATTTCAATGAAAATCCTGCTTAAGACTTGGCAGCTAGTGTTCCTGGACAGATCTTTATTGATAATTTTGAATATAAATGTTTCAAAAAATAGGTGGCATAATTTGGGTAAGTATTTCCCATGTGTAGACTCAAAATAGTTTATTTCATGTCTGGAAATGCTTCATTTCAAAGTCACAACACTGACATTCACCAGAACAATTTTCCTTCCACAAGCTGTTGTCATGAAACCTTACCATGACACTTAGTTCATTTCAAGGTGCAAGTTACATTCTGATTGGCATTTGACTGCATAATGCACTTGAATCGGGTACTTCTGGCACTTCTTGTGTGGCAAGGTCAGCAATGCTGTGCTAGCTCATTGTACCAGGAGAGGTTCCCACAGTGGGAAGACATTTGTAAGTCTTCATTGCCATCTGTGGGGGCATTGAAAATTTAACTCTTTGCTTGGGGAGTGGTTGACCAGAATCTAAAACATCAGCTCTAGAGGAGATTCTGGGAGAAAGAAAGAAAAATGACCAGTGAATTTCAGCTTTGTGAAGGCTGTAACTCTGAAATCATTTCTGGACACATGTGGTTATGAAATATTTTGATTGTCTACACATGGGAATGTGTACCTGAAATTATCCCCCTATTTTTGACACCCCTGGATTTTTATTTATACTATCCTAACTAAGAATTTAAATCAGCTGTTATACAAATTTTTCATAGCTTCTTGTACATGATGATATATTCAAGCCAAAAGGATTCTGAATATTCTTGAGGACCGTTTATTCTGACATTGATACTGAGAATTTTGTAGGTGTGTAAATAAAGAATTGTAAATATTAAAATGTAAAAATCTTTTCAGATGCCATGCCTGATGTGAACTAATCTTATGGAATGAGGTAAGGTGATCTATATAATCTCTCCCAGAAAGAATGTGCAAAAATGTGACTTGTCTTGCAGAAATTTTGATGTTAAATTGTAAGGACCATGAAGTCCTGATTTAGGTATATCTGACTTATTCTTTTATTAGTAATTTTAAAGTCTTGCTTTAGGGTTCATGGTTCCTACCTAAGAATTTAAATTGGGCATTATGCAAGTTCATTTCATAACCCTTGTACATGATGATATATTCGAGCCAAAAGGATACTGAACATTCTTGAGGACAGTTTATTCTGACTGATACTAAGAATTTTGGTGTGTGGATAATGAATCTTAAATATTGAAACATAAATTTTTACAGATAATGTGCTTTCCCCAACGGTGCCTGCTGTGCTGTTCAGTCTGGAATGAGTGAAGTAAGTTGATGTTAAATTGTAAGGACCATGAAGTCCTGATTTAGGTATATCTGACTTATTCTTTTATTAGTAATTTTAAAGTCTTGCTTTAGGGTTCATGGTTCCTACCTAAGAATTTAAATTGGGCATTATGCAAGTTCATTTCATAACCCCTTGTACATGATGATATATTCGAGCCAAAAGGATACTGAACATTCTTGAGGACAGTTTATTCTGACTGATACTAAGAATTTTTGGTGTGTGGATAATGAATCTTAAATATTGAAACATAAATTTTTACAGATAATGTGCTTTCCCCAACGGTGCCTGCTGTGCTGTTCAGTCTGGAATGAGTGAAGTAAGTTGATGTTAAATTGTAAGGACCATGAAGTCCTGATTTAGGTATATCTGACTTATTCTTTTATTAGTAATTTTAAAGTCTTGCTTTAGGGTTCATGGTTCCTACCTAAGAATTTAAATTGGGCATTATGCAAGTTCATTTCATAACCCCTTGTACATGATGATATATTCGAGCCAAAAGGATACTGAACATTCTTGAGGACAGTTTATTCTGACTGATACTAAGAATTTTTGGTGTGTGGATAATGAATCTTAAATATTGAAACATAAATTTTTACAGATAATGTGCTTTCCCCAACGGTGCCTGCTGTGCTGTTCAGTCTGGAATGAGTGAAGTAAGTTGGGATGTTTAGTGTACTTCAGGAATAAACCGGTAAAATCAGTGGTGTCTGCCCCCTCTAAATGTAGAGCATTGGCAGTGGAGGAAAATGTTAACCCCCACTCTACTCCTTTTGCTACACATTTAGAATAAAATGAAATTACGTAAAGATAATCCTTATTTGTTTTGAATTATAATGTTGGAAGAATGAGGGGAAAGTCACCAAATGAGGATGTTTTATTTTCTATTGCAAAGATTGGAAAAGAGATTTTATAGTCTTTAAAGACATGCTCAATGTATTTCCCATTCTTCAGTTTGTTTTAAAAATTAAGTTCTGAAATATAATCAGATTAGGTCAGGATCACCTGTCACTGAAAAGTTTCTTTTCGTCGTATCAGGAAAGCAATTATTTAAAACTATTTCACTTCTTCACTATTCTTGTCAAAAATATAACAGTATGTTCATGAGGATCGCTAATAGGTTCGTAATGCCGAATATCATGATCGTGGAAGCTTGCCCTCCAACAGGTCATTAAAAATGTCAAATGTGTTGTTGCCAAAAAGTTAAATTAACAAATGAAGATGTAACATACTTGCCGAAGATTTTGCCATTCATTTGTGATGCAAACATTTATAATTTTCATTTTAAAGACTGAATAAAACTGAAATTAGTGAATTGCTACACAGAAATTATGACAAATTAAGTTACATCCTTGTATATGATGATAAATTTGAGCCAAAAGGATTCTGAACATTCTTGAGGACATTTTATTCTGACATTTCAACTGAGATTTTTTGTGTGACTAATGAATCTTCAATATTGAAACTTAGAATTATTTTTTTTTACAGATGTACTTTCCACAAATGTCCTAATGTGCTGTTCAGTCTGGAATGAGTAAAGTAAGTTAATGTTTAGTGTACTTTGGAAATAAAACTGGTAAACACCAGTGGCCTCTGTTCACTCTGAACCTAGAGCATTCGCAGTGAAGGAAAATGTTAACCCCACGGTACTCTATTTGCTACATATTCAGAATAAAATGAAATGATGTAAAGACAGTCCTTATTTATTAAGTTGCAAAGTTAAGATGTGAATCTGCTTTTGTATTTTGCCAGTTTACTTTGTAATCCCTGCTGCAGTGTCAACACCCTGCTGTCAATTCCCGAAACTTTTTTATACTAATACACTGCTCTACTGAGCTCCTCTCATTGCCTTGTCATTTCTAGTACTACTTAGTGGCATGCATTAAATCGAATACTCCCTCTGCTGCTGCACCCATAGGGCTCTACTTGGTAAGTTAAGTTCAACAGTGCAATCTTAAAGTTCAGCAACCATTAGGGTAGTGTAGTGCACTAAATGATGAAATGATTGAAATTAATACAAAAGTTGTCTTGTTGATGCCATTCCCCAAGCTATCCTCTGGTACGGCTGGGGTTGCTGTCTGGAGCTGTGTGTGGCAGTCTATTCCATCAGCTGCATCAAAGAGTATCTCTGCCCCATAAGGTGTGCGGAGGCTGGGCATATTCCATAAACCTTTGGGAGCCCATTGGGCGGTGAACTTAGGACAAACCATGCCCTGCACATTTCTTTTAAATGAACATCAAAGATTTTGTTAGAATTGACCTTGAAAGACTTCTTTCTGGTTTGTGGCAAAGGGGTTTTGTTAAATTTTTTGCCATGTAATTTCCTTAAGGTTTTTAGAGCTGTGTGTGCAGTAAAGCGGCTGTTACGGTGTCGTCCAATCTGAAGGTTGAAAGCCACCATAGTGACATGTAAGGTCCTTAATGGATGGCACCGTAACAACTAATAAAATCTTAAACACAGCCAAACAAAGAAACAAACCTTAAACAAAGTAGAACATGTCCATATGAGCACTTCAGTATATAGGTGTATTAGAAGTTTCGCAAAACTGGACTAGATAAATTAACATCAATATTCTCCTCCTTTTTTTCTGACAGATATTGGTGTTAACAGTTAAAGGTAATAAGATTTAAGAACTTCAGGTATTCATGAGAACGACAGTAGTATAAAGTGCCTGTTTGCATTTGTGAATTTTACCCCCCTATTTTATTAGTTATTATAGATTAAATATGTAAATTTCACATATTGGCAACCTATTTTAATGAAATTCTATTGTGTAACATTTGTCCTTTGGTCCCCCACCTCTGGAAATTAAAATTGCAGGACACCTCAAGGGAAGATAAAATATGAATTTAATTAAACATTGGAAAGGAAATAAAATTTTGAAGATTAATATAGCTCATTTAAAAGAGCCTGTAGACTTATTTAAGAGCCATGAATCTGTAGCTATCTCTGCCATTCTTCATAAAGATTTTAGTGGTAAATTTAGAAGGAATGAAGAATGTTGGGTTTGAGTAGAAGGTTATGGTGGAAAGAGATGGGTGAGCCATTGCACAGGTTTGGCCAGGAGATTCAGGCAAGAGTTTGCCACAATAAGAGGTTTAAATGCAGCCAGATACTAAAATTATATTTTAAGTTGTTAAAATAAAAATATTGTATCCATATTTAAATTAAACTTTCGTTATTTTTGGTTGGTCACTGTTGAAAATTCACTTCACGCCTTTTAAAAATGTTTCTGAACACTTCTTGCTGGCAAGCGAAATTTAGTGTGCTGGAACTACTAACTCTCCCATCTGTTTCCATTATGCAAGGTTACAAACTTCAGCTAAGTAATAAATGGCATATTGAATGTTTTAATTAGAAGGAAATTTACGAATAATTTTTGTTTTAGGGTGCTGTTGGCTCTTGGAAGTTTTATACATGCCACATCTATGCTCTGAATGCTAGAAGTCGTTGAGAGCAGATTTCAGGTGAGAATAAATTCTGACAGAATAGTCCCCAAATTTCATGTAGATGAGCTTTGTAAGGAGAAAGCTGTGTGTAGTTCTTATTGTGGGAGGGATCTTGAACAAAAGACCATGGACAGTCGTAAAGATATCACATGCAGTATGGGGTGTGGAGAGTGAAAGGTTCTGCTTTTGGCACAGGTTTAAATACTAATACCATATACTAACAATTATTAATAATATAAAACTTCTGATTACTTAAAAGTAACATAGCTCCTTAATGTTAATTGGGTATTAACAATCTTCTGAAATTGTAAAATTTAATTCTAAATGTAACATTGAAACTGTTGTAAAAGTAGCAAATATGCACAGCACTAGATGCCTTACTGTGTTTCAAGCACTCCTGAAATACATAGGCAGGGGTATTGGAACGAAAGTGCTTGTGCAGAAGGGAAGAAGTGGGTATTGGCAGGCTGAACTTTTAGTGGCTAGGGAAGCAGTCACAGCTGTTGTAAGACACAAAACACAATGGTCTCTGAAGCAAACAGGAGTTAACCTGCTTGGCTCTGTAAGACTTCAGAATTTTTTTTATTTTTTATTTTTTTATTTCTCCTTCTCCCCTTGTTCCTATACTGAGACTTTTTGAAGGTTGATAAACTAGGCTTAAGTTTTATGATGATAATTATTCTTCAGTTTATGGTTAGAAACTGAACTTAATTATGAGTTTGGCATTCTGATACATTGGAGGTGTAGTTAAAAAATAATCTTGATTATTTGCTGAGGAACTGACGTTCTTACATTTTTCAGCCTGGCCAAGGTTTTCCTGCTGAAGTGTTGATCTGAGCCATGACCTGCAGGATGAGTTCGGGGAAAGATTTGGGCTTGGAACATTCAGAAATGATGGTAAGTTCCTTAATGACTAATTGGTCTGGAAACACCTCCCAAATTGCAATAAAATGATTATAATAAAGGAATTTATTTCATAATTATGCCCTTTACATTATGCTTTTGCCTAAAGGATATCTAATATTCTTGGTTTCTAAGTTTTTTCTTTTTGATTTGGACAAGCAATTGTTCTTAGTATGTGGAAGAATTTCATGGCTTTAGATTGGCTTAGCTTGGCAAATGCTGTGGTTTGTGCTGCAAAATGTGAAAATAATCAAATAAATTTGTTAATTTTAAGAATGGGGCTTAACATTTTGTTTCAACTTTTTGTCCTTTGTGTAGAACTTTTCTTTAAACAGAAATTACAAATTGTCTTGGGGGAAGAGGGATGTGTGTGTGTGTGTGTGTGTGTGTGTGTGTGTGTGTGTGTGTGTGTGTGTGTGTTTTTTTTTTTGTCCACTTTTCTTTGTAAGTGGAGTATTCTTTTCTAAGTTAGGTTACTTTGTTAGTTTCTCTCTCACTCTCACTCTCTATCTCTATCTCTCTCAAATGGTTTGGAAAAATTTCAATGCTATTCTCCAATTTTCAGTTTAGCTAAGTTGCTGTCTGTAATGGTTTAGTAATTAAAGTGGTATCGGAAGTTCTGCAAGAAGTGCAGAGGATAGATTTGCTCTTTCAGAGCATATACAATGTTAAGTGATGGCAAAGGTTTTAATAGAAACTTCTCATTCCTATCCATGAAGGACACGGTCCAGGCTTAATAATGTTCGAAATTTTTTGCCAGTTCGGGATATTTGGGTATAGCCATGCAGCTATGGTGGTTCTGATGCCTATTGCAGATTATTAGAAAAGATTTTGTTAAGTTATGGGATTAATTTTTGTAATTACATCAGTAACATGATGATAATCAATTTAAACCAGACTAGAGTTTCTGAGATTCCTGTGATTATATATTGATCTGATATGCCTTATTAAATAATGTAGTTGCTGTAGAAAACTCTTCATTACTTAAGTAGAAATAATTTTTTCAGAAGGGCCATCAGTAGTTTCGCGGGACATTAGCCATGGAATAAATGTCAAGATTTGGAAAAGGTGGAACTGATGATAGAGAAATGATGGTAAGTTGAAGGTCTCTCCAGAGTTGCGTTAATATAATTGTAGTAAAGAATTCATTTCATATTTTACTCCCATTCACATGATGCTTTTGCCAAAAGGATACCGAATGTTCTTGACGATTTTTTTCCTTCTGATGTTGATAAGAAATCGTTTCTAGTAGTGATTGTATGTAATGGGTTTTTAATAAGCCAATATTTTCAGAAGCTGTGGTTGGGGTTTTTCAAAATGGTGTGAAGAGTATTAATTTGGTGAGTTTGTTTGTGTGTCTTTATATTTACTATTTAAGGAAGTTTCCAAAAGACCACCTTTGTCCTAAGTGTTAAACAAGTTTTTGTAGTGAACTATTTTTGAAGAGTTTTTATGTTAAACTTGCTCAACAAATCAAATACTGCATAACAAATGATGTTGTAGAACTTAAAAAAATTGAACATTTTTTAAATTGTTAATAAAGTCCAGAAATCGTAAAAGATCAGTGTAGTATTGTAGATTAAATTTTGTTTGAGTATAATGTAAGAATGACAACCTTCAATAAAAGTTTATCAGTATCTTAAATATGGAGATTTCAATTAGTTCACTTCTACTGAATTAAGTTCTAAATTTTTGATTCACAAGAATTCTTTTGATAGTTAAATGATGCCATTCCCAAAGCTATCCTCTTGTGTACGGCTGGGGTTGCTGTCTGGAGCTGTGTGTGGCAGTCTATTCCATCAGCAGCATCAAAGAGAATC
Source organism: Teleogryllus oceanicus (assembly GCA_964035755.1). NCBI lineage: Eukaryota > Metazoa > Arthropoda > Insecta > Orthoptera > Gryllidae > Teleogryllus > Teleogryllus oceanicus. The sequence continues at coordinate 22,016,399 of CAXIVR010000013.1, forward strand.
TCTGCCCCGCAAGGAGTGCAGAAGTTGGGCATATTCCATAAACCTTTGGGAGCCCGTTGGGCAGTGAACTTAGGACAAACCATGCCCTGCACATTTCTCTTCAGCTTCAAATTATTATTTATTTTTTTTTCTTTCTTCCCCTAAGTTTTTGAATTAATAGAACCTGTTCCAAAGGAGTTTCTTTTGGTAATTTGTTCATGAAAATACACAAAACTGAGTTAATGAAAAAGTTTATGGTCAAATGTGTATTAAAAGTACATCTGCATCAATAAGATACTCCTTGTGTTCAGTGGATTTTATTAAGATTGTGTAAGTTTTGCAGAAAGGTTTAAAGTAGTGTTGACTACTTGGTGTAAAAGGAAGTGATGTACAGTTCAGTCTTCAATTTACCGATTTTGATCGAGTGTTCCCTATCCAACTTATCATTTGGGGTAGAAAACTATAAATGGTTTCTTGAATGAACTAACATTTGTAATAGGAAAGCACCAAAGAGCAATAGCTTAAAGAAGTCGGAATGTTCTGAGAATTAGGGATTGTTTCGTTTAATACAAATTGTATAGCTTTACTTACTATTAGAAGCACTTGAATTTCTAAAATGAAGGAAATTGGTAAGTGCAGTGACAGAATAGACTGAAGAGGCAACAAAATCCGGATCCCAGGAAAAGGTAGTCTCCAGTATGGAACTGGTCACCTAGATAATCCTTTTGGATGAAGATTTCTGTCCATAAGATTATTCCAAAGTGCATTTCTTAAATTGTAAAGGATAAACGAATTCACTAATAGAAATGGTAATTTAGTGATGTTAGATTGTATTTCTTTGTTTTTAATGCATCATGACCACAAGAAATGATAGAGGAGTGATGGTTTTAAAGTTGTTTAATGAAAATTTGTATTGCAGGTAATTTTCCTGGTTTCAACTGGCTTAACACTAATTACTTTGTAAGTAATTTTTAAATATTTCCCTGTGAATTTTAATTTCAAAGATTCAATGATGATCAATATAGGCTTCTGAATTTTTATGAGGACCATTGTAAGCATTCCTCGTTGCTGATAAAACTAAATTATTTTGAATGGTTATTTTGTCCAGGGAGGTTCGAATTGTAAGAGTTTCTTTGTTTCAGGAAAATTATAACATGGCAAGATTGGCAGGAAAGGCATGGTCTTTCATATAGGAATAAATGGAAACCTACAGATTACTCAGCCAATTGTGAAATACCTATGGGCAATTTTCCCTGTACAAAACTTGCAAGAAATAAAGTAAATCAGTGGAGTTTCAAACATGCAGTTTTTATTTCCTTTTATACCTGCCTTGAAGTTGTTTTAGTAAGCAGAGCTTGCTTATATTCAAAGTTCAATAAATTGATAGAGCAATATCAATATATTAATTCGTAAACCAGCCATTGCTTGTGCTGTTAGAGATCTAACAATACTATATATTTAACTTTGATAAGACTACTGTCCTTTTAGGGCACTAGCTTCTGTCTCTTCTCAAGTCTTTATATAGTCTTTAGTTGTCAAATTCAACATGATTCAACAAATTTCAGACGTAAGGGGGGTTTACATGTAGAGACAAAGTCCCTAACTTTTCTGAAGTTAGGAGATAAACTTAGATGCCTTTACACGAATGAAAACATCTCCCGAAACGCGAGTCTCCTAACTCCCGGTAGAGTAGTTTTCTGAGATCTCTGGAAAAGTATCTCCTTGCTGTTTACGCTTGATTCAAATGTCTAGTTCTTTGGCGCCGCCATGTTGAATAAGCAGCGGCGAGCAGTTTGAGGTTAGAATGTGACATCTTGCAGATGCCCGCGCTGCTTTAATAATTTTGAAGAAGCTGAGAAAAAGATAGACAAGTGATTATTTTTACAGAGAAGAGCTGAGTATTTATAAAACTGGTGGAATTGCAGGAAGAGAATTTTGAAAAAAATATTTATTTACTACCTGTTCAATTGCATTGCAGTTTTGGGGATTTATAAAATAAAACTAAGATTACGCATTAATTAAATGGACTAAAAATACCTATTGGAAAACGAGAAAATAGCTTTGACCTAATTAAAGTTTTGAAAAATGGTAAAGTTGATAATTTGTTATAGAATCTTTTCGCGAAGTTAAGTATAAACGATTTGAAAGAATTTTAAATTTATGTATATTTGTTTATTGATATAAACTAGGGAGCATGCAAATTTTTTATTTATTTTGCGTCAAAAAACAGTTAAAAACTACGTATGACGGTTTTTGGAAGGAACTTATTTTGAATGATTTGAAATTTGTTATATTTGGTAGTAGAGGCGTTACACCATATAGGGCAAGTGTATGAAAGAGAACGCCTTATGATAGTTTTATATAACAAAATTCCACAATTAATTAGTAACTTCGAGTTATTATGTATTGAAGGAATATATATATATATATATATATATATATATATATATATATATATAACATTATTATTATTATTATTATTATTAAAAAGGATAAAGGAAGAGTATTTTTGTATAAAAATTTCGCACGTCTAACTCGAGAAGAATTGGATTTCTTATTAAGAAAAATATTTCAAGCAATTAGAAAGCAAGATACCGTCATGCGGTAATGTATTTCTTGGGGATATACTTGATTTGACGCTATGGTTTGTGGCTACTGGAGATACATGCAGTTCTTTGTCATTTTTATTTATAATTCTCCAGTGTAAAATTTCCCCAAAGATCAGAAATCCACGGACCACACTTGAACGACGCACAGACATAGAAAGGCTGATTCAGTACGTGGACCCATACCATGAGAGCAGAAACTCTTCCAACTCTCTTTGAATACTATTTATCTCCCAGGAGATACGATTTCTCACCGATACCAGAGTCTTTACACTGTTCTCTCGTGGAAACTTCGAAGATCTCCTGTGACGTCATGTCTCCGGTGAGAAGATCGCTCTCCTGAGAGTTTACACGTGTCTCCTAACCTATTCCGGAAAGTTAGGAGAGAAAACTCTCTCCGTGTAAACGCCCCTTTAATAGCCACAGGGCTCTCCTCCCACAGAGGGCTTGGCAGCAATCACTTGCCCCAAAAGTGAAAGTGCAGAAACTGATGGGGGCTGCCACCACCATTGTTGGGTGCAAGCCTGGTCACGGGGTATGGTTCTCGCTACGTGTGCAAGAGTTCCCAGGTTCATATCTCAGACTGCCCCTATTAAATTGTGATAAAGCAGACCTTGAGAAAGTTGTGATGTATGTAACCAAGGGTGTATGGTCTGTTGCACATTCGGCATGAGAGTTCGAATCCTGGAAGGTCTAATATCACTGTGTGGTAAACAGATCCTATGAAAAATGGTGATAGATGTAGCCGATGGCTGGGGGTCTGTTGGTAAAGGTATGAATCTTGCTCGGCTGTAGAGGTCCCAGTTTCAAATGCTGGACAGGCCCTGTAAAATTATGGTCAAAAGAAAAACATGACTACGTCAAGGTTGCCTGTTGGTCAAGGGGTATGATTCTCACTGTGTGTGAGTGGACCCGGGATTAATCCTGAACAGGCCTTGTAACTTTATGGGCTGTTGTTACAGCTCTTGTAATAGTTTGTGATGAATATGACAATGTGGATGCGGCATGTTGGTCCAGGGCTATGATTCATGCTTTGAGTATGAGAGGTCCCAGATTCAAATAACGGACAGGCACAAAGTTATGAGCTGTTGAAACAGCTTTTGTGCGATGTATGGAGAACGGAATTTATTGTAATAAAAAATTCAAAATACGTGCTTATTGTTTCCAAAACGTGTAAGAAAAAATATGTAAAATAAAAATGCATTATTGTGTTCAAAAATGTTCTCTACAAACCTTTTCCGAGCATAGACGTCGCCGATAAGTTCTTAACGAGGGTTCGGGGTGGCTGTGTTAAATATCAAACTTGGCTGACCTCTTATTTAATGACAATTTATTTAATACGGTCGCCAGCTGTTGAAAACAGCACATTGATAACATTAATTTTCCATGTAACATGTGCGAACTTGACCATGCATTTGCCTAAGGAGATAATTATGCAAAGCTAACACAAAAGCTTCAAGCTATCGAAATTCAAAAGATTGTCGTCACACTTGAACTTTTCAAAACGCTCCAGGTTTTTAATGAAAAGGTATCACAACTTTATAGGATCTCAAATCAGAGATATGACAATCAAATAACTTTCAATATAAACATTTATTATATAAACAACAATATATTAGTTTTCCTGATGCGCAGGTTGCAAAGCAGCTGCGGAAAACAAAGCAGAATTACAATTTACAAGCAAGAATGAAGGACGGTCGAGGCCGTCTCACATAAACAAAGGCAAAATGCCATATACAGAATTAATGATTTCAGTCGACCTCTTGAAAGAACCACTTTAGGCGAGGAAGCTGAAAATTGAAACATAAAACCTTGTAACAGAAAGGTGAACACTAACTAGTAGCGCATCTACAACATCGCGCTAGCAATACAGAAATACTGTCTTATAATCTACCTTTGAATGCCCACTTGGACGAGGTGAGATAGAAACGTATATAAACAAATTTGCTAAAGAAGCTCGTATTTAGGCCTTTTCTCCAATAACATTCTAAGAAACAGAACTAGCATGAGCCATGGAACCAACTTTCGTAGGAGTGCATAATACCAAAATTCTTGGAAATGGATTTCTTACTATACCTTTCTAACCATACAACATAGGAATGCAGCAAGTTTACGCATAAGCGAGTGGGCGGTACATGAGCGCCCGCCCGCTGCTCGCTGAACAAAACTGTTCTAGACACGAGCGCGATCAGCGTGCCGCATACAAGGTCAGCACGTGACCCCACCGCTGCGTGCCGGTGACAGCTGTAGCCCAGCCGACTCTCTGCCGGCTGCGGGGCCGTGACGTTGCAACAAGGGCCGCGGTTCGAGCTACCGCACGGGCCAAGCAAACGCCTTTACGTAGTCTCCGTGTGCCGAATGCGGTCAAGCGCCGACTTATACTCAGCGGGAGCACCTTTCCAGTAAATCATTAACATTTCAAAGTATAGAAACGAGCTGCAAACAACATAAACATTAGTAAATCATTAACATTTCAAAGTAAGAGTTCCATTTCCAAGTCCAAATCAACACATTAAATACCTTTATGCACTCAATTTCATTAACACATTGTTTGGTTCAAAGGGAACCAACAAAAAAAAACAACCATGGCTCAGGCTTTACTGACGAAATGAGAAACAATATTATTTTAGTCTTCATAATTTGATCTGATCTATTGTAAAGTAAACTAACATACTATCTCGGCAAGGAAAAAAATTAAAAAACACTATTTACAACAAATACTATATACAGATTTGATATACATAACGACTCTGAAGGAGCCGGGCTCTATGAGAAGAATTAACAAAGCTACGCCACTGGACGCAGCTGAAATAACAAGAGAATGAGAGCGCTGTGCGCGAAAAACGCACGCTTTATATAGGGTTAGTGAAGGGGAAACAGCCATGAAGGGAGGGGGTTACAACAGTGGGGAGAATGGATCGATAATTTGGAACCTCTTTGCCAAAGAATACGTAAGGGTAGCGCCTGCAGGGTATGCGACCCTCTTGACACCATGTGTGATGCAGCGAACCCTGTGAGTGTCTGCAAGCACTGTAGGTGCTGCTCAGAATATAGCTTGAAAATATTTCAAATTGACCAGAAAACATCAAATCTGAAGCTACAGAGGTGAATGAGGTGTCAAAAAAGTCCTAAATTTGATGTAGATGCCGGATTTTGATAGAAGAATCCATAGGACAAGCAGTTCTCTTATAATAAAAAAAAACCTGTTTTGAAATGAGAAAAAATTGTTGCATAAAACATGAATTTTTCTCAGATCACACTGAGGCAAAAACTTAGCTGTTACTAACAAAATCTCAGGTTTTCAAAACCTTCTCATGGCCATGAGATCACAGTTCAACTGTAAAGTATTACCTTTTAAGAAGTATTAAGGTTAAAAAATATTATTCATATGGTACCATACTAAGCCTAATTATATAAATAAACCTTATAAATAATGGATGTGTTTTCTCAGATGGTCTTCTAGGATGATTGATGGCTTCATTGAAGGCTTCATCACAAAACACAGTGAACTGTAGGCACTTAAATTTCCAAATTCTAACATGCTGGGGAACTGGAGTCAGAACAGAGTGCTTAACCAAGTCACTGTGGAATGCGCTCACTCAACCTCTATTACAGGAAACTACGCGTGAGAGGGAGATGGCACTCTACACAGGTTATCGGTCTCAGCGAAGGGAAGAGGGCAGATCTTCGGCAAGGTGCGAGTGATTACACCTGCGAGTTTTCAGTTCGACTATCCGAACTCGATAGTCGCGTCCGGGAAGGATCTCCAGCACTTTCCCCAGAGGCCAGATGAGAGGTGGGAGGTCTTCCACTCTCACAATGACTAGCTGTCCCACCTTCAGGTCCGGGCTGCTGGTGCGCCACTTGGCCCTGGTCTGCAGCTGGTTTAGATATTCAGCACTCCACCGCTTCCAGAACAGGGACCTTTGTGCCTGTATAGCCTGGAATACATTCAAAGATTTAGTAATGGTAGGCGGGGGAGGTGGCAGAGCCAAGGTGTTGAGCTGCTTGCCTAGTAAAAGTGAGAGGAGTAGAGGCTTCTATGAGCAGCATCATCTGATATAGAGCACAAGGGTTTTGAATTAAGAATTGCCTCTATTTCTATTATGATAGAAAATTTTTCATGAGATAGAACTTTCATTTGGCGACTTATATAATAAAGATTTGACATTCTTGACTATAGCTCCACACACCCCATGATGTGGAGCGTAGGGAGGAATATATTTCCATTCTATCCTATTATTTATTAAAATTAACCCATTCTTGAGGAACACCTTTCATCTCCTTCCCCATCCACTCTGCCATTTTCCTCTGCGCCCCCTTAAAAGTTTCAGCATTATCACTGTATAAGACGCTCGGTTTCCCGCGCCTGGCAATGAAACGCCGGAGCGCTAATAAAAATGCATCAGAAGTTGCAGACACAACGTGCTCGGAGATGAACGCACGAGTAGCCATACAAGTGAGAATCAAGATATATGTTTTCTCAGTATGCTGCTTATTAGAGGATGTTGAGCAAAGAAATGGGCCGGCATAATCCAGACCTGTATGGAGGAATGGCAAAGATGCTTCAACGCGTGATGACGAAGCGGAGCCATGAACTGCTGCAGGCACAGGACTGGCTTTGAAACAAATTATACATTTACGGACGACTCTTTAACAGAACGGAGCCCTTAAGAGGCCAGAACCTAGAGCGTAAAGAGAAAGCAAGGCTGTGGGCCCCTAAATGGGAATTTTCTCATGAGTATGTTTAATAATCAGCTTAGTGACAAAGTGATTAAATGGAAGAATAATAGGTGTTTTGGTCAAACTCCAAATCAGAAAGCAGTCGGCTCTCCTATTTAATAATCCATCTTCATCTAAGAATGGATTGAGACAGGTTAAGGGCTTTTGGAGAAAGATGTTGTTTGTCAATTAATAGTTTAATTTCAAGAGGAAAGCATTCAGATTGCAAACATTTCAAAATTCTAATTTCTGGCTGCATTTATTTCCGGAGCCGTAAGAACTTCCCCTGCTCGTACTTCTTTTCGACTTTGCCGGCAATTATTGACAAATCGCAAGATCCACCGACTACTCGTAGAAGTTTGTTGTAGTCTGAGTACTTTGTTAATAAAGAATTGGGCGGTGCGGGAGCATTGAACGGCGTAGCATGAACCAACGCGAGACCGAAGGATTCGTCTACGGGCTGTGGAGGCCACGAGGTGCGAGGTAATAGCAAAAACCCTGGGCCATGCCACCACAAAAAATTGTTTATTAATTTTTAGGGCCATGCCTCTCGAAGCTATGTCGGCGATTTTCTTTGGTCGGTACATGAAGCCATTTAAAGTTTTAGTTAATTTATGAATCTTATGACTCGATTCGCCACATAGGGATCCAGTTGGCAGGTGGCTTTGAAAGCCAGTGGAGCACGACCTGAGCATCGGACCAGAATACACGTCCGAATAACGTAACGGAACTAATTTTAATAATTTTGCCGGCGAGCGTCGCACCGAGTAGGGCGGCGCAGAGCTCGAGCCTAGGAATTGTTACCGTTTCTTTTGCCGGAGCGACCCTAGTTTTCGAAGCGATCAAATGAGAGGCATTGTTTGTAACTAAATAAACTGCTGCCGCATAGGCGGAAGAGCTTGCGTCGCAGAAAACATGAAGTTCTAGCGAGTCGCCTAGCACGGCACATGTCTTTCTATAGCGAGATTATTCAAAGTAAAAGATTATTGAAAAAATTGGACCAGTTTGCCATAAGGTCAGCTGGCACCTGATCATCCCAACCTATCTTAGCTTCCACAATTGTTGCATTAACACTTAGCCTGAATTATGCAAGGGCTTAGCGTCTAAAGGATCAAATAGCTTACAAATTTCTGAAGAATCGAGCGTTTGGTGACCGGAATTAGAGATTCATGTGTAGTAAAATTAATTTATCGGTTTCAATCCACAAAGGCCCTAAGGTTTTCGTAACTTCTTTGTCCGTAAGTTGAACAGGTCCAACGGACATTGAAACTTAAGTTTATCAGAGTTTGGCGAGAATTTGACCGCCATTTAGCGAGCGGAAGCATGCTTTGCTTAATAGTTGAATCAATTCTGCAAGAGCATCAACTGCGAAATTCTCATCAGAACAGCTGAATACTAAATCATCTACATAGAAGTTGTTTTTTATTAGGCGAGAAGCAAGCGGACATTCCTTTTCATTTTCCACGGCGAGTTGCAACAGAGAACGCGTGGCAAGAAAGGCAGAGCTAGTAAGACCATAAGTTACTGTTTTCAACCGGTACGCCTGCGGCGGAGTAGCTCGGTCGAAGCGCCACAAAATGCGCTGAAGGTCTCTTTGCTCGGGGGAGATCAATACTTGACAATAAAATTTCTATGTCCGCAAAATGCCAGTTTCGAAGCGAAATTTATTAATAAGAGAACAAATCCGGTTGAACTACTGGGTCGCGGGCATTAAATTATTTATACAAATGCCCGGTCGATTACAAAAGGACCGTCAAAAACAATTCTTATTTTTCCATCTTTAAATACAGGATGGTGGATCAAGTAGCTACCTTGCCGCCATCGGAAAATTGATCATTTGCAAGTTCCATATGATCCAAACGAAGATATTCACGCATGAACTCGAAATACGTTCTTTCAATTCCGCATTATTCTGAAATCTAGCTTCTATTGCAAAGAATCTGTTAGCGGCGCTTTTACGTGAAAGCGGCATGCCGAATTCATGCTCTAAGAGCGGATAACTCACGATAAACCTTCCATCGGAATCACGAGAAAAGGAATTTAGAAACATATTCTCACAAAAATCATTTTCATTCGAACGCGAGTCACTGTCGCGGATTTCTTCCGATTCCCAGAACTTTTCAAAATTAAGTTGTTCCGTTACAAAATTACAAAGACTAGATCGAGCTAACGAAGAATTCTTTATAGTGCCGGTTACAATGTATCCGAATGCAGTTTCTTTCAATGTCAAATTTAAGCAGTTTGTACGCGGAAGTTTTACTTGGTGATCTTAAACAATTCCAAAACACGTCGGCGCCTAACAAAATATCAACAGAGCCGCAATGTGATATTCAGGGTCCGCAAGCTTTACATTTTAGGAATTTTGACATTAGTGAGACTCGAGAGAGTGAGTAGGGATGTCAGACGTAATATTCTTTACTACAAGTGCATTTAAGCTGAAGTTAAAATTGCTAACAGCGGAGGCCATTGACAAGCGAACTGATTTAAAGATTTTGAAACAGTGCGCTGACTCCGGTAATGCAGATTGAAGTAGTGTTAGCCTGTACCTTCAATTTCTTTACGGCCGATTCAGTGATTAGAGAATGCGTGCTACCGTTGTCAAGAAGGGCTCTGAATTTAACAAGCTTATTTTCCGCGTTCTTTACTAATACGCGGACGGTAGACAGCGCGGCTTTCGAGGCAAAGTTGTTATTCACGTGCGCGCTTACAGTCTCGCACTCCGCGACCTCGGAGCATTCGTCTTTCGCTACTGCCGTTTGTTCCCACATTTATCCGCGGCCCGAATTCTCTATGCAAAAGTGAGTGGTGTTTGCTTTTGCATTTACTACACGACCTAGCTGCGCACGTGGACACGCCATGCCGGACTTCAGGCACAAAGCAAAGCCGGTTTTCTTGACGAGTGTGTATCTATCATAGGTGATTTTTCAAGAAATAATTTACACTTTATGAGATTATGCGAACCTTTGCACAGTTACACACTTCGTTCCGATCAGAAACGAAATTCCTGCTTTAGGTATTGACTTGGGCGTGTCCCTTTCTTTTCTCCTATCGGCAGCTACATTAGCAAGGCACGTGGCTCGGGCCTCCAAGAACGAGTATAAATTATCAAGAGTTAATGCGCGTGTTTGCGCCGAATGCGCTTCCCAGTCTTTATGCGATATTCGTCTAACTTGGAGGTAATGAGAAAAATTAGGATAGAATCCCAATATTCTACGGGTTCTTTTAGAACCTTAAGAGCACGAACATTACGTTTGAAGTGGTCAACTAACGCGAATAAGCGACTAGCTGAATCTTTCGCAGTCATATTGTAATTAAATAAAGATGAAATTAATTTATGCTTGCGAAGCTTAGGGTTTTTATCTATTTTTAAGAATACGAATCGCTTCCGGCATAACTTTCCGATGTAAGGCAAGCCGGCAATTAGCTTTGCAGCGCTACCAGTAAGATAAGATTGTAGAAAGTGCCATTTTTCAATTTCTGGCAGGTCGGGGGAATTATGCACTAAACTTTCGAATAAAGAGAAAAAATGCTCCCACTCGGAATCATTGCCGGAAAATGAAGGAATTTTCCAAAACATGTAGGCGCGGCCTAAATGAATGCCGTGAATACGCGGGGCGTTGGAAAGGCGGGGGTACCTCGTCATATTCGTCATCAGAACTAGGCACTGGCGTACGCGAGGACGCGGTGTCTACAGAAAATGCCTGCCTCACTTGTTCCGGGCGGAACGGATTTGACGTGCGTATCGGAGTACTCTGTGCCGGCAGGCCGAGGCCGGCCGCGGTCGAGGCCACTGGCTCTAATACGGGCGGAGAACTAAACTCGGCTGCGCTGAGACAGACGGCCTTTGCCGTTTTACGCTCTTGTGCCACGCGAGCTCTAGCTATCAGGGCGAAATATCTATTCTCGAAATCCTGCCTTTCGTTGCCTGGCTCTCCCGCACTAAAGCATGCATCTAATTTTTGTTGAATTACGCGGAACTTTGCGAAATCTGATTCTAAGGTTTGAATCCTATGCGGGATTTCGTGTACGTTACCGCCGGTGTTGAGGAAATTTTCAAAGGTGGTGAGGCGTCCTTTATAGTAACCTCTTTCTCCGCAGCTGGTCAATACGAAGGAGGCGAGCTCAAAGCTTCGTCATCTCCAGGTTCACGACTTCCCAGCAGGAGGTTCGGAGTTAGACATGCTGAAAGTATGTGAACTGAAGCAAATAACAAAGAAAAGGTGTTACAAGAGTAACCTAGAAGACAAATAAATTAAAGACAAACACGAGGTGAACTCGTGAAACCGTTACAACGTAGAACAAAATCAGCTGTGAACAAATTAAACTTGCTGAAGAGAAAATACAAATTAGTAATACAAGTTATTGATTGTTTCATAAAGTTGGATCCTTTAATCCTTCACGGTCGCCAGTTTTGTGTTAAATATCAAACTTGGCTGACTCTTATTTAATGACAATTTATTTAATACGGTCGCCAGCTGTTGAAAACAGCACATTGATAACATTAATTTTCGCTACGTAATATGTGCGAACTGACCATGCATTTGCCTAAGGAGATAATTATGCAAAGCTAACAAAAGCTTCTAAGCTATCGAAATTCAAAAGATTGTCGTCACACTTGAACTTTTCAAATGGACGCCCCAGGTTTTTAATGAAAAGGTATCACAACTTTATAGGATCTCAAATCAGGAGATATGACAATCAAATAACTTTCAATATAACACATTTATTATATAAACAATTTTATATATTAGTTTTTCCTGATGCGCAGGTTGCAAAAGCAGCTGCGGAAAACAAAGCAAATTACATTTACAAGCAAGAATGAAGGACGGTCGAGGCCGTCTCACATAAACAAAGGCGCGTAAAAATGCGCCGACATACAGAATTAATGATTTCAGTCGACCTCTTGAAAGAACCCACTTTAGGGCGAGGAAGCTGAAAATTGAAACATAAACCTTGTAACAGAAAGGTGAACACTAACTTAGTAGCGCATCTACAACATCGCGCTAGCACATACAGAAATACTGTCTTATAATCTACCTTTGAATGCCCACTTTAGGACGAGGTAGATAGAAACGTATATAAACAAATTTGCTAAAGAAGCCGTATTTAGGCCTTCTTTTCTCCAATAACATTCGTAAGAAACAGAACTACGCATGAGCCATGGAACCAACTTTCGTAGGAGTATACCAAAATTCTTGGAAATGGATTTACTATACCTTTCTGTAACCATACAACATAGGAATGCAGCAAGTTTACGCATAAGCGAGATGGGCGGTACGAGCGCCCGCCCCACCGCTGCGTGCCGGTGCACGAGCGCCGATCAGCGTGCCGCATACAAGGTCAGCACGTGACCCCACCGCTGCGTGCCGGTGACAGCTGTAGCCCAGCCGACCTCTCTGCCGGCTGCGGGGCCGTGACGTTGCAACAAGGGCCGCGGTTCGAGCTACCGCACGGGCCAAGCAAACGCCTTTACGTAGTCTCCCGTGTGCCGAATGCGGTCAAGCGCCGACTTATACTGGGGGGGAGCACCTTTCCATAAATTGCCAAAAGCGGCCAAGTGCCGTCTATTTATGGCAGGAACTGCAACATTAACAATCATTCATAAGAAATGCGCAGTGAACATTAGCCGCACCTCCACACCAATCAGAGGTCAGCGACATACATAAACATAACATATGTAGTAAACGAGCTGCAAACAACATAAACATTAGTAAATCATTAACATTTCAAAGTAAGAGTTCCATTTCAAGTCCAAATCAATACATTAAATACCTTTATGCACTCAATTTCATTAATACATTGTTTGGTTCAAAGGGAACCAACAAAAAAACAACAACATGGCTCAGGCTTTACTGACGAAATGAGAAACAATATTATTTTAGTCTTCATAATTTGATCTGATCTATTGTAAGTAAACTAACACTATCTCGGCAAGGAAAAAATTAAAAACACTATTTACAACAAATACTATATACAGATTTGATATACATAACGACTCTGAAGGAGCCGGGCTCTATGAGAAGAATTAATCAAAGCTACGCCACTGGACGCAGCTGAAATAACAAGAGAATGAGAGCCCTGTGCGCGAAAACGACGCTTTATATAGGGTTAGTGAAGGGAAACAGCCATGAAGGAGGGGTTACAACAGTGGGGAGAATGGATCGATAATTTGGAACCTCTTTGCCAAAGAATCAGTAAGGGTAGCGCCTGCAGGGTATGCGACCTCTTGACACCTGTGTGATGCTAGCGAACCCTGGGAGTGTCTGCAAAGCACTGTAGGTGCTGCTCAGAATATAGCTTGAAAATATTTCAAATTGACCAGAAACATCAAATCTGAAGCTACAGAGGTGAATGAGGTGTCAAAAAGTCCTAAATTTGATGTAGATGCCGGATTTTGATAGAAGAATCCGTAGGACAAGCGGTTCTCTTATAATAAAAAAAACCTGTTTTGAAATGAGAAAAATTGTTGCATAAAACATGAATTTTTCTCAGATCACACTGAGGCAAAAACTTAGCTGTTACTAACAAAATCTCAGGTTTTCAAAACCTTCTCATGGCCATGAGATCACAGTTCAACTGTAAAGTATTACCTTTTAAGAAGTATTAAGGTTAAAAAATATTATTCATATGGTACCATACTAAGCCTAATTATATAAATAAACCTTATAAATAATGGATGTGTTTTCTTCTCAGATGGTCTTCTAGGATGATTGATGGCTTCATTGAAGGCTTCACATCACAAAACACAGTGAACTGTAGGCACTTAAATTTCCAAATTTAACAGGCTGAAAGTAGGTTGTACCTCTACAGAAGAAATTGTACACTAGATTTCACCCCAAAGAACAGAAGATTCACCACTAACAATTTTCTTCGAAATATAAAATCCGCTTATTGTATATTCACGAACATTGTAATGTTCACGAGGAGCTGATGTTAAAGTGAATAGTAGTACCTAGTAGCCAGTGATAAATCCCTGGGAAGGGGGTTAAAGGAACCAAAAAAAAAAAAAAAAAAATCGAATAACGTGGTAAGACAATTTTGTGTACAAAAATATTTGTTAGTTTTCTATCGAGTAACGAATGTGCTGTTTGAAACATCAGCAAGAGGGGTTGAAATTACATTTGTTCATAAAAGTCCGCTCATCATTTACTCTAAGTAAGCAGTAAGTGAGGGGGGTGAGGGTAAGTTTGATAATTCATGGCGAAGATATGGTCATAGATGCGCAGCAGTATTACATTTGATTTGTACGAAAGATGATTCCGTAACAAATTGCAAACGCGCATCTGAAGTGTTTCGTTTCCACGTATAAATATATTAAAATGTAACGAAATATATAGTAATAGGAAAAATATATAAAAGTATTTAAAATAAAAAAAAAGTTCTAATTCATTCAGAATAAATTGTAAGCTAAAAAATATTATTCAATGCCGGTATCCAGATCCCGTAAAAACATGTAATTACATGGAAATCGTTTCCTAGTGATGTATAAGCGGTATGGCCTGTTGGTGAGGTATGATTCACGCTTTGGGTGTGAGAGGTCCAGGGTTCAAATACCCGACACGCCCTGTTATAGTATGGGTTGCTCAAAAGAAAGAACAATCAGATATGGCATGTTGGTCTACAGGTATAGGTCATGGGAAGCGGTTCAAATACCCGTAGTACAGTATTATATACTGTTGATACAAACGACAAATATAATTCTTTTTTTTTTCAACTCTTTCATTACGTATCTCCAAATTTCCTTATCTACTTAAAAAAAATACAAATCATTGTTACGAAAAGTTATAAGGCAGGCTAAAATCATGAAAAACGATCAGGATATTTTGAACTCAAATAACAAAACAAAAGCAATGTGGAATATAATAAAAAATAGACTAAATCAACTAGAAACTCTGTAGAGTATGTTGTTTTAAAATATAACGATATAAATGTTAACGATCCGGCAACAGTGGCTAGTCTCTTTAACCAATACTTTTCGAGAATTGCTGCCGATCTCACTAATCTTTAGCCACAAAATTCAATAACATACATTTCACCCAAAATTTTAGACACGATGTTCCGTTTCTTATGAAATTCTCAAAATAATACTCGTAATAATAATAAATAATACTAAAAAATAAATATTCGTCCGGCTTAGATGAATTCCCGGATTCTTTGTTAAAGACGTATGCCATTATACACCCGTTAACTCACATATTTAATGCATCCTTATGCACTGGAACGCTTCCAGATATTTTCAAAACAGCTAAAATTAAGCCGCTCTTCAAAAAAGGCAACAAAAATGAGATTTAGAATTATAGGCCCATTTCTCTTCTATCAGTTTTTTTCAAAAATATTAGAGAGACTTTTTTACGTACGAATGGAAACCTTTCTCACTAAACACGACGCGCTTTCAGATTGCCAACATGGATTTATAAAATCAAAATCAACGGAAACAGCTATATTTTCTTTTCTTAAAGATGTCGCCTCATCATTGGATCAAAACGAGGAACCTATTGGATTATTTTTAGATCTCTCAAAAGCTTTTGACATCATTGATCATGACATTTTACTTTCAAAATTACCTTCATATGGAATCCGTGTTATTGCTCTAGATTGGTTATGTTCTTACTTTAAACAACGATCTCAGATAGTGGAAATATAGATCAACGATCTCAGATAGTGGAATGATGGAACATTATGTACGCACTTTTCCGACTCTTTGCCCATTGCACATTGAGTTCCTCAAGGATCGATTTTAGGCCCTATTCTGTTCCCACTTTACGTAAACGATATGCCCTCGACGATTCGAAACGGAAGAACGGTTCTCTTTGCAGATGATACGAACATCCTTTGCAATAAAGAAACCGTAAATAGTACAATATCAGATTTTCAAATTGGTTCCGAAATAACAAATTAATAGTAAACGAAAAGAAAACTGTTTTAATGCAGTTTTCCATTTCAAATAAACAATTCTGTGCTCCATTGGAAATGAACGGCATACCATTGACTGATGTTAAGCCAACAAAATTTTTAGGTCTCTCAATTCAGTCAAACCTTAAATGGAACGTCCATTTAAATTAATTGAACACAAAATTAAGTTCATTATGCCACGCGTTCAGAATTCTTGCAAACTCAGTCAGCCTTCATACTGTTCGTTGTGTATACTTCGCGAATGTTCATTCCCGCCTGAGATATGGCATAATATTCTGGGGAAATACATCTTATAGCTCCCAGAGTTTTAGATTACAAAAACGAAAAATAACCAAATCCCACCCACGTGATTTGTGTAAGTCTCTCTTCATTAATCTAGGAATTTTACCATTACCTTGTCTGTTTATTTACGAATCAGTGCTTTTTGTCAAAAATGACTTGCTTAAGGGCGGGAATATATTTTTAGAAAATGCCCATGTCAATTACTAAAACACTCGACGTAGAAATCATATTCATCAGGTGACAGTATCAACAGCCCATTACAAAAAATTCACATGTACATTATTTTACAACACTTTGCCAGATGGCATTAAACGATTAAATTCGATAGAAAAGTTTAAATCCCAAGTGAATTCGTTTGTGCTGCATAACTGTTTCTATACAATTAGAGACTAAGTATAGTCTCTAATCATCAGCATCACAAGAAAAGTAATATTAATTTTAACAATTATACATAATGCATAATTTAACATTTGAACTGTATAAATGTGCATAAACAACCTGTAACAAGTATTGTATTGCAGCCTCCGGGTCAATGACCGCCATCTCGATCAGGTTTTTCGTCCAGTTCCCCTGATCCATTGAGCAAATGCTGAGTTGGCCCCTTGATTTGCTTCTGGACATAAATGTAACTTCATTTTCTGTGCACATCTTCTAGAATTCAGTGGGAAATATAATTATTCAAATTGTCGTTTCCATGTTGTCGCAGCAGGAAGTATTATTCCGAAGGACAACATGGATAAGAGCCAAAATGTATTGCCTTTTTATCCTTGAATATAGATTTTATTGCATGGGAGCTGCTTCTTCTTCTTCTTCTTCTTCTTCTTCTTCTTCTTCTTCTTCAAAATTTAAGTAGTATATGACTTAGTATAGGGATCACAGAATTTTGAAAATGTGTACATAATTCACTTTCCCCATAGCTCGTCATACGCAGTTTTTAACTGCTTTTTTGACGTAAACTAAATAAATAAATAAACAAACAAATAAATGAATGAATGAATGAATGAATGAATGAATGAATGAATGAATGAATGAATGAATGATTCTCGCTTTGTGTGCGAGAAGTCCCGGGTTCAAATCCCGGACATGCCCGTTAATATTTTAAGCTGTTGAAATAGCTCTTGTGATATTTTGTGATGAATTTGTGTAAGGGGATATGGCCTGTTGGTCAAGGGAAATGATTCTCGCTTTGGTTGCCAGAGGTGCCGGGTGCGAATCACGGACAGACGCTGGAATATTTTGAGCTGTTGAAAAACTTCTTGGGATAGTGTGTTAATATGGAACGGAATTTATTGTAATAAAAAATACAAAATATGTACATATATATGTACTTAGTTTTTCCTAAACATGTAAGAAAAAATAGAAAATATGTAAAATAAAAATGTATTATTGTGTTTAAAATTGTTCTCTACAAGCCTTTTCCTACCATAGAATGTCGCCGATCAGTTCTTAACGATTTGGATTGTCTGAAAGTAGGTTCTATCCCTACTGAAGTACATGTACACTAGACCTTACCACATATAAGAATTTTATTCGAAATATAAAATACGTTCATAGTATATACTACAATGTTTACGAGGAGCCGGTGTACAAGTGAATAGTAGAACCGTGTAGCGAGTGATGGAATTATAGGTGATTAAATTATATATATCCCACCCTCCAAATTGAACAATGCGATAAGACAATTTTCTGTAAAAAACATGTGTGTTTTTCGTTCGAGAAATGAATTTGCTGTTTGAAACATGAGCAAGCATGCGGTTGAAATTACTTTTGTGCATAAAAATCCGTTCATCCTTGACTCGCAAGTACGCAGTAAGCGGCGGGGGGAGGGGTAAATTTGACAATACATGGCGTAAGTGGTAATAGAAGCGCAACAGCATTACATTTAATTTGTAAGAAAGATGATTCCTTAACAAATATTGCAAACGCGGATCTGAAATATTCCTTTTTGACGTATGAATATATTGAAATATGTAAGAAATGCGTCGTAATAGGTAAAATATGTAAAAATATGTATTTATACCAAAATATGTAAAAAAATAGTTCTAATTCATTCAGAATGTCATGTAAACTCTAGAAAATTTAAATGAATGCGGGTATCTAGTTCCTGTAAAAACATGGAATTACATGGAAATCCGTTCCCTAGTTGTGAATAACAGGAAGTTAATGTGGCGTGTTGATGTAGGGGTATGATTCTCGCATTGGGGGTGAGAGGCCCCGGGTTCATAGACCGGACAGGACCTCTAATATTTTGTGCTGTGGAAACCGCTCTTGTGATAGTGTGTTATAAGATGAAGCCAATGTGGAGACTTAGTGTTTGGGGTTATGATTCTCGCTTTGGAGGTGAGAGGTCCCGGGTTCAAATCCCAGACGCCCTGTAATTTTGTGCTGCTGAAACAGCTCTTGTGATTGCGTGTTATGAAAGAGAGGAACTAAATGTGGCGTGTTGCTGTTGGGGTATGATTCACGCTTTGGGTGTGAAAGGTCCCGGGTTCAAATACCGGACAGACGCTGTAATATTATGGGTTGTCCAAACAGCATTGTTATAGTTGATGATGAATAATAGAAAGCGAATATGATGTGTTGCTGTAGGGCAATGATTCTTGCTTTGGGTGTGAGTGGCCCGGGTTAAACCAGATGTTTATTAAGGGGTTTGTCTAGGGGTATAATTCTCGCCTTGGCTGTGAGAAGTCCCGGGTTCAAATGCCGGACAGACCCTGTAGTATAGTGTTTGGGGTTATGATTCTCGCTTTGGAGGTGAGAGGTCCCGGGTTCAAATCCCAGACATTATATGTAATATTTTAGGCTGTTGAAACAGCTCTTGTGATAATTTGTAATAATTTTATAAGATAGCGGATGTAGCCTGTTGGTCTAGGTGTGTGATTCTCGTTTTGGGTGTTGGAGGTGCCGGGTTCAAATCCTGGACAGTGGACTTTGGAAATTCTGTTTCCAAAGAGATCTCATTTATAAAGATTGATGGCGTGTGAGAGTCGCAAAATTAATTTATACTACTGAAATAATATATGAGTGGAATTTATATAATGTAAACAATAAAACGTGAGGTGAAGTAGCAGCATCTGGACTACTGCATATTGAGTCAATTATATTCCTATTTTTGGTGTCTAAGAAAGATTTGAAATAAATTCCATCTAACATTAATGAAACTACGCAATTTGATTCCTGCAATGTTTTGAGTTACTCCTTAGCACACTTCAAAATATTCTCATTTGCTTCCTCTCACTGTTCGTAGATGTGGAGAGACAACTTTTTCCGATTTCCTCAAAGATATGTATGCATGAGGGATAATAGAAAACAAAAAACTGCAGAAAGACAAATCAGCACTGTACCTATAATACTATTCTTCAATATTTAATAAATATATGTTTAATAATAAGTTTAACTTGCTTGCACGTTTCATCTAGACCTTTTACCTGCTCAAAATTTCATTTAGAGACCTGAATGTACGAGAATAGTCCTCCTAGTTTTCTTGCAAATGCTTCAACTTGTCCAAGATATAAATTAATTTGTTGAAATTAATAATCACTCTCGGGAAAATGTTATTTTCCAGCCTTTTCAATGCAATATCATGACTGAGAACGCTGACTCAAAGAAAATTGCAACGAATCACTGCTGATAACGAAAATACTGGCACAGGTAAAATAGAAACCAATTCTAACAAGATAGCCATCACTCTTCACTGTCCATTCTTTGTCAATATTGTTTCTTTCTCCGTTTTTGGCAAATAACATCAAAAGATGTTAGAGTTCTCTTTTCATCATAGTTTGGTTTAGTTTCTGAGGTATATGAAATTGCCCTTTGCAAATTTTCTTGAGCCTTCTGCCTTCTCTTTTGGATTCACACGACGAACACCCTAGCAATTTCGTGGGGATGGCTCCTTGTGTATCGGTTGTTCTCCTGGTACACTGTAGCTGCTCTCGTGACTTTTCTTCATGGCAGAAGGACTTGCAGCGAATTTCACCTTTATAAGAATGAACGGCACCGTCCTTCAAAGAATAAGAAAAGTAGGATAAACAAGGTATAACAAATATTTCTCTTACATGACTTATATCGTAGTTCCTTCTTCTATTCGGTACCCAGCCCTTACAGAAACGGGAAATGAACGGTTGCACTAAACGCATAAAAAAATCTTCATCGGTTTCAAGTAACTATTAATACTTCTAGCTGTTGCGAGAGCGAATCTTTCATTAAAAATTATGTGAATAAATAGCGTCAGTCTACGCAAACCACGGTTTACAGGCTTAGATTCCTCCCTCTTGTGTTTACAAAGTTTGTAAAGTAAACACAAATGTTTACAAAGTTTGTAAAGTTTGTTTGTGTTTGTAAAGTAAACACAAGAGGGAGGAATCTAAGCCTTTTAAGAGTGACGTCACAACCAAAGCTGGCCTCCAGCGCCAAGGACTTATATACTAGGTGGTATTAGTCATTATCGAAAAGCGCCGAAAAAGAACCCAACAAAAATGTAATTGTATGTCTTCTCATTCTGTTGATTATAATAATGAAACGTTTCAACAACAATGATACTCTCTGATATCGACGCGGCATTGTCGCTGAAATTTCAATTAAACTTTGCGGATTACCTGAAAGAAATACATCAATACATTGAGAATATTTATTTATTTTAGTTATTTATTTATTTTTTGCGCCAAAAACAGTTAAAACTGTGTATGTCGTGCTATGGGGAGAAGTGAATTCTGTGCACGTTTTCAAAATTCTGTGATCCCTACACTGTCATATACTTCTTGAATTTTGAATTAATTAAAAAAACAGCTCCCATGTAATAAACTATTTTCAAGGATAAATAAGCAATAAATTTTGGGCTCTTATCTATGATGTTCTTCGTCAAGAAATAAGCCTTCCTGCCGCAACAACATGGAAACGATAATTTGAATAACTATATTTTCCACTGAATCCAAGAAGTCGTGCGCAGATAATGAAGTTACATTTATGTCCAGAAGCAAAACAAGGGGCCATCTCAGCATTTGCTCAATGAATCAGGGAAACTGGACGAAAAACCTGATCGTGATGGGGGTCATTGACTCAGAAGATGCGATACAATACTTGTTACATATTGTTTAGAATTATACAGTCCAACTGGCAAATAATACATTCCACTGTTAAAATTAATATTACTTTCCTTGTGATGCTCAGCATAGTCTCTAATTGTATAGAAACACTTATGCAGCAGAAACGATTTTACTTTGGATTTAAACTTTTCTATCGAACTTAATCGTTTATTTTTATTTTTATTTTATTTTTTTGCAGGCAGGTTAACGGGGCTTGGTCAGAAAAATGTTACTAGTTGTCTGTCAACGTTTCGGAAACTTTTATTTCCATCATCAGGGCTTGCAACTGTCGTGTCCCTCATTTCGTGTGAAGTATCGAAAGATGGAGGATGGTGCAGTGAATGGTGTTGAGTTGTTCACGATGTTGCAAGCCCTGATGATGGAAATAAAAGTTTCCGAAACGTTGGCAAACAACTAGTAAAATTTTTCTGACCGAGCCCTGCCTGCAAAAATTTCATTTATGGTCGTTAAGAACTCTTCATAAGTAATATTTAATGTCATCTGGCAGTGTTGTAAAATAATGTACATGTATTGTATGTGATGTTTTTGTAATGAGCTGTTGATACTATCATCTGATGAATATGATTTCTACGTCGAGTGTTTTAGTAATTGACATCGGCATTTTCTGAAAATATATTTCCGTCCTTAAAGCAAGTTATTTTTGACAAAAACCACTGATTCGTAAATCAACAGACAAGGTAAAATTCCTAGATTAATGAAGAGAGGCTTACAAGAATCACGTGGGTGGGATTTAGTTATTATTCTTACAATTCGTTTTTGTAATCTAAAACTCTGGGAGCTATAAGATGTATTTCCCCAGAATATTATGCCATATCTCAGGCGGGAATGAACATCCGCGAAGTATACACAACGAGCAGTATGAAGGCTGACTGAATTTAAACGAATTATGAACGCGTAGCATAATGAACTTAATTTTGTGTTCAATTCATTTAAATGGATTCCATTTAAGGTTTGAGTGAATTTAGAGATCTAAAAATTTTGTTGCCTTAACATCAATCAATGGTATACCGTTCATTTTCAATGGAGCACAGAATTGTTTATTTGAAATGGAAAACTGCATTAAAACAGTTTTTTTTTCATTTACTATTAATTTGTTATTTCGGAACCAATTTGAAACATCTGATATTGTACTAGAATAGAGAAAATGTTTTATTGTATATAAAAATATAATATATAATAATATATAAAAATAATATATAATAATAATAATAAAAAATAATGTAAAAAATATAGAATATAAAGAGTAAAAAATCCTAGAATAGAGTAAAAAGTAAAGACGCAAGAAAGTAAAAATAGATCTAATATTGGCATTTTCCATAGTAAATTATAATTATAATTAAATTAATTATTTTTCATATCTGTCATTCCATTTTCTCGTGGCCCATAGTTGTTGTGAAACCTGTACACATTTCATTAAGTTTAAGCAGAACACAAAAACTACTCGTTTTTTTAAAAAAATTGTACATGATCAAGAGTTAATTTTGTACAACAGACTATTTGAGGGAAAAATCTCTACCTTCGATTTTGTAGTTTTGAATGTCTTTTGAATTTTCGGAAAAAGAACAATACCCGAAAATGGAACTAACGCCATATTTTTACCGTCCCTAAATACATAAATAGAGATAATTTAAAGAAAAACTTAAGAGCTGCGTTTTGAGAAAAATATTGCGTAAATTTCAAGCGCAAAAGACGTAAAAAATACTAGTTTTTCCAAAAAATTGAACACGGCCTTTTTTCAAGAGCTAGTTTTGGGCAAAACACTTTGTCTAAGGCAAAAATCTTCAATTTTGAAGTTTTATTATTTTTTTTTTGCAATTTTTTAAAAATCGAGTGATGCACGAAAATGGGACTAACGCCATATTTTTACCGACCCTTATTACATAAGTAGAGATAATTTGAAGAAAAAGATTGGAGCTGTTTTTGAGAAAAAAATGCGTAAATTTCAAGCACAAATTACGCAAAAACTACTCGGTGTTAAAAAAAAAAAGTTCATGACCTTTGTTATTTCGGAGCAGATTTTGTAGAATTTGACAACAGACTTTGTTCGAGGCAAAAATCTGTATCTTCAGTTCTGAAGTTTTGAAAGTTATTTTTGCTGGAATTTTCGAAAAATCGGGGATTTCAACGAAAATGAGACATGCCCATTCTCTTAAACGTCCTTCGCACTATTCAACAACAAAATTAATCACAATTTGGAGTCCATTTTTTTGAAAAATTTTAAAATGTCCGAGGGACTTTATGTAAAGTACCCCTCAAAATTAAAATATTGGTTTCAAATTACATCGATTACGCGACATCAGCCAGAACGATCGGGGAATATCAATTTTGGATAAAATCGACTAAACTGTTTCGGCGCTAGCGTTGACCAATGATTGACATTTTGCCCTCAATTTTTCGGCATAAAGAACCAACAAAACATGGATTCTCGCTACACCACATTTTAGAGGATTTTTTCCAAAAATTAACAAAGGATTTATCCACTTTTTCGTTACCAGAGCCCGGTAATAAGAGTTTTTCTGGCGCACGAAGATATTATGGCCTTTTCCTAGACAAAATGTACTTGCCGTTTGGATTAAATGCTCTATAGTTAGCCTTCAATACGACGTAATGGCAAATGTCGGCAGAATAGCGTTCATTCTATTAATTGTAAGATATTATTTAAATAGTTTTTACAATGAAACACGTCAATGGGAGCAAATGAAAACACATGTAGGAACTATTGTCTTTCATTTAAAGCAAAAATCACGAAATTTAATTGAGTAGAGAGCTCAAATTTCTTTCTAAACAAAATCATTAGTGATTTAAGTTTATAGACACATTTTTACGATACCAGCTATGTTGTTGTGATTTATTAGAACTCTTCATTTGAGTGTTTTCTTCCATTGTATATTACGTCACGTTACGCACGAAATTTGCAAATTCATTGACTCAAGGTGAGAGGCCGGCCACCGGCTGCCGAGCGCTGGTTGGGAGGTGTTGGGAGCTATAAGCAGAAACTGGAGGAACTTGAAATTCCGTCTGTTAAAGAATACCATGCTTGTTTGGCAAGTGCTTCGAATCGAAGAGCCAGAGCAGAGTCAGTGTTTCGTGTATCGTGCGCGGGATTGTGGATCTTCGGTGCAGCATGGAGTGAGTGTAAGTGAAATGTTAAATAATTTCTTACTCTCTGTGAATCCATTTGCTGTCAGAAAGTGTGGAAAACAGGTATTCCATTATTTTACACGTGTGCTAATTGTCTCTGGCAGTTTGTGCGTTATTTTTAAACTTGTGTAACTGCGACAGTATAGTTTAGAATTCTTATGAAAGACTTGTCAATATGCTAAATGATACGAATACCATCTAGTAAGTCGAAGGCAATTTTCCACGAAACCTAGTAATTATCATGTGACTCGTTGTCATCGAATATATTATTTTCTATGTACTCATTAATGGAAGAGGTTATGTGTCGTATATCTCAGTATATTTTCAGGGGTTATTTTTTCGTTGATTTTGGGTGTAATGCATAAAGAAAATGAACCAAAGAGTATTTAAAAAAAGGTTATTAAGTGAATGAATGAGTGAAAGATGAAATTTGATTTCAAGTAACTTGTGCAATCCATTTGATGAATAATCCTGCAGTAGAGGTTAGTTAAAGGCATGCCAAAGTTTACTCTTTTCTTCAAATACAATGTCATGCCATGGTTGTATAAAAGATTGTTAGAATCCTTTCAAAGTAATTAGTCTTTTTACATAACGCTAATCTAATGTCATTTTGTTATGACAATGTTATGTTTGTGCTGAAAAGGAGTAGGAACTAGAAAATGTTACATTTTATCATGCTTGTTCATCAGTAATATCAAACAATTAATATCATAGTAATATCAGTAGGTTGTGAAACCATTTCATTTTTTAATGTGTTGCAAATAGTTTTTTCAAATTTGTATTAAAAAATTAGAATGGTGGGTAATCGTTTCTTTTCAATAATTATCAATTTTTAAAATTAAGAAAAAATGCATAAGATGTTATGATGATTTATTATATTAGTTTTGTGTGAGATCAGTTACAATATAATACTATATGATTTTATTTGTGATAAGTATAAATAAGTTTGAGTGTATCATTAAAACAATGAAGAATTAATGTCTGATGTTGTAACTTTAAATCGAATTGTTGTATATGTATTAATGATATTAATATGTATTAATGATATATGAGAAGATAAATAGAAATAAATGAAACTTTTTTGTTACAGGAGTCTATGGAGTCTTGATTTGTGTTGGTGCCTGCTGAAATTCTAAAAAAATGAGCAACAAAGACGCTCAAGGAGAAGAGTTGTGTGCCTTGAAATCAATCTTTGATGATGAATTTGTTGTAAGTGACTCTGCAGACAGGGTTGAGGGCAAATACTATGCACATGTTGATGTACCAAGTAAATTTAAGATCAAATGGCAAGATGTGAATGATACAAGGGAGATAAAGGTGCAGTTTCTCCCACCAGTTGTTTTGTCCTTTGCATTGCCAGAAAATTATCCTTCAGAGTCGCCCCCTACTTTCAGTTTGGCTTGCGACTGGCTGAGTAGCAATGAAATTGCTAGTTTGTGCATTAGGCTATCAGAGTTGTGGCAAGAAGATAAAGATGTGATTCTTTACATTTTCTTTTTGATTGGAATTTGATCATTCTGCCCTGAATTCATGCATATCAGGAGGACCTTCTACTGAAAAACAGGTTTCAGATGTTGAGAAATCTACTGTTTGCCATGAAAAACCGAATGATCTCCCTGGAAACTGTAAAGAAACATCAGTGGAACTGAAAAGGTCTGTTGACATTTCGAAAGCACCACTTCTTCAAACTATTCAGGAATACAATAAGCAGAAACTTCAGGAAGCTTTTAATAGAGATACCTTTACATGCAATGTATGTTTCCTTCCTGTAATTGGATCAAAATGCATTCAGTTTCAACCTTGTCAGCATGTGTTTTGCAAATTGTGTGTAAAGGAATACATTGAAGTTGTTATTAAAGAAGGAAGGGTACAAAACATGACTTGTCCAGAAACAGATTGCAAGTCTCCCGTTCTCCAGTCACATGTGAAAGAATTAGTGAGTAGTGAACTCTTTGCTTCTTATGACCAATTGCTGCTAACTGTTTCACTGACGTCTATGTCAGATGTCACCTACTGTCCATTTGCTTCATGTGAAACACCCGTGTTATTTGATCCAGAAGACAATATGGCTTCCTGCCCAGCTTGCCATTATGTATTCTGTATTTATTGCAAAATGGGGTATCATGGTGTGGAACCCTGTCGCATCAAAACTAAAGATAAAGCAAAATTGGTGAAGGAGTACTTATCTGCGACAGGAAGCCACAAAAGAGATTTGGAAAAGAGATATGGCAAGAGGCCTTTGCAGGTTCTTGTGAACAATGTTATGTCACAACAATGGATTGATGCGAACAGTAAACCATGTCCAAATTGCAATGCAAATATTGAGAAATTTGATGGGTGTAATAAAATGCAATGCTGGAGGTGCACTAGCAATTTTTGTTGGTTGTGTACCAAAATGATCACAGATGCTGATCCTTACAACCATTTTAATTCTGTCAACTCAAAGTGTAATGGTTTACTTTTTCATGGTTTGCCTACAGAAGCTTATGAATTTAACGAAGAGCAGTTTGAAGAAAACGTTGAAGTGTTTTCAGATGAAGACAGTGATGATGACTACATATACTTTCAAGTGATGTAACACAACTGTTAAAATCAAGTCACCCTTGCTCTCTTTCTCACTCTTTCTCAATTTTTGTTGTAAATAATATTTTTATATATCTTTACTCCTGTTTTGTAATTATTCCAATTGTAAATGTACAGCAATTCTTTTAACTTCTTGTTCCTTTTTATGAAGAAATATGTTCAGCTCAGAATTGAGGCTACAGCGAAACAACAAATTTAGAAGCTTTTGTATTTAATAAATGTTGCTCTTTTTTAGTCGCTTGGCAGTAAATCGTTTTAATGATGTTTGTTAGAGATAACTGTATAATTGAAGGGTGTGCTAATGTTTTGTTGTTTGAATTAGCTACATGTTTTATTTTGATACAAAATAATTGTGATGCCATTATAGGAACTACATACTATGGCATATAGCATCCAATCATGATGCAGGATGCTATTTGGAAATGATGAAACAATATTATTTCTGGTTGATCTTTTTTTAAATCCTTCCCTTGAGATATGTTATTTTTTTTCATGAACTTCTCCTAAAAGGATACTTCTGAACTTGTTAAAAAAAATGTAGGATTGGACATGAACATAGTTCTAAGGAATGTGTAAGACATTTGTATTAGTGAAATGTTTAATCAAAATGGTTTGTTTAGTGAATTAACATGTATAATTTTTTAGTTTATACATAATGGTTTCTATTTATTTGTTTTCTAAAAGCAGACGAATTGGAGAGAATACTCACTATTTCTGAGATTTGTGAACACTTATGCTCCTTATAATAATTATTTTTTTTTGTTCCATTTTTGCATCATGTATATTCATTCAAAATAATAAAAGACGTTCTCTTTATGATGAGGATAAGAGGCTCTTGCCATTATTGCTGAATAATGTGTGATAGGTGAATACTACTCATACAAAATGTAAGGAAAATAAAGTTCTATATTTTGCTGTTAAAAATGGTTCATACTCTTTTGCAAATGTAGACTTTGACTTTTCTTCCCACAAGTTTCAGCAGATGCTATCAGCTAGCTAGCAGTATAGTACGCTGCTAGCAGCTTGCTATCTTTAGTTCCTGCAGATAATGCAATGCTCTGCAACTTTGTAATGTTCCTTAATGATCATTGTTTTCCTTTGAAGCCTGAAAATCATCTTATTAAGATGAATATTAAAATTCAATTTGCATTAATAATAATTTCATTTGATTTTATCCACAGGCATGCTCAGCATAAAACAAGAGGAGGAGGGCGCTATTATATTTTGGGCCTCCTTTTCCATTGAACGTTTTATTTACATTTGGTGTATGTTACAATTAAAGAAATAAAACATACTGCAAGAAGAAGATTATAACAATGTATAAAAACAAATGGTTTTATGTTAAACCACTTACAGAGTTGCCAGATGGCTTGGAAAACCTTTTCCACAAATTTGTTAAAACTATTTCCAATATTGCCGGGTAAAAAAAAAGGGAGAAAATTGTTGGCTGTGGGGGATGAGGTGAAATGATAATGATGAAAGATTAAATGGACAATCAGAAACATAGATACATACCCTAGCTCAACCATGCTCGAGGTGGTGCTCAAACCCACAATCCTTTGGTCGAAGATCACCACAGCGCTATCAGCTACCTGGATCAGCTGTGCACACTTACGTTATCTATTTTTTCTCTTTGCAGTTTCTGCATCTATATATTTTTTGTAGTTTCTGCTACTAATTGTAGTTTTTCTCACTTCTATTGGGGGTGCATGTTTTAATGAAGTTGTTATTCTTCAAGAAAAAAAATCAGGTCATACATTTATGATGAGCAGGAAGAGGGAGATGTGGGGAGTCAACTCGAAAAAACTTAAAACTTTTGACATTTTTGGTTTTAGTTTTATTTAAATATTTATGGTTTTCTGAATGTTTGGATATATTGTTAATGGGGTAATTTATAACAGAACATGCTTTTGAATGTTTTTATTTAAATGTCGGCATTTGTTCAAATGACTGCTGTGTTTGACACTCAGACAAGCCTAACTTTGGAACTAATTTATCTAGAGGCTGTGATTCTGTACCATTTTTTGTCAAGAAGTTTCATTTCTGAATTTGCATGTGCTGTTAGTGCTGTATTTTAATGAGTGCATGCATTTTCACACCTTTTGATGAGTAGTTAGTTGTGTATCATGGTCAGTATTGTTAATTTGTATAATTTAAAGATTAATGAAATATAAAGCTATACCATGATAAAAACAATTTTTGTATTAAATTTTTCTCCTATATTTATAATTAAATAGTTATTGTGAATGCAAATATTATAAATTTGTTACAATGTAGACAAAAGATACTGGTTTTTACCAGTATTAACTGATTATTCTTTGAGAAAATGGAACATAAAACTTTTCTAACTTTTGGAACTTTCGGAAATTCAGAGTTCAACAGAAATGAGACCTGTGCCATGTTTTTAAGTGTCATTTGCTCTAACCGAGGAATAAAAGTTATTTCATTGATACAGTTATTTATACCCAATATGCTTTTTAGTTGACTTCTAGAGATTGAGGCAAATTTGTTTTGTGTCATCTTCTCCAAATGCGTCCATTATTTTTTGTCTGTTTTCTTCCAATTGTCTGATAGATATTTACTTTCCATTTTTTTTTCTTATTTTTTTTATTTAAATTTCTTATTTTAATTGTATATTTATGGTTGTGTGCATTAATTTCCATTTTCCAAATAATTTGCCTTTAGAATGCATATGTATAATTCGTCTGTGATATGTCCTTTCTTTTCAATTTATCCAATTAAGTTTTGTTCCTGTTTATCTTCATATTTGTATTGTTTTGTACTTAGAAGAGAATATTTTTATAAAATTGTTCACAAAATACTAGGATGTACCTTGGTATAAGCTAAGGATAAGCCAAAGTCAAAGAGTATATCAGATGAGCCAAAGTGACAGTTCGCGAAAACAAGTGAACATCACATGTATTTCAGAGAAGTCCGCCGCGACAGCTGTTCAGTCACGCCCCTTCGTAAAGTGCTAATGCAGCGCCCTCTGGAATACAGAGGGCCTGGCTAATGGCTCCTGTGAAAACATCCCTACAAAAAAAGTCTTAAGAGTTTCGCTGAAGTATATGCACGTACGTGAGTCCGGGAAATATTTAAATTTAATTACGTATGTGCAAAATCTTTTAACATGCTCTCACAAACAGTAGAAGAAAACTGCCTCGAATGTAAATAGAAAGAAAAATGTTTTCAAGCTGGGAACACGTGCGCCGGTACGCATCTCGCATTCAAGTCTGTTTTAAAATAAACATATTTAAAAAACACAAAAAGTAAATTCAATGTAATAAAGAAAAAAAGAATTTTTACAGAAGTGCACATTACACCGCACTTCCTTATGTCAATTCATCGCGGCGCACTGTATTTTGTCGGACAAGGACACCACAAAAGGAAGTGCCGAAGCCATTTACAAGTTAGCCAACTGCAAACGAATGAATGCGAGAAGGAAGTCTAATGGGCTCAAGGGCACAACGACCACAGAACCTTTAGTTATGTTGGCAACTCTAGCTGTCACTTTGGCTCATCCTTAGGAAAATCGCTCTATATAGTTTTTCCAGTCATAGTTTTCTGTTTTTTAATTTTATTTTTATCTTAATTTCTGTGTTTTCATATACAGAAGAGCATGTTTTTGTAATATTGTTTACAAAAATATTAGGATCTATATTGACACAGTTTTTCCAGTCATTGTTCTTTGGAGCTTTCTTGATATTCTTATTGTTAAATTTAACTAGTTTTTCATTTTTTCTAACATTTTGAGGTTTCATAGTTAAAACACAATCACCAGTTAGGGATCTGATATTTTGTTGGTAACTCCTGAACAAATATAATGATTACAGCTCATGAATTGTGGCCTATAAGTGTGCTGTTTACTTTATTGTCTCTTATTTCTTCTAGTGTTACTCTTTCAATTACACTTACAATGCCCTTGCTATACAATATAGTTTCGTATTCTTTCACTACTTGGCTTTCTTCTAGGTTTATATTTGTATCTCACGTGTATACAGTGTTATGATCTCCTACTTTCCCTTCGAAGATGTAGAGATATTTTATAAATTCAATTCGATTAAAGTCTGTTGGTGTATGTAAAAAAATAAAGAATTAAGAATTAGTTTTTTAGTAGTATCAACCTGAACGTGTACAAGCTGGTATTCATTTATTCTCTTTATACTTGAAATACTTTCAAAACTATTAAAAGTAATATGTATTTCCTAAAAAAAAGTAGATCTTAGTGACTATCTACTAGTAACCTTTCTGCAGATTTATTTTCTCTTTTATTCCCTTGGGTTTTTCTAACGTGGCATCTATTGGTAGTATCTTCAAGCATAGAGTAAAGATGTATATAGAGGACCATAGAGGACTCACGAGGCTTGTTTCGAGCTACCGCCGTCCGCCGATAGAATGCGCCAACGTCGCGAAATGTGAAGGGAAGAACAGGACTGGCTGTTGGTGGGGGGTATTTGTAGGAAATATCGCGCGGTGCAGAGGGACACGAAAAGGGGGTGTTGTATCCATAGATACATAGTACTATATGTCTATGGTTGTATCCATGCCGACGGGAGGCTCTCTGGTGGGTCGGCCAACCCAGCTGGTCCCGCTACCTGCCCCCTCCCTCCAGCCTCCGAGCTTCCCAGGCGACTGCGGGGTCTTCCTGACGAACGAAGACGAGCATTTGCCTCCTGACCAGTCGAATGGTAGAAAATTAAAGAAAGTTTTGGTGTAGTTTGAATATTTGGTTCCTATATTTTTTGGAGTCGCTGAACACGAGTATCAGGTTTGCCAAGAAACGTTTTGTCTAGAAATACGTTTTTTAAGCAAAAAATACGTAAATATCACACCTTTTGTCAGTTTTTTTTCAAAATAACTCAAAAGCCATTGGATTTACTGTATAATTCTAAACAATAGGTAAAAAGTATTGTATCGCAGCTTCTGGGTCAATGACCCCCACCTGGATCAGATTTTTCGTTCAGTTTCCCTGATACACTAGAGTAATAGCAATAAAAGACCCACTAATTCCATTATTTTGTACTTAGCAGGTGTCTACGAAAACCAGGGCCTTTGAATCATGACCGTCTCGGGGAAGATGCAGTCCATCGTTTCCCAAAACATTAATTTTCTTTTTCACTTTATTAATTACTTACATTTCTTTTTCCAAATAAAATGTAAACAGATTGACAAGACGCCGTATTTATTTTTATATAAATTCATTGGATGTAAATTACACATAGGAGTTAGTGAGAGGGAGTGGCGTGCCGTTTCTGTAAAAACATCCAGGCATATTTTACGCACTAACGGCAATATCTTTGATCGCAGAAGAAAACCTAGTCCACATAAAATGTGGATAATTTTACTCTCTTTATTTTCATATCAGGTTAATATCGAAAAAAATTGTTGTTTTCTTTTATGTGTTTTCGCATAAATCATCAAATTTCGTGGTACTTTTACGGCTAAACGATTTATTGGAGAAAAAATCGTAATGACATCAAATGTAAGTAATTTTATCTTCTTTTATTTCATATAGGACCATTAATTACGAAAAATGGATGGCTTTTGATTAATTTTGAAAACTCTGAAAAAGGTGTAATTTTTACTTTTTTTGCTTTAAAAATGGTATTTCCTGGCAAAATGTTTGTTGAGAAACCTGATATTCATGCTCCGCGACCCAAAAACACATAGGAACCAAATATCAAAACTACACCAAAACTTTCCGCTATTTGGCCTTTTTGAGCACCATTTGACTGGACTACTCTACTCAGCTACGAATGGGTTTCCAGTGTGATCGCCGCTCTGGACAAGTGGCACAGGAAAAGTCTCTGGCTTGTTTTCAAAAGACAAAGACTTTTTCCTTAGATGTAAAGAAGAATTGTACCAGAAAAGGTTAAATAATCGAAATATTTTTTGTTGAAGCATGTTTATCATGAAGTTGTTTATCGCAGCGAGGGGAGGGACCCCTTATGGAGTTTACTTCCTTCAGAATACGTAATTGGCTAGAGATGCCATTCATCATAAAAACAGTTTTTACTCATGTTCTATAGAAATGAAAGTCGTTCATTATTCCAATTCATTGACCTTCGATGTGTTGCCTGATCCGAGGCTTCTAGCCGCGTGAGAATCCATATGTCAGTTTGCTCATCTGAATTTATTTATTTTCTACATTGTTTCATTTTCA
Source organism: Teleogryllus oceanicus (assembly GCA_964035755.1). Taxonomy (NCBI): domain Eukaryota; kingdom Metazoa; phylum Arthropoda; class Insecta; order Orthoptera; family Gryllidae; genus Teleogryllus; species Teleogryllus oceanicus. Next base: position 22,049,890 of record CAXIVR010000013.1, read on the forward strand.
CTTTACTTTAATAATATTGAGTCTTCAAAAAATTTTTTTTAATTTTTAATTTTTTTGTTATTCTTTATTCAAAATTATGTTTCTATTTTCACGTTTTATATTCCAATTTTTCTATTTTGCTTAAATTTAATTATTGAATGCATAATAATATTCTTTAGTAGATAAACTTTTAGTTTTCAATTTAGATATACTGTTATTATTTTTGTAGCACTGAAGATGGCCGCAATGCGACCGAAAAAGCTTTCCGCCAAAATAAAGAGCTTCGGCAAAACAACGCCTGAATTGTATTTCTAGAATTATAAGCTATAGTCGAATTCATTCTTTCTCCTATCTAATAGATGAATCTGCTTAATAAATGCTTGAGCAACGCTGAACTCTTCACCACTATATGATAAATAATTTTGTATTTACAAACCTGCATTGAATGAATTAGAGAAGTGCTCACATGATTATAATAAATATGGTCACAGGATCACGTCATTTTTGGAATGCAGTTAATTGATTCAGTGAAGGGGTAGGTCCCGCGTGCTTATGCGTAGTGCAACAACCCATCATGTGCTCTCTAGCTGTAAATGCCGTAGAAAGATCTTGCGACAGTAACAGTTTCAATGACTTGAAAATGCCACCACAGGGTACTGGACGGGAGAAATCGGTAGTGGGGGAAATGGGCGACCTGTGCGCACTCTACTTGAACACCACTTTCTGTGGAACTAAAACACTTTCTGTGGCGCCATCTCTGAATGGGACACCATTTCTGGGTACCCTCTCGGCTGCCCGCAGTGAGCCGTCTATACCTCTTTAGTCTATGCTTCAAGATTGAAATCGGCACGGCGTTTTGGATCATTCTCAGTCCTGCCGCTAGAGTAGCTTTATCTGCAGCACTGCTTGATACGGTTGCGATCATGCGTCATCTTGCGACAGAGAAAGATTCAAAAAGTCCTGCCGAATTCCATCTTAGAGATACTACCCACAGATGCCATGAAAAAAGCAAGTTTAGTATGTAGTCTTCTGATACACGCGCACGTTTTCTTGAGCCCCGGAATACCTACCCCCACTCCTTTGCCAATATTAGTTAAGTCAAGAATAAATGACTGCAACGAGCATTGTGGACAAAATCTGATAACAAGAAAAGTCGCTCCCATGTAATAAAAACTATTTTGCGTCGAAAAACGAACTACACATTTGATTTAAAATTCCTTGTCAAAATAACCAAATTCCCCATTCCTCGCGCAAGGAGCGATGCGAGGGCTGAAGAAAACGTGCGCGGAAAATACATCGATTTTAAAAAAGAAAATGTGTAGAGCATGAATGATCCATTAAAATGTTTTTTTAATGGTCTTGTTGAAGGGCGCTTAACGCCTCTTTCACAATTGTTTAGTGCCTTATGTGATCATTGCTCTGTCGTATTTCATATCTGATGTTGACACGAATAATTGATTTCTTGACCCATCCTATCCATACTTATTGTTGATAAGGCCTACTTAATTCTCGTCATGCACACGCGCGCGCATACACACACACGCACACGATCTCGATCCAGGTGAGTTATGCAACGTATATCTAGCTTGTATCGAAACCAACAAGCCAAGTCCAGGGTTGCCAGATTGGGGTATTTTGTCCCCCAAATGATTTTTTTTTGTTTTGGGGGAAGAATGGGGAAACATATGAACGGGGAAATATTTGGGAATTTTTTTGAGAGAAATTATTTTCATCCGGAGAGAAGATAAAATTTTCTCAATTATTACGAATAAAAAAGAAACAATAGACGGCATTCTCTATAATTTTTGTATATCAAAAAGAGTCAGGCATAGAGAAAGAAAAATATAAGAAGATAATAGTATAAGGCTTCGAGCAGCTCAAAGGACGGATGGATTAGAAGTATTTGAATTTAAGGGGACAGCCAATGGAATCGCCAGGGACAGCTCATGTTTGTCTATAATTTGGAGAATATTTTTCGTTTCAAGGTAGTAAATTTTGTTTCATTGGATAGGTTATTTGCGGAAATTCCGTAAAAGTGATGTGGAAAGAGCTCGCAACACGTCTGGCAACCCCGTCTTGAACAAGCGTGATCTTTTCATCGTGATAACAAGCAATGAACTATCTGTAAAAAAAATATTATGGTACGAGTGGTGTTCTACATAGGCGACAGGAAGCGCGCGAGTGTTGCAGCCTGGCGAGTGGCACAGCCTGGCGACACACCCGCGTCGTGCGTAAAAGCGATCAGTTTTACGCACGGAGTAAGCCATTGAAGCCACATTGATATTAAAGCTTTATTGGAAACATTCAAAGAAACTATGATGAACGATTTTATATTTTCAGGTTTTCTAAGGTTTACGCAGAAAATTAGGCGAAGAAAGATACTCAGTATCAGCTCATAGTCAAATAACGTCCCTTTAGGTAAGCCGCAAGTGTGGGATCTTGAGGAGGGTGATGAATTTGATATTTATTCTTGATTGATTTATTCACATTGATATTTATCTTGTGAAAAGTCGAACGAACAGTAAGAAATCATTGTAAAGTACATTCCGGACATAGTTGAAGAAAAGAATAATGGTAATGTGAAAGACGTTTGCAAGTAATAATTGAGTAGCAACAGTACTCATTCGAGGCCTCTCTTTAAAATATCTGACGATTTATCAGACTTTGATTACCTAACGTCTGGTCATGGGAAAAATACCCATTTTCCTACCGGATCATACTTCGGTTAGTTCAGCTAAAGCAAGATTATCGCAATGACAATGTCAAAAAAGGCAATCTTCTCACTGGAAGCGATGGTCAGCAGAGTACTTAGATACACTGCAGCAAAGGTCCAAGTGAACATCTGCCTCTCCAAATATAAAAATAGGAACTCCAATGTTTCTAATTAATGATTGCTTGCCCTCTCCAAATTGGCAGCTGGTGTTATTTTAGAAACATTCTTAGGTCGTAATGGACGTGTTTGCACAGTTAAGGTAAAAACTACAGGCCATTTAAATAAATTGTGTCCTCTTTCACAGGACACTCGGTTCATAATTAGTTATGTACCTCCTGGGGGATAACTTAAAGTGTCTACGTACTCATCCACACCGGGGTTACTACAACCTTGTGTATACGTACATATTTCCCTAGATAAATTTTAGTCTCTAATTATGCAACTACATTTGTATCTGGCAATGCCAAGCTTTCTCCAACACCTTGGTAAAAAGTACAGTTTTTAGGGGAGTGCATGTTGGATAAAGCGAAGTTAACAATCTTTCCCTCACTTAGCCTTGACGCTGGTGAAGAGCAATCTCTTCCGGTCCAGCTCTGCGTCTACAGCAATCAGGCGGAGTGAGGCAACAGCCCGTGGATATATATGTTCATGGGGCCTTGAGTGAGGGCGGTCACACGAGGAGAGAGGCAGTTCTGTCACGCCAGTTCGCTCTATAGTTTTAATCCATGGTCATTTATGTTATCCAATTGCGAGTGCCATCGAATGGTGTCAAATACTACGAACAAGGCGATGGAGTATGAGTGGTGATATGCTTTGTCACGTCACTGAAGACAAATTTTTTGGTTTGGTATGTTCCATAATAAACGGCCACGTGGGACATGGCATTGCCCAATTGAAAAGAGATCTTCAGTTTTGGGGATTATTTCGATTACAATGGCCGACTGAGCCCTGGCCCGTGAGCAATGTGAAAAACGTTCTCGGTGCTGACGGGGTTACTAAGGCGAACGTAAGTCTAGTCTTCGCCATGTTCAATTTAGGTGGACATTTCGTACATTCTCAGTCTGTAGACTGCAATTTCTAAGCTGTGTGTAGCAGTTCTCAACTCTTGGTTGTAGTACATAAGGAGCGAAACATGTTCCACTCGACATTGCGTCCAAAGCAGCTCGCATCCCCCAGGAGTTCAAATCTTTTGTAACGTGTTTTTTGCAAGTGTAACAATTTGTCATTTAATGTTTCATTTATTATGTGTTTTTTTACCAAGTAAAAAACCTTAAAGTGTTTTTTCTAATGTGTGATAATTTGGTATTTTATGTGTAATGAGATATACCGAAATTTTTCCTCTCTCTCTCTACATCTATATCTGCTAAAGATCTTAGCGTCCGGCTTGCTGGGTCAATGGGTCACGATATAATTATAATCCTTATTACCTCTATAAAGGATTATAGGATCCGCCGACTATACAGCGCAGCTGGGAATCTGAAATAGAATGTTTCTATTCCTAGTTCATTTCTGTTTGGATTGACTAAATGAAAGATCACTTTCTTTTCTAAAGAACAAAATTCAACAAAGTTTATTTTTACTTTTTTGTCAAACAATTTAATGAATTTAAATTAGGCCTTTGATCATGATCTCTTTCAATTTACAATTTTACACCGCGGTTAACTTATCTTTTCTTCGTTGATGTCCCTCGTAGACTTCTCAGTCGAAATATCTTGCGATCTTGCCGTAGTCCAAAATTCCAACGAAATCCTCTTCTTCCCCTATCCAAGCTGTTCTCAAACTATCAAAATTACCAGTCCCGATTACGTCCTATGACATAGTCCCGAACTTGATTACCACTCCCGACAAAGTTCCAATTTATACTTCAATATTGCTTCCACATGAAAATATCTACGAACAGTTCAGAAGCGCGTTCAGAGCAGAATGAAATCTTCCTGCATGATTCATCCTCGAAGACTTCGTATTAAACTACCTTCATTTTTTTCATAACATTTGACCGTCTAAACTTCTCCGCCCAATCCCAAAGTTTCTACTTTCGGCATCAACCCATCTCTTAATGCATTTAGAAAAAACAAAAACTACATTGTTTATTCACGGTCGTTGCTATGCTCTAGCTCTCTGATATTTCGTAATGCATGTTCCACTCATATTGTCTCCAAATAAATGTTAATTTATTTTAACGTGACATATCGGTATGTCACAGCTTCCCCTCTCCAAGCGTCATTTGGTTTGCTACAACCTAACTAAATGACAAGACTAAAATTGAACACTTTCTTCTTGCTTCTTCACACTAAACGACATTAACACTTTACACTTTGCACTGCACTAGGTCTTGTTTCTTGCTGCCTTAAAACTATTTACATTTTCCTTTCGGAATGTGCCAACAATAACCATTTCATCATGTATTCTAATAGCCGTATCTGCCTAATATTTGCTCCCCATTAACTTAATTGAATACACATACACATTAAATTAAACTCCCTACACAAACTGACAAAATACACATAATAACAAAACAATAACAAAAGAAAAACTATTACACCTAATATTTACAACTATTTACAAATCTGTCATGACCAGAATATTTAATCATGCGTGTCGTCCCTCATATACGGCTTCATGTTCCTGTAGTTATATGTTCCCATTTGCCGTCCATTTTCATCATTCAAAATCGCGGCATTCTTGCTTAATACTTTACACATTCGGTACGGTCCTTTATACAACGGGAAAAATTTATAAAATAGCTTCTTATCCACTGACGACACTTGAGGTACTCTAATTAACACTTCATCACCCTCCTTATACTCGCCTCGAAAGCATTGTTTCTGTTTTAGCTTTCTTTTGGCTGCTGCCTCCCTCAAATTATTATAAATTTTTCGCGTATCTCTCACATCATCTGGGTGTAGCCCAATTTGCCAGTACGACGTAGTATAATCCAGTCCCGTGAATATCCGAGCTCCTTTTACCTTCCACATCATTTCATCTAATTTCGGCGGTTTTTCATAACGAGCGATGGTCTTGCTATTGAGTTTCCTAGCATCAACACAAAATCTGATCTTATTGTCTTTCTTCCGAACTATCACTATTGGGCTTACATACGGTATCATCGATTGTTTTATTATACCATCCTCAAGCATCGTGTTTATTTGTTTACGTACTTCGATTTTATATACATGGGGGATCGGATATTGTTTCAGATTAAAAGGTTCCTCATCCATCAATTCAATTTTAAATTGATATCCCTTTACCGGCTCCCTTGAACTTCCAAAAATATCTCTATATTCATTGACTAACATTTCAATAGCTTCACTAGCATCTATTCCGTTTTCGTCGACCGCGCCCTCTGCTGCCGTGTGGATCTGGTCCCTGGTCTCTTCAATTTGTTCCGCAATATCGCAAATACACATATCTTCGCCCTCCTGGTCTTTGATCCTAAACAATGTTGTTGCCCTTTGTCACCTCGTAACAATACACTCCTGTTACCTATGTCGACCTTGGCGTCATACATTTTAGGCCATCAATCCCCAAAATAATTGGACGAATCAAATTCTTCACTACAATTGCCGGAAACTGAATTGTGATCCCTTGAACTTCCACTTCCACCCAAATTTGCCGACTTCTCGTTTCGATGCACCTTCCATTAGCTGTCCGAATATCCAAACTCCTGGTGGGTAGCTCATCAATTTTATTTCCCTTTTTCTTTAACTGCTCATACAATTTTTCCGACACTGCACAAACATTAGCACCTGTGTCAATTAAAATGTCTACAGGTATATTCCGAAATATCCCTTCAAAATTAAACACGTGCTATTCTCCGCCCGTTCGTCCGTATCTTCCTTAATAAATCTTCCGCCGATACTTCAATGCTATTCAACTCCTTAAGAACCATCACGCCCTCATTATCATCATGAAATTTTAGGTGGCTTGGTATTACAAGCGCCGATGTATGAATTGGTATATTTCCCTGTGAACGCATCATGAATTCATTTTCTATCTGTTCAATCTTGTCCTTAATGTCCGACATATATTTCCCAGATTCAGATTCTTGCACCATTTTAATGTTTCTAAGTCCCTCCGGTATTCGTTTTTCTAATTTACAATCCGAATTAACTAATTTAGATTCTATGTTTTCATTTGTTTCGCCATGTTGAAGCGACATTGCATTTAAATTATCTACACGCGATTCGACGATTGTCAACTTTTCGCATTGTTGGTCATGTAAATGTCCTAATGTCACAATGTTTTCCTGTGAATCATTAACTTGGGAATTAATTTTGTCGCCAGATTCTTTTAATTCCTCTGCATTTGGTCGACTTGATTATTAAAAGATTCAATTTTACAATGAATAATGTTAAATTCAGCCGATGTATCCACCCGTAATTGCACTATTTCCTTGTGTATTTCCTGACGAAAATCCTTCAATTCTAATGACATTTCCGATGTCATTCCTTCCAATTTAGCGCTATTTTTTTCAAATCCAATATTCATATCTGAAGTGATCCCCTCTAATTTATTATTCATATCTGAAGTGATTCCATCTAATTTAGTATTATTATGCTCAAGTTTTGCGTTCATTTCTGCTAACATCTTAAGAATTAAATTATTAGGGTCCATATTTTCTAACGGTGCAGCCATTATTTCCTTTTCTTGTGGTTCAATCTCAATAATTTCACGCGAAATTTCTCCTCGAGTTAGTATTAGCAGACGCCATATCATCTACATTAACATTCTCCATACGCAATTTTTTGCTCCTAGTATCCATTTTGAATTCTAATACAAAAAAACTTTCTTATAACTAACAATTAATTTCAAATGTCAATCCATAAATTTCAGATTCCCTTTGGATCACTATATTATAATTTATAAGACTAATTTTATCCGTGTCACCAATTGTTATAAATTATAACAAATTATGCCCCACGTTGGGCGCCATTTTGAGATATACCAAAATTTTCCTCTCTCTCTACATCTATATCTGCTAAAGATCTTAGCGTCCGGCTTGCTGGGTCAATGGGTCACGATATAATTATAATCCTTATTACCTCTATAAAGGATTATAGGATCCGCTGACTATACAGCGCAGCTGGGAATCTGAAATAGAATGTTTCTATTCCTAGTTCATTTCTGTTTGGATTGACTAAATGAAAGATCACTTTCTTTTCTAAAGAACAAAATTCAACAAAGTTTATTTTTACTTTTTGTCAAACAATTTAATGAATTTAAATTAGGCCTTTGATCATGATCTCTTTCAATTTACAATTTTACACCGCGGTTAACTTATCTTTTCTTCGTTGATGTCCCTCGTAGACTTCTCAGTCGAAATATCTTGCGATCTTGCCGTAGTCCAAAATTCCAACGAAATCCTCTTCTTCCCCTATCCAAGCTGTTCTCAAACTATCAAAATTACCAGTCCCGATTACGTCCTATGACATAGTCCCGAACTTGATTACCACTCCCGACAAAGTTCCAATTTATACTTCAATATTGCTTCCACATGAAAATATCTACGAACAGTTCAGAAGCGCGTTTCAGAGCAGAATGAAATCTTCCTGCATGATTCATCCCTCGAAGACTTCGTATTAAACTACCTTCATTTTTTTCATAACATTTGACCGTCTAAACTTCTCCGCCCAATCCCAAAGTTTCTACTTTCGGCATCAACCCATCTCTTAATGCATTTAGAAAAAAACAAAAACTACATTGTTTATTCACGGTCGTTGCTATGCTCTAGCTCTCGTGATATTTCGTAATGCATGTTCCACCATATTGTCTCCAAATAAATGTTAATTTATTTTAACGTGACATATCGGTATGTCACAGTAACAATTTGATATTTAATATTTACTTTATTATGTGTTTCTTTAGCAACTCAAAACCGTTCTTTCATATGCTAAATTCTATAATAAATCCTGCCATTCACATGTTCAAACAAATGTAAATGTATCTTCATTATTATGAAATTTGTGATACTCATTTGGATTGCTATGTCTGTGCCACCAGGGAGGTAGGGATTACTACCCAAAAACATATTTTATTTACGGTTCACAAGCTGGCGGGTAGTCATTTTTATCAGAACTTTTATCCTCTTTAAACTTAAACATTTCGAAATTTTCCAAAAATACGAATGTCTTACTTGCCAATTAACTTCTCTTGCTAAGTTTTTTTTCACTGGCAGAATTTGGGGGAAATCGCCTCCAATAATCATTTTCTCCACGAAGGAGAGCTTGATACCATTAGTTATTGAAGCTTTTTGTTAACAATTTCAATGCAAGTCGAGTCGTTTTATGACAAGATTTTGGTCGTCCAAATCCAGCTCAAAAATTCTCAAAAAGCCTTCGTATGAGGAGATATTGCATGGCTGTGTATTTTTGATTTCGTCATGCTTCTTGATTTGCATACCATCTTTTTTAAGATAATTTTGGCACAGTCAAGTCCCGTAAAACAATATTTGTAAAGATACTTAACACTATATTAAGCTTAACGTTGGGCTATATGACACCATCCATCTGTTACCGATCCATACCTTCTTAATTTTAAACTTTCCTGGACATTCAAAGCTTCTCTTATATTTTGCATATCTATCCTGCTTGTTTCTTCTTTATACTCTTTGCAATAGGTTTTAGAACACATCAATTTTCCATGATCTGTTTTCATACATGGGCTATTTGAATGTTTCGCATCATAGATCCATGCTTCTTGATTACTTCATGAAGTCTTGGTAATTTTGGGGGGTCCGGACGCTGAGCCCAGAGTGTCTTGAACTATCTTTAAAACATGTTTGTAGAATTCAATGAATCCAGTGATCCAATGAAATCTGTCCAACTTTTGATTTCATTGGATTATTGCAATCGTCAAGATAGTCTCTTAGAACTTTATAATCTTCTACTCTTGGTTATTTATGCATTCTAAACGATCTTGTACCGCCCTCACATATGCATCGACCAAATATTGCTTATATGAGTGTACCCCAAGCCTCAGCGGACTGCAATTGGTCACGCCCGATTTTTTTCTCCATTTGCTTAAGGAAGGAGTATACTATCATGTGTTAATAATTCTTTTGGTTCCCTTTTTGCTGTCATATACCTCTAATTCTGATTAAAAGCCAATTTTCCTTCATAATTTCGTACGGAAAATGTAGAGGATAAAACGTTGACTCTGATGATTACTGACATTTGTTTCGTAGTTTTAACCTTTTCCTTGGGGTGAACAGCAAACCCTGTAGGGTGCTGCTTGTTCTCAATTTTTATTTAAAAATTGCTGCAACATCTTTTGTCAAGGGTTTATTGAAACGTCTCTTATCCAATTATTTTTCCGATTGGGATCAAAAACAATTTTTAACTCTTGAATTTTTCGTCGTTGTATTTTTTCTGTTCTCTTCAATTTCTCCAACTCGAATGACGATCACCAGACGATTTCGATTTCGTTCAAATTGTTCTTTCGCAATTTTGGTTTGCATTGTGTTCCATTCTTAAATTGTTAGCCTTATTTGAATTAAGGAAAATGAGTTGGACATTAGAGAGTTTTTGATCTTGATACGGGAGCAAATCTAAATTTGCTGTGTAGTTTATTTGGCTTTGAATTCTCTAGCAGTAAAATTAAAAAATATTTTTTAAAAAATTTTATGTATTTTTATTTGCATTCTGTTTCATCTGTAAATAGGCAAATATTTTGACAAAGTTTTACAATGGCATGTGAAGCAACCGGGCATTCGCATTCCATCACAAAGATATTGGATAGTATTACCTAGATGCACATGTAGCGCTAGTGTAGTGTTCCAAATTGAAGGCTGCCATATCTAGGTGCTGTGTTGTATCCGTACGCGACGAGAGTTGTGGGTATTTCCCATGTAAATTAGTACATTGAATTTTTATCTTACTATACAAAGATTATTAATTACCGATCAATAAATATATATAATGAGCGCTTCATGGTTCTGTGACTTCAAGGCCAATATACAGAAACATTAGGTTTACAAGAAGCAACTTTCAATAACCCAAATGATACAACCAAAACATGTTTCATTTAGTAACATGAGCATTTTTCATCTAGTTCAAACGTATACTTTAATTTGGTCCTAGCTTACCTACACACGGAGTAAGACAATATATTCGTTATATATACCCAAAATATTTTATTATTTGAAAACTTGTTCGTATTATTAAAAATCTGACTACATAACGTATTAAAGGAAGTAATTTGCTACAGTTTAGAATATAATTTATTCACCTTTTCTGCGGACCCCACGAGTTTTTCTGTCCAAAAATCAGTTTTTTTTGCCGCAGCATTACATAACTTTCTCTTTACTACGTGTAGTACTCCGTATATACGTACGTATACGAGAAAGTAAAAATTAGAAGACAGATTACATAAGTTTTACTCATTTCATAGCATTCTTGAGAATGAAGATTTTTGTGAGCCAATCTTTACTTACCTCATTTTCACTTTAAAGAATAATTTGAATTTCTCCATCAGAAAAAGAAACAATGCATTAGCTACGGAGGACAACAAAGCGATGCAAGAATGATGAAATTATCTTCGCTGAATTGTAAGTCAAACGATTCGAACTATTTCCAGTTACGTTATTTTTAAAACACATTAAAATTTTTCTTAATTTATTTATCATAGTATATAAGAACAATAACAATGTGATTTTCGAAGTTTTAAATCCGTTATATCTCGTAAAAAGAGCGTTTATACACAGTTTTAAATGACCGCTCCCACATACCTACAATATGGCGGAGAGCGCAATGTTCAATTTGTTACGCTAGTGCTCGCCTTTCACCATAGGGGTAGTGGGCCTTGTCCATCATGGATTCATTTTCTGTTGTAAATAAATATAGTAAACACTATTAATATTACATCACAAGACATGATAATTTTCGGGCATAATATCTTACATTTAATGATCGAACCAATTTAAGAGATCCAGAGGATGAAATCTGCACAATCTTCTGAAGTCTTGACTATTGTCTAGTTTAATGCTACGTAATTTGGGTGATTTTGTAGTCCTTTGTAATATTTTTGGCAACTGAATTGGACTTCTTGAGGGTAGAATGCAGTCATTGTGCAATTTTTATTTGAAACAAACTACGGAGAATTCGCATGCAATCTTGAAGTTTTGATTGAAATCGCGGCAGTGTTTCTTGGTTCGAGTTGGCCGTAGTGACCTTAAAATGTATTCCGCAGGTCCAGACGGTTTTTAATACTGATTTATAAATCAATAGTTTATTAGCCTATGAGAGAGACGATTTTTTGCCTAGAAAGTAATAGTATTGCTTAATTTTGATTTCGAGGGCTTTTATTTTCTTTTTGCTACGTGCCTTCCAGGTAATTTTTGATCAAGATGTAGAAGAAAGTATTTTACGAAATCTGTCCGTGGTATTTCCTTGTTATTTATTTTAAATGGACATCATCTATTTTGTATGAGAGCAAACGTCACATGTACAGATTTGCTTTCGTTTGTTTTTATACGCCACTCTTTGAATAGCAGCATGGTAATGTATCACGGCGTTCGGAGGCATGCGAAGCAAATGCAAATGCAGTATTATAGTTTCGGATATTATTATGAAATGATTTTGGCAGTGATTTATTATTTTTACCATCAACTCATACAGTTTCAGAGGATTAAATGAGTTCAAAACTCCAGTTGCTTTTCTACAACATTTGTAAAATTAGATTGTTTGTTGCTTTTAACACGTTCATCTTCAATGTACAGTACGCGACATGTATGTCATTTCAGTTATAAATTACCGACTTCCAACTACTCACAATTCTTTTCATTTTCAATGACTCTTTGAACTATATTTTTAAGATTGTACTTTGGTATTTATAATTGCGAAGTTTCCCCATGCGTTCAGCTCTCATTTCGCTTTTTTCACCTTTTCTTCAAGTCTATGACCTTTTATGTTCAATTTCTTGCATTCACGCCCTTTTTACTTTCATTTTTTCTCTGGTGTCTGGTTACACCTTTTGTACCTCATGAGTTCCACTTTATTCTCCTCTTCTTGGGACGTTTGGGTTATTCTTTTGTTTTTCATCCATTCAGCACCTTTTTGTATTCTTCAGACTATTCTTCGTCCTTTTTTTCAGTTTAGCTGTTTCACCAGCATTCCGAACTAACTGCTTTGTGTTTGCAAATTATTTTGTGATATTGAGCACGATTTCTATCTTTGCCTTTCATGGACCTCGGTAGTGTTGTATATTGTTTTATAAAACTGACTTTCTCAAGAGTTATTTCGTAATGTTTTTCTTTCTATCTGTGGTAATTCATATTTTAAAAATCTATTTGAAGACCCATTGCCAGCAAGCATGCAAATACCTGTTGCATCTCTGAATCACTTGGATTATCCTGATTTCTCGTCATATAAAAAATATTTTCTTGATATCCTTTGAGAAAATCGGTAATCCTTCGTCTTTCTTCAATTGCAAAATCAGGCAGTAAGGTATAATTGTCCCTTAATAAATGTGATTCTGCATTCAAAATAACATGGACTCCACAGTTAATTGAATCTATTTTATTCAAACTTCATTCTCATCAAAATTCATTCTGTCACACTGAAGAATTAATGGATTTGTATTGTTTCCATAAGTAAATCATCCACAGCTTCATTCAGACAAGATCTTATGGTATCTGGAATTGGAATTACTAATGAATCGTAGTACTTGATTATGTTCCAAAAATGTTTTCACTTTCCAAAAACTCCCAATACCCAATGCCTTGCATGTTAACTCCATACGTGATCCGGTATAAATGGGTGATATTGCATTTTCAAAATTGTAATCCCCGAAAAAAATACTTGCAGGTATGGATAATTCAAATAATTAGAATTAGTACACCTAGATTTTTCCGCTTTTTTGCTAATGTGCACAAAGATGTTCATAAGATATCACCTATAAGCTACTCTTGAGCATTCTTCTTCAAATATAATGCAAGATCATTTTCAATTACGAAAATTCTGCCGCAAAATCTTCTACAATTACATTTGATTCCCTTAGTCGCTCAACACTTCCACATTTCCCCCATATTTTTTAAGATTTTAAACTTCACAAACTCAGTCACATATGTCTTCTGAAGGCGAATATATATAAGCATTAAAAGTTACTATTTTGTATGTTTATGTGAATAAGAATAAGTTGTAAGTCATATTCATTTGAAAATTGGTCTTTCCACGCTTAAAAACATTCTCTAGTATTACTTACAGTTCTGGTCTACTTCGTATTCACTTGTTCTTCAAATTTAATATTCCAAGGTACTTCGCAAGTTTTATAAAAATACGCATGAAATACTTCATTCTTAGGACTAACTTTAAGAATAACAAACATATTTTGCCACGCGATTTACTTAGTACTGCACGTTTGTCTACAATCTGAATTGACATCCTCGTGAAAGAAACTTTTGGTGTCGTAGACTGAAAATATCCATTAAGTACTGGGTGTAATCAATGCCACCAAGGTTGCATTGGTGTAATCAACGCCGCCTAAATAGATCTAGTTTAAGAATTTAATTCCCGGTCTGTGCAATACGATCGCAGCGATAAAATGCATGAAAGCACGTTTTTGGAAATGTGGAAGACATTCGGATTCCAAGACGATTATCAGTGCCCCTCCGGAGAGCGGAAAGCGTCGAATGATTAGTGGTGTGACTGCCAGCGTTGGAACCGTGCACATGGACACACGCTTGCTCAAATCCTGCGTAGGGATTACGACTGAGGTGAGCATTTTCGTTATTTCTAAATATGAAAGATATGTTCCACGAATAACAACAACTTTATCGTGTTGTGGTTTATGAATTTCACCGAAATATCAATGTTTGTTGTTAAATTTCTTTAATTTGAGAAATAATCAAATTACACTTTTTGCTACTGTGTTTAAGTTTACACATTTTTGTTACAGTTTTTTGAAGTTATTTTTGATGACATGAATTCTTAAATGTATACATGTACTACCTGTGAGAAAATATAAATTTGATTCTCTTTAATATCTAAATTTCATTATTATTTTCCTGTATTCGTCTACCAATTCAGACAATACCTTTAAACTATTGACTTTAACTGTAATTTTTATCTGCGAGAATATTTCGAGGCAGTTTTTATGTTAATGTTTTGAGCGTGTTGAAGGAAAGTTCTACATTCTTAACAGCAATGCTGTGTTTCGAGGATGCCATATTGAGTCCTGACTTGAATTATTTGGATTTGTTTTGAATAGTTAAAACAATAGTTTAAATGTCAATTTTGAGAAATTTAATTATCATTAAATCTCCAGAAAATCGTTTGTTATTTCTCTCAGCACTCTTGCTACCAGAAGAGGAAACAGTTCTTAATTTAAAAGTAAATCCTCTTCTGAACTGCCATCTGTTGGCGTCTCATTCAACTAGGCCATCGCGCCACGCGATGAGAGCGATGTCACACGGCAGTGCGGCGAAGGCCACGAGGGCCGGGCCAGAGCACGAGCACAGGAGCACCCAAGGACGGCGGAAGTCCGTGTAAACGGGCAGACCCAAGAGAACGTTCTCTCTTAACCCATTGCAAGTCGACGCATGCAAGCTAATTTCTGTTTCATTAGAATTAGTTAGTGTATGCAATTAATTGACTTGTCTTTCCTACTTGTAAGAAACGAACTACTCTTATTATCCTCCAGCGTTGTTAATATGATAGTGAATACACAAAAATATCCCAAAGAAGAATGGACTTTATTATCTGATAAATCTACACACAATAGGAGTCCCGACATTTGTGTCGCGACAATCCGTAGATCGTAGCCCTTTCTGAAGCGAAGGCAGCTCCGCGAAGCGCAGCCTCAATGCAGCCAACCTTCGAGGCAGCGGCCCTAACATCAGTGAAAAGCTGCAGAAACCCTCACCACTCCGCTCTTCCCAGGGGGGCGGAGCGCAGTAGCATCGCTCAGACGACCTTCGGGAGCTACTAATCAACAGCCCTGCCAGAGTATTCAATCGCTAAACATTTGTATTTGTGAAAGAAAGGTTGTTAACAGATGTTAATATTGAAACGGATGTTAATATTTTTGGTATAATGTGTTCAAACAACCTTGATTATTTGTTCCATTTTGGTTAAAAATGCAGATGTTGATACTAAATAAATTTAGTCGCCTTCTAGTGAGATGATGCATACGAGATTGTTCTACCTGCCAGGGTCCCTTCTAATGAAGACTCAAACCAACTGGAAGACTGTCGGACTCGTCCGTTTCTGTTTGAGAAGCTTTTCTCCCAGCCTTGCCCCTGCACACACATTTATTAGATTTTCAGAACATTTTTTCAAAAAATATAGATAGGGCCACGGAATCTTTTTATTATTATGTAGACACACACATATGAACAAACAAGATAAGGGTCAGAATTTATCGAGGATTTTTATAAACAAATTATTCAAATATATTGGATCTTTGGAACAATACTCAAATTAAAATAAGATCATTACTGCGCGAATTACAGTAATTTTAATATTTTGCGTTTGTTCCGCTTTTTTGTAGTATAAACAAGAAAAGTATTGGAACCATATGAACAAAACAAACACGAATTTACAGTCCGGAAATCTGGGTTTAAGATACTATAGATTTGTGATTTCGAATATATGTGAAGCTTAACATATATTACTTTTGTTCTTAATGAGGTAAATATGGTCCGGGCACCTGGCATATACATGTAATTTGCATCCAAATACAGAACTCTTGGCTTCCCTCTCCTTGTAGCCTTGTTATTGTAGTTGGGCGTACCCTACCCGAGGGATATTCGGGAGGTCGTAGATGTCAGAATTTATTAATTTCATTGATTAAGTAGCATCATAATTGTGATACACGGATGAATTAAAAATAAACGAATTCTATGTAATATGAATCGGAATACATTCCACAAAATATCTCAATTCCACTTCCGCCTCATCAACTTACATCACGCTCGTTCTGCCGACAGAGGCGGCTCCACCCCTTACAGACCCTCCAAAACAATCTGCCTGGAGGCAGCCACCAACGCAGTCTGCCTCCAGGCAAAGTCTCCAACGCAGTCTGTCTTCGGGCAGAGTCACCAACGCAGTCTGCCTCCAGGTAATGTCTCCAACGCAGTCTGTCTCCGGGCAAAGTATCCAACGAGTCCCCGGGGCAGATCTGCCCCTCTCGGACGCATTCTGGGCCCGACCCTCACCCCGGAACACGCAGTCTGTGCCCGGGGCTGGGGCCGCAATTTTGATTTTCCCCTACAATTACACTTCCGGGTCCCAGAAACCCAATACATAACATGTAGAAAATTAACAACCGCAGTTAAAGACGAAAATTTTACACAATTCCTCAAAGAAACTACGACACAAAACTCAAATAAAGGCATAATGTAGGCGGCAAACAGGCGGCAGAAGAAAGAAAAAGCCCGGACGCAGGAAAACGGGGGAATTTGGATTTGGAATCGAGGAAACAAAAGGGGAACTAAAGTCACCCGGCTGTAGTGGGATTCCAAATTACTGGCTGAGTCAATGGGGGCAGAATGCGGAAACTGAGCGCGATAGGCATCAGAGAAGGAATGAGCTAACCAGAAGTGTCGACAAAGCCTTGCCGGAAGTTATGGCAGGTTACCAGAACCAAGGGGGTTAGGCAGCACCCGCCAGTTTCAGATGACGGTATGCCGTCGCCCGGCGAGCTGACTCGTCCACCATCGGTGTTCGCTAATCCTTGGCCCCCCCGCAATCCCCCCGGGTCCTTCCCAGAGCGCTTGCGGGCGGCAGAGGTGGCACCTAGGCAGGCTGGACTGGTCGCCCGCAGGATCGGTTTGGCATCGAAAGAATAGGCGGCGAAACTAAAGGCATGTGGAGCGGGCTTTCGATGTGGGCCCCCAGCCAGGCGAGACCTCGCCCGCGGGACTGGTTTCGGCATCAGGGCCAGAAAGGGCGAAACCAAAGCAAGCGGCTGAGCGGGCGTTGGATTGTGGCACCAGGCGGGCCCTGAGACTGCGCCGCAGGATTCCAGGCATCGGGTAGAATGGGCGGGAAACAAGGCAGGCGGCTGAGGGGCGGATATGTGGAAAACTTATAGCAGGCTGAGACTGGTCGCCCCGCAGGGATTGGCGGCATCAGCAGAATAGGCGGCAGAAACAAAGGCAAGGCTGAGCGGGCGTTAGGTGTGGCCCCCTATAGCCAGGCTGAGACTGATCGCCCCGCAGGGATGGGTTTGCGGCATCGGGGGCCAGCATAGGCGGCAGAAACCAAAGGCAGGCGGCTGAGCGGGCGTTAGATATGTAACCATAGGCAGGCTGAGACTGGTCGCCCGCAGGATTGGGTGTGGCATCAGCCAGAGAGGCGGCAGAAACAAAGGCTGGGGGCTGTTGTGGGGGGCGATTAGCTGGCTGCGTCCGAGTGGGGCAGGACGCGAGAACAGAGCAAGAGAGACATCAGAGAAGGAATGAGCTAACCAATGAATGTTCGACAAAGCCTTGGCCGAAGTTAGCATGGCAGGTTACCAGAACCAATTAGGGGTTGGGCACCCCGCCTTTAGATGATGCGCGCCGCCTCGGCGGGGCCGACTCGTCCACCCATCGGTGTTCGCTAATCCTTCCTGTGGCCTCCGCAATCACCCCGCGTCCTTCCCACAGGCGCGTCGCGGGCGGCAGGAGGTGGCCCCCTATAGGCGGCTGAGATTCGCCCGCAGGATTGGTTTGGGGCATCGGGGCCAGATGGCGGCAGAAACCAAAGGCATGCGGCTGAGCGGGCGTTAGATGTGGGCACCTATGGCAGGCTGAGACGGGGTCGCCCCGGCAGGGTTGGATCAGCCAGAGTAGGCGGCAAAAACCCAAAGGCTGGGGGCGTGGTGGGGCGATTAGCTGGCTGCGCCGAGTAGGGCGGGACGCGAGAACAGAGAAAGAGAGGATCAGAGAAGGTGAGCAACCAATGAATGTGCGACCCCTTGGCCCGGAAGTTAGCATGGCAGGTTACCGAACCCAAATAGGTTAGGCAGCACCCGCCAGTTTCAGATGACGATGCCGCCGCCCGGGCGACTGACTCGTCCACCCATCGTGTTCGCTAATCCTTCCTGTGGCCCCCCCGTAATCATCCCGCGTCCTTCCCACAGGCGCGTGCGGGCGCAGGAGTGTGGTACCTATAAGGCTGAGACTGGTCCCCCGCAGGATTGGTTTGTGGATCGGGGAATAGGCGGCAGAAACTAATGCAAGGGCTGAGCGGGCGTTGATGTGGCTCCTATAGGCAGGCGGGAGACTGGTCGCCCTGCGGGGTTTGGGGTTGTGGCATCAGTAGAATAGGCGCAGAAACTAAAGGCATGCGCTGAGGGGCGTTAGATATGTGGACCCTAGGCAGGCTGAGACTGGTCGCCCCGCAGGGATTGGGTTTGCGGCATCGGGGGCCAGAATACGCGGCAGAAACTTAAGGCAAGCGGCTGAGCGGGCGTTAGATGTGGCACCTAGGCAGGCTGAGACTGGCCCCCCCGCAGGGATTGGGTATCGGGCCAGAATAGGCGGCAGAAACTAAAGGCATGCGGCTGAGCGGGCGTTAGATATGGCACCTAGGCAGGCTGAGACTGGTCGCCCGCAGGATTCGGCATCGGGGGCCAGAGTAGGCGGCAGAAACCAAGGCTGGGGCTGTGTGAGGCGATTAGCTGGCTGCGCCGAGTAGGAAGGCGAAAACAAAAAGAGAGACATAGAGAGGAATAAACCCAATGAAGGGCGACAAAGCTTGGGCCCGAAGTTAGCATGGCAGGTTACCAGAACCAATTAGGGTTGGGCAGCACCCGCCAGTTTCAGATGACGGTATGCCCCCGCCCCGCGACCCGCATCGTCCACCCATCGGTGTTCGCTAATCCTTCCTGGGGCCCCTCCCCCAATCACCCCGCGTCCTTCCACAGGGGGTCGCGGGCGGCAGGAGTGTGGCACCATAGGGCAGGCTGAGACTGGTCGCCCGCAGGATTGGTTTTGGCATCGGGCCGAAAGGCGGCAGAAACTAAAGGCATGCGGCTGAGCGGGCGTTAGTTGTGTGGCACCTATAGGCAGGCTGAGACTGGTCGCCCGCAGATTGGGTTGGCATCGGGCCAGAGTAGGCGGCGGGAAACAAAGGCGGGGGGCTGGGAGGGCGATTAGCTGGCCGTCGAGTAGGGCAGGAGGGAGAACAGAGCAAGAGAGCATCAGAGAAGGAATGAGCTAACCAATGAATGTGCGACAAAGCCTTGGCCCGAAGTTAGCAGAGTTACCGGGAACCAAAGGGGTTAGGCAGCACCCGCCAGTTTAGATGACGGAGCGCCGCCCCTGGGAGCGATTTGTCCACCCATCGGTGTTCGCAATCCTTCCTGTGGCCCTCCGCAATCACCCATCCTTCCCACGGGCGCGCGGGCGGCAGGAGTGTGGCACCTATAGGCAGGCTGAGACTGGTCGCCCGCTGGGATTGGTTTGTGGCATGGGGCAGAATAGGCGGGAAAAAACTAGGCATGCGGCTGAGCGGGCGAGATGTGGGCACCATAGGCAGGCTGAGACTGGTCGCCCCCAGGGATTGGGTTGGGGATCAGCCAGGGTGGGGCAGAAAAAAAGGCGGGGGGCTGTTGTGTGAGGGGATTACTGGCTGCCGAGTAGGGCGGACGGAGAACAGAGAAAGAGAGACATCAGAGAAGGAATGAGCTAACCAATGAATGTGTCGACAAAGCCTTGGCCCGGGTAGCTGGCAGGTTCCCAGAACCAATTAGGGGTTAGGCAGCCCCCGCCAGTTTCAGATGACGGTATGCGCCGCCCCGGCGAGCCGACTCGTCCACCATCGGTGTTCCTACCCTTTCCCGGCCCCTCCCAATCACCCGCGTCCTTCCACAGGCGGTCGCGGCAGGGAGGGACCTATGGCAGGCTGAGACTGGTCGCCCGCAGATTGGTTGGTGGCATCGGGGCCAGAATAGGCGGCAGAAACTAAAGGCATGGGCTGAGCGGGCGTTGATGTGTGCACCTATGGCAGGCTGAGACTCGCCCAGGATTGGGTTTGGCATCGGGGCCGAATAGGCGGCAGAAAAAAAGGCTGGGGCGTGTGAGGGCGATTAGCTGGCTGCGTCAGTAGCAGGACGCGAGAACAGAGAAAGAGAGGCATCGAGAAGGAATAGCCAACCAAGAATGTGTACAACCCTTGGGCCCCGGGAAGTTAGAGGCAGGTTACAGAACCAATTAGGGTTAGGCGCACCGCCAGTTCAGATGAGGATATCCGCGCCCTGGCGAGCCGACTGTCCACCCATCGGTGTTCGCTAATCCTTCCTGTGGCCCTCCGCCAATCATCCCGGCCCCTTCCCACAGGCGTCGCGGGCGGCAGGAGGTGGTCCCCATGCAGGCGAGACTGGTCGCCCCAGGGATTGTGGCATCGGGGGCCAGAATAGGCGGCAGAAACAAAGGCAACCCATCGGGCGTTAGATGTGGCACCTATAGGCAGGCTGGACTGGTCGCCCGCAGGATTGGGTTGTGGCATCGGGGCCAGAGAGGCGCAGAAACTAAAGGCTGGGGCTGTTGTGAGGGCGATTAGCTGGCTGCGTCAGTAGGCAGGACGCGAGAACAGAGCAAGAGACATCAGAGAAGGAATGAGCAACCAATGAATGTGCGACAACCCTTTGGGCCCCGGAAGTGGGCGGCGTTCCCAGAACCAATTAGGGGTTGGGCAGCACCGCCAGTTTCAGATGACGTATGCCGCCGCCCCCGGCAGCTGACCGTCCACCCATCGGTGTTCGCTAATCCTTCCGGCCCCTCCGCCAATCCCCCCGCGCCCTTTCCCCACAGGCGCGTCGGGGGCGGCAGGGGGTGGCACCTAAGCAGTTTGAGACTGGTCGCCCTGCAGGATTGTTTGTGGCATCGGGGCCAGAATGGGCGGCAGAAACTAAAGGCATGCGGCGGGAGCGGCAGGATGTGGAAACCTAGGCGACGAGACTGGTCGCCCGCAGGGATTGGGTTGTGCATCGGGGCCAGAGTAGGCGGCAGAACAAAGGCTGGGGCTGTGTGTGAGGGCGATTAGCTGGCTGCTCGAGTAGGCAGGACGCAGAACAGAGCAAGAGAGACATCAGAAAAGGAATGAGCCAACCAATGAATGTGTCGAAAAGCTTTGGCCCGGAGTTAGCATGGGGTTACAGAACCAAAGGGTTAGCAGCCCGCCAGTTTCAGATGACGGATGCCGCCGCCTCGCGACCCGACTCGTCCACCCATCGGTGTTCGCTAATCCTTCCTGTGGCCCTCCGTTATTCCCCCCGCGTCCTTCCACAGGCGCGTCGCGGGCGGCGAGGTGGCACCTAGGCAGGCTGAGACTGGTCCCCCCGCAGGATTGGTTTGGGCATCGGGGCCAGAATAGGGGCAGAAACTAAGGCATGCGGCTGAGCGGGCGTTAGATGGGCCCCCAGGCAGGCTGAGACTGGTCCCCCCGCAGGATTGGGTTGTGGCATAAAAGAGTAGGCAGAAACCTAAAGGCTGGGGGCTGTAAGAGGGGATTAGCTCTGCGTCGAGTAGGCAGGAGGGAGAACAGAGCGAGAGACATCAGAAAAGGGAAAATGAGCTAACCAATGAATGTGTCGACAAGCCTTGGCCGGAAGTTAGATGGCAGGTTCCCAGAACCAATTAGGGGTTAGGCAGCACCCGCCAGTTTCAGATGACGGTAGGGCCGCCTGGGAGCTGACTCGTCCACCCATCGGTGTTCGCACCCTTTCCCTGTGGCCCCTCCCGCAATCACCCGCGCCCTTTCCCCACAGGCGTCGGGCGCAGGGGGTGGCACCTATAGGCAGGCTGAGACTGGTCGCCCGGGGATTTTTTGGCATCAGCCAGAAAGGGGCAGAACTAAGGCATGCGGCTGAGCGGGCGTTGATGTGCACCTATAGGCAGGCTGAGACTGGTGCCCGCAGGATTGTGTGGCATCGGGGGCCAGAGTAGGCGGCAGAAACTAAAGGCTGGGGCTGTTGTGTGAAGGCGACTAGGGCTGCGCCAGAGGGCAGGACCGAGAACAGAGCAAGAAAACATCGAGAAGGAATGAGCAACCAAGAATGTGGCCGACAAAACCTAATGTCTAGAAGTAGGACAGTTTTAAAGAATACTAGTGGTGTTAAATCAGCGCGTACTTTCTCACCCGTATTTTCACGGAAACTTATGCGGAAAATACTAAAATTTTCGAAAATTGTACATGATCTTATTTCAAAATCTTATCTTTAAGGAATAGATTTCATCAAGGGAAAAAATCTCAAATTTCAAATTTTAGTTGTAGGAAGACTCCCGAAATAATTTTGAACTTTTGCGATTTTCGAAAAATCTGGGATTTCAACGAACATGAGACCTGCAATTATTCTCTTAAACGTCATTCACACTATCCAACAACAAAATTTAATAAAAATGATGGAGCCATTTGTTTGGAACATTTGAAAAATGTCCCAGCGGCTTCATGTAAAGTAATTTCCCTAATTGAATATCGGTTTCAAATTCAAGGGGTTGGGCATCAGGCAGATCGATTGGGGAGTATCAATTTGGTGAAAATCGGCTGAACGGTTTAGCCGCCAGCGTTGTTCAGGACGGACGGACGGACAGACATTTGCCGTCAGTCGATTTTCGCTATTAACCACCCACAAAACATGGACGGTCACGATTTGGAGGATTTTTTTCAAATTTAGCAAGTGGATTTTTTCGTCAGGGCCTTGTAGTATGCGTTTTTCTGTAGAAAATTCGCCGTTTTTTCGCGCAGCATTACGTAACTTTCTCTACTCCTTAGGGAGAAAGTGCAATTGATCAATATATGAGAAACTTTAGATTATGCGTTAACGCAAAATTTTTATGGTTTCACTGCAAAGCAATTTTCCAAATTTGGAAAACATTTATACAATTTTTTATAACTTCATTTGTCGAATTAGTTATACCGAGAAGAAGAGTCAAAAGTTCATGAGAAATTTGAAACAGATTAGTAATTGTAATGTTCAAAAATCCCAGAGATATGAATAAAATATGACATTTACTACAGTATATGTAATAACGGTATAGTAATAGACATACCAATATGTCACTGAATATTGTACAACATTTATTATAAATGGTGTCAATTAAAGGGGGATAAATTATGTAACATATGCTAGCATAACGGTAAGCGAGCCGTTGTCAAGGTCAACATCTTCATGCAGTGACAATCGTGAGACGCTATTCATTTTGTATAGAATTCTGGATCAATGAAAAGCAGTGACACGAAGATGGCTAGTTTGTGTTGCAAGAAATTTAGGGATTGGCTAGGTAGGAAGTGTTATCTGCAAATAAACAATCGAAAAACGGACCGAGCTTTGCAGGGCTGAAAGAATACGAGAGACATTCATTCTGACTGATGCCGTGCTCTGAACGGATCGTGCTCCAATTAATGTTAGGAGTTTTTTTCTTTGGGGACTTAGCATCTACTAGGAGTGATGGAGAGAACATCGTAAATTTGAATACTAAGTGTGACAGTGAAGCTTAAAATATTTCATGGAACGAGTTGAGGACATTGAGGGCTTGGGCTAGTTGCCAGTGATTGGACTGGAAACGTTAGCGGCAAATAGTTTATTGATCTGATGAAACGGTGATCGAAGGTGCCTCGAGAAAGACGAGAGAAGATGGTGTCAGGAGCTGAGGATTATATGTCGGGAGATGGATAAAGATGGTCCAAAGCGCGAAGACATAAGGTTGGAATTGTCGTGACAAAGATTTAATTTTATATAGGTAAAGTTATACAATATAAACAGTTGTTTTAAATTGTTTAATAAATTTCATGTTTTTGTGAAATGAATATATGACTTTCATTGAGCTAATTCTATAGCAATGAACTAGCAAGATAGACAGATATTTGCTTTTCAGGTTCTCGGACTCAGGTAGTTTGTTCTAAATAAATTGCAGTTTATTCAGTATTCAAAATGAAGAATGTAAATTAAAAAAGAAAGAGTTCGTTTCTCAGAAAGTTTTTAAGAATGCAATATGAGTATAATGTGTTATAATTTTTAGAAATATTGATTCTCATTAAATCTAGAAATCCTAATCAACTTGCTAGTATAATATCAATTTTGAAAATAATACATAGATTTAGAAGTCAGTATGTTTCAATTGTTTTGCAGGTACCATGCGTACAAAGGTCTTTTCCTACAACCAGTCCAAAAATAATACATGATCGCAGAGTCTTTCTGAAAAATAGTTTTGGAGTTCAGGATTTAAAGCCGAATTTTCCTTCAAAAAACCCTAAATGCCATTTCTCTTAAAATTGATATCATTGTTTCTAGAAAAGGCATTCGAGAAATGTAAAATACAGAAAAATATTGAATGAAGTCTTAACTAACATTAGGCCAGTTCTTTGCCGTCACTGCTCCTCAGCTCAAAAACTATGGAAATATTGTAATGATAGAATATT
Source organism: Teleogryllus oceanicus (assembly GCA_964035755.1). Taxonomy (NCBI): domain Eukaryota; kingdom Metazoa; phylum Arthropoda; class Insecta; order Orthoptera; family Gryllidae; genus Teleogryllus; species Teleogryllus oceanicus. Next base: position 22,074,925 of record CAXIVR010000013.1, read on the forward strand.
CATAATATATGGAATGGAAATATTGTAATGGTAGAATAATTCAGTGGTACTCAGTTTAAAATAAATATATTTATTTCACTAACGAAATAGAGAAAGTGGGAATAAAAAAGGTATTGGCTACAATGAATATCATTGCAATATTGTAGGAAATCTCTGGAGAGAGTTAAAATATTGCTATAAATAATAATCGAATTAGTTGACAATATATGAAAATTTAATTTTGGATTAAATAAATTTCCGTTTTATAATACTATTTTGCCCAAAGAAATAAAGTCCTTAGGTTTTATTATTTTTATTACGATTATTGAAAGTCCGAACTCAAATATGTGAAATTTTCTTTGACAATTGGAAGTTGTTTTTTGTATATATTTTTAATGTCTCTTTTTAACTAATAGGTCTTATAACGACCACTGTGATTGCTTATCTTGGGGTTTCTGTAGGGAGAATACGTAAGTACAACACGAACACACAAAAGCATCTATGTCCGAGGCGGGATTCGAACCTGCGATTCTTCGAGCCGAGGCAGCTTCGGCTTGTCGTCCATTTCTCTTCTCCTTGTAAACCTTGACATCATGTATCCAACATCACCACATTGAAGATAATGCTTAATTCTCCATCATTTGAATTACGTTTCTTCCTGTGTCCCTGGCCACGCACAGTGGTGTATCTCGCTTGAAAAAGTTGACACGAAGGGCGGTCCGTGTTTCGACGTTAGTCTTGGCTGGAAATCGTAAGCTTACGCACTAGTGTATACCTGTTCGACGCCCGTGGCATTCCACCTACTAATCTCTTTGTTATGAGCCGTCAGTCGCCGGACAACACACGTTCGGAAAATTCACGTTTTTTTTGTAAGTTATTTCCGACGCGAGTTTAATAAATTGTGATCCGACCCAGTACACATTGGACACCATGGAAAACACCCCAAAAGGTAAGTTTATATTTGCAACCCGTTTTAATCACATTTTGGCTACAAACTGTGTATTTAACTCTCATCCCGGAAACATTTATTTTATTTATTTTATTTTATTTTACGTCAAAAAAAGTTAAAATTGCGTATGACGTGCTATGGGGAAAAGTGAATTGTGTGCACATTTTCAAAATTCTGTGATCCCTACACTAAGTCACATACTACTTAAATTTTGAATTTTTGAAAGGGAGAAAAAACAACAACAAAAACTCCCATGTAATAAAATCTATTTTCAAGGATAAACAAGCAATAAATTTTGAATTTTGAAAGGGAAAAACTCATGTAATAAAATCTATTTTCAAAGATAAATACAATAAATTTTGGTTCTTATTACTTCCTGCCGCGACAACATGGAAACGATAATTTGAATAATTGTACTTCTACTGAATTCCTGTAAAGACGCACAGAAAATGAAGTTACATTTATGTCCAGAAGCAAAACAAGGGGCCATCTCAGCATTTGCTCAATGGATCAGGGAAACTGGACGAAAAACCTGATCGAGATGGGACATAGTTAGCTTTATAAAATCATGGCTACAAAATGTTCTCCGCGTCGCTCCGCTTCCCTGAATGACTCTCGGGTACGCTTAATACCGTAGCGGTGAGATCCAAAAGACCGCGCAAGTTTACGCCATTTTACTTGACGATCGTTTCCATGGTTCCCAGTGGCGTCGAAAGCCATGCATAGATGTATTGGTCAAGCGCAACGTGCATTCTGTAGTACCACTTTTTACCTACTAACAAATAATGCTAATTAATTTATAATACATGGCAGCAATAGTTAATTAATTAGTAATGAAGTAAGTAATCATTAATTAGAAAAAGTAGTTTGTTTTTACTGAAAATCAGCAGGCCCGGTCTGCTGAGCAGAAAAAGCATGTCGAGGTGCGCAAAGCGAAAATTCAGTTCGAGATGGCGATAAATTCGGTGTGCTCATTGACATGCCTGCAACAGGATCGTACTACTAATGACGGCAACGGCAGGCGCTTCTTTTCTGAGGACGTATCCGTGACGGCAAAGATTTTGGGGATCGACGACTGCACTCGTGGCTCATTGCACGTATCTGCACTCGTGGCTCATTGCAAAGTCGCAAGCCTTTCACCACTGAGATCCGGGTTCGATTCCCGTCGAATCTCATGAGAAATTTGTTCCAACAAAACGAGTTCTGCTGCTTCACAAGGGCTAGTCCAACCCCTGTGAAGTGTCCTAAACCCTACCCCTATCCTCATTCCTTCCCAATTCTGGCCGCTGGGTAGTGACGCAGGAGCGCTGGTAGGAGGCGCGTACGCGGAGATGCTACCTGTCGGTCCTTTGACAACCGACTGCGACGAGACGCAACAATATTAACGGAGGATTACTCCAGCACTGTTGCAATGGGGGGATTACCCTGTGCCGCAAGCGCTCAACGTGCCTTAAGGTTTGACGCGTTGCGTCAAACGCGACGAAAAAAAACAAACACGGAAGAATTGATGGCAAAGGCAAAGTAATCTTAAAACGATGTCGAGTGGGTATGCTATCAACGTCCAAAAGTTCAAACTCTTTGTGGCCAGTCAGTACGTCAAATTGTACGGATGGTACCCGATGCCCACATCTGCGCACATCGTACTATTGCACGGATGCGCGATCGTCGAAGCGGCTCCACTTCCAATCGGGAGGTTGTCTGAAGATGCGCAGGAGGCTCGGAACAAAGACATTCGTCGTTACCGGGAAGATTTCACGCGGAAGTACTCCCGGGAGAAAACCATGCACGACGTGTTCCATCGTTTCCCGGCATCTTCAGACCCTCTGATATCCAGCTTCCAGCATATGGAAATATCAGAGAAGAAAGAGGTACCTGCCGAGGTACAAGAGTTGCTCTATGAAGCGCAAATCCCTTCCGTCGATTTACAACACGATAACGCGGACGAAAGCGACGCAGATGTAAGCGAAGAACATGATTACGATTTTGACTAAAGATCGTAATAATGTTCTGCGCCATCATGTTTATGAACAGCGTTTAATAAAAATCAGAATCCGTCAACAAACGACTTTATGCTTCATCAATCAAACCAAAATACCTTATATCCAAAAATTCATGGGAATCCGCTGAATTTATATTTTTAGCCCCGCCATATTGGATATGCCATTTTAAATTTTTCAATTCTGACGTCTAATTCGTGATTAGTGACATGAAAATACCTTATATCCAAAAACTCAAAGGAATCCGTTGAATTTATATTTTTAGACCGGCCATACTGGATCCGCCATTTTGAATTTTTAAAATTTGACATGTACCAGTAATCAAGACCCCAGGAAACCTATTAGGGCCTTAGTTTTGTTGAGGTCTGTATACATTTTCCGTCTATGTCCAGGTTTCGGACCGAGTTAGCCCACTGTGCCACGTGGGGATAAGTGGAAATGAAACCGCTGACTAGGTAGTAAAGTTGGCCTCGAGGAAGCCAGAAACACACCTTTATGGTAATATCTGCTCTTACTACCAAGATTTTATCCAACGTTGCATTTTTGAGTGAAACAGAGTGGCGGAACTATTTTCAAACTCACACACTGGCAGACCCTTGTCGTGGTCATCCCGTGGCTCTAAAGCTCAGGCGAGAATTGTTATTCACCTTCGGATCAGACTACTTCGCACGGACATCTCGCGCAGTTATCACCCTCAATGAAGAACTGACCTTACTGTAAAGCATGCTCCTGCACTGCTCTAATGAAAGAGCCGAAGAAGGCATAGTTTGTCGACTATAGAGGTGATGCTAGCTACTGTCCTCCGCAAGCTCTTTAAACTTTCTTAGAGAATATAGATTTATAAATCTAATATGCATGAAGGGGATGATTTTTAACACGCCTTTTATACACTAATTTTGCGTTGTTGATGTGACACTGCCTTGGTCATTTATTTCATTTAAAATTAGGTAATTTAATATTTTAATCTGTAATTAATAAAATTATTTTAACTGCTATACTAATTTTCAGAAAATTTTGCGAATAATATTGCACTAAGTGTAATTGTCAAGATATTTGAGCACAATGCACATTTCTTTAGATTTTTAAAGAAGGTATGTAGTTTTATTTCGTGTAAATAAAGACAGTGATTTAGTTTTCAGGATTTGGAGGACTTGTGATCTCATTGAAACTCTTGTGTTTTCCGTGTTGATCTAAAACCAAATGTATTTGTGTCTGATATGCATTCAAGTATTGGGATTCCTATAAGCACAAATATTTGTCGTGCGTTTATCTTACAATGGCTAAAATTATTTAATAATTAATTATTAGAAAACAAGAATGGTGTGTTTCCTGTTTCTTACTTCAATAGCGATAACCGTGTCAAAGTTTCCGGATGTTTGAATTGCGAGAGAGCTTCTTGAATCGAACTAAACACTCCAGAATCTGCTCTGGGGGTCATACAAAACCTAAACATAAATTGGAAAGATAATACGATTGGAAGACACTGTGTTCCGCTTAAAAGCTTTGATAAGAAAAATTGTCCGGCATTGAAATTTTTTAACTAAATACTCAATCTCTCTTTTAAAGTTTATTAAAACATGTTTTGTTTCTTTCTCAACAGCTCGTTTTAAGAAAAAATTACATTGATTCGTAACATTTTAAGGTTTTCAAATTTATTCTTTTTACTATGTATCATTCAAACATATTTAAGAAAATATTGAACTTGTGTGTAGATTTTACAAATTAAAAGAATTAAAATTTTGCTGTTTATATTATTAGCTGTTTATTAACGATATCAAGTTTACACTTTGCTATTAATATCACCGGGAAGGGATAGATATAATCTTCAGCAGTGTAACAGAAAATAACAACTTTGAAAAATATATGAAGAATAAGACAATTATAAGCCGCAATATTTCTAATGAGAATCCCTAGTTCCTTTTCACCGATTATCACTATAAAATTGCATCAATTTTACAAATAGTCTAAATAATACAACAATAGTAATTTTGCATTGATAATCGCTTGGAACATCCGGCAGTGAGCTTTAATTGATTAACGAAATCACTGTTTGCATGCACCTGCTCATATAGAAAAATAAAGTGATTACATTTTCATAATGCGTAATAAAATGTGTATATTGCTTGCATTTCCTTAATCAAGGAGTGATAATGTCGTACCAAATTTTTAAAAACGTGAGTATGAATTTTAATTTGTTTGATAGAAAAATGTCTATATTATGTAAATGTATTATATTGTGTGTTTCCCGAAAATGATTATGTAATACTAGTGTTTCTTGCTTTAGAACCATTAGCATTTTAAAATAGTTTGTAAGAAAAACAAAACTTTCAATACAATAAATTTAATCTGACAATTTTCTCTACAATATTACACCATAAATTAAGCACTTTCGTGGTAAAGAACTCGATAAAAATGTCACAGCCCCTTCCCGTGACCCGCTGCCCTTAAATTCGTCAGCGTCCACGGGTTCAGGGCCAACGTCCAGTGCAATTGGCGGTGATCCCCGCGCTCCACGCGCACCAATCCGTTTCGTTTCCGTGCCCTCTCCTGTTACTCTCCTCTACTTCCTCTCACCCTCCGTTCCCTGCTACCCTGCTCACTGCGAAAGAGCAGCGTCACTGACCTCAGAATTTGCTCCGCCCCTTTGAGATAACTAGAGGAAAATCTTCGAGGGAGTGAAGGGGGAAGTGTCTGAAACTTGGAGCAAAAGCCAATGATGAGAGCGGCTAGGCCTAGACGCCAGGATTGGTCAAGTGTCCAGCGATGGTTGTCTGCTGTGGAAAAGCCAGATTTGGCCGCATAGGGCATCACCCATATTCTGTGCAAGGGGATATACATTATTTTACAACACTTTGCCAGATGACATTAAACGATTAAATTCAATAGAAAAGTTCAAATCCCAAGTGAAATCGTTTCTGCTGCATAACTGTTTCTATACAATTAGAGACTATATCTGAGCATCACAAGAAAAGTAACATTAATTTTAACAATGATACATAATGCATGGCTTTACCATTTGGACTGTATATAAATGAGTATAACAACCTGCAATAACTATTGTACTACAGCTTCCGGGTCAATGACCCCTCTCGATCATCAGGGTTTTTCGTCCAGTTTCCTGATCCATTGAGCAAATGCTGAGATGGCCCCTTGTTTTGCTTCTGGACATAAATGTAACTTCATTTCCTGTGCACGTCTTCTAGAATTCAGTGGGAAATACATTTATTCAAAATATCGTTTCCATGTTGTCGTGGCAGGAAGTAATAAGAGCCAAAATTTATTGCTTATTTATCTTTGAAAATAGATTTTATTACATGGGAGTTTTTTTTTGGTTTTTTCTCCCTTTCAAAATTCAAAATTTATTTTGCTTGTTTATCTTCTTGAAAATAGATTTAATTATACGGAGTTTTTTTTCTCCCTTTCAAAATTCAAAATTTAAGTAGTATATGGCTTAGGTGTAGGGATCACAGAATTTTGGAAATGTGCACACAATTCATTTTTCCTCTACAGCACGTCATACGCAGTTTTTAACTGTTTTGACGTAAAATAAATAAATAAATATCAGTGACTGGTACGCAACGTTTTACTAGTATAAATCTTATAAATTTAATTGCTACCTGGATTAATGTTACTGATAAGCGGTACGATGTTTAGAAAACGGTATCTTAATGTAGAAATATAAAGTTGCCGAATTAATAACTGTATAACAAACATACCATCCTCATAGACGGATATTTCTTCAGTGTGGGTGTTCCTGTCTAAGGATTAAAGTTGTATTGCTTTCTATGACAATTTAATGCATTCAAAATATATATATGTCACAATACAATGATTTACACTCACATCCTTCACATTATCATTTACGTAGTTTGTATCAGACGCGCCGGGAATTACTTATTCCAATCTTCAAGTTTATACAAAATATAATAGAACGATTTTATATCAATATAATGAACTAAGTAAGCTGATATGTCACGATTCTAATATTATATTTTAATGTTTGTTACAGTGTTGATTCAAGATGACCGCCTGCGCGCTTATTTTATCACTTCTTCAATTTTGTCCGAAAGTACGAAAACAGTTTTAAAACTTTACTTGGGGAAACAGATTCATCAGGTGAAGCTCCATCAAGAGACAAATGCCGTTTTGAGATCAAAATCGAGTCGCAGGATAAAAAGAGCTCGTGCGTAATTTCGGCTCATTCTTTCTGGTAGTGGAATGATAACGGAAGATCTTAGAAGTAAAATGTGTATAAAATAAGAGTTTAGGACATGGAATATTGGTGCTATATACACAATTAGTTCAATTTTCTTTTTGAAATCAGTTTCCAAATCGGAATTGATATTTTGAGTAGTGCCTCAAAAATAACTTTTTGATGGTATTCGAAGGAAGACGGAAATATGTGAACAAGATATATAGCTGATGCTGTAACAACCGTTTGGTTGTTACAGCATCACTAGTTTGGTAAGTGGAGAAAAATATATTGAGATTGAAAGGGACGAAACCGTGCCTGCCTGAGAGCACGACCTCCTCCCGTGCCCTGCCCGTGCCGCAGGCTGCCGGGTTTGGCCGTTCGGCCGTGTCGAGAGAGCCCCCAAAAGGGTCGAGTGACGCACCTGCGTAAAACGGGAAGGGGGGGCGTGAAGCAGGAAGCACGTCGTCATCGCGCTATAAGCCCACATTTTTTAATTTCTTCCCGGAACTATGAGAAATAATTTTAACTTTTTAAAAAATATTTTTTGAAAAAACGGCATCGTAGCGTGAATTCTATTTTAAAAAGGAGTTCAATGCCGTTTACAGATCGAAAATCGGACAATTTGTACAGACGTTATCGGTCTAGTAAATTTTGCTTATTTTGGTGCTGCCACGTGGTGGCGACAAATTGAACTAGTGTTGGTACATTTAGCCTTAATAAGTATTCGGTTTGATTGCAGAAAGATCTCACACCATTGTTTGTATTTGTATATTGGTTTTCTTATTTTGTAAAACATGTATTTTAGTTTTCATTTAGATTTTTCTGCTCGCTTGCTGGAAAATATGTGGTTTGTGTCCTAATCTGTGGCCCCTCTTGGATTCTTATACCAACAATGCAAGAACTTATCCAGTTAATAACAGTAGTGGGCCATCAAGACAATGTTATATTTAGCTGAAACATGTTGAAAAGCTTGACACTATTGGTCTACATAATATTTATTTCTGATTGTTTCTTGTAACTTTGTATTCTTTTGATAAATTTATGAGATATATAAAGCTCCAAGCAAATATCTAGAAAACTGACAGACTTATTTTAATGACATAATGCCTGACAACTTTCAAATGTTACCAATTAGGGTTCCCATAGCATTTAATGAGTGTGGTTAATTATTGATATTAATTTTAGTCTCCGTTTATTGGTGATTTTTATATTGTGTGCATTCTTTATAAAAACATTTTGTTGTAACTTATTTCCCTGCAATTTTGAGTAGAGTCTTGTTTAATTGTTTTTTAAGATTTCAAGTTTGTCAATGCTTTGATTTTGTTAGATTTTGAACTAATTTTGTTAAATTTGTAATGTAAAATTTGTATGTTGTTTGGTTCTGTGATATTTATTTTATATCATATTTTCAAGTTTTTAATTTCCAGAGTGTAAAGTTGTCAGTTTATTTTTTGTTTTAGAATCATTTTTTACTGTATGATTTAAACTATAACTTCCATATTTCATTTTTTACTGGAAAAGAAAAAAGGATTTTTTTTTCGTTTTTAAAAATGTCTTTTAATTTACTAGTTACCCTTACCCTTTCCAAAAGCAATATATAAATAATAATTATTTATTTCCTACGAAGCATATGTATGGAACCTTCTAAGTCAATAGCAAAGGGCAACACGCTTTCCGTATGCGACTGTCATGACACATACAAACCAATACAACGGCACTGCAACTTCTTGAAGAAGTTCGTTACACGACGGTCCGTCATCACGGCCGTGTGCGCCCAATTGCCTGTTACGGCGAGACTAGTGTCAGGTCAGTCACTTTGCTAAGCAATCCCATTTACAATTTTTCTGTCAGCTTTGATTCAGCTGCGATTGGGTCAGCGTCATCGCCTCTTGTGCTCGGGGAAGTAAAAACGGCAGAGTAATTTTTACAAACGAAGAATGGGATAAAATTGCTTTGTATTTGGTTGGAAATAATACCCGATATCGCGAAAATATTATAATCCCGAGAATGATGGGTCCTGTTAAAATAAAGTCGAACGAAGAAAAAATTATAGAAAATTTTTTTGAAAGTTGCACTTTTAAGACTGGTATGAGTTGTGTTGCAGGTTAGTGAGTAAAGATCGGCTTATCTCATTGTGTTTATGTGTAACACAATTGTGTTATGGATGTAATAACGTAAATGCATTTTTATTAGTTATCTTCTGGTGGCGTTTTGGGATTATTTTCATCCAGTGTGAATCCCACCGTGCCGTTACCAGATGCTAAACCCCAGACAGCCAGAGAAGTTTTCATGGAAATGAAAGGAACAACATTAAGTTATGCAAAAAATTTTGCTTTGATTGGTGCTCTGTTTTCATCTATTGAGTGCACTATTGAATCAGTAAGTTGTTTTTAGTGTTCAGTGTATGGGTTTACTGCAGTTTGCTTTGGATAGGGAAAATACTTGGGTGGTTGTTGTGTTCTGTGAGAGAAACTTATCTCTGTAGCTGATGTTAGTGTGTTTCTATGTTGTTGTTTTTTCTAAAACATATTAGTGGCAAGCTTTTAAAAATTTATTATGGTTCGTGTTCACCTATACAATCATAGGATGACAACTTTATAGAAAAGATGATGTAAAAGTTGTTAGTTGGGTTTAGTAAAATTCTATGAAGTTTAGAAGAATGGAAGCAATTACTCAGACTTATGGAGCATCATGTGTTTCCAGTATCGAGGAAAATCAGATTGGCGTAACGGTACCTATGCTGGTGGCATTAGTGGTGGTTTGATAGGCTTACGAGGTAAGTTACATTATTTTATTTTATTTTGAAAACATATTTTGTTGTGAATTTCAAATAATTTCTTTATTTGAATTCGTTAATCCAATATAGTGTTTCAGGTGATGCTGAAACTTCCATTGATGTTATAACATGTTCCATAGTTATAGTAGTTCAGAGGCATTCAATATTTGTTTTCTTCCTGAGAACATGTGTCTGCTAAGAACAGTGTGATTCAAAGTGCTAGGTGGCAGTTCAGATGGAATTACATTGTCTATTTAAAATAACGATTCATAAGAATGTCACATTAAAGCAATATCCTTAGGCCAGAAGATTCTTTGATTTGTGGTTTTTGACTTTGATTTCACTATACTTCTTACTTATGTAGGGTAGAATTTTGAGGGGTTTTTGTTGTCAAGACAAATGCTGATGTCAATGGGAAATTGTGAAGATGTGATTACCTCTAACCCCACCTAGGTGGTCAGAATTAATTTTGTGCCAGATAGACTGCCAGATTGATTTATTCAATTTTAGATTGTGGGACATACATTTGGAATCTGTACTTGGAAAGCACTTCAGAATTTATCGACAGAGAGTGATATCTCTTTCAAAGTCCCTTGTAATTTTCATGATCTTGTGAATAAAGGAAAACTTACAGCAGTTTACCCACAAAGTAGTAGATGAGAGGGGAGATCTCAAAATCCGTGTTTCTCTATTTAAATAACAGTTAAATACTGCAAAATAATAAAGATTTAGAGAATTTCAAAGTTAAAATTGTAAAAAGGTAAAACTAAAATAATTGTCAACCACATCATACAAGCCTTCATGTATCATTTCCTTTAATATTTGAAGTACCAGTATAATTATTTCATCAACTTTTTTCCCTATTAAACAATATAGATATATTTATGTTATATAGTTATTAATGAAATAATTGATAGAGACATGATAATAAAATGGGTTATGGCTTTTGAACCACATGGTGTTACCTGGGTGATGCAAAATCAATACTGGTTGTGTTGATCATTGTGACATTAAATCAAACATGTTGTAGAATTCTATTTCCATCCTTTTCTTTCTTCTAAAGAGTAATCAAGACCAAAGACATGTTGTGACATGCTATTCGAAACATGGGTTCCACCAAAAAGAGTGTAAATTAAAAAAAATTACATGAACCTAATGAAAGATGCAACAGCTGCGTAATGAAAAGTATGATTGATACTATCTAGGAAAGTGTGCAAATAATGGAAAATCAATTACTGCATAGTGGAGTCTAAACAACAATAAATGCCCTTTCAGGTAAACCTTCCTTCTTCAATAATTGCATTGAACATTATCATGCAAACTTTACAACAACTATAGAGCCACTTTTTATTTTATTTGTATGATTAGTATCCAGAAATATTTCAGGTAGGATAGTAATGTTACAAATTTATTTCATTCAGTGCTTTTCTACATCTTGGAAAAGAAGTACGAATAAAGACTTGACACTAGTGCTGTAATACTGCTTTATGTATCCATATTATTTATCTGCTTGTGTTTTACATGGCAAACAAGCTGTCTGTTGTGAATTACCTGTATTTTTCAAACAAGATGTACATATTTCTCCAGCGAACATAAAAGTATGAGATTCGTGAATTTGATTAAGTGATAATTATATTTCTGCAGACTGTAGATTCTTTGACTCACTTCGAGTATCTATTATGAAACTTTACAAAAATTAGATCAGTTTTGCAAAAAATATTATTAGAACACTAGTGTTGTAGTACTCCACATTTCCATGCACTGCTTATTTATTTATTACTTCGCAATTTTCTACTAATCATTAAATTATACATGTACAGATTGTTAATAACTAAACTGTTTAACTAAAAATAAAATAAAATTGTAGACAACGTGTTCCAAGAATCATGGCATGTAGTCCAGTCAAATGAGACAAATCAAGTGAAAAAAATCCTGAAGATTTAAAACCTAGCATTATTGTTGGCAATATCTACTGCACATTATACTAAACATCCTGGGGAAGGGGTGGGTGTCTTTAAAGATTTTTACTTTCTTGTATTTGCAGAGCACATGTACACAATTATATATCTGTGTGTGTGAGAGAGGTGAGGAGGAGGAGAGGAGTGGAAAGAGGAGAGAGAGGTGAGAAAGAGGAGAGAGTGTGTGTGTGGAGAGAGAGGAGTGTGAGAGAGAGGTGTGGAGTGGTGAGAGAGAGTGGAGTGGTGAGAGAGAGTGTGAGTGGTGAGAGAGAGTGGAGTGTGTGAGAGAGAGTGTGAGTGAGAGAGAGCGTGAGTGTGTGAGAGAGAGCGTGAGTGTGTGAGAGAGCGTGAGTGAGTGTGTGAGTGTCTGAGTGAGTGTGTGAGTGTCTGAGTGAGTTTGTGAGTGTCTGAGTGAGTTTGTGAGAGAGTGTGTGAGAGAGTGTGAGTGTGAGAGAGTGTGAGTGTGTGAGAGAGAGAGAGAGTGTGTGTGTGTGAGAGAGTGTGTGAAATCAGAAAGGTTGCCTTTTTAAACTGGTGCTCCTACATCACATACTTTCTTGCGAATCTGTTAATGATTAGTATGTAATATTTTATGACAATTTCTGTCTTACATTTCCAACTACAATTTGAAAATTTCTTACAGAATTGAAGCGCGAAAATACATATATTTTTATTTCTCTCATTACTGCTTACACAGTATTAACTTATGTAATGTTGCGGGAAACAGCGACGAATTTTCGGCAGAAACTGTTATTGCTGGCTCCTGGTAATGAAACAGTTGTTAAATTTAGAAAAAATATTCTCTAATACGTGGTGTAGCCAGAATCCAAGTTTTGTGGGTCCTTGATACCGAAGATTACATAAAGGACGCCTAAGAGACAGGTGCAGGTCTCGTGTTCGTTTGAGGCGGAGTCAGTCTGTAAAAGTAATTTGAGGTGGAGGCAGTTGGATATTCGTACAATCCCTTATTAATTTAATATTACAAATCACAGAACATTAAAAGAAAACTTGTATCTTATATTGTTGCAGTACAAATGGATACATGTGTTGCTACAAATATTGTGAGGAACAGCATGATTTCTTGGTAATCTTTGCATGGAAGAACAAAGTAATATCGAGGTAATTTGGAATATTTGCTGCTTCTGCTGCTCATTCAGGCATAGACACAGTTCTAATTTCTAAGATTGATCCTAATTGGTACGCACGGGGTGTTGCCGTTTTTTATTTTAATTATAATTTACTTAATTTAATTATCATTATCGTTTTAATTATAATTTAGTATTGAAAATAATTTTATAGAAACTTTTATTTAATTGACAATAATTTGAAATTAAAGCTATCTGGCTACTTTGGTTATGAAGTTCCAATTTAACAATATGTCAAATTTTTAAACGAAAACAGCGCTCTGCCAATGAATTCTGTGTATTCACGTCGAACATAAATGCACCAATGATGCGCGATGCCTATTTTAGCCGTAAATAAAATTATTAGTTTATATTAACGTGAACCAACGGCGGCTATCACTCTCGCCTTCTGTTATCAGAGCGGCGTTGCAGCAATGGGTAACAAGAAGCAACAATGGCTGCTGATTTTGTACGGCATACGCATTTGGCAAATCAGCGATTTTGAACCGCTAGAAACAAAATACAAATGAAAAATATAATATTCATCAAAACTACTCTTTACACGAATTACTCGTCATTCTGCCCTCATTGTGCAAAACTGAAATAATCAATTGTTTTAACTTTAATAATTTAATTAATGGAGCAATTTAAAATACATTCAATGATTAATATTAATGTTTTTTTCAAGATACGAATGACAGCGTTCAAGCACCATTCAAAATACATTGCCATTGAAGTGACACCGCCTCAATAGAAGCGCGTGAAATTCGATTTTACCATTTCGCTCTTGTTCAATTTTCCAAAAATAGTGGCTAGAAAATGGAACGAGCACCACTTTCTTTACTGTTCTTTGCTGCATACGTGAAAAAGTTTAAAGAAAATAATTAGAACCGTTTCTCAGAAAATAATTATTTAAAAATTATACGAATCACGCAAAATGATGCAAAATTACTAATATTTTCGCAGAATTGAACTTACTCTTATTGAATATGTTTTTGGTGAACACATTTCAATTAGAAAATATTTCCATAGTTGTAGGGGAGGTGTCGCATTTTTTTTTTTTAATTTTTGCAATTTTCGAAAAAATCAGGGATTTCAACGGAAATGAGTCCTGCACTTTAAGCGTTTTATATGCTATCCGAGGTCAACATTTGGTGTCGTTTTTAAGAAGGAATGGTAAAGAAATAAATGATCGTTTGACACCATTACGCCAAACTACTATTTTCGAAAGATTAAAATCCTGACATTGGTGTAAGATATTTTGATGGAGATCTTTCGTTTTAATAAAAAATAATCAAGTTTTAGTTATGGGAAAACGTCAGTAAATTTTGAATATTTACAATTTTCGAAAATTCAGGTATTTCAACGAAAATCAGACCTGTATCATTTATCCTTCACCCTATCCGAGAACAAAGATTAATCAAAAATTGTGGCCTTTCCAGGCAAAGTACCCCCCAAATTAAAATATCGGTTTCAAATTCAAGGGTCCGCGACATCAGCCAGATCGATTTGGGAATATAAATTTTGGAGAAAATCTGCTGAACGATTTAGGTGCTAGCGTTGATAACAGTCAGCATTGCTGTCAATCAATTTTTCGGTGTCAAGGACCTGCAAAACAAGGAATCTGACTACAATTCGGGCTTGTAAGAAGATTTTTTTTTTATATTTAGCAACTGGATTTATGCACTTTTTGTTATCAGAGCCTGGCAATGTTTGTGCTGAAAATTGCCGTTTTTCCTGCAGCGATTACATAATCTTCTATATTGCGTGAGCACAGTGAGCGAGAAAGTAAAAAGCTTAAAATGTTATTAATGCAAATTTCATTGTTTTTTTTTCAGCTGGATGGAAAGCTGCAGCCTTCGGTGCAGCTGGTTTTGCAGCATTTTCTACTGTTATTGACTATTACATGCACCATTTATTTTAAAATATATTATAAAATATGTGTATATAATGTCCTATTACTCTGTAAATTAAGAAATATCTTTATTACTTTGATGTGTATGTGTTTTTTTGTTATAAACCTAGTTCAGTAAAATCTGTTTTTTGTATACCAGCATTATAAACGAGGTTTTCTGTTGCAAGAAATCGTTCATAAAAGGGCCTTTACAGCAATAAATGATGACGTAATAGGGTTTTAGCGGCACGAATGATTGCGTCATCACACACGTCATAGTTGCGTCACAACTCACCTTTAAAATTGACGAACGCTGTGGAATTGTATGAAGAGTTCACAGAGTAACCATACAACCAGAATAACCAAAGATTTTTATTCTTGAATATACAAATCAGTTTACATAATTACATTATTTATTGATGTTACTATTAATGGAGCAGTCTGTGAGGTTTTGAAAGGATAAAGGAACAGAACCAGGTACATTAAAAAAGTTTTAGTTGATGAAGTAACACATGTTATTTTCGTCATTTGACACTATTCTTCTAGCTATCTTTATTTTATTCTGAATTGATTCCTCAATGCAGACTTGCAACATTTGATGATCGCCATCCTCCATGACGCTTAAGGTTGTAATATCAGCGCCACTGTCCACTAATATCATATCCATGATCTCCTGAATGAATGTCCAGAATATTTTTCGTGATTTTGAAATTGGTTTTTGGCAATAAGTATAGGAATTTTTCCAAGAATGTTAATCCCAACAGGTTTACAACTGCATTTACCTTTATTTTAAAACAAGAAAACTTTATTGTGTTTGAATTTACAAGCTCTTAAGGTAACTTTTTGTACAAATCTATATAAGAGAATCCTTCATCAGGAAATAACGGTAAATTTAGTTTGTTAGTTTTAGTTTTCACTTTGACAACTAAAACAGAACTTCTTCAGAGACATCAATGGTATATGTTATAGCACCTCTGCTCCATAAAAGCTCCAAATATGCCGAAAATCAAAATAACCTGAAAAAGAGAGCAAAGATGTGTTCCATTAGTTCACAAATATTTCAAATAAATATAACTTTAAATACCTTCATCAAGAGGATACTTCTATCAGCTGCTTCTACTAAAAATTTGTTCACATCAGCTTGGGAAAAGATATACTTTTCTTGCTTGCAACCGACATCGCTTGTTTCATGTACAATTGAACTTTATTAAAAGCAGAAATATCAATATCTTTAATTTTGACTTATCTTCAATTCCCGAGTGACTACAATTCACAAACTTGATGTCTACATACTGCTGACTTCAATGTAATAAAAATTAGAAAATCAGACCATCACTAAAACTCAATTAGGTATGTCAATAAAGTAAGAGACACTAACTCCGATATGTATGCCAGAACAACTGATTCGCATATAATCTTCACGTTCTTTGTTGTTTCCATCCAATTTTTAAATTTGTTGTACTTTTTCACAATGCACTTTGACTTCATGGTATTAAGCATTGTTCTGCCTTTCGTGGCTTGTTCAACAATTTCCTGTGGCAAGGAATCCATCTTTCTCGCATGCTCTTCTGCAATCGCTCATCAGCCGTCCAAAATGCGTGACGTCAAGTAATACCAATGTCAATGTTGCCAACAGTAAAACTGCTTGCAATTAGTTCATACCCACTGATTCTTGCATAAATTTATAATGCTGTTATACAAAATAGTAGTATGCAACTCGTTTATAATGTTGCTTTATTGCATTCGTATAAATTTGAAACTTGCTCCTAACGTCGCTCGTTTTCAAAACATGTACTCATGCAATAAAGCTTAACATTATAAACTAATTGCATAAACTACTATTAACCCGGAATCGATCGGGACGAAACGAAATTTGTTGCTTAGGGAGATTTCCGTTTTCTGCAGGAATGTACATTTTACGACCCTTATGATATTATTTCCGTCCTGATCTTGTAAATTAATGGAAATAAAACAAAATAAAAAGTACACGATTTTATTATGATTTTTAAAATATATTTACTTATAACGTATTTATCAAAGAAATCATTCAAAAATGAATATTAAACATTCTCTATAGACTGCTTTTGAGTTTCTCTTGCTTCCATAAGTTTGGCCTTTTCATCCAATTTTCGAGTTCTAGCCGATGCATTCATTATATTAAAAATATCTTGCGTCTCAGCCAATTGCATTAAATTCACAGTAATTCTATTTTATGAAGATTTTCCCGTAGAGGCCATGAAAAACCGTTCCGTTTCCGTATTGAACAGGTATTGTATTATGCTGTGTAAAATACAATGTAACTTGACGGCCCAGAGAAATTTTCCGGTTAAGGCAGGATTTCGGCTTGTACAGGTTCCACTTTAGACAGATTTTACTGTATTTGATTTCAGATTACAGTGATATGATACTATCTCCTTGTGTAGCAAATTTTAATCCATTTCCTGTAGTGATAAGGAAAATTTAAATTAATTATCTAATGTATTTTTTTGTATATCGCTAATATACTTGTGCATTAATAGCTTGTGGATTTAAAAAGTTTATTAACGTTAGTTCCTTGGTTAGTAACTGACTTGAATTCTTTTTACTTTCTCGTATAATTACGTATATACGTAGTAATATATTTAGTATAGAGAAAGTTATGTAATGCTACGCCAAAAACTGCGATATTTTGAAAGAAAAACTCGTATTGTGGAGCCCTCACACTGTAAAAGTAGATTAAACCTCTTCTAATATGTAGTAAATTACATGTTACATAACACGTTCTCTAGTCGGATTTCAGAAATTGTGGGACCTTGATACCGCAAAAGTGTTTTTACGTTCTGTATCTGTACATATATACGGTAACAGTAGTAGCCTGTATAAAAGTTATGCAATGCTGTGGAAAATCAATTTTGAGATTTCACTAGAAATACACGTTTCGGGGTCCCATGATACCGAGAAACGGTTGTTTTTTCCAAACGTCCGTCCGTTAGTGACCACTAGCCCCGGATAACAAAAAGTGGATAAATCCAGTTGTTAAACTAAAAAATACTATAACACGTCGTGCAGCCTGAACTAATGCTCAGGGTCCCTATATCGAAAATCGATTGATAGCAAAAACTTTCTGTGGACAACGCTAGTGGCTAAATCGTTCAGAGGATTTTCAACAAAATTGATATTCCCCGATTGATCTATCTGGCTGATGGCACTCCTTGAATTTGAAAACGGTATTTTAATTTTGGGGTACTTTACATGAAGCATCTGGGACATTTTCAAGATAATGGGCTCGTACGTTTTTTATTAAAACTTTCTTATTGATAGTGTAAAAGATATCAAGAGACTACTGCCGGTTTCATGTTCCTGAAACACCCTCATTTTTCTAAAATTGAAAAAATTCAAAAAATTTTCCGCGCTTCGTACAACTACAATTATGAAGTTAAACATTTTTCTCTGAATGAAATGACAGGGAGCGGTAGCTCAGTGCATCAATGATGTCACTGCGCCTCTGATCAGTGTCCTAGGTGCGAGTCCTCCGATTTGAGGGATTTTCGACACTAGCTTTCAGCTAGGTCGAATTCAGTCACGTCTGGAGGAGAATCTCCCAGTGGGCTATTGCTGTGATCGGTAGTTTTCCGTGGTTTCTCCGATCAACACCAGGCGAATGCCGGAGCAGTACCCTACCAAACGGGCCAGGGGTCGCGCGCGATCTGTCCTTCCTCTTCCTTGTCCTATCCTCTCCCCTTACACATACACACACTAACATGCACTACACAACCACACATTCCGGGAGATCTTTCGGTAGCTTAGAGCTTGTCGCAGCTGGGGCGGTGTCCCGCTGCTGGCAGAGTCCTGGTTAGGGGGACACCCCACTAGCCGACGTTCAACTCGGCGCCAGATCTCGCCATCAAGTGGGGGAAGATCACCGCCATCTCCCGAGAAAAACATGCACTACACTAACGGGACTAATGACCAAAGCAGTTGTGCCCGGAAACTCGAAAAAATCAATCTTAATGAAATGTGTTCATGAAAAAGAAATGTAAAACTAATGCTATGTTCAGTTTTTCGAAAACATGAATATTTTGTATCAAACATAAGCAGTTTCCATTTTCTTTAATGCATTTTTTCTTAAAAACGTCCCTATTTTTGTTAAATTTGGATCTGAGATAGCGTAAAGGACGCTGGTCCTTTGGTGAAGAGAATGGTTTCAGTCTCATGTTCGTTGAAAAACCTGATTATTTCGAAAATTTAAAAAAAAAATTGTTTTTCTCGGCGTCTTCCTACAACTAGAATTGGGAAGGCACATTTTTCTAAAATGAAATGTTTTAATCAAAACATCAAGTAAGGCCGTTGAATTTTTCAGAAATATATTTTAGTGTAATTTGGCGTCAAACTAAGTCGCTCGCGCCGAATATCCTGCGCTTCCTGAACGTAATATGAGAAATGATTCCAGGCAGTTGGATGCTACGTAAGTTAGAATTTGTATATTATTTCATATTTTTCGAGCTTTTCTAACATTTATAATACGTTTACAATTTAATCTTTTAGAAATTCTTTAAAGCCTATTTGAGATGTATGAAATAAAAATTGCTAGCCTTCAGGGAATAACAGATTAGAATGCAAGAATATCAGATTAGTAAACACGACGCGCTTTCAGATTGCCAACATGGATTTAGAAAATCAACGGAAACAGCCATATTTTCTTTTCTTAAAGATGTCGCCTGTCATTGGATCAAAACGAGGCACCTATTGATGTTATTTCTAGATCTCTGTGCGCTTTTTGACGTCATTGATCATGACTAAATATTGGATTTTGGGCTAAAAAATCGTCTTTTAGGCGCATAAAAAGGCACTGAAATGTCAAAAATAAGGAGAAAAAATGAACTGCGGTATTTTATACAATAAAATGAAAATTTGTTTGTTTTTCTATAATGTTTTTTTAATTTAAATACACAAAACAAGGTACATATATTTTAATATTAAATAAGATTTACATATTATTCATTACAACTCTCTTACATTTTAAACCTGTAGTTTGCACTGCAATACATTGTCAGTAACTTTTCAAGGTTCTCAATTTCAAATTTGTGACGTTTGGGAGATAAAAGCAGTTTGAATGCAGAGAAGGATCTCTCAACATCTACTGATGTGACTGGAATATATTTTAGAACTGAAACATTAGCAATACTGAAACATTCTGGTAGTTTACATTTATTTCCACTTAAAATTTCGCTTACTGACTTTATGTTGGCATATCCAGGATTTGTTTTCAAAACATTTTTAACTTTTTCGCTTATTCGTTTTCCTTGATCACTTGGAACTTT
Organism: Teleogryllus oceanicus; assembly: GCA_964035755.1. Taxonomy (NCBI): domain Eukaryota; kingdom Metazoa; phylum Arthropoda; class Insecta; order Orthoptera; family Gryllidae; genus Teleogryllus; species Teleogryllus oceanicus. The sequence goes on from CAXIVR010000013.1 coordinate 22,095,097, forward strand.
TTCTAACTGCTCTACTGCTGACACAAATATTGACATGGAATTACATAAAGTCAAAACTCTAGTTTCTAATTTTTCAATTACATCCGCAAGGAATACAAGTTTGAACTTTACATATGCAAGATTATTTTAAGATCTTCATTTCGAGCACAAATTTGGCGTCTTGTATAGACTGTATCATCATCAGAGAGTTCGTTCACAGCTGCAATTTGTTCAAAATATTTACTGTAATATTCCACTGCCCTCAACCAAGTTCCCCATCGAGTTACTATAGGTTCGGGCGGCAGAGGTGTTTCTGGCAACTTCTGTCGAAAAAAATTCTTGTGGGAGATTTTAAGAAAATCTTTTTGACTGACGAAATCAGTTTATTTACTGAAGGAAACATTTTCCTAACCTCTTCTGCGACACGGCAGACCCGCGAACAAGACATGTCAAATGGGTTAGATTAGATAGAAGGGTTTCAAAGCTTCCCGGCGCAAACTTCATAAGGCGCTGCGTCTGTGAGAAGTATAAGTACCTTCGATTCCTTACATTGAGTATGCCAAACGCCATTAGAGTTTTGAACCCTGCATTTACAAAATAAGCAATTGTTTCAGAATTTGTTTTCCAGTGACTTCGAGCACAAGAGACGGGAGCACCCGCATCATGCTCCGCTTCAGTTTCCCGACAATTAAGTGAGCAACGTATCGCCCTAACGGGTCCGTCGTTTCATCAACCGAGAGCAATGGTCACCATGTCGGTACGAATATCTGTTAGCAGCTTGATACAGAATCCAAATAATTTTTTCGCAGAGTTGATTCGACGGTATCGCCTGTTTACACATTTCTTCAAGAAAGATTTAAATACTGGGTTTTCTAATGGCGTTCCGATGGGATGTTGGCACCACCAAAGCCTGACATGTCGTAGAAAAACTGACTTTGTTTGCTCGATGTGGAAGATGCAGCTTCAAAACGTCTGTCGACAGCCTTCTGTTGTATTTTGATGTTAGCTTGATGAATGTTGGTCTTTTCATGTTGCGAAAGGTGGTATTTCTTTTCTGAAGATATCTAGAAATAAACATCTTGCAACTAATTCATGGATAATACTAATAATTGTAAAACGAATGGTTTTGTCGTGTAAAGATAAACATTTTCCTTCTTTGAAAAATTTAAAGGAAAAATAATATAAATTAAAATTTAAAACTTACCGTTTTATCACAAATACGGCATAGTATAATGCTACCATCGGTGGTGTAGCAAGAATATTCCGTCACCCACTGACGAAGTAGTGAAGCTTTATTTGCTCCTGTTTCGTCATTGTAGTTTTAAAAATACCTAAACTATCGTACGCACAACCAACTCTTGCTACAGTGCAACTGCTACTGAACGGAATCTTCAGCGGAAGCGATCAAATAACCACACAAGCGAAACGAAAAGACGCCCTATCGTTTTTCTCGAAGATCAGCAGCATCATCACACTGACCTGACTTAGTGGATTCACAGAGGATGGAATACTTGCTGCTAGCTGGTGTAGGCACGTGAGGATGTGAAGTGTCCATACGAAAGATATTGCCCACTGCGATAAACTTTCTTTGTAGTATTAAAAAATGCATCATTGCATTATTGCATGCTTGGCGCCTCCTAAAGTCAATCGACCACGTTTTCAAATCATATCTGGTATTTAGGAAATAAGGAAATGGAGAAAAATCTATTGGTATACTTTTAGGAATTCTCTCATATTTTAAAATATAAAGACGTGAACTGAAGGTTTCGTATTCATTCGTCACATTGGACCATGACCTATTTTCTGACACAGCGTTGTGTAATAATAATAATATATAAAAAGCAAAAAAGTCCAAAAGGCATTTAAGTCCATCCAAAAAAAGTCCTAAAAAGGCATTTAAGCAAAAAAAAGCAAATATAAGCATTATAAAATTTTGTCATATGTCATCATGTGTCATGATTCGTGCACATATATTATCAGCCTTTAAATAAGTTCGCTAGGAAAAAATAGGCATTTCCCTTAACATCCGATGTCTAATCATGACATTTTACTTTCAAAATTACTTCCTTCATATGGAATCCGTGGTATTGCCTAGATTGCTTGTGTTCGTACCTTGAACAACGATCTCAGAGAGTGGAAATACTTTACTGGATTGATGGAACATTACGTACGCACCTTTCCGACTCTTTGCCCATTGCACGTGGAGTTCCTCAAGGATCGATTTTAGGCCTTATTCTGTTCCTACTTTACGTAAACGATATGCCCTCGACGATTCGAAACGGAAGAACGGTTCTCCTTACGGATGATACGAACATCCTTTGCAATAAAGAAACCGTAAATGTACAATATCAGATGTTTCAAATTGGTTTCGGAATAACAAATTAATACTAAACGAAAAGAAAACGGTTTTAATGCAGTTTTCCATTTCGAATAAACCATTCTGTGCTCCATTGAAAATGAACCGTGTACCATTGACTGATGTTAAGGCAACAACATTTTTAGGTCTCTCAATTCAGTCAAACCTTAAATGGAACGTCCATTTAAATTAATTGAACACAAAATTAAGTTCATTATGCTACGCGTTCAGAATTCTTGCAAATTCAGTCAGCCTTCATACTGCTCGTTGTGTATATTTCGCGAATGTTCATTCCCACCTGAGATATGGCAATATTCTAGAAATACATCTATATTTTCCAGACTTTAGATTACAAAACGAATTGTACGAGTAATAACCAAATCCCACCCACGTGATCTGGCGTAAGCCTCTTCATTAATCTAGAATTTTACCATTACCTTGTCTGTTGATTTACGAATCAGTGGCTTTGTCAAAATGACTGTTAAGGGCGGGAATATTTTCAGAAAATGCCGAAGTCTATTACTATAACACTCGACGTAGAAATCATATTCACCAGGTGACAGTATCAACAGCTCATTACAAAAAATGCACATACAATACATGTACATTATTTTACAACACTTTGCCAGATGACATTAAACGATTAAATTCGATAGCAAAGTTTAAATCCCAAGTGAAATCGTTTCTGCTGCATAACTGTTTCTATACTATTAGAGACTATACTGAATATCACAAGGAAAGTAATATTAATTTTAACAATGATATTTAATGTATTATTTACCATAGACTGTATAATTATAAACAATATGTAACAAGTATTGTATCGCAGCCTCCGGGTCAATGACCCCCATCTTGATCAGGTTTTTCGTCCAGTTTCCCTGATCCATCGAGCAAATGCTGAGATGGCCCCTTGTTTTGCTTCTGGACATAAATGCAACTTCATTGACTCTGCACGTCTTCTAGAATTCTGTGGGAAATATAGTTATTCGAATTCTCGTTTCCATGTTGTCACGGCAGGAAGTATTATTCGGAAGGACAACATGGATAAGAGCCCAAAATTATTGCTTATTTATCCTTGAAAATATATTTTCTTACATGGGAGCTTTTTTTTAATTCAAGTAGTATATGACAGTGTAGGGATCTCAGAATTTTGAAAATGTGCACACAATTCACTTCTCCCCATAGCACGTCATACGTAATTTTAACTGTTTTTTGACGTAAAATAAATAAATAAAACCTCCAACAACCAATGTGCACAAGTACATTATACCAAAAGGGTACATTCTCTTTAGGTATACAATTCTAGAACAAATTACCAAAAAACGTGAAAAACGTAACAGGATTATACAACTTCAAGAATAAACTCAAACACGTCCTTGGGCAAAAACCTTTTTTATAGTGTTCAGAAAATCCTCAATAGCCAATATGTGCAATGTGATTTCAGGTGCTGCAGTAGGACTAGGTAGAAAAAACCTGGCCAAAACCTATCTCCTTCTCCTCACCATTTCAATATTTAAACATGAAATATACTAATTGTTAAATTGTAAGTAGTTGTTACCTTAATTGATATCATGTTCTGTTATTATTGTTATTAGTATTATTGTTATTATTAATAATATAAGTAGTAGCAGTTAAGTCACTAGACCAAGTAAATGTTATTTTAAAAATGAAACAGTACAAATCCTGAAATGTTAAAATATTTTAAATTAAAATATGTTAAACTGTTTTGCTACTAAATAATATCTTACTATATAATATTTTAATCTATCTGTAATAAGTATTGTAATATATAGGGCTAATGACTAGAGGCTAATGACCATCTCAATCTTTTTTTTTTTTAATATATATTTGCCTTTTCCCTGGTCCTTTGAGCAAATGCAGAAATGGCCCCTTGTTTTGCGTCTGGACAATAAATGTAACTTCTCTGCACTTAAGATGATGTGTGCAATTGTACTCCCTCCATATACATCACATTTGACTCATCATACATGATTGTAATTGTATATGTGACTCAATAAAGTATTATTATTAATAGCAAATTAAAACCTAATGTATTTTTAGTATGTATTTAAATACTTATTTGCAAAGTATTTTGGCTAATTTTACTATTAATACAAACTAAATTTAAAGTTTTTTGCCCAGTCCTGTATATTTAAGGTAATATCAATTTTCAATACATATGTATTTCGCTACATAGTTGAAACTAGTAAAAATAAACACGATTATTTCTAGTGCGGTGTATTGCAATGACAGGAGAAAAATATTTAGTTCTCCCTAATTTGCTTTTTTTTATTTTTACGATAATACTAATTTTCGAAATTTATTTAATAAGTTATATAGCTGAAACAAATGCAATAGTTTTCATCAAAGTATAATAGCCTTGGAGGTAATCATGTTTAATAGTGTGTTTTCCTTGCTGAAAGTAATCTCTTATCCACATGCTCCTCTCTCTTTTTCTCTTCTTTCGACCGATTATAAAATAAGCTACCGAAATTGCCGCGCAAATAGCTGGATCCGTTGTACAGAACATATCTGAAGCGCCGTGTGGACAGGGCAGCGCACGTACGCTATTTATTTATTTATTTTATTTATTTTAGGTCAAAAAAACAGTTAACAACTGCGTATGACGTGCTATGGGGAAAAGTGAATTGTGTGCACATTTTCAAAATTCTGTGATCCCTACCTAAGTCATATACTACTTAAATTTTGCATTTTGAAAGGGAGAAAAAAAACAAAAACTCCCATGTAATAAAATCTATTTTCAAGGATAAATAAGCAATAAATTTTGAATTTTGAAAGGGAGAAAAAAAAACAAAAAAACTCCCATGTTCTAATAAATGGTTTCCGCTCTGTTGAACGTTCGTCTTTCACTTTGGGCATGGCAATTTTATTACCTCTCTTACGCTGCCACTACCAAAATCGGTTACCACAAAATCACATACGCCACCATTTAGAACTATTTAAGGGCTAATTAATTATACGAAAATTAATTTTTGCGTAATTAATGGTGAGCTAGCGGAAGACTACGCAGGATCTACCACAATTAGTTACCGCAAAACCAAATATGTCATATTGTAGAGCGATTTAATTGCTAATTAATTACGCAAAAAAATTATTTTTTCTCTTCAATGTTTTGCATAATAAATGGTGAAGCTAGCGAAGATTACGCTGGATCTACCACAATTGGTTACTACAAACCAACATGCCATCTTATAGGAACGATTTAATTGCTAATTAATTACGCAAAATTTAAATTAATTGTTCTTCAAACTTTCGAGTAATTATTTGTGAACTGCCGAGCGCGCCTGCAGCAGCCGGCTGGTCGACCTGCTGGCCGCGTGACGTCACGGGTAAGGGTAGCCAGCGAGCGCGCCAGACAAGCACCCTGTGGAGAGGGTGCTGACCAGACCACCGGCACGGCCGCCCGCTCGGCTGACAAATTTAAATGAAATATACGAACAAGGCGAGTGCTCACTTCCATATTGAAAAAAATTGTTCCATTACTATTTGACTCCTGTCCTCAAATGCTGACTGATTTTTGTAGGTCATCACATATGTTTGTTGACGTCATGACATTGTTGACAAGAAATATCTATATTCATATCCCTGTAAAATATTAAATTTCAAACAATCTGCCATCCCCTTTTCCAAATAGTCTTCCTTATTTCTTAAATACATGTAATGACAGTGTTGTCGAAATATTTGTTTTTTAAATCACTGTAGTTTTAACTAATTGGAGTTGATGTACGTAATCCACAAAACAGAGATCTGGTTTGAGCCCTGATATAATAAGTAGGCATTATGAATCGTTGACAATGTTGTAAAGTCTTAAATAAAAGCAAACCAATTTTTCAAAGAACTAGTAGAATTAAAATCTTACTACAATCTAGTAAAATATCAAGATGAGTAAAGTAAAAATATACATAATAATGAAAGCCAAATATTAAATTAAGTATTAAGTATGTTGGCCTTTTTTTTAGAGAGTGGTAAGTAGAAACACAAAAAATATGTAATTACATTGAAATACGGTCTCTAGTGATGAGGATCTACGAAAATCAGTCATCATTTGAGGACTGGAGTCAAATAGTAATGGAACTAATGTTCGAAAGAGAATGTTTACTCTCCATAATAATTAAATATCGACACATGTCCAAAGAGGCGTCGTTCGCATTAGCGATTTAAAACTAGCAGATGCTACAAAAAATGTCAAAAATTCAAACCTTGATTTATAAATAATATCACATAGGCAATGTTTTGCGATATAGCCCGACACAATTAAAACAATACAGTTTCAACAAAAACTTGTATCGATATCACGGTTGTTTAACGTACTACGATTGAATCAATTCTTTTCCAATATATCGTACACGCTTATGGTCATTCAGCGATCATCTGCAATGTACTTGGACGACCTTCATTAACATAACAAAATATTGGTATAATGTTCAATACTGAAGTCGTGAAGTCTCCGCCAGTTCGTGTATTTCATTTAAATTTGTCAGTCAGCCGGGCGGGCGGCGGCGGCCTGGCGCGCTCGCTGGATACCCCCTCACCCAGACGTCACATCGGCCAGCCTGTCGGCCGATCGCGGCTGCGGCCGTTCAAGCACCACTACTCGGAAGTTTGAAGAGCAATTAATTTAATTTTTGCGTAATTAATTAGCAATTAAATCGCTCTATAAGATGGTATATTTGGTTTTGTGGTAACTAATTGTGGTAGATCCAGCGTAATCTTCCGCTAGCTCACCATTAATTACGCAAAAACTTGAAGAGCAAAAAAATTAATTATTGCGTAATTAATTAGCAATTAAATAGTTCTAAATCGTCGCGTATGTGGTTTTGTGGCAACCGATTTTGGTAGTGCCAGCTTAAGAGAGGTAATTTTATTCCCGTGACGCACAGAAAAGACGCATCGTGTGGACGCGCCATATGATCACGTCAGTGGCATGCATTCCAGGTAGATATGCTGCGCCTACCCTGGAGAAAAGATAGTTAAACGTAATTATTATATTTTGAAATCACCATTTACGCCATAGAGAATTAAACTTGGTTTTTAAAATTCTGCCACGTAATGGTACACTGATTCGCGTAGGCGCGCGATCCTTCATTGAGTCCTTCACCGCTGTTGCTGACAAAGACAGAAAACGGTTGAAAGAGACGGAGGTAATGGGCGCCGCAACCCGGCCCGAACTGAGCATGACGTTGTTCACCGTCTAAATACAGTTCGCGCGCGCGCTCTTGATTTTCTGGAAGATCTGTCTGGTTGTATGCAGCACGCTGGTAAGCGCCGCCACCCGTGGCCACTGCAGCGGCATGCCGCCCAGGCTGGCTCTGAATTGAGCTTGCAGATGTGTTCGCATGCCTACGAGTCGACAGACTGGTGTAAGCGCCGCCTACCAAGTAATGCCATGGTCTTTTTCTTGTGGATTTATTTGATCTGTGCGTGTTATCCACAATGTGCATATTATTTTTGGGTGCACTGCCTTTTAGTGTTACATAACGGTAAGATACTGTGCTATGGCAGAAAATACATTTATAATTGAGGATATTAAAAAAATATATTCGGTTGTACTTTTGTGGAGAAAAGTGAATTATTCGTATAGTGAGGCCTGTTCCAGAACAAGTCTTCAGGTTTTTACGCAAAGAAAAGGGAATGGAGCATCTCCGCTACTCCTCAAAATATGAAAACACCAGTTGGTTAATTGGAAACAGGAAACTAATAATTTATTTTGCTGGGCCATAATCAGTGTGTTCCCATGTTCGTAATGTGAGGAATAAAGAACGTTATAACATTTCGCACAGTCTCTCAAAAACAATCACAAAAATAATCAATAACAGTCTGTGTCCACTTATTCAGTTGGCCAGTTTTGAAGTTTCAGCATTGAAATTTAAATTGATCTATCAGATGTAACGCAACATAATTACATCGAACGAATAAAGTCATATTAAAATCTCTGATTGACGCGACAATTTTTTTTCAATGTAGGAATTGCCTTTCGGAAGGCATCGTAAAAATGAGTTTGTTAGCAAAGGCTACGTTGATCGAACTTCTAAATTTGTTGAGTAAGTATGTTACGACCTTACAACAATACTTAAAATTTGCCAAAACATTTCAAGGCACTTCTAAAAGAATTCAAAATGATTTTATTTTTGCAATTAGTAATTTCTTGAGCAAATCTATTAAAGAAAATATTTCCATGGCTCAGCATGTTGCAAGTGTTTTAGATGAAATATAAATATAGATAAATATTGATGATAAAATATAGTCATTGATCAAATGCTATGTCGTGGGGGAGAGGGCAGTGCAAAGGAAGCTTCTTAAGAGTTGTGAGTGTTGCCAAATAAGCACGAATAATAGTGTCTCTTATTCGGGATGAAGCGTTCATTACGTTCCGAAAGAAAACTTACGGGTTTTTACATGTGAAGCGTTCAAATGGCAGAGGTTGATAATTGACTTTTGGTTCACTGATAATTGTGGGTGCTTATGGGAGGACTAGCGTTATTCCAGAAGACGCAATAATAATAATAATAATAATAATAATAATAATAATAATAATAATAATAATAATAATAATAATGAATAAATGGCGTACAAATGTACGATTCCAAGGTAATATCTTGGGAAAAGCTGATGTCCGAAAAGGTATATTTCAGGTCGATTCCCTATCAGCACTATAGTTTTGCCTAGCTCTAAACCCACTATCGACTCTCTTGAATAACACTAAATGTGGCTATAGACTGAACATGAAAAACACAAAAAGACTAACCCATTTACTGTACATGGATGACCTTAAGCTCTACGCCAAAACGCATGATAAATTATAATCGCTTATAAGTGTAGCAAAAATGTTCAGCTATGGGATCGGGATGAAGTTCGGTCTTGATAAATGTGGTATAATAAATATTCATAAAGGAAATGTACAAAACACAAACCAAATTTTCTGTGATATTAAACAGATACCACCTGAAGAAACTTATCGCTATTTGGGAAATCCTCAGAACCATCGACTGGACCATAATCGTATCAAGGAAGAACTTCGAATAAAATATCAAAAGCGGCTAACAAAGTAGTTAAACATTTATTAGGGGGTAATCTGATTTCAGCTATCAACACCTGGGCTGTGCCGTAAGATATGAATCGACACCGCCATTCTATAAGTACACCCCTCCTCCAGTACTGGAAACAAGTTCCACCCTTTTGTACTGGAACAGACCAGTTTTAACTGATCATACTGTCGATTACAATAGGCCAGATATTCTCCTTATAGATAAAAAGAAGAAAGAAGGAGTAATAATAGACATCGCAGTACCATTATCCCACAACATGAAACAGAAAGAAATAGAAAAAATTTCGAAGTATGAAAACTTATCTTATGAACTAAAACATGTTTGGAAATTAAATGCTACCAAAACATACCCACTCGTGATATCGGCGGAAGGCCTGGTCAGTAAAAACTTCCTTAAAAACTTAACAGAACTTAAACTACCCAAAAACGTTCTGAACATGGGACAGCGCGCAGTTTTGCTGCAAACAGCCCATATTACGATATGAAAATTTTTATCTTAAGTCCAGATATAAGATGAAGTTGTTCTTCTGTGACCGAACCTGTCCCCAAAACAGCTCTGGGGAAGGTGAGCATTTCTACCTGCAAAAATAGCTGAGAAAACGTAGGATGATGATGATGATGATGATGATGATAATAATAATAATAATAATAATAATAATAATAATAAATAATAATAGTATTTTTGATATAATGATTCAATTTAAAATGTAGAGAACTCAATAAATTTTCGTCATGTCTTCCAAAATAGGCTCCAAATCGCACTCTTGCTTACCCAGTCAAATTGGTCACGGCACGCCCCTGGATCACGTATTCTGAATCTCTGTACTTGAGTTTTTCTAACGTGGCAGCTGAATCTCCAAGATGGAACCCGGCACGACATTTTAAATCATTCTCAGTCGTGCCGCTTGATGCGGTCACGATCATGCGACATCTTGCGGCAGGACCAAGAAAGACGCAAAAAGTCGTGCCGAATTCCGCCTCTGAGATACTACCTTCAGCCGCCTCGTTATAAAAACCTAAGTACAACATGTGAGAGTTTCTTTGAATACATTCATGCAAACTCTGTGAACATTTAGAAGCCAAGCCGGCCGCGTTCCGTGGTGTGCAGACTTCTTGGTTCCGTGTCAGGCAGTACTTTGCTTTGTGTTGGTGTGCAGTAGTTGCCGTTGATGAAGTGAGGGTGAGGATACAAGCGTACACAGAACGTGTCAGCGTGTTGTGGCGTGCCGAGTGTGAAGCGGTATTTTGGCGCGAAGATTGCGAGCGCTTGTTCTCGCGAAACTTGTGTTCATTGGTGCCGGAATCTGTATTTTCCTGAAATGGCAGAGGAACAGGTAATGTATAAGAGATGAACGTGTGACGAAGGCTATGTTATTATAGAAATTAAATGGTATTGTTTTTAACTCTTACAGACTGAAACTGTGGAAAGTCGCGATGATTCTCTTAATGAACATGATCCGCATTATGAACCCATCATTTCACTTCCTGAAGTATGCATTCCGACAATGGAAGAGGAGGAGCTTGAAATGATAAAACTGTAAGTGCGTGCTTATTTAGTCTTGTTTACTTCATTCGTTATTGTTATTAATGATGTAAAATTTTACAGTCGTGCCAAACTCTTTCGGTATGACAAAAATGAAGTGCCTCCAGAATGGAAAGAGCGTGGTACTGGCGACATAAAACTGCTTAGGCACAAAGCGAAGAACTCCGTGCGAGTGGTGATGCGCCGTGATAAAACCCTGAAGCTTTGTGCCAATCATTACGGTGAATAGATATTTTGCATTATTTTACTTTTCGTATTCTTACAAATCCCAAATTATATGTTGATGTTCCTGTATATTATGGTTGTAAAAGATTTGGTTTTTAAAGTTGCTTATTAATTGGCCTCCATTTATACACAAACAATTGTTTATTAACGTTTGTGTTAACTGTGAAATTATTGACAATTTGGAAATGCATTTAATACAAAATTCCTAAGGTTGGAGTTTTTTTTATTGTAAGATTCACTTTTAAACACAGTTAATTATATAAAGGCCTGTTCCTATTCCCATAGTATAATTCTTGTATTAGCATTGCATAATCATGATCGTTATGATACAGCTTTATCATAGTACAAGTGTTTGACCAATCACAAAGAAGTTAGCAGTTGACAAATAATCATTTATTGGTCTTTATTCTATTAAATGTTTTGTTGGATTGATTAAATTACTGTGTAGAGACAACCTGTGGAGTGGCAGTGGAAAATCACGCATGCCCTCCCCTGTTTCTGAAACTCGGAAGAAAATCTGAATACTGAATCTTCCTACAGGCAACTTTATCAATAATTGAGCTGATAAAAAATAGGAACAGAGACTAAATTTTGATGAGATTTCTTTAATAAATTAATTTCTAACATGACTTGTATTTCTTGTTTGAGGTTGGACTGCACTTTAATCACTTGGGAGACCTAAATGACTTCCTGCTAGGGGGCATAACATGAATAATGCATCCTATCCTCAATGAAGGCTTTCAGTATTAAACTTTAACTTGTAGTAGCTATACATGCTTGTAGAAAATGTACTGTGTGAAACTTGATGTCATGGATATCAGTACACTTGTATGAAGTTTATGATTCTCACTAGTATCGTAATATCACTTCACACTCGTGCATTAGTACCAATCATTACATCATTTCGTAATATACCATTATGATTCACTGCTCTTTAAGGTGAAGTGATCTGCAGCCATTGTAAGCTTTGAAAATGTATCTCTTGATGTTTGACCTTAAACGAGTGGTTTTTGAGAGTTTGATGTAACACATACACATGATGTTAATTTATTATGGCTGATTTTTAGTTACTCCATGGATGGAATTGAAACCAAGTCATGGAAGCGATAGAGCTTGGGTATATAGTGTGGAAGGAGATTATGCTGATGGTGAAATGAAACAAGAATTATTGGCTGTTCGGTTTGCAAATCCAGAAAGTAAGTAATGCATGCAAGGATTTTCACTTTGTGATTTTGGTTCTCCAGGATCCACATATGTATTTTTTCAAATAATTTTGCACAATAAAACAGCAGTTGATGTTCTGTTGAAGAGTAAAGTATCCCTGGGTAAAGTAGTCTTTCTGTCCTTATAATTTTTATACTCTGCAATAGTAGTAAAGAGGTTACAGTAGTTTTGTATTACGTGGCTTCTAGATGGTTAAAATTTTGGTCAATATATTGTATAATAATATTGCTGGTGCAACATACATGATGCAATATTATTGCTCTATATGTTAGTTCATCTCTGACACTTCTTCAGACAACATGTGGAATAAGAAGAAAACAGCAAGTTGTGTAGCCATTGCATTATGTATATTTTCAAAAAGAAAAAAAAAAGTGCAGATGGATGAAGGAATGGCTCCAGATAATAAATTAATACTCGTGGAAATTTATTAACTGAACCAATTAAAGAACAGAGTGATTTCAAACCTTTCTGTGACTAGATATATTATTTGATGAACTGTTGAGAATGGTCTCGCCTGAAACTTCTTTTCTGTTTGTACATGTAGCCGTTTTAGTCGATGTTCACTTTAAACACTGTGAAGCTATACATGGGTTTTTCTAACATGGTAGCTGACGGTATTATGTTCAAGATGGAATATAGCACGACTTTTCACATCTTCCTCTGTCGTGCTGCTAGAGTTGCTTGATCTGCAGCACTGCTTGATACAGTCACAATCCTGTGACATCTTGCAACAGGAGCAAGAATGATGCAAAAAGTCGTGCCATATTCTATCTGGAAGACAATACCCATAGCTGCTACGTTATGAAAACCCAAGTATACAACTGACACTTGCACAATATGAGTTACAGTTGACTCAATGTTTTCTAGATTGCACAATAAAAATCAAATTAGCTTTGATATGTTGCACAATCCTTAAATCTACAGACAAAATATTATTGTACAATATCCATAATTGTGTAATATATTGACACAAATATTGACCTTATAGGGGCCACTTTAAGACAAAAGAAATACGAAATATTAATTTTTGGTTGAAAGGCTCTTATTTGGTTAAAAGCCTGCTTTTCGTTTCTGAATTTCTTGAGGGTAATATTCAAAAATTTTCTGTGTTGTCTGTTTAACTTGTTTGAACATTACATTTTGACTGGTATTTAGTATTAGCTAAGCTAACTAGCTAAGAAGTTCAAGAACTCCTTTTGCAGCTTGGTTTTTCCTTCTTAACAATTAAATTATGTAATGTTATTTATGGTGGATTATATACAATTATAGGCACAACTCTTCTTGAGCCCCAGAATACCTATCCCAGCACCTTTACTAAAATGTTGGAGAAAATGCTATTCTCAAAACTGTTCTCAGAAGCAATTCAAATGTGCTAAGATTAGTAGATGGTATAATTAATAATGTGAAAAGATGGATAGATATTAAAAACCCACATTTGGTGATTGATTAGTGTGTAAAGATTATAATAAAGCAATGTATCCTAAATGTGTGTGTGTGTGCAGTTTTGTTGTTGTTGTCGGAAATAAAAGGTATTGTTACCTAGGGGAGAATTAATGGATATACTCTTATAGAAAGAGTTGCTATCAGATTGTAATTTGTTTCAAACAATTGACTAAAATTACAAAGCTGTTGGATAGTCGGGGAAGGTTCCACTCACCCTCTTATCTGCCAATGTTTCCTTTATTACAGTTCAAGATCTCTATAATTCTGTATAATTAAAAAAGATAATGTTTTGGAATATTTAATCATCTTTTTCTCTCTCCCCAACCCTGTTTAATTACTGTTCTAAATAATTTATTTTTTCATATTGTTAAAATAAATATTTATTTTGTAATGTTAATTTTAAAGAATTATGAAACTATTAAGAAATGCACATGTAAGTTATATGGATGTGTACACTCAATTTAAACACAGTGGCACTTCAGCATCATAAGCTGGAAGGAGAATGGGATCTTATAAGCCAATCAGGAGCTCCAGTGCCAAAAATTTAGGTCGTAATGATGTTCCCAATTGGATTAGTGACATGGTCTTCATCCAGCATGTGACCTCAAAGTGCCAATAATTTTAATCGGGGTACAGTTAAAAATGTATTCCAGAATGATTGTCAGGGTTCAATTATTTAATGAATAGATTCAACATCAGTCAAATATTTTTTCATTCAATAATTACTGATTATGCTTTAAAGAAGTATGAATGAGGAGTTTCTGCTGTGCAATACACACATTAAAAATACTTACAAGTAAGTGTATTCTTAAAACTTGTAATAATGATAACATTTGTAGAATTATACACTGAAATGTTTAAAACTAATCAAGACTAAATGTATATGTTGTGAATTTAAATCTGATATAACTTTAAAAATCCAATTAGATATGAAATAAATAAAAATAACCAATTATATTATTAAAAAATTAATTGTGATTAAAGTGTATAAGTTGAACAGTTGACCATACTTAATCTCCCCAATAGTTGACCATTTCATTTGGTGTTTCATGAGGTTTTGTATGGCTCATGCTCCTTGCAGGATCCAAAATTACAACCATTCTGTAATAATGTGGAGAAGTCCCTCGATATAGTGAATCAAAGATAGTTTCTTTTGGAATGTTAGAGAGATTCAAAAATCTTGTTTCACATCATTTTGTGGGCCTCAATGTATACAAATGATTCAACAAGAAAAGGGAGATCCAAGAGCAAGAATTGTTATAATAATTACATTTTTATCATAAATTTTGAAAGATAACTACTTAGACTTTTTTAAAAAAATATGATACAAATAATTGTAATCCTTCCCAATTATTATTCCTCCTTTAGAATGAGGAATTTTTAATGTTCAGCCCCATGAAGTTTTAAAGCCATAGCATGTATTTTTTGCTATTTTTTGTTTTATTAATTAAGAAATTTGAAAGTCTCTTTCTCTAGGTCTAATAGATCTTGTAAAAGTTGACAGTTTTGTTATATGCGAAGACTTATTTTTTAGATTCAAGGAATAGTTATAACTCTTTTAATTTAATTTGTGTGAATATAAAATCTACAGTAGAACCCATTAAAAAACCCTTAAACTAATAAAAAATTATTCTTAAAAAATTTCCTGGTGAATAAAATAAATATGAGCAGTGCTGAATATGTTGTCATACAAACCTTGCTTTTTCCTCTTATTCCTCTTAATAAAATCTTGCTTATTAAAATATCCCATGTAATAATATTGTTTTGTCCTGAATCAAAATTTTCTATGATTAAAAATGTAAGGAATTTGTAGTCTGACTACAAATATTTTGCTGTTAAGCCTTTCACTAATAGTTCTAAATATGAGCATTGGAATTCAAAGAAAGGACTTTCTGCGCTGCCAATTGCTCGTTGCTCAGCTTTACTTCCCTCTTCCTTGTTGTAGAACTCGCAAACCATTTATTTTGTTTCTGCTTCAAAGTCGAAGGCTTTTGTGAGTTTCTTCTTGGAATTTTTAAAACATCTTACCTAAGTTTTGTGTCTGGAACAGTTTGCATCAGCATTTTCTGCAACATGGTTCTTTTCCATTGAAATGCAATTAAAACTAAGTTGACTAACTACATTGTGCTGCTAAGAAAAATTAAATCCACCTGTTTTTACATCTCTTTAATAAAATCTTAATGTCCCATCAATGTTTTATTGTGAGGGTTCTACCATATTTACCTGCTTATAATTACATTTAAATTTGCCCACGAGAGAGAGGAAAAGGGTTTCATGAAAATTGATAACATTCATGCGGCAAATATGGTGACTAAGAATGTATTTAATTCTCTACAGTTTATTTTCTAATATTTATTTCAGATGCAAAAAAGTGGAGAGAGAAATTTGAAGAAGCAAAAGTTATAGTAGAAACTGAATGTGATATTTATAAGAACGGTAAGTCTTCCTTTGTAAGAACATTTCTGTGTATTTCACTTCAAATGTCCTTAACGAAACCCAACAATAACAACCCTTACCACACCCAACTTACGCAGCACATTGAAGGGTTACTTGAATATGCTGCGTAGGTTTTGTGTGGTAACATTCTAAAGGTAGGTTACAGGAAAAGGAAGATGTGTTACTAGGATTATAATCAGCTATAATGGTTCTGTAGCTAGTTCGAATCACTTCACATCTAGAAATGGATACTGAAAATATAAATGAAAGGAATGTCAACGGTTTTCTCTTGTGCCTTCAGGGAACCAGTGATCACAATAATATGATTTGTGCACTCTAGGCCGAGAGCCAGTATTTCCGTTTGCGGTTAATTTCGCAGCAGTTTTTACTTTCTCGTTTATTAAATTACTCCTCAGAATGCCCGGTGAGGTATGTTATATTAATATAACATACCTCACCAACTTTTTTACAATGAAAAGGACGAAAAAAGTTAAGAAAAAAGTACAATATAAATAAATGAAACATCATGTTTAATGAAACATTATCATTATTAATTCAAACAAAAATGTATTAATTATGCTTCCATCCCTTTTAATTATTTAATAAACGAGTATTTTTCCTTTGAATGAATCGTTTTTGTAAATATTTCTTTTCTAAGAAAATATTGAAAATTTCGGAGCAAGAAATACCCATCATTTTCGATTATACGGTAAGTGCTGCAGCTAGAGTATAAAGATTCAGCACTCCCGGCATCTTTCGAATTTTGAAAGGTAGAAGTACCCAATATATGGGGCGTTTTCTTCGATAATTTTGTATTGATTTTGAAGTTTCGTACATGCCAGATCAGTAAACTTGCTGTTCCTATTAAGCATAATTAATACATTAGAATTAATACATACAATAGAATTAATATTGGCATTTTCAAAAGTATAATTAAAATTAAATTAATTATTTTTCAAATCATTCATTCAATTTTCCTCGTGGCCCGTAGTTGGTGTGAAACCTGTGTATATTTCATTAATTTCAAGCAGAAATTACTCACAACTACTCGTTTTCTCAAAAAATTGAGCATGGCCTTTTTTAAAGAGATAATTTTGTTTGGGGCAAAAATCTACATCTTCAATTTTATAGTTTTTATTTTTTTGCAATTTCCGAAAAAAACGAGAATATCCGAAAAGGTTTTTTTCCTCTCTTTATGGAGAAAATTTAAAGAAAAAATTTCGATCAGTTTTTGACAACAAAAAAATCGTAAATTTCAAACATAAGCTAGACAAAAACTACTCATTTTTTAAAGACAAAAGTATATGACCTTTTTTAAAGAACTAATTTTATACAACAGATTTTGTCTGAGGCAAACATTTCTACGTTCAATTTTGTAGTTTTAACTACTCTTTTTGGAATTTTCGAAAAATCAGGGATTTTAACGAAAATGAGACCTGCATCATTCTATTCAACATCCTTCCACTAATCAACAACAAAATTTTATCCAAAAAAATTGTAGCCTTGTTTTTGAAAATGTCCGAGGCGCTTCATGTAAAGTAAACCCCAAAATTAAAATATCGGTTTCAAATTCCAGGGGCCAGGACATCAGCCAGAACGTTTGGGTAATATCGATTTTGGAGACAATCGGCGATGCGCTAGCGTTGTGCACAGACAAACGTTTTGCCGTAAATCGATTTTTCGGTATTAACTTTCGATATGTCGCACAAATCATGGATTCTGGCTACACCACGTGGTAGAAGAATTTTTATTCTATATTTAGCAACAGGAATTATTTACTTTTTCGCTACCAGGGCCCGGCAATACGGTTTTTTGCGTCGAAAATCGGCCGTTTTCCCGCGCACGATTACAATACTTTCTCTTCTTACGTAAGGAATTACGAGAAAATAAAATACATTTTATATTCATCATAAATGACAAATTCTTTATAAGAAAACATCAAGTTGGCTGGATACTATTCTACCCCCTCCACCCGCACACGCACACACACATACAAACACGCACGCCCGCACATACACGCATACAAACACGCACACACAAGCATAAAAGCATACAGGCACAACACATACAAACACGCGCTATACACACACACACGCAAATAAACACGCTCACACAACATAAACACGCATAAAAATATACATGCGCATTGTAACGTCGTGGGTAGGGATCTACCGGGGGATCTAGGGATTCACGAGACGGAATACGTACTCTACCACTGAACTGGGCTCCTTTTCCTTACTTCCGGCAATGTGCTCGTATAACAATGTGATGGTAGTACGCAAATTATTCCCTTACACTAACTCTGCTGGGATAAAACCTAAACTTTCGTGCACGGTAGTGCGCAAGGCAAATAATATTGCAGGTAATTGAAGCTCCCATCCCGTACCCGCTTCTAGGCACAGAACCTTCAATAAGCGGTTGATTGTTCGGTGCATTCTTTCCACCGCATTAGATTGTGGGTGATAAGGAGAACTCCTAATCAAATGAATTCTGAACTTCTGCGCGAATTCCGTGGTCAGAACGCTCGTGAAACAGGTGCCCTGATCTGTCTGAAGTTCCTTCGGGAAACCTATTAGGCTAAATAGCTCTAAGAGCGCATTGATTACAGTCGCCGATCGTAAATCCGTTATGGGAATCGCCTCTGGATATCTAGATGCCATGCACATCGCAGTAAGGATGAATTTCTTACCCGACTCGCTTTCCTGAAACGGTCCGCATGCACATATTTATTCGTGAAAATATTTCCACTATAGGTGGTACCATCACTAACGGTGCTTTCTTTCTGACTCCCGATCTGCCTACCTTCTGGCATACGTCACATGACCTAATAATAATAATAATAATAATAATAATAATAATAATAATACTTTATTTATAGATAAGAATTGAATTAAGAGATACATTTAGTAAATGAAAACAAGTAAATAATAATACTTAGTAATAAGTAAATAATACAACTTACAGATGTCATGCCCCTGGGCTCACAAACGCGACAAGAATACAACGTCCCAGCATTTGCCTTAAGCGACCGGGGAAAACCAGGGAAAACAAAGGAAGTGTGCATGCTCTTCAACATTGAGCAACAAAACAATATATTTAAGATAATTTTAAAAACAAACAAACATTACTGACTCAGGAAAACTCTAAAGGTTTGCCCGAAAATATAAATTCTGAGAGATATTAATTTAGCAATACGTATCAAATGTTGACAAAAATCTCAAATACATTCATGAATCATAAAAAGCAATATGAGAATGCACACAACCACCCGGCCAGGACGACGGCTTAGGGCCGATTTTAGCTTTCAACATCATGTTCCAAGGGAAAAGCCGCATTCCATCAGAGCCATGACAAAGTTAAACAATAATGAATTAGAAAAATACTGGTAGATAACACAAAAAAACCTTCTAACCAGTGGCGGCCGGTGCTTTGCGAGGTAGGGGGGGCGGTTTTAGGCCAAAGGAAGAGAAACCCCTAACGCGCTCAAGTGATGTAAATGTTGATTCTTTGGCCAAAACCATGGTGGAAATAACACCATGGGCAAAACGATAAGGGTTTTTCCGCCATGGCCAAAACGACCTCGGTGCTGCTATAGAAATCAGATTGATCATTGATCAACGCAGTACACCTTATGGGCACCTTACTGATGACCTTATGCCGCTCAGTTTAACTGCGGAAACAAAGGTCGTGTCCTGTGTGGGCTACAACTGGCGGCGGTGATGCGCAATTGCTTGCTTAGGTTTCAATCTTGGTGATACTTGATATGCCGCGGGACAAAGCGCGTAGGCGACAGGATGCGCGCGATGCAATAGCCTGGCGATATCCACCGTGCCGCGCGGAAAAGCGATCAGTTTCATTAGCAGCTTGCGCCATCCCGCTACCAAAGCATCTCGAATGTTATTAGGCGAGTACAAAGGCTTCAGAGAGTGGGATGGTTTCAACTTTAAGAAGCATTGAGGTCTCAAGACTGCATTACAATACTTATTGTTAGACACAGAGGACAATGCAGAATCAATTACGGAGAGTGCACGAATTCTGGAGAAGGTTCTAGAGAATTATTAATGAAAAGTTCAAGCAAACAATTGAAAAGAAATTGATTTTTAAGGACAAATAAAGATATTGAAATTTTCAGTTCCTGCTCTTAATGAGTTTTTGTATCTCCATGCGAATAAAATTAATCGTTATGCAGAAAATCTGTTTAATTTTGACATCCTCGGATATAGTGAACCAAAAATGTTAGATCCCAGAAGTTCACTATAACCGGAGTCGACTGTATATATAAGAAATAAATATGTTAGAGACACAGTCTCCACGACAAGAATCTTACCTAATTAATAGTCTTGTAGATGAAATCCATTCTCCTCTCCTTCCTTCAGCAAAGTGATTGATGACAAGATCATTAAAGTTGTATGCATTCAGAAGTTCTTTTCTATAGAACACATAGCCAATGCACTAAGTCTCTCTTCTCTCATTGTATTTCGTGAGAAAGTCTTTATTCTGTTGAGAGTCGAAAAACACCTTTCGCTTTCTGCAGTTGTCATCGGATTGTGCAGATAACCACAAGAGTTTTACAGATTCAGGCAAAATTTGGACTAAGTTGTTTTCATAAATACAATTCAAGAGGTTAAAGCTCCTGTTGCATTCTGAAAATCGTTTCTGTTGTATATAACAGTCAACTCTTGTCGCAGTTCAATTTCATTAAAATCGTACAATTTAATGGCAATTTGAAATTCTGTTTCAGGAAATAACAGTTTGTGTTTGCTGAACAAGGTGGGTTGAAATAATATGGCTGCCGACAAATGGTCGTTGAATGTAAAACGATCATCAATGTTGGTTAGAATTATGTCACATACTTCTTTCGCGACAGTTTTAAGCTTGTCTTCGAAACGAGCACGTTTCTGATTGCATGACTCGTTATTTTGGGTATTCCAGTGATGGTCAAGGTCAAGAGAATTTCTTGTCCGCTGTATGGAAGACTTCAATTCTGACACATACTTTTGGGCTTTAATGGTGTCTACATCCTTTTGTTGTAATTGTTTAAAAAGTATATCGCAATGAGGTAGAATTTTGTTAAAAAGCTCAAGCCAAAAGAGAAAATCAGCATCTTATAAAAGTTTTCCCAGTCCAATCGCCTTTCTTACTGTTGAGTAATCGTTAGTTGTATCATTCTCAATTATTTCCAGACATTCACTTATTTCATTCTTGTAATTATACACAGTGCTTACACAACGGGCTTTAAAATTCCACCTTGTATCGGCATTCCTTGAATTCTTTCTTCACAACTTGGTCAAGAACCGCAGTTCTTTTACCGACTTTGTGAAGAACGTTGAAAAGCCTTCCAAGTTGCTAAAAAATATTCTCACTTGTTTGTTCTGAGTGGCAGAGCGCTCTATAATTAAGTTCAGTTGATGGGCATAACAGTGCACAAAATGTGCTTTCTCGTACACTGCCCTCACTCTTACCTGCACTCCACTCTGTTTGCCACTCATAACCGACGCACCGTCGTAGCTTTGTGCGATTAATTTATTTGGGGACTCGTTTATTTTCAGTTTTCAAGTTCACTGAACACAACACAACTAATTCCTTCTGCAGTGTGATCACTTGGTGTTACGAAGTTTATGAATCGTTCATATATCTTCCCTTCAATTCATATCGTACAACAAACACAAGTTGAGACAATGTCGCACAATCAGTTGTTTCATCTACTTCTATAGCTATGTAATCAGTCCTAGATACTTCCTACAAATCAACTGATGACAGACAGCATAAATTGAGTCAACAAATCATTCTGTATGGTTTTAGAAAGCCCCAGAAACACACGATTATTTGTTTTCTCAATATGTTGTTTTAACGTGGAGTCCAACTCTGCCATCAAATTAACTAAACCACGAAAAATACCTGGGTTGTCCGATCCATCTGTTTCGTCGTGTCCCCTTAGAGCAAGTTCAAACTTCTCGAAAATTTAATACAGTCTATCAGTTTACTCAAATGTAACGATTCTTGGAAACATCTTCATTAATTTTCTTTATTCTCATTCTATAAGCTGAATCTAACTGACACCTTATATCAATTTTGCCTAGCATGGTAAATTCTATTCCACTGTTTATGTGTTGTTCACTCAATTTGTGCTTCTTCACTTTTTGGGCAAGGTGTTTAATGTCTGATACACCATCCTTTGTCCATGCACGATCACTAACATTCATAACAAGGCACGTATAACAAAAGAAAGAATTTCTTATGTCACAACCACATAGCCAGTCTGCGTATTTGTAGAGAGGAATTGAATTTTCTTGTGTATCCAGTTTTGCTTTTGCAGGCATTTTGAATCTGCGTAATTTTTAAGTGAGGTCTTGGCCCTAATTTCTTTAATTCTATTTTTGTTCTATAGTGAGATTCTGACTACCATCAGTTAAAATAGTGTTCACACTGTTGATACCACTCATGATGAAACACTTTAAATATCAAACAGACATGCAAGTCTACATTAACAACTGTTCAACTCAACGCACTACACATGAATTTGGCTTGATTCCTATCAATGACTTGAATCGCATATGCTAACGCACTCTGTCTGGTCCAACAACATTACGTGTGCGGAAAACTCTTCGGACTCTGCCGCCGCCCAAGCACCCTTCCAATGCTCCCCCTCCGGCGCCACTTCCCTCCTACGCCGCGTTCTCCGTAAGGGCCTGGGCAAAGGCTGGGCGGATCTCGAAAGTCCGCATGTGTACGGTTCGGTTGAGAACATTGACCCTGGTGCGGCCCATGCAAACACATTCATTCTAAAACATTTATTTTTTATGATACCATATAAAGATCATGCAACATTTTGTTGTTTAACAGTTCATGTTTGTAAATTCTGAAACCTTTCGTCTTTGTTAATTTTACTGGGGGCGCCCTCAGAGTCCTCAAAGAGCAGCCACTGCTTCTAACCCTATAATATACTTAATTTAGACTAATTATACTATTGTTAATTAAATTAAGAACTAACTTAAGAAAACAAAGAAAAGAACAAAACTGTTAAAAAGTCCTATAAAATTTACATTTAACTTACAATTTTGAACTCACTTAAGAACTAACTTAAGAAAATACAAGAAATGGAAAAACTGTTAAAAAGCGATATAAAAATTACATTTACCTTACAATTCTAAACACATTTAGTACACACTTTCACATCATACAATATCAGCTCAGAAAAATAGTATTTAAATGTTTTTGAACGACAGAGTTTTACATTTCCTAACATTTACTGGAAGGCTATTCCACTCTCTAGTCGTTGCTACTAAGTAAGATTTATTGTAAAAGTTAGTGTTGCTTTTAGGAATATTGCATAGCAAAGATTTCTCGAATCTTCTTGTTTTAAGATAAGAAATTTTATGAGAGAGGTAAGTAGGTACACCCGTATTTAATATTTTGTAGAAAGGCACAAACTATGAAACATGCGTCGGCCTTTCAAGTTTAATATGTTATTAGCTTTGTAGTATCCCGATATGTGATCATACTTTCTGATATTATATTGAAACCTAACACACGCATTTTGAACTCTTTGGAGAGCGTCAGCGTTGATTTCTTTACGTTACCGTACACAATGTCACCGTAATCAAGCAGAGGGAGTAAGAGGGATTTTACTAGTAGTTCTTTGGTTTTGGGTGGAAGGCATTTGTAAGCACATTTGAGTGAGTACATTGAAGCATACACTTTGCGGCAAGTTTCCCGAACATGAGGTTCCCAATTTAGGAATTTGTCGATGGTCAGACCGAGATTTTTAACTTGTGAGCATAGGGGAACAGTAGTGTTATCCAGTACGATATGAGGAATATTTAGATTTTTAAGTGCTTTATGGGACCAACAAGAGCCAATTATAATTGATTGAGATTTTAATGGATTTAGCTTAAGGCCGTTTCTCAGTGACCATTCATGTAAAGAGGCTAAATCCTGATTTGTTTTACTAATTAACTGAGCCACTTCAGAAGGTTTCCCACTGACGTAGATCTGTAGGTCATCTGCGTACATATGATGATTGCATCTTGATAGCACTGACGGTATATCATTTACATAGATAAGGAAGAAAAGTGGACCAAGTACGGAGCCCTGTGGCATTCCACGTGAAAGTGGTTTAGGTGACGAGAAAGTGTTTTCTACAACTACGACCTGTTGTCTATTACTAAAATAACTTGAAATCCACGATAAGGTAGAATCAGAAAAACCGAGACATTTACATTTTGCCAGAAGCACGTCATGGTCTACTGAATCGAAGGCCTTGCTAAAATCTAAAAGCGTTAGGGTTGTTATATTGCCTTCATCCAGAGATTGACGAATGTCTTCGATGACTCGTACTAACACCCCACGGATTTCTCTTTTAAATTAAGTTTTATTATATTTCTATCATTTCGTATGAGTTTATATTTGGGATCGACACAAGATCAGACGGCGCAGTAGATTTCAACCAAGTTTCACTAATTAATAATACGTGTGAGCTAGCTTCAGAGAGAACATGACAAATTTCTGAGTGATGTTTCTTTAGAGATTGCGCGTTAATGTGAAAGACAGACAAGTCACGAGGAAAGTGCGAAATGGACGCGTTGAGATCAGAGAGTGTAGCAGGGCTTCGAGGGGTAGGTAGCAAGCTTAACGCCGGACAGGGGCCAATGTCCCAGGTAGGTATGTCCAGGGGCGCGGTTTCCGGCAAGACTTCGTCATCTACAGGTTGCCAAATTTCTGACATAGTATTTGAAAGTGTGTACTTTACAGGCAGAAAGAAATTAAAATTAATATATTACAAGTAAAATTAAATAATAAACAATAATCTAAGTATAAGAGAGACTTCTGAAAACAGATTCTAAGGTTACGCGCCATTTACAGGTAGCGAGTCAACTTCACACATTCTGGTGATGCGTCTTTTCCCTTGTGTGGTATTTACATACATTGCCCCATCAAAGGACCACACATTTTTAAGCTGAAATTTTGAAATACATTTTCTCAATATTTCTAACCTACGTGAGGTTAAATCCTCTCGTATAACTTTTCCACTACCTGCAAGTTTTCTTTTATTTTTAAATATTTCAGCCCTTTTCTATACGATACTAATTTCACTATAATAGGGCGGCACTTGCCATCAGTCTTAGGTCCTATTCTATGGCTCCTATCAATGTCGTCAAGAGTAAGACTGACACCAATATCCTTTGCCAACTCTATAACTTTAGTATCGGTATTTTCGTTGTTGGACTCACTGATTCCAAAAAAGCGGAGAGAATTTCTCCGCTGATATTGCTCCAGCTCGTCCATTTTGTCCATGTGGGCCGTCCTTAGCGCTGCGATCTCCTGGCGTTGCTCGTCAATGACGCGGTTCTGCTGCTCGATGGTCTCCCGTAGTTTCGAGAGCTCGTCCCGAAGCGCCTCGATGAGACCCTGATTAATCTCTTGGACGCTCTCCGTTATGCGGGCAGCAACAGATTCGCTCACTTGAGCGATGAAATTCTTGTTCTCGAGGAGGTTTTTTGCAGCTTGACCCATGACGAGAAAACACGGACAACAAGATTATAAAAATGAAAATAAATAAAAGCACACTTTAAACAAATTATAGTTTGTACGAGTTGAAACGAGCAAAAACACTAGGTTCTAGGCAGCAAGATAGACCGAGAGGGAAACAAGGGTAGAAAGAAAGATATATTATCCGAAACGGACAAGAAGTGAGACGGGATAAAATCAATAGACAAGAGAATAATTTAACAAAAATTTGAGAATAACACAATTCCGGAGATATAGAAGTAAGATATTGTGATATCAGAGATAGTAAAACTGGGAGAAGAGAGTAAAAGAAAGTTTACTTGCCTAAAAATAAGCTGCTGGAATTCACTCTAGCTTCAGAACTCGCCGCTCACCAGACACCTGCTATAAGCCTCGTTTTGCTACCTGCGCTCCGGCACGTCCTCACTCGACGACGGTCATAGGACGACTCAAAAAGTGACCTGACGTACGTTTCCATTTCCTGGAAACATCTCGGCCAGTAAAAATACTTCGCTAAGCTATCCTTACTTTTAGTTGTACCTAAGTGCGCATTCGCGGTCTCGTGATAC
Source organism: Teleogryllus oceanicus (assembly GCA_964035755.1). NCBI lineage: Eukaryota > Metazoa > Arthropoda > Insecta > Orthoptera > Gryllidae > Teleogryllus > Teleogryllus oceanicus. The sequence continues at coordinate 22,121,445 of CAXIVR010000013.1, forward strand.
ACTTAGTACCGTGCCTCGAAACACCGCGGGAACAACAATCATGTCGTACCGTTCGCCTTTTTTCGCGTGCGCGAATTGAGTGCGCAGCAATAATCGATTAGGTAGGAAGTACGATTCTTTTCGTCTCGGGAACTTCATTCTCGCATTTTTTATAGATTTCCGCGAGCGTACTGTCCTTACTTTGTTCGTTAATAAATTCCTCTGTCCAGATCTGAATTAATTCTACTACAGGAGCCTCTATCTGCATAGAATTTACATTGTTGGCGTCGTCGACTTCCTCGTCACCTCCGATAACATCTGCCTCCGCGTCTCCCGTTACCGGCTACCTGCTTTCCCTTTGCGTCCTTATTTTGAGCTAATCCGGGGCTCGACCCCGTCTCTGCCGCCCTCATCTCCGGCTCGGCAGTGCCCGTCGCCGCTGCCTTCGACCGAGTTACAACTGCGCTCACAATCTGCGGCTCAATGAAACCTCCTCGAATTTCAAGTAATTGCGCCGTACGATTGCTAAGCAGATAGTAACCGAAATCACAGTCGCGATTCACTACTGCAGCTCTGGTTGTTACCTTCCCGAAAGGCCCTTGCAGTCGGATCTGTGCTACTGGTAGATTCCTAGGTTTCGAATCTAAGGGTTGAAACACCCATACACTTTCCCCTGTTAAATCAGAATCTTCTATAAACCGTTCATTTACAACACCGAACGATGCTCCAGAATCACGCAGAATAATGCCGGGCTTCTCATTTATGAGTGCGTGGGACGTAAAAGATTGGAACAGCTCCGCCGCTGTCTCCTCCGCCATGTGGCCAACCTTTTCGCCTTTCTCCGCGCCGCGCTTGGTCGGGCAGTCCCGCGCGATATGCTGGGGTGACCCGCAGCTAAAGCATTTCCTAACGCTGGGTTTTTCAAACTCTTCCCTGGCGTCACGGCTTCTGTGCAAAGGTTTCCCGACGCCCGATACCTGCTTCGGTTTTTCCGCGCTGCCTTGAACTTCAGGCCCTCCGTCGCTTCTCTGGAACGGTTTTGAGAAACTACGTTTCCATTCCGACCAATTGTTCTCGTAATTATCTAATTTCTTCGCGAATTCAAGTGGAATTGCGGAATTTCTCCACTCGGCAATGAAGTGTTATTTCAGCTGGAACCTTTATTTCAGCTGGAACTCGCCGTTTCATTTGATCCGTCACGATTAAGTTGAGCAATCCCTCGAAAGGTGAGATGCTAAGCCCCGCAACCCATTCCTTACAATAATTATGTAATTCACGGGCATACACATTCCACGTGGTGTTTGTGGACTTCATGTGCCTCACGAATAACTGCCGAAACTTTTCTGCATTAAATTTATACATTTCTAACAATTTAGATTTAATGTCGGCATATTCGGTCATTGTTTTCCCGTCTTCGAACGTAAGCCATGAATTGAGTTTATGAGGAAGTAGCCCCATAAGATTGGCAACTCAATCTTCCTCCGGCACTCCTAACAAGTCCCCTTGGCTCTCGAACACGCTTAAGTATGTAGTGATGTCATCGCTATCGCCTTTGAATCGGTCTATAATGTGATTCAACCGTACATGTGTTTGCGTTTTCGCCTCGTTCCCTGAACTTACGCTTCCTGTCGGCGTCTGATACGCTATCCGGAGTTTCTCTAACTCGAACTCGCGATCTAGTCTTTCTCTCTCTCGCTCTAATTTTAATTTTTCACGCTCTTGTTCTCTCGTAGTCTGGCACAAAGCCTCAACGAATTCTTCCTCGTATTGGCTGCTATTTAATATAATGTTACGCAACTCAACTATGCGGTCATCGTCGTTTGGCGTTTCCCCTAGCTCTCTAGCAACGTGCGTTAGGCATTCCTTACTAAACTGCGCGAGATACGTTCACACGTTTTTTGTTTTTGTTTTGGAAACCTCGCGCGATGCGCTAAGCTTTACGCCCAGGCTGGAGCGTGTCGAGCCTCTGCACGGGTGACGAGGTCACGGTAGTGGCGCGGGAAAAGCGTCAATGGAGGCACTATGTGGGGTATCCACTGGGAAATACTCAAAAGTGTGTAGTTTCGGAGCAGAATTTATTGTACGCGTAGGCTTCCGCGGCTCGAGTCGATGACTTCTTCTTCGCTGTCCGGGTGACGCCGCGTAGTGGGCTGAGAGGCCGACGTTTCGCCTGACATGTCGCAGGCTTCATCAGGGTATGACTGGTCATACCCTGATGAAGCCTGCGACATGTCAGGCGAAACGTCGGCCTCTCAGCTCACTACGCGGCGTCACCCGGACAGCGAAGAAGAAGTCGCAGAATTTATTGTACCTACGTGTAAACTTGTACATACTTGTAAATGTCAGTTTGTTTTTCCCCATGACGCCACACAAACAAGCACACACACAGATATATATACACACACAGATATATATATATATATATATATATATATATATATTCAATCACGCACATACAAACACACACGCGCATACAAACATGCATACATACACACTCACACGCATACAAACTCGGGAAAAATTCTGAGGCACCTCTGTGGAAAACAATAACAAAATTAGATTAACAGGTTTTCACGAACAATTTTTTTTCGAAATTCGGTAAAAAAATCTTCTCTTTGAAGAAGCAATTTCGATTTCATCCATCTCATCTGCAAAATTCGAAATAAAATATTTGTAAACTTAAGATAATAATGAAAGATTCACATTTCATTTAAAAGTCAGAGGAAAGTAACAAAGTAGTAACAAAGATGAAGAGATCATTGTTTTAAAAATGTATGCATAATAATTATTTCACTTAAGACGTGAGGAAATAGAGAAAACAAAAAGAATGGATAATCAGTGACTACAATGGATGCCATTCGACTACTGATCAGTAGATAAAAGAGACTGAGGCAAAAAAAAAATTATTCCAGCAGGAACACTTCTTGAAGGAATACTGTATCCACTAGAAGCACAAGAACACCATTCTTAAACCATAGTCATTGATGATGATGATGATGATGATGAAAAAAACACTTTTTAAGGCATATTATCACTGGTGTCCCAAGATACTGGAGGTTGCACCTCCATCGAATGACGGAAATGTAATTTCCAAAATTCAAAATACGAATACTGTGATAAACCAAGAACCTGGGAATTATTTTTTAATGATAAAATCAACAGATGTAGTATCGTTTTTAGTCAAAGAAGAGGCACGCGTCAACGCATCAACAAGGGTTAATATTCCATGCATGATGTCAGATCGTTATATATGTTAATGATCGTTAATGAACACGGCCCCGAACACATGATGTGCAGAAAATGTGAAGAGGGCGTTGGATGGTCAGACAAGGACACATGAATTTATTCTCTAGAAAAACTTAGTCGTTAACACACGTAAGCGGCGGGTGAGGTGCGATCAAGTTTTCGACGTACGCTGGGTTTTATGTAGATTATAGTAAGCCGGGAATTGTTTAGTTGGAAGTTTGAGAGCTTTGTCTCGTGTAAATTGTGATATTGAATGGCAATTGAGAATCTTGATTAATATAATGGTGGAAGTTGAAATTAAATTGACTCCATGTTTCGAGGAGAGATACATCAGGGTAGCTTCGTTGATGGAAGAATTTTCCAATAATTAGATGAATATAGTCAGTTGCGAGTAGGTGTTTCGTACGAAACGCAGATAGAAAAAGTCATGACCGTGTTCGATTTGTGGGAATATTAAATCTAATTATAGCAATCGTTGAGGATATCCTGAAACATTTAGGAAAGGACGCGCAAATTGGTTCACCAAGGATTCCGGAGATTTCATTCTGCCAGTCAACCAAGAATCCAACAATTAAGATTACGAACATAATTATGAACATAAGCCTACCAACTATAATCAAACCCGTACGGTGTTTCAATGTTCAAAGTGAAAAAAAATTCTAGTAAATTTGACAGAACTGCCAAGTATAAATAATAATAATAAATGTTAAATTTGTATTATTGAAAAAGGCTTCATAGTAGTTGTATATAGTTAGTATTCATAGTAGTTGTCATTAATCTAATAATTAATTCCAATTAATAAAACTTCCAGGAATCGTGTTTCTGTATAGAATCACACGTCCACATGCAACAGGTTAGGAGTGTAAGTTGTACGTCGAAATGCTAAAAATTAGCAGGAAATTTAATAATTTAATAAATCAATAATTCAGTTTTAAAATAAGCAATAGAGAATTTTTATAATTTCATCACAAATAGCTAGCATACCGCGGAGTTTGAAGAGAACGTTTTAAAATATAATACATAATAAAAATGTTAGCAAATCAAATCAATTTGAAGTAAGTGAAACAAAAGTATATATAGAAACACTACTTGCATAATTTTGTACGTCGTGTCCGCGCATATACACCTCCCGCGCACGTGGTTCTGGCTTCGATTTCCACTGGGCACGTAAGTTCGACTCCAGCGCATTGCAACAAGCATTATTGCTTCGACACGTTTCACACAAATAAAATTATTTTATTTTGAAAACTTCCCTACCCTGCTATATTTGGCAATAATGAGAGATGTTCGACACATTCGTATTCACAAGAACATTCGCAAACCGCTAGCCAGCTGTAGCCACGCTGGCTTCCGCGAGACACTATAAGGGACTTCCATCCAGGACGGCCATCTTTACACAAAGAACGTATCAAGCTTTTGAATCAACAAACCTAATACCAAATGAAAACAAATTCTTCAAATATCATAAACAATGCATTGAATATCGCCAATAATTGACCGAACTTGTGTACTTTCAATAACAAGCAAAATCCATAAAACTACGCTGCAGCGAGTCCAAGGACGTTATAATATATATATTACAACCTCCTTGAGCGAGTCAGACGAAGACAGAACATGGGTAGACTCACTCCGTCGCCGCGCAGCGCTAGAGTGCCACTAGACTGGTTGCGCCACCACAAGGCCGTATGTTCCCCGTGTTAAATCGAAGTGCCAAAGAGTAAATAAATGCAGCCAAGAGCGTGGTACAATTCCTGGCAAGGCACCAGACACCGGAGAGACCGCCAGTTCGACGCTCTTTGGTTTCAGAATGATTTCATATACACCGATATTGCTGCAATATCGTGAAAACTGAATGTTATTAAAAAGAAATTGTAAATTCCTTAGATATTATGAGGTCTTTTTCATTTTTTGGGTGTTGTGCAACCGTACAACCTAACCGTGTCTTCTTATTTACGAATCAGTGGTTTTTGTAAAAAATGACTTGCTCAAGGGCGGGAATATATTTTCAGAAAATGCCGAAGTCTATTACTATAACACTCGACGTAGAAATCATATTCATCAGGTGACAGTATCAACAGCTCATTACAAAAAAATCACATACAATACATGTACATTATTTTACAACACTTTGCCAGATGACATTAAACGATTAAATTCAATAGAAAAGTTTAAATCCCAAGTGAAATCGTTTCTGCTGCATAACTGTTTCTATACAATTAGAGACTATACAGAGCATCACAAGAAAAGTAACATTAATTTTAACAATGATACATAATGCATTATTTACCATTTGAACTGTATAAATGAGTATAAACAACCTGTAACAACTATTGTACTACAGCTTCCGGGTCAATGACCCCCATCTCGATCAGGTTTTTCGTCGTTTCCCTGATCCATTGAGCAAATGCTGAGATGGCCCCTTGTTTTGCTTCTGGACATAAATGTAACTTCATTTTTTGTGCACGTCTTCTAGAATTCAGTGGGAAATACAATTATTCAAATTATCGTTTCCATGTTGTCGCGGCAGGAAGTAATAAGAGTCAAAATTTATTGCTTATCTATCCTTGAAAATAGAGTTTATTACATGGGAGTTTTTTTTTCCTTTCAAAATTCAAAATTTATTGCTTATTTATCCTTGAAAATATATTTTATTACATGGGAGTTTTTTTTTCTCCCTTTCAAAATTCAAAATTTAAGTAGTATATGACTTGGTGTAGGGATCACAGAATTTTGAAAATGTGCACACAATTCACTTTTCCCCATAGGACGTCATACGCAGCTTTTAACTGTTTTTTTGACGTAAAATAAATAAATAAATAAATAAGCATGAGCCGCCACTACATAATATAAATAAATTCAAAATGTATATATTTTAGTTTTAAAAAGAAGTCAACTTTCATATCTATAGGTATATAATTTCAGTCAGAAAACTTAATCACATTTATTGTCATTTTTGAAAGGCGTTTTCTAAATTTGTATTTGTCCAACCCTTCTTATTATTTAAATTAACTTTAGGAGAAATAAATAGTAAAAAGAATGTACAATAGAAGTCTAAAAATGTATGTGTTGATATTGACAAATTTTTGGAATGTGAGGAAAATAGAAAGCAGCCACTTAATCATAAATAATTCTGTTGTATCTTCTTGACCTACTTATGAAATTGCGTAAAAGCAAGTTAGGATGTAATGATAATGATTATATATTGACGATGCCATTCAAAACTGGTGAAATAATCTTAAGGGTCATTTTACTGTCAACAACTCCATAATAGAAACACTGTTCTTTGCTGATAACTAGATCATTATTTCTAGTCTTGAAGAAAGGCTTCAGTTTTTCTCCACTTTATTCCATATTTATAGTGAGTATAATTTACAAATATATAATGATAAAACTACAATAATGGCTTGGCCCTTTAAGATAAAAATAGTACTTGACTATGTTATATTAGAACAAGTCAGCAATTTCAGCTAAGTGCGAATAATTCATACAGGAATAATAATGATGCAATAAATAAATTCAACCAAATTTGTGGGATCATCAAACAAAATCTCAAAGCAACAACCAAAGAAACATGCCTAAAATGCTATTAAGTAATAGCATCCCCTCACTCCTTTATCGCTTGCGCGTTTTTTCTTGAGGTTAATTATCAAATCGGGACTTGTGATATTTCGTAAGAGTGAACATTGAACTTGGAATATTTCCGCAATAGGTGTGCAACGGGAACTTGAAAAATTTACATGTTGTACCATTGTAAACTCGGACTTGTAATATTTTCATGAATGAACTGGAAAGTGAACTAAGAATGCTTTCGCGGTGGAGTTACTAGATTTGACTTAGAAATTTTACCAGTGAATTGTGAATTGCCATGTTATTCCAACCTGGGTAAGTAATCAGTTTGAAACCTCCTCAACAACCTCTCCTCCCAGTGGTTGACTTTCATCTTCAATCACTTCAAACATAACCCCTGGACAAAAACTCATCCAATCAGTAATCGTATTCTCACATACACCAGCATCCAAACATATGTGTTCAACCTTTGATTCCGTCACCCACATGTAGGTAATGAGAAGCAGCTTCCATTTCTCCATGTGACTCCTCTCAAAACACGAATCCTTTCGCACAGACATTTTCACACTATGACCATTCTCGCCTCTCACTCTACAAATTCACTCATAACCATCTATTCTATCCTTTCTCTCAGTAAATTTCGTATCTTTCTTGCACTCATTACATACACGTCGAGACGCAAGCAAACCAACTTTCTGACATCACTGGATTACATTCAAAGTTCCCTCTCGGCTCAAATCATAAATAAAACCAGCATTCATACCTTCCATCTCAGTAGATACACAAACCTATTTGAAGAAGACTTGAAATGCGAAAAATACACACAATTTCACGCAAATTATTAGGTGTCTTCCTCTCACTTAACTTGGAACATAAATAATTCGGTTGCTATAGTAACAACTAAATGTGTTAATAGAAGGCTGTTTAATTACTATATTCACCCATTACTATATTTATATTTCATTTCAAGCAGCAAGCAAACTCACATTTTAAAAATAGTTTTTTTTTAATGTTGTGAAATGTTATTTTAAGTGTGAATTGATATTTTAAATGTTTCGTGATGAAGATGAAACGATTCGTAATTGCAAAATGTATAGATTTATATGGCTTTGACACGTAGTAATATTGTATGTATTTATGCTTTGACATAAGAAAATTAATCAATGCCAAAATTATTCTCGATCACTCAACCAGTGATTCAAGTGAACCGCACAACAATAAACATAGAAATCGCCAGAAATAATGAATGAAAGGAACCAAAGGAACCGTGCCATTCTAAACCCAAGATCAACCGAAATTTTACCAGTGAATTGTGAATTGCCACGTTAGGTGATTTTCTTGTGAACCAAAATGTCAGTTATTCAGCTTCTTGTAGTCTCACATTTACTTTGTAAAAGGACGGGCTCGTCCGGGATTTGAACCCGGGACCTCTCGCACCCGAAGCGAGAATCATACCCCTAGACCAACGAGCCGATGAGGCTACCAAGCGTGCAGTAACATGTTTTCCTAAAGTATAACTTTTACTAAGAATGCGGTCTGAACTGTTGGTCTCCTCAACCACCAACAGACCGCTCACCTATTCTGGGGAAAAGTATATAACTCAGTAACTCACAGTGCAAGCGGCTCGTTGGTCTAGGGGTATGATTCTCGCTTAGGGTGCGGGAGGTCCCGGGTTCAAATCCCGGACGAGCCCATCTTTTGCAAAGTAAATGTGAGACTACAAGAAGCTGAATAACTGACATTTTGGTTCACAAGACGTCCGGATTGTTGGCCTAGGGGTATGATTCTCGCTTAGGGTGCGAGAGGTCCCGGGTTCAAATCCCGGACGAGCCCTCTCTTTTACAAAGTAAAAACAACAACTTGTCACACGAAATATAAACAACATTTTTTCTACGATCATATAAAATGTTTCTATTACAATCAAGGGCCTCCTACGGTGAGAGGTGAGCACTAGTGTAACAAATTGAACATTGCGCTCTCCGCCATATTGTAGGCAAATGTGGGAGAGGTCATTTAAAACTGTGAGTCTAAACGCTCTTTTCACGGGATATTACGGATTCATAACTTCTAAAATCAAATTGTTATTGTTCCTATGCACTATGATAAATTTATTACGAAAAATTTTAATGTGTTTTAAAAATAACGTATTTGGAAATAGCTCGATTCGTTTGACTTTCAATTCAGCGAAGATAATATAATTATTTTTTATCGGTTTGTTGCCTGCTAATGCATAGTTTCCTTTTCTAAAGGAGAGATTTAAATTATTCTTTAAAGTGAAAATGATTCAAGTAAAGATTGGCACACAAAAATCTTCATTCTCAAAAATGCTATGAAATGACCAAAACTCATGTAATCTGTCTTCTAATTTTTACTTTCTCGTATACGTACATATATACGGAGTAATATACATAGTATAGAGAAAGAAATATAATGCTGCGGCAAAAACGGTGGTTGGTAATAGAAAAAGGCGTATTGTGGGGCCCGCAGAAAAGGTGGATAAATTCTGAGTTAAACTGTAGTAAATTACTCCCTTTTAAGACGTTATCTAGTCAGATTTTTAATAATACGAACTAGTTTTTAAATTAATACAATATTTTGAGTATATATAACGAATATATTTTCTTACTCCGTGTAAAGGTATGCTAGCGCCAAATTAAAGTATACGTTTCAATTAGATGAAAGATTTTCATGGGTGAGCGAATCGTTTGATTTCGAGTTATTATTAAATGTTATTACTTGTACCATTGAATGGACTTAATTTTTCATGAGTGAACTGAAATTTTCGCGGGAAGTTACAAGACTTGACTTAGAAATTTTACCAGTGAATTGTGAATTGCCAGGTTAGGTGATCGAAAATAATATTAGAAGAATATTATTCTGACTTGGAAAAAGTAATCAGTTTGAAATATGTGCTCACCTGAGGCGCAAGATGAAGAGTATAGGCAGTGTTTGTGAAGTGGTTGGAGGAAGTTTCGATTCGGTCGCTGATCATCGTGGACTTCAACAAGAAGGAAGATTGGTCTACCCTACGTGGCGACATCGAGCAACGTGCGCGCGAAGCGGCAAGAAAGGATAAAAGGTTCTATAACGCTGTTATTGCAATAACGAGAAAAATGGTCATGCCTAACGATGAATTGTAATAATCAATGATAGTCTGATAACTTTTGGCATGCATAATAAATTATAATTCGTAGTTTGAAGGAAAGCTCATTCTCATTTGCCATTACGTGCAACCCTAGAGAAGACATTTTAGACTTATTTTCAGATTCCTCGCCACTCCGTATGGATGGCAGATTGGTTGCGGAGTAAGTAGCAACAATTATTTCATAAGAACCCGTCGACCGAGCTAGAAGGATTTACATTTATTTGTAATATATCCAAAGACAGTAATAGATAATCAGGAATTCAAGTGTAACCTTTTCCTGGCGCCCTAATTATTTATAAATTCGGAATTTGGTTACGATTTACATTTATTATTAGTAATTTTGAAACGTTTCAACGTCTAGAATGCCCCAGTAAAAAGATGACATGTCATCAGAATCCGAACCCTGTTCATAACCGTAACACAAAGAGACGGACTTGAAGTCTCAGGGACTCGAGGCAGTAAACAGTTTGGAGACCCTCCTTTTTATTTTCTCGCCCTTACGAATAAAAGAAGAGGCAGTATAGTAATCGTGTGCCTGAAAACGGCGAATTTTCGACACAAAAACTTATTGTCGGGCCCTGGAAACGAAAAAGTTGATAAATCCTACTCTAAATAGTAAATTACTTCTAACACGTGGTGTAACCGAATGTATGTTTTTTAAATCCTTGATACTGAAAAAATGGTTGACGGCAAAACATCTATCTCTCCGTCTGCCTATCTTTTGTCTCCGTCTGTCTGTCAACTTTATCACCTAAATCGGTTCAGCTGCGATTGTGTCCAAAGTTGATATTTCCCGGTCGCTCTGAACGAACTCAAGGCTTTGGGATTTTCAAAAAGGTATTTTGATTTTTGAGGATACTTGTTAGATGGTGCAGATCTCATGTTCGTTGAAATCCTTGATTTTTCGAAAATTGCAAACGTGAAATTTTTGAGCGCCTTTGTGCCTCTAGAATATTAGAGATAGATATTTTTCTTTAATAAAATCTGTTCACTAAAGACAGATCTTGAAATAAGGTCATGTTTAATTTTTCGAAAATTCGAGTAGTTATCGGATAATTTTGCGCGAAATGTAGGTAATTAAATATTTTTTAAACAATTTTTTTCTCAAAAACCGTAGCACACTTTTTCTTTAAATCTTCTCGTATGTATGAAGGGATGGTAAAAAAATAAGGTGCAAGTCATTTTCGGCGCTGTTTGAAGAATTCTAACGGCCTGCTGCTCTGATCGGTAGTTTTCCGTGGGTTCTCCGATCAACAGCAGGCGATTGCCGGAGCAGTACCCTAACAAACGGGCCACGGACCGCGCGCGATCTTCCCTTCCTCTTCCTTGTCCTATCCTCATCTCTTACACGCGCACACACACACACTTACACTAACATGTACTACGCTACCACACATGCCTGCAGACCAATCGGGAGCTTAGAGCTTCTCCGGTCCTGGGGCGATACCCTACTGGTGGGAGATACCTGGTTGGGGAAAACCCGCTAGCCGTCGGTGCCGTCTAGTCGCTAGCCAACTCGCCATCTAGCGGGGAAAGACCGCTTCCATCTCTCGCGTGAAGAAACATGCACTACACTCACGGTACTAATGTCCTTGCAGTTGTCGCGCCCGGAATCACTAACAACCAATCAATCAATGGAGCTTGTCCCGATTGGAGAGGTGTTCTGCTGGAGGGGAAAGGAAGTCGACGCTGAATCACATTCCAGCAGGGGAGGAACCATGTGGAAAGAGATGGGTGAGCTATACTGCGGTTTTTACAGAGCTTCCTCTCAATTCCACTCAAAGTCCGTCACCACAGTGGCATTTAGGCGCGGTCTTTCGCGTCTTTCTTGCTCGTGCCACTAGAGTCGCTTCGTCTGCGGCACTACTTGATACGGTCACGAGCATGCCACACCTAGTGGCACGGCCGAGAAAGACGCGAGAAACCGTGCCATAATGCCACCGGGGTGACGGGCGTTGACTGGAATTGAGAGGCATTTTTGCTCGTTCTGCGCACCACCAGTTTGCGTCACAAATCACGTGACCACAAGACGGGCACTTCGTTCGAAAACCTACGCTAGACGCTTACCACGAGAGCGAGAAGTATTGAGAAACATTTTGAAAGTAGCAGAAAGTGACAATTTTCATTGGTGACCAACCCAAAAATTATAAGATGAATAAGAATTGAAATAAAAGACGTAACTTTTTTATTTCAGTAACTTATAGCAACGTGATAGTTTTGGTACCTGGCTGCATTTAAAATTCCGGTAAAAGTGTGACGCAAACTGGTGCTTGAAGCTCATTGGATGAAGTCGGAAACAACGCGCAATAGCTCACCCATCTCTTTCCACCTTGGGAGGAACACTGCCACCTCTCGGTTATAACATTACACTAACGGGACTGTTGGACAAAGAGTTGATGCGCCCATAAACTTACTCACTTTGATAATAGGCTGCTTCACAAGGGCTAGTCCAACCCCTGTGAAGTGTCCTAAACCCTACCCCTATCCTTATTCCTTCCTAATTCTCGCCGCTGGGTAGTGACGTAGGAGCGCGCGGTGGGAGGCGCGTACGCGGAGATGCTACCTGGCGGTCCTATTGACAACCACCTGCGACGAGACACAACAGACATAATATTAACGGAGGATTACGCTGTTAGTGATGAAGGATTACTCCGAGAAGCGCAAAGCGCTCAACCCCCCCCCCCAAGGGGCTTGGAGACGCGTTGCGTCAAAGTAGACCAAACAAATTTTAAAAAAACAAAAACAAAAAAACAAAAAACAAAAAAACAATAGTAGTGCTAAAACAGCAAGAACTTTCTCGCCCGTATTTTCATGAAAATTTCGCAAAAAGTGCTCAAATTTTCGAAAAATTGTATATAACCTTATTTTAAAATCTAACTTTAAGGAATAGATTTCATTACGGAAAATATCTCTATCTTCATATTCTAGTTGTAGGATGACGCCGAAAGAAATTTTGAAGTTTGGCAACTTTTGAAAAATAAAGGTTTTCAACAATCATGAGACCTGCATCATTCTTTTAAACGTCCTTCACACTATGCAACAAAAAATGTAATAAAAAATGATGGAGCCATTTTTTAGAAAATTTGGAAAATGTCCCAGCGGCATCATGTAAAGTACCGCCCCCCCCCCCCCCAATATTAAAATATCGGTTTCAAATTCAAGGAGCTGCGATATCGCCTAGATCGAACGGGGAATACCAATTTTGTAGAAAATCGGCTGAACGGCTTAGCCTCTAGCGTTGTTCACTCACGGACAGACGGAGAGACAGACAGACAGATGGAGGCAGTTCCTGACTTTGACTTGTGTGCGCCCTAGGCTGCCCAATGTTTCAACGCCTTGTTTTCAATTTGCTTTTTTGACAAACGATATTTATAATATTTTGAATTAAAAAATGTACGATATTTGTTACCAACACAATTACGTATAAATAATTGATTATATACTTGTATATTTTATAACATCAAACATTTTTAGGTCAATAAATTAAAAATATATGGTAATTATAAAAGAATTTCTGTATTTGAGTATTATTTACATTTTGTTAGCAAAATATATGGATATTAAAGTCAAAATGGCATTTAAGTGCACATATTTTGCGTATGCGTTGTTATACGAAATCTCGTTTTCTTTAGTCTCGGCAAATTCCTTAACAGTGTCATCTAACTCTACGTGTCACAAAATGTCATTTTCTATGTATAACAGAGATAGTGCATTCAATGTCTCTTATTTAAGACTCGATTTCAGATAATTTTTTACGCGCTTCAAAGCAGAGAAAGATAGTTCGCCATTAGCATTAGTTACAGACATCGTTAGTCTTAAAATTATCTCATTTGAAATATATCTTGTAACGACAAGTTCTTTAATAAAGAATACCCTCCGAATGACCTTTTTTTTTTAATTGGTTATTTAAGGGGACCAGGTACAGCTGATTGGGGTCAAAATATCAATTTTCGTTTTTCTATGTATTTTGATTGCCTAGATCCTAAGGAGTACGAGGGTACTTTTTATTTCGCTTAAATCCCATTAAAAGCGGGGGTTTTATGTACATTTGTGAACTCCTGTACTTCAATGACCACGCCCCCTTCTTGGGTTGACGTTTTCGAAACTTGAATTTGACAGTTTTTTCTTTCTGCATTTGTGAAACCGTCCACATTTTGAGAAGAAGTTATTATTTCGAATGTTGGCTATGCTGTAGGAGTTCATGGAATAAAGAAAACATTGGTTTTCTCCGTGGATTTCGTTGTGTTATTGTTTTGTGTTCAAGTTAGTGTGCGCACGAGTTTTGAAAGTTGTGTTTTCCGTGTTGGTGAGTCGTGCTTTTGTTGAAAATGCCTCGTAATAAGAAGTTTGGATGTAGAAAGATACATGGAAACCAGTTTTCAAAGAAGAAAACTCTAAAAACCGCGGACACTATCAATAAATGGTAGTGGTCAGTCCACGCCAATACCGGCGGGTGCTAATGTGCCGAGAGTGAGCTCTTCTGAAAAGAAATTGTCAAGTGCCAAATGCTTATATAAAGAATTCCAGTCAGAAAATGAGGAGGTTGATGGTATACTGAAATCTGGATTTCAGTTAATTGATTTGGAACTTCTGTCAATTGCAATTAATACTTTTGCAAAGTGCAAATCTGTGAGTGTGAAAATTGTTTGAGTGTTATTGAAATAATGAACAAAAGAAAGGGTTTAGCATGTACTTTACAAATTGTTTGTAGTAACTGCAAAAAAACTTTACTCTTTGAAACTTCCAAATCTTTAGAGAAAGGTTTTGAAGTTAACCTAAGGTACATATATGGTCTGCGCTGCATTGGGAAAGGGAGTGAAGGAGGTAAAGTGTTGTGTGGTGTTATGAATTTGCCTAACATACCTACAAAATTCAGTGAAGTAGTGAAATGTATTGGAGAAAGTGTAGAAACATGTGCTGAAGAAGCAATGAAAGAAGCAGCAATAGAAGCAGTTGAAGACAATGAAACAGATAATATTGCTGTTGCTGTCGATGGAAGTTGGCAAAAAAGAGGCCACAATGTTAATTTAATTCATGTAACATCACTGTATCATACGCGGATGCTGAGGGCCTTCGGGCCAAGCAGAAATAAAAAAAAAAAAAAAAAAAAGTCTCAACGGAGTTGTCACAGCAACCATTGTTGATACTGGCAAAGTAATAGATGTAGACATACTGACCAAATATTGCCATGGTTGCAAGAAAGCAAAGAACAGTGCCAATCATCAAGAAAATTGTGCAATCAATTATAGTGGCTCTTCAGGTGGAATGGAGGTAGAAGGTGCTGTGACTATTTTCAGGAGGTCCATCGAAAAAAGAGGTGTGCAATACACTGAGTACCTCGGTGACGGTGACAGCAAAGCTTATAATGCTGTTGTGGAAGCCAAACCCTATGGCAGTACAAACATTTCTAAATTGGAATGTGTGGGGCACGTTCACAAGAGAATGGGCACCAGGTTGAGGCGCATTGTTCAAGAAATGAAGGGCAAAAAGCTTCCAGATGGAAAATTAATAGGAGGAAAACACCGATTGACAGCTGATGAGATCAAGAAACTCCAAGACTACTATGGCAATGCCATTAGAAGCAATACAGACAATTTGGAGTGTATGAGGAAAGCAGTGTGGGCAACTTGGTTCCACAAAGCATCAACAGATGAAAAACCAATGCATACATTATGCCCCAGAAATTCATGGTGCAAATATAATAATAATAATAATTCTCAAAATTACAAACACCATGGCTTGCCACAAAAAGTAATGGAAGTAATAAAACCAGTATATCAAGATCTTTCAAGACCTGATTTGTTAAGAAAGTGTTTGCATGGAAAAACTCAGAATGTTATTGAGTCATTTAATAATTTAATTTGGAATAGGGTACCAAAAGGGATCTTTGTGGGATTCAGAACATTAAAGATGGGAGTTCTGGATGCAGTTCTGACTTTTAATAAAAAAAATGTGGGAAGGTTGAAAGTTTTAGATAATTTGGGAATTTGTGCAGGCTACAACACAAGAAGATCATTTGAAGCGATGGACACTTTAAGGATAAAAATGCCAATAAAGCTATTGACATGAAAGTTAAAGAACAGAGGAAAAGAAAAAGAATAACTCCTGATGATGAAGAAGAAGATTCAAATCCATTGTATGAAGCTGGAGGCTATTAAAATAGGTAAATAAATGTTTGAACTTTAAATGCCAATTGCTCAGTTTCTTCATTTTTCAGGTTTTAGGTACGCTCATCTCTGTAAAAACAAAATAAATGCCTGAAATTTATACCCTAAATAAAACTGAATTAGATTGATCTGTTAAATGTATTTTCATTCTTCTATATCACAAATTTTAGGCTGTAGGTGAGAATATTCCTCCGAATTTTCATCTTTTTTTCGGTACATTGTAAAAAAATTATAAATATTAAATAAAACAAGTTTTTGATTTTTAAGTATATTTAATCAACTTATTAGATCCCAATAAAAGTAAATATAAAAATTCAGAGGGCTAGACAAGAGGGTTTCTGAGATGAGCGTACTTAAAATAAGCAAATTTAACATTGCCAGTATAGGCGGTACCTGGTCCCCTTAAGGTCGCATCAACATCTTAGGTCATTAGCGACCACTATTGCTTTTAACAGTATGGTAACTATGTGGATGAAACGATACGGTGATTGATGATAAGGGGTGAAAGGACGAACACAAATACAACCGTGCCCGAGGCGCGACTCGAACCCGCGACCCTTCGGTCCGAGATCACTACGACACTACTGCCTTAGTGATCTCGGCCACCGGGCCCGCGAATGACCATTTTATAAACCTCTCTCTCTCTCTCTTTTTTTTTTTTTTTTTCCCACGAATGTGGTCCTATATTTCCATACTGAACGAGATGGCCAGCCATAAACGGATCAAATTTGAATATCAACTCAATGCAGTCTAAGAAGTTTTCGTTTTGTAACAAATAATCTCGTTATTACCGAAAAAGACATCTTCTTGATTCTAAAAATTTCACAGTTTCTACAATTCTTTTCGGGACATTTCTCCAATATCCACTTAATTTCTGTGCTGTTTCACTAGCTCTGAATCCACTCTTTCTAAAACTGCAGACATACATACAATTTTTCTTACGCAATCTTGATGTTCGGAACTGTTATTGTTGAGAAATGCTTTTGCTATTTTTCCAATCGTTAAGCTCTGTTGTAGCGAGCAAAGTAGTAGTTCCACCATATAACTTGCAAGGAGCACAAAAGACATACCCTGTAAATGGCGAATGTACTCACCATAACCTTTTGACAACTACACCATTTGTCATTGTTTTGGAGAAATATGGTTTTTAATTGAATTGGCTTCGATCTGCATAATGCCTTTTAGAGGTAGAAAAATCGTTATCATTTTGCTTAAATCTATCTTTGGCCACCATTTCTACAAAACAATCGTCAACATTCCATTGTACTGGGTCGTTTCGAACTTCATTTGATTAATTAACACTTTCGATACAAAAATGGAAAGAGACATTTCTATAAAATCTTTCAGAAGTTTTCCTTATGAAATTTTGCATCCGCTGAAATTCGTCCGACCCCAAACATTGCGCACCCCAGGCTACAGCCTGGTTTTTAATGAATGTTCGGTGTTTTTTGCCTGTTCGATAATCTGGCACTGGATGGAGGGACAGACAGATATTTTGTCGTCAATGGATATTTCGGTATCAAGGACCGACAAAACAGAGGATTGTTTTTCTAAATTTAGCAACTGGATTGAACCACTTCTTCGTTACCAGAGCGCTGTAATGGTAGTTTTTCTGCCGAAAATATTTGTTTCACGCAGCATGACGTAACTTACTCTCTACTCCGTAGCGAGAAAGTAAAAGTGAGGACTATGTTTCTGTCATACGACACATTCGATCAATACGATCTCATGGGGATTCCCCGAGCTTATCGACCTGCGGTGTATTGATTTTCTACATAAACCTCTTCAAGCAAATTGAAAGAAACTGTGTCATTCAATGGATGTATGAGCAGGTCGTTTTATTGTCGATTGTGTCGCACATATCTTAAGTCTATGAACTTGGTAATGAATATCAAGCAGAAACGTATGGATTGAATGAAAATGTTGGCTTTTTCTCCAACATAAGACAGTGTATTATTAAAGGAACAAACGTTATTGTGACTACTTGAAGATAGCCTAAAGAAATTTGACTGTTATCTTCTTAGAAACAAGTCACATGTATCATAGAAAAATATTTTTCAAAAGAAATTAGTAGATAATTAATCAATAAATAATTTAATACTAATCAAATGTATACCTAGGTCGATACAAATATTAACATTGTCCTTCATGAGAGAGAACTTACTGGATGGTTTTCAGTTCATGAACTGTTTGTAATTCACAACTGCAGGTGAAGATCTGATGGCTGAGCTGGTGGCAAGTTTTCTTTTTGTGTTTTTTATATTATTTATATTTTACCTTGGATATGAAGTTGGAGCAAGAAGAGCAAACTGGCAACACTGGATGACAGACATTGAACAAACAATAATACAAGCAATGAAAGTTGTATTTCAGGTGTTTGTAATAATCATAATTTTAAGTTTATTTGCACACATTCCCAAAGGTATGTGAATTTGTACAATACATTTCATTTATTTCACATCTCAGCAATGATTTTCCCACCGATTTGAATTTTTGAATTAAAACACAGCTCAAAAACAATAATTGTAAACACAGTGATTGATAATGACAGCACTTCACAACAGAAATGAATGATTCAATTAAATTGTGCATAGTAAAAATGTAAAATAAAGTTTTTATGACTCATGAAAACATCTTTCAATTTCTATCAAGGAATATGTTGTTAAACATTCCTGTGAAGTATGGTGTTGTTAACTCTTCATTCTATAATATTGTCAACAATTATCTTTCCATTTATTAAATGACACAGAGAGGACTAAAATTGCACATATTGATAGTGAAAAAATTGAATTGAAATTGAAATAAGGTAAACATTCAATTCACCATTTGAGACTTTCTGATAAATAAAAAGCATGTTTCCTGTTCTATTTATTTTTTTGAGGGGTGGGGTGAGTTCATTTTGACTTATTGAATTCAAATGTCAGTGTTTAAATTAACACTTTTGGATGAAAATTTTCCTCAGAGTTTTTTCTTAGTTCTGATGCTTTGCTAAAAAATGTTCTCAATACATTTATACAATCAAGAGCTTATTTCAAATAATTAATTTTGTAAGTATTGCTAGTGAAACAATTAAGTAGTAGCACTAAGCATGAAACTCTAAATATTTTTCAAGTATATTTTTACCGCCTTTTAAGTCTTGCATTGAAATGAAAGAATGGAAATGGTTTAATTTCACTTTATTTTTATCTTGGGGGTACCTTAATATTGCTTAACAAATTGTCCAAGGAGGCATATGAATGCAAAGTATTTTCTGTGGTAAATGCTGCATCGTAAGTCATTTTCATACATCATGCAAACTCATAAAACAAGTAACAATGAACTCAATGATCGTTCATAAAATATATCCTCACTCAGAAAAGCAACAAAGAACTGACTTTATCTAATTATATTTTACATCAAAAACTATTAAAAACTGTGTGTGACATGAAACAGGGAGAAGTGTACTCTGAGCAGAGTTTATTTTCTGGGATTCCTACCCTAGGCCATATACAAGTTGAATTCTTAATACAGAAAGAAATAAGAGCTTTTGGCACAAATCGATAAGAAAATATTCTCTCTGACGTAATAAAATCTGTTTTCAAGAGCAAATCAGCGATATTTTTGGGGTTTTTATCCCTCTTCATGTCGTTCATAAAGGAATATACTTCCTGCCATGACAACATGGAAAACAATAATTTGAATAACTATATTACCGACAGGAATCCTAAAGGACATGCACAGATAGTGAAGTTACATTTATGTCCGGAAGCAAAACAAGGGGCCATCTCAGAATTCGCTCAAAGGATCAGGGAAACTGGACGAAAAACCTGATCGAGAAGGGGATCATTGACCCAAAAGCTGAGGTACAACACTTGACACAGATTGTTTAGAATTATACAGTCCAAACGGTAAATAATAAATTAAATATTGTTAAAATTAATATTACTAATAGTATGATTCAGAAATATTTTCTACAAAGAGAAGTCAGTCAAGTTAAATGTTTCTGTTTCCTGAAAATATCAATATATTTACTATCAATGCAAAGCATGAGAGGAGGCAACATAGATCCGGTCTTCCCATTGAAAACCAGGAAAGAGTCAATAGAATCTGGCATTAAGTGTCAGGCACACATTGCACCCTGTCAGCAATGATACAGAATACCTAATTGAAGGGGCTAACTAGACAAATCTTTTTCTGACTTTCCTGGTTTAATTTTTGATAAGGAAACTCTTTGCATCACAGAAGAAATTCAAATGAGCTTTATGTGCATAAAGCATATCGCTGCAAATGCTAGAGTACTTATCTGTATCCCGGAAGAAAAGTGCACTATGTCACAAAAAGCAAATTTTACAGGGGAGCCAAAATAATGTTACAGATATGTTATTTTCTCTCTTTTGTTTTTCATACAACTGTTTTCTTCATCTTTTTGCATTAATTTTTATATTGCTCTCAGTGGCACATCTTCTTTATTTACTTTTATCTCTCAGTTTTCTGGGGATTCTGGTGCTGTTTCTGGGGGAATTCTGGTGCCTTTTCCTTCTATGTTATGATGAAACAGGGATTTTCAAAACTGTCTAAATCAGTTATTATTTAATCTAGAACATGGTGCATCATTCCACCAGAAAGAGTGGAAAGTGTTATGTAAGATAGTGCCAAAATTTCAATTTCGAAAAATTTGGGCACAGTGCACTTTTCTTCTGGAATCCAGATATGTTTTCCTCATTAGTGTAGGTTTTACATCAATGTGAATCATCAATTTGAATCATTATGGGAAAAAAATCTGAAGATCGGTTTAACCTCCGTCGTTCACAGACAGACGGACAGTGCCGTCATTCGATTTTTCGTTATCAACGCTCCCAAAGCCGGGATTCTGGCTACTCCACGCGTTAGAAGATTTTTTTATAAATTTAACTACGCTTACCAGGGCCCGGCAATAAGAGTTTTCTGCTAAAAATTCGCCGTTTTTCCCGCAGCATTACAAAAGTTTCTGTTCTTAAGAAGTGCCTTCTTATGGGAGAGAAAGAAAACACGATTTGATAATTTGAAATATACGTACTTGTGAATCTGTGTGATAAATTTGTAGAAATTACCATTACTTGTAATCTAATTTATTCAATTTACTTTCCTGTTGTATGTGGACATGTGATTCTATACTGAATCACACGATTCCCTTAAGTTCTTTGATTGGAATCAGTTATTAGATGTATAGCAACTACTAAAATTATCGGCCTTTTTCAACAATAATACTAATTTTTTTATACCAGCATTATAAACAACCCTTTTCCATTAGCAAAATCGTTCATAATATACTGTTCATAATATGTTCCTTGTTATGATTGCTACTACCGAATAACACCAACATGTATTTAAAAGTAGTATGTAATAAACTAGATTTTAAAAGAGCAAGTTTTCCGTCTCATTGATTTACTGCGAACACAAATCTATTTACATGATACCACTGCGCGGCACATTATACTTCATAACTGATGATAAATAGGGGCTGTGACTATTAATATCAGTACCTTAAACAACGATCTCAGAGAGTGAATACCTTGCTGAATGATGGAACATTGCGTGCCTTTCGTACTGCCATTGCACATTGGAGTTCCTCAAGAACGATTTTAAGGCCCTATTCTGTTCTTGCTTTACGTAAATAGTGTGCCTCGACGATTCGAAACGGATGATCGAACATGATTGCGGATGAAGTCCGAACATCCTTTACCAATTAGAAACCGTAAATAGTACAATATCAGATGTTTCAAATTGGTTCCGAAATAATAAATAAAACGGTTTAATGCAGTTTTCCATTTCAAATAAACAATTCTCTGCTCCATGATAGTAGACGGTGTACCATTGACTGATGTTAAGGAAACCAAAATTTTTAGATGCCAATTCAGTCAAACCTTAAATGGAACGTCCATTTAAATGGTGAACCACAAAATTAGAAAGTTCATTATGCTACGCGTTCAGAATTCTTGCAAATTCAGTCAGCCTTCATACTGCTCGTTGTATGTATATTTCATGAATATTCATTTCCCACCTGAGATATGGCATAATATTCTGGGGAAATACATCTTATAGCTCTCAGATTACAAAAAAGAATTGTACGAAAATCCAAATCCCTCCCACGTGATTCTTGTAAGCCTCTCTTCATTAATCTAGGAATTTTACCATTACCTTGTATGTTTTATTTACGAATCAGTGGTTTTGTCAAAAAATGACTTGCGGAATATATTTTCAGAAAGTACCGATGTCTATTACTATAACACTCGACGTAGAAATCATATTCATCAGGTGACAGTAGCAACGGCTCATTACAAAAAATTCACATACAATACATGTACATTATTTTACAACCTTGTCAGGTGACAGCAAACTCTTAAATACGATTAGAAAGTTTAAATCAAAGTGAAATCGTTTCTGTTGCATAACTGTTTCTATACAATTAGAGACTATACTGAGCACCACAAGGAAAGTAACATTAATTTTAACAGTGATATTTAATGTATTATTTACCATTGGACTGTATAATTCTAAGCAATATGTAACAAGTATTGCATCGCAGCTTCTGGGTCAATGACCCCCATCTCGATCAGTTTCCCCTGATCCATTGAGCAAATGCTGAGATGGCACCTTGTTTTGCTTCTGGACGTAAATGTAAATTCATTATCTGTGCACGTCTTCTAGAATTCAGTGGGAAATATAGTTATTCAAATTATCGTTTCCATGTCAGGAAGGAAGTATTATTCGAAGGACAACGTGGATAAGGCCCAAAATGTATTGCTTATTTATCCTTGAAAATATATCTGATTACAAGGGAACTTTTTTAAATTCAAAATTCATGCTTAGTATATGACAGTATGGATCACAGAATTTTGAAAATATGCAGAGAATACCCTTCTCCCCATCGTACATCACACACTTTTTAACTGTTTTTGACGGTAAATAAATAATTAAAAACAATAATAATGATGACGATTTCGTGCCGAAATAGCGATGACGTAATGATTCGTGCCATAATATGCCAAATAATGGACGATTTTGCTCATGAAAAAGGGTTTTTTATAATGCTGGTATACAAAAAAAAAAACATTTATTCTTATCATCTATACATTCTATAAATTCTGTCAAATGTATGTGAATTACTTTCATTGTAAACATTGAAACACCGATCTGGTTCGTAAGCTTACGTTCATAATCTTGATCGATGGCTTCTCGGCTGACTAGCAGAATATTGTCCTTGGTGTGTCAATTCTTGCGTACTTTCTAAATTAAAAATGTTCTAGAATGTCCTCAACGATTGCTATAATTGAACTTAATATTCCCATTACAATTTTAACACGCGATCGCGACTTTCCATATGTGTTTTGTATGAAACACCTACTCGCGACTGACTATATAAATCTACTTATTGGAATGGAGTCTGCTTAATTCCAACTTCCCATCGGTATATTAATAAAATTCCCAGTACAATTTATTATCTGAATTTACACAAGACCAATATCTCAATTTCAAACTAAACAAATTCCTGGCTTACTCTCGTCTACATAATACCCAGCCTATATCGAAATTCCGATCGCGCCGCACCACCAGCTTAACTGTTTTCGCTACGACATTTTTCTAGAGACTGAATCTATGCGTCCTTCCTGACAATCATGACCATCCAACATCACACTTTCCATCACCTAATGTGTTCTGGCCATGTCCATTTCACAACGTTCTGACATCAAGCATGAAATATTAGAAATCATTGTTGATCCGTTGTCTAACAGGCTTGTGTTAACTGGCTAAAAACGATGCCATATTCCAACGCTAAATGTTGATTTCATCATTAAACTAATCCCAAGGTTCTTGGCTTATCACAATAGCGGGATTTTATAAAATTTGGTCATTACGAATAAAACAAGCTTTGAATATTTGACTTAAAAACTTATTTTTAAATAACTTCGTTTATTCGTTTGTCTAACTTCCTTAACTGCGTTGATGTGTTTTTGCTGTGCCATCCCATATAGGACAAGCAGATGTTATTGTGATACAAATGATAGATTTAGAAATTAAGTTACCTGAGAATCAATTGGGAGTACTGATTTTTATTAATGAACGGAGTATAAATTAAGGATTTTGATGCGTGGATAGTTGGTGAGACACCTGTTACAAAGATTCATTAATTTCAACCACAAATTTCACAAAAAACTAATGTTTTCAAAGAAATGTACGTGATCTTTTAATGAGCTATTTTTAGAACAATTTTGATTGAGGAAGCAGAATATCTATCTTTGTATTTTCGAAAATGCAAAACTCAATGAAAATTAGACTTGCGCTATTCTTTTAAGCGCTGCTTCTTCTATCCCTGGAAAAAATTAAAAATTTTGAGCGGTTTTTGAGAAAATATTTTTTTTAGAAATTGCGTAAATTTCAAGCACAATATTACTCAAAGCTACTCGTTTTTGTTAAAAAAATGTACATGACTTTTGCAAAAACTCATGTTTTACAACAGACTTTGTCTCAGGCAAAACTCTCCATCTTTATTTTTGTAGTTTTGAAATTTATTTTTCCAAAATTTTGAAAAACCGAGTGATACCGAAAATGAAACGAGAACCATGTTTTTACCGTCTCTTATTACATGTGCGGAGAAAATTTACAGAAAACATTGGAGTAGTTTTTGAGAAAAAATATAATTTTCTTTAAAATTTTATATATTTCACGTAAAATTACACGAAAACTACTCATATTTTTGAGCTTGACTTCATTTCAAGATCTGTTTATAAGGAACAGATTTCATTTAAGGAAAAATATCTTATGTTCAATATTATAAATGTAGGAAGACGCCGAGAAAAATTTCACTTTTGTAATTTTCCAATAATCAGTGATTTCAACGCAAATGAGACTTCACTAATCTCTCACGCATCCATTACCCTATTTTAGGACAAAGTTTAATCAAAACGTTTGATGCCATTTTGTTTCCTATTTTAAAAATGTCCGAGGGGCTTTATGTAAAGTACCCTCACAATTCAAATTCCAGAGGCCGTGACATCAGCCAGAACGATTGGAGAATATAAATTTTGGAGCATATTGGTTCTACGGTTTATGCGCTAGTGTTGTGCACAGACGGACGGACGGATAGAAAGACGTTTCGCCGTCAATCGATTTTTCCATATCAAGGACCAACAATACATGGATTCTGGTTTCAACACTAAGTGTTAAAGGATTATTTTTTCTATATTTAGCAACTTTACCAGGGCTCAGCAATTGGAGTTTTTGTGTCCAAAATTCATGCGCGTGAAGTTGGCACTGCCACCAAACCGAAAACCTCTGAAACCATTACCAATCATTTGCACCTCGTTTGTACTCGTTTGTACCACAACATTCGTTTGAACCAAATCCACTTACAAAGGCACAGCATTTTCAACTGTGGTGGTGCCAACTTCACGCCGGCTTCAACGCCAACTTCACGCATCACGCAAGAAAGAGAAACCATACTAAATCGTCTGTACCTCATTTGTACCAGATTGTTCCCCCAAAATCGCCGTTTTTAGACGCACGATTACAATACTTTCCATTCTTATGTATGGACGAGAAACTTAAAATTTAAAAATAATTACATTTATTCTTTTAGGAAATTCTCGAAAAAAACGCTGCTTTTTTATTTCAAGCGGTTGAGATGTACTTCAACCTATTTTTCACAGTCTAATATTAAGAACACGATCTTACTGTTAATGCTTCCTTCGTAGTAAAGGAATTTTATTGGGTTCATAATTTTCACAGCGAATGCAAATGATTGCTAGAGGGGGTTTGAACTTCTTATAAGCCAATGATTGTAATACCCTAGCAACTACTATATTCATTAAACTGGCTCCCTTCTAAAAAGGGAAA
Source organism: Teleogryllus oceanicus (assembly GCA_964035755.1). Classification (NCBI taxonomy): domain Eukaryota; kingdom Metazoa; phylum Arthropoda; class Insecta; order Orthoptera; family Gryllidae; genus Teleogryllus; species Teleogryllus oceanicus. The sequence goes on from CAXIVR010000013.1 coordinate 22,147,401, forward strand.
TCCATTCCAGCATCTGCCTTAAGATCTTCAACGAATGTGCCCCATGGATATTAACAATTGCCCTGATTCTCTCTCTAAATGGAAACAATAGTAGGTTAAAAGTTTTATTAGAATAATATGAGTGATATAAGATTAGTGATGATTCCAACATTGGTTTTCAGACAGAAAACATTTTAAATTTGTCATTAATTAATCATTACTTTCAATGTTTTCCAAAAGGTTGTCTTCAAAGGTATATACCAACCCACAATTTGAAATATTTATTTATACCTTCATTTAAGAAAACGATAAATTCTTACCTGAAAATATCACATTAATCAATGCATAATGTTGGTCTAGTTACCCAAATCTCTTTTCCATTATATTGGCATGGATTAATCTTAATTATTTTCGGAAATTTTCCCATTTTCACAATGGATATCAAAAGTGCATGAGTTTCATCAGTGAATAATTTAACTAGTTTATGCTACGATTTTTATTCGACACAACATCGTTTTCTTTCTAGACTACACATTCGATTATTGTTATTTATTTCAATTTCTCTAAATTTATTTAAAAATCAAAGTAATCTACAAAGCGTTATACGTTATTACTTAAGGATAAATGTTACACATCTCCTGTTGGTTGAATTATGTAAATGAACGTCACAGAGCATCTCTAATAACCTAATACTCATTTAGTACATTTGGATCAACTCATCCAATTACACATCGGACCGTGTCCCTTAAAAACTCGAACGGCTGGATATTTTCTCTATGTATCACCTTTTTATTCGTCTGTAAAAATAAAGCGAAGCTAACGCGGCAACTCTCTGTGTAGGTACACGTATTACTGCAAACAATAACACCCGCTCATCATTGCAGATAAATGTAATATTCCGTACGCAGTGCCTGTCACCGGAGTAACGCAGCACGCGCGGAAGATAAAACGGAGGCAGGGCCGCCAAGCCGCGCTACCGGCGACGGAATCTAATACTCGCCCTCATCCGCGGCACAGCGCGACTCTCGCGTCTCTTATGAATACGCGAGGAGTGGGGGTGGAGAAGTGGGAAACGGACTACTCGTATGATGACGAGGGTGCGGGCGAGGGGCTGATAATAGCTGCGGAGAGAAGGAGAGGGTTCTGATAAGAGGATGGGGTGGAGGGGTGGGGATGGGAGTGGCAAAGTTGGCAATAGTATTCGCGAGGATGCGGTAGCAGAATTGGAGTTGGCAGCGCCTGGCGCTGTCTTTGATCTCGCTGCCAGATCCTACGTGCCGTCTTTGAGGGTGTGATTTTTTCTGTCCTTTGAACGGCCGTCTGCTTGTCTGGCTCCCAGACGGAGGGCGGGGCTGACGATGGCAGAGACCGTTGGGTCGTGCCATGAACATAATGCTAGAATAGATATCTCCTAAAAAAGACAGGGACCAGCAGAACGAGAATTTATTATTACACGAATTATTATTTCTACAACGGAATAGGGAGAATAAAACGTAAGGCAAATAGATGAGGTAAGAGAAATGAACTGTTACATTTTAATGGACAATTCAATTACCAAAAATAATGTTGATATATCCGAGATCGATAAATTTCGACACCGTTTGACCGATGTCCGTGAATGTTCCAAATACTTTTTTCTTTTAAGGTTTGATGGGAGCGTGTGCAACTGGAGCTTCCCTTTATGTGCGCAGGGCACGGGCACGGGGTCAGCCGGCGCTGCGGCAACGTGTTCAAGCAGAGCTCCATGAACGAGGAGCTGATGTCCGCGGAGCGGCTGCGGGAGAAGGAGCGCGTGCGGCAGAACATCCAGAAGCAGGCGTCGCTCAACGAGGAGCTCATCTACCGCCGCCACCGGACTCTCGACTCGCTGCGGGACACGCTCTTCTCCACGTCGACCGCCAAGCGCCTGCAGCTGCTCAAGAACGGGCTCACCAACAAGCTCAAGAGCTCCACCACGGGCATCGAGAAGGTGGCCGGCTCCTCCTTCAAGAACGGCTTCGTGCGTATCCTGCAGGGCTGGAAAGGCGGGGAGATGACGCCCGTGGCCAAGCCTCCGCCGACGCCCACCTCCGCCGAAGGCCTTTCCCCCAAGACGCCCCCGCCCGACTACAGGCGCAACCACAGCTCCTCCATAGACGACAGCCACCCGCAGGACGTCACCAAGCCCGGCGAGCGCCGCCACTCCCGCGAGGACGGCTCCGACTCGTCCAAGGACAGCAGCCTGCAGAGCGACACCAGCGTCGACTCGGAGGACAGCTTCGCGTCCGTCATCTTCGTGCCGAAAGCGGACGGGGCGGCGGGCGGCGGCGCCGGCGGCGACGCGGGCGGCGGCAGGCCAGGGCGGCACCGCCCTCAGCGCCCTCGGGCTCGTCGTCGCCCGCGCTGCCGTCGCAGCTCTCGCCGCCCAGTCGCCCCAGCCCACTGCCTCGCCAAAGGTAGACCCTTATTGCTGCTGGCCTCACGTCCTTCCCCGCATGCTCCTCCTGCGCCGACGACCACCGTTTCGTTTCTTGCCGCCCTTGCACAGTGCCGGCAGTCGCTTGTCTTTATCCTCACTCGCACAATCTGGGGCAACTTATGAAATTCCTTTTTGGATTCGATCGGCTAACGACTGATCACAGTACACACCGTGCACGATCCTCGAATCTGACCTTTCACGCGTAGACCATGGCGTTTCTTTCTCTTGAGACCATGTTACGCCACCTGCCATGCCTTGTCATGCACCTTCCGAGCCAGTGGGTGAGGGATTCCCTCAGCTGGATCGGCGCTGGAGCGGAGACCTTGCGGTACACCTGCCTACTCCCTCCTCCCCCGTGCCGCAGGTGAAGATGCAACCCGGGCCGCTGACGCTGCTGAACGGCGGAGCGCCGCCGCCACCGCCTCTCCCAGCGTCGTACGCCGGCCCGCCGCCCGCCGCCACCGCGCCACCTGCAGCCGGAGGTGGGGCTGCCGCCGCCCCCGCCCCCGCCGCCGCCACCGCCGCCCGCCGCCGGGCTGCTGGAGGAGGCCAAGGCGGAGGTGCTGGCGCCAAAGCCGCCCCTCAACACGCCGGCTGCGGCCGACGGCGCGGGGGCGGCGACGGGGCCCGTCGAAGAGCCCCCACCGGCGCGCGCGACGGAAGACGACGGCGAAGAGGACAGCGAGCTGGCGGCCGAGATGCGCCACAACGAGCGCCTGCGCCAGATCCAGGAGCTGCTCCGCTCGCGCGCGTCAACGCAGTGACGTGAACTCACCGGTGAGCGCCTCCCTCTTTGAAATAATAATGCAGTCAAAGGTAGCCAAGTAGGATTTCTGTTAATTCACTCTTAGAGATCTGTTTCACAAACCCAGTTTATCACATATTTAAATAAAAAATGTATTAATTTCACTGAAAAAGGAGAGGCTTATGCCCATCAGAGTCACATCAATTTCAGTTTTAAAGAATGATAATAAAAATATAACACTTTTCCCAGAAGCTTTATTTATAAACAAAGTGGAAAGTGTTTATTGTTTGTTTTTTATTCTGTTAACCGCAAGTAAAAAATTAAACTAAAAGTGTTTGTTTTGCCACGTTAATTTATTTAAAACGTGCTTCAAGTGTCTTACCTTCTTCATATTCACAGAATATTTTACATTTTTCATTCGCTAGCAATGAATTTAGCTTTTTCAACATTTGCGACGTGCGTAGAGCAGATTCTTCGTTAGCACGCACAAGTATGCACTTGCCTTCAACAAAATTTTCTGTAATTTAATTTGAATAAGAATTCGAGAACGTGTACAGACATCCAAAAATTTCGGAAAATACTATCTTTCGGAAAGAAACAAGAATGTCAAGTTCGCTGTAAGCAAACACCGCTTTCGGTGTTTCAAACAGGTTTCATCAAATCTGGATGGAAAATGTCTCGATTAAACAGATTTTACATTCTAATTAGTAGAGGATTTTTCGTGTAAAATGTCATAATTACTCTCACAGATGTATTCCACTTATCCATATTTGGATATATTAAAATATTTTACAAGTTTACGAAAAACGAACAATGCGGTTGGGTGTCTAACTCCAGCAGGGACCCAATTCATTTGGTTACGAATTCAGTTCCCGCTCGCAATTTTTATTGCAGTAGTAACAAGATTGTTATTTTTTTTTAGAACAGAACAAGGTAGATTTCCTCCTCATTTTGATATACTTTTTGCAATTTAAGGAGAAACGAACGCGTTAAATATGCTTTGATTGGTTTGGAGAAGGTCCGAGAAAACCCGTAAAACATACGCAAAATAGTGATCTTATAATAGTGGTCTTATTATTGTTTTTCTAAAATACTAACTTATTATTTTCTAAAATGAAACAAAATGTAAGCTCCTGCTGTAGCATGACAAGTTTTGCAAACACTTCGTTTTACCTCTCTCTAAAAAAAAAATAGAAATGTGGTTTATCTCAATATTGTCCTAATACATCACTTCAAAAATGATTTTAAATTTTGTCATTGAATTTTTTGTTTGGCATGCCTAAAATTACATTAAATATTACTTCACCTTCGATATACCTTTGCTTCACCCAAAATTGCCATAAATATTAATCCCACTTCATTCAAATTTAGGATTCTCAGTTTCCTTGATAAATGTTTTCATATTTGCTAATATTCACTGAAAATAAAATGCAGAGATTAAGGGCAGAGTTGATTTGCTTGCTGCAGGAGGGCAAAAGTGTTATTACTTGCTGCTTATGCACGTGAATGAACCATTCATTTACGTGAATGCTTATGCACTTCAAAGACTTAAACTCCTGTCAACTTAACATTAAATTAAATTTAACATTAAATAAAACATTAACCGAGACCATGAGAAACGCCTACTACGCCTAGTGGTATCAAACTGGGAGACCATCAGAAGCCGTGAGCACCACACAGGTCTCGTAATTACGACAATTGATGAACGGTGAGAGTAGAGCGTTACCATTCGGAATTCTAATGATGTGGCGACAACCAACAGAGCGCAGCACTGACTGCTACTTCCGTTCTGTGCTTGTGAAGGAATTACCAGTAAGAACAAAAGTATTGTGTATACAAACACTATTCCACTAGTAATTTTACCCGTTTCCTTGTGGTTCTGATGTACCAAGCCCAGAGTTCGGAAAATTTACAAAACTGTCCCTCCTCTGAATCTGAATTAGATGCAGAAATGGCCGATCCTACCTCTGATTGTGATTTCTCGATGGAAGATTTTGGAAAGGAACCTAAACTTTTCAAGTAAAGTACTTTATTTAAATGATGTTTTCGAGATCTTGTACTTACAAAGGAATCTGCCGAGATACTCAGGTCTATATTCCACGAAAAGAACATGTTATGCACCAGTAACGATGAACCATTGGTACAGATATTGCGAACAGGACTTTATACACTTGTTTTCTTTTTTAAATGTAATTATTTCCTGTTCAATTTTCTACAATTTTTTAGGATTTTTGAATAAAATGGTACAGAACGTTTCGGAGATGCCAGAATTCATATCATAATTATTGGTAATTGTGATTTTATTTTAAAACTATATTCGAGTAAAATTGGAATTTTATTAAATATTTTATATTTCTGAATATAAATTTAGAGTTTTAAGAGAAGTTATAATTTAGCATTAACGTAGAAAATTATTTACGGAAGGTGAAATATATCTTTGGGGAAGCGGGAACGAATTATTTTTATGTGATAACTTTTTTCCAGATCGAAATGTTGATAAGCAAGATAATTTGTTAAGGAGTTAAAGAAATTAGAAGATTAATTAATGATAAATGTTAATTAGTTCTATTTGTAATTCTTTATGTATCTGTTTGTTGAAGATGAATCATTCAGTCTTTATAATTCCCTGTAAATATTTATTTTGAATAGTTTGTATTTTCTTCATGTTTGAGGCAGATGCATTACACCAAATCGGGCATGCGTATGTAAGTGATGGTCTTATTATTGCCTTGAATGCTGATATACCACAATCAATTTGTAATTTTGAAAACTTATTAGTTAAGGGGTATAATTTTAACATTTTTTGATAAGTGGCCATACTTTGAATATGTGTTTTCCATGTTAATCGACGGTTTAAATAGAGTCCTAAATATTTAATTGGAATATGATTTTCTAACCAAGGTATATTTGTATTATTTATTTTGAGACTTGGAGGATTAGTAGGTCTGCAAAGTGAAAATTTTTGTTTGTGTTTTAGATGATTTTATTATTCATCTCAATCTCTCTCACATACCCACCTACACCTTCTACCGTGGAGAGGGCGTGATAGAATGAATGCTCGTGAAGCGAGCTTAAAATTCTCAGGAAGCAGGATCTTTTGGGTATGAGAAAGGTCTGAACCCTTGACACAATGAATCAGATAAAATACGAATAAAATGAACATTCAATGAAAACATTTACAGTGACGCACTTTCATAACAGGATAATGCACTTTAAGTAGCTGGTCACTGAAAAAAATAAAACAAGACAAAACAAAAATAGGCGTCACCTCAACTGCCTGAACACACTTTCACCAACTACAATTTACAATTTGCTCACTCCTTTCTAATTTTTTCCGCTACCAAATTATTTTACTCTTTTGGCCTCTAGTTTTTCCGGACACGGCTTTTAAAATGAATTTTACACTTGCTTCAAGGAATCCCGTTCACAGGTGCTGCCCTTGGGCTTCGCACTCACTAGAACACTGAATAAAAACGTAGCATTCACGTTACTTAAATCTGACCCTTTTACATATCACAAAAAGCAATTACTTTTAACACAATACAAGAAACTGACTTTTCCAGATAATATCAACTGTACAACATATGGAAATCATGAATTATTTATGTAAAATTGTACAAGGTATGGCCTCTTTGAATGAATTTAATGACACGTGCAGTAAATGAACTTGAAACTGCCACTCACAGCGTTCGAAATACTTCTCCCACCTATTTTAGACTTTTCACCCACTTTTAACACTAATTGTCGTGTATATACCGCTATTCTCTTTTCCCAACTGATCGCCGCATAAACATTGCCAGTTCCTTTACCTCAACAGCTCCGCATCGCTCGCCTGTAGGTAACTTTGGGGATTTTCTGCCGCTCGCCCCGCGTTGCCACTTCGCTTGTTGTCCCAGGACGATAGCAGTTTCCTTCGCTCTAACACCGCCAAGCCTCCAATTTCCACAGCCTTCTCCCGTTCCAGATTCGCACGATTTTCATCCCAATCCAAATCTTTCTCACCTACGCTTCGCTCTTCCTGGGGTCGTCCTTCTTCTTTCACTCTATTTCTTAATTACCTCACTTTTGAAGATACGCTTCTTAAGCTAACTTTGAGCTACCAAGTTAAAATAAACTCCTATGCTATCAAGTTACAACCGCCGTCGCTGCGGCAATCGAAGAGAGCTCAGTGTAATCGCCGTCACTTCTGCAGTCAAAGAGTTCCTCCGAGGCGCGCCGCGATACTTATGGTACTCGCGCCTGAGGAAATTTAGGAGGGGTGAATATTCTCCTCCTTTCGTGACCTCCCGAAAAAAACATTATTCACTAGTTCGGGCGTCATAGTTCGAAAAGCTGAGGGCAGATGGTGCGTTTACCAGCCATCGCTCCGCCGCATACCCTAGTCCTCTCTGTTCGTGTGCTTCTTTTCGTAGCTGATGGTGGCGTTATGGAGTTGTCTACTCCCGTGACGTCACGTACCCCCTCCTCTTCATTAGATTTTCTTCGCCCACTCGAATAAAATCTTATGTAGTGTGGTTAGTCTGTTAGTTATTAAACGTCTTTATTTTCATCTCTTCATCGTTATTTCCTACATTCCCCGCTTTCGTTCCTACCTGATTTCTAGCTTCTATCTTCCCGTCTTGAATTTCCTCTCCCGGTTCCTTCATTTCTTTATTAATCTCAATTTTCTCCTTAACCTTCTTTCCCTCCTGCAACTTTTTCTGGTCGCCTTCTTTCTCCTTATTTTGATTCTTTCCGTCTTCCGTCACGTTTCACATAAGTAGACGTGGAATGGTATGTGCTGTCGTAGTCTTTCATATGACACCCTCTCGGATAATTTCGTTTATCAACTTTCTTACTTCATCACGGTAGGCTACAAGGATCGGATAATTTTCGCTTTAAATGGCCGTGAATCTGATGGTTCAATGCGAAATTCGTATCTCTTTACTGGTTCGCTACGACTCCTAAATACATCTTTGACGCGTATCAAAGCTTGGAACAACGCATTCTTCTGATCAACATTCAGTTTATTTTCCTCCATTATTTTCCTCCTAATTTCCTCCTCTATTTCCTTTTCTTCTTCCTTCAGGCTACACATTTCGATTTCTGCGAATTCTTCCGATTCGTCTTCCTCATCTTCATGTGCATTTCGCGCCTCCTCTTTTCATCTTCCTCCTCCCACACATCTCCGCCGTTGATCAAAACTTGCGTCTCTCCTACGTCGATAATAGCGCCATGTTCAGTCAGAAAGTGTACTCCGATAATTAATGGATAAATCAACTTCCTCACAACTAAACAGATTACGTCGTAAACTCCTTTTATCATCACTTCAATTCATACTTGTTTCTTCACTGGGTGTGATTTCCCGCCCCCAACCGTCTACCATTCGAGTATTGTTGGTTAGTAATAAAATATTCCGTTTATTTCTTAACAGCTCGTCGCACGCTCTTCGCCTTCTGCTTCAGATTTGATCAGACCGAGTGTCCTGTAATGCGGCTACGTACACCACCACAACTGATTTCAATCACGGGACATTTCTCCCCCTTTCTTGGCTTCCATCATTCCCACAAATGTTTGCCTTCATTCGCCGTTACAGGGATCGCACGGTTGGCGTATTATATGTTCGACTTGGGACGCGCGCTCCCCCGCCCCAGCGCTCGCCCCGCGGGGGCCTTGGCCGTGCGGTCGCGCGCCCGCAGAGCCCTCTATCTTTGCCGCTAACCTTTGCCCCTCATTTTCTACTTGTTGACTAATGTTTCGCGCGAAGTTCCCTAATAATGCCTGCATTAATTTTCTCATCAACGTCTTCTTCTCCTTGTTGGTGCGTTGGTTCTGATTTGTCTACTCACGTGACGTCACAATATATATATATATATATATATATATATATATATATATATATATAAGAATTTTGAGGAGTGTTTCGGGCAGTTTGTATATTTTTCTGATACAAAAAATGCAGTGTCATCAGCATACAGGTGGTACAAGGAAGGTGTGGAATATCTGACATATATATTAAAAAGTAAACGAGAGAGTGTCGATCCTTGAGGATTTCCTGAGAAGATACAACGAGAAGTAGAATATGTTATATTAATTTTGACAAAAATTACAATTATGTAAATTTTTTTATTATTTTGAATAAATATGTCGAAATTCCTATTGAATGTAATTTATATAATAATCCAGAATTCCAAACATTATCAAATGCTTGGGCTTTATCAGAGAATTCTACTGTAAGTTCCTTTTATGAAAGTTTTGAGCTATTAATTCAGAAACACATAGTAATTGGTGAGTAGTCGAATAATTGGAATGAAAACCAAATTGTTAATTTGGAATAGCTTGTTTTGAGTTAATATAGGAGGTCTGACCGGAGTGTAATATTTTTCAAAAAATTTAGATAATGAAGATAAGAGACTAATAGGTCTGTAGTTCAAGGGAATATGACGATCCTTGCCTAGTTTACATATGGGGATAACGTGACTGTTCCATGATTGTGAACTCGAATACATACGTATATTCCAGGAGTAATATACGTGACATAGAGAAAAGTTCTGCAATGATCTGGAAAATCGATTTCGTGATTTCAGCGGAAATACGCACTTTCATCACCTGGTCAGTTCGTGTCTGGACACGGTTGGGAACAGACGTGTTTCTCTCTTCTCGTCTTTCTCATCTTGCGGTTCCACACACGACGCATTTAAGATTTTTATAATTGCGGCATTATTAGTTATAGGAGGAGTGGAATTAAATCCAGGTCCGGTATCGACCAGGCGAGTCCCCCAAAGCTGATGCATGGGTTGGTGTCAGATTTTACCATTTAGGGGGGAAGAACCTGCCACTTTCTGCATGAATATAATCACAAGGGGCCCCTAGCCATTCAAGTACCCTGAAATGCAAAATAATCAATTAATTAGCTGTATAAATTATTTCATTTACAATTTTTCAAAATATTAGTAGTTTTAAGAGTAATTTTGAATTATAGACAAAGTACAAAGATCAAATGTTTGTTCGACTTATGATACATATTCAATATTGAAGTTAGTATCAACATTTAAGAAGAAGCACTTAAATCTTTGTAATGAAATTTTAAAATATTATTTTTTTTAAAAATAAATATAAAGGAAAAGAAATCTTAATAATTACTTCACATATTAGGATGCAACTAAATTGTTTAAAATAATTTGAAGTTGTGTTATAAATCCTCAGTTGTTGGGACATGGTTTTCATGGTCTTTTTCATTTTTAAAACATTCCATAATCACTATTTTTTTAAAAATTTAAAACTTGGAGGGATTGATTGTGACTGTAATAAGGAAGCTGAGAACACCTAAAAAGAAAATGTGTGAACTAATAAGAAAAATGTTCAATGATTGTTGATTCATTCACGAATTATTTCCTTCATTGTCTAGTCATCATAAATGGTGATACATGGCTTAATCTGAGAATATAAGATGACCCCCTATTTTTTGATGCAATATTTATGAGACAACTTCGTCTTATATTCAAGTCCTTATTGTACAAACTGTATGCCAACATAAGATGATCCCCTTTTTCATGATTTTTGTCTCCTTTTATCATCTTCATTATGATTGTTTCTTCCTTTTCGGTCCTCTCCCCACACTGTCATCCAGACTTTTTTTAGGTTCTCTGAAAGTTTTGTGCATTGAATTTGTGTTCTTAAGTCTTTCATCTACTGCCATTTAGGAATTCTTTTTGCCCACTTTAACAGTTCTTTGCATTTTTTAACATATTGTACTTAAATTTTTTTTCTTTTTAATGTTCTTGTGATTGAATTGTGAACTTTCATCCCCGTTTTTCCTTTCCCAGCAAGTTTAAATTTGGAAAGATTTTGCCAAGAAAATATTTTATTAATTATTTGGTGTTAACAGTGTCTTTTTGGGGCCCTCCTGGTTGATCAATGTGCTGGAACAAATCTGAATGGTTTTAATTTCCAACATTTACTTTTGCCATTTGTTTGCGATTCTCTCTGTATAGGTTGATTAGAAAATTATGGTCTGAATTGACGAGAAAATTCATGGTGAATACTGAGATTACATCCGCAAATGTAATTGGGTATTACAGAGACGTGATTTGAATAATCTTTGCTGATTATTGTCTTAACATTTTAGTTTTGTGACATGAAAAGGCAATGTAAAATCAAATCTTAACCAAGTAGGCTTTGAATATAAGATGACCCTGTATTTTGCAAATGAGTTGTTTAGGAAAATACCATGTCTTATATTTGGGGTAAATACTGTATTAACTGTATGCATTATCGACAGTGAGTGAGGTTAAGGACTATTTCACTCCTTACTTTTAATAACCACAGTGTAACGCAAAAACACAGCACAAGAGCCCTTGCTAGAAAGAGGGAAATTAAAGATACTGGTTGGTTATCTAACCATTTGTGGTGCAAGTCTTTATTGTGAAATAAATTCTCATCATCTAATGTGATTTCTTGGAAGGTTTGAAAAACAATTTGTTCAGTTTTATTTAATACATTCAAAGTACCAGTAGCTTTTTCATCTTTAATTTTTGTTTTAAGTTTGAAATAACTTTTTGGGGGCTGATTTCAGATGTTTGGAAAACATTAAAAATTTTATTTTTTTTTAAGCTATAAGCCTTCCATTTTCTTCAGTTCCACAAATTATTTAAGCTGTGCTGTGGCTGTTAACATAAACGAAGACTTTGTAGCACAGTTTATACACTTAGTTATAAATCAATATTTGATCAAACTGTATTAAAGTCAAGACTGCTTTTTTAACAGTTGTAGGGGCATACTACTTGCCTTTCATGGTGTCCATTTCAAAATGAGTGTTATGTTAAAAGAATTTTTTTAATGCAGTATGATAAGTTCAGGGAAGGTTTGGGGGGTGGGGGTTGAATGGGTGTTGCGGGGAGGGGAGATGGGCAGAACTTGTGATGTTGAATAAATGAAGTACTGGGCTTAATTTCTTTATTATGTTCTTTTGTTTGGGGGGAATGTTTGGGGGGGATTTGGGAGATTTTTTTCCCCTGAAGCCCGGCAGGTTTGGAGCATCTCAGGATGATAAAAAGAATTTAAATTTTATTCGTTTTATTGAGATGCCCCAAATTTTCTTTTTATGTATTTATTAGAATGATCCTTACCTTCATTATAACATACGTTTAATTTCCAATGCTGTTTTATGTTTGAAATTGGAAGTGTTTCTGAAATTGGAAGTGTTTCTGCACATATAAGAATAATATTTGGTAACATATTTTCTATTATGCTTAAGGGAAATGGAGAGAAGTGGTTTTTGTATACACACTCCAAAAGTGAATTGTAATTGAAAGTGTTCTGGATTTCAAAGAGTGGTAAGGGATAGATTCTTTATATTGTGAAGGTCTCTTGCAAAAATATAAAGATGAGGCCATGTTGTGATAATAGAGTTCTGTTAATTGGATCTCAGGTAGACATTTTTTTTTTTTGAAAATTTATTTGATTATGGATAATTTTCAGTTGAGTAATTGTAAATTTTGTTTTTGTGTCTTTTGGAAACCTGTGTGTTTTGTCATTTGTTTTATTGTATTACTGATCTGAGATGTTCACAAGTGTAAACAGATTTATAATTTGATGTTATTGTTTTTTTTTTAAATTTGAAAAATTATTTTTTTAAATTGTTAATTACAAAGCATATTAAGTAAAGTCTGTGATGGAATTTCTTTTGTTTAATTACAAAATTGTATTTGTTATCAGCAAATAACGTTTATTTAATGTGATAAACTATCTGGATGCCAGAAATTATCAATTGTACAAATTGTAAATAATTTAACTGATAATATAATAGATCATTAGTAGAGTACTGCGGAGCAGTTGTTTATCAAAATGCGGAAAAAAAAGTGTTTATTATTTTTTAAAATAACGAGTAAAAGAATATTTTGTTTTATTTGGGATTCTTATTTCTGCAGTAACACCTTGGGATATTTTTCCCCAAAATAATTACCCTTGCACATTTTCTCGAAAAGGACTTTGAAAACCCTTCATTGAACCTGAAGATGGAAAATAAGAGTTAATGAATATTTTGTTGTATCCGAGAGGAATACAGTGGTTCCAAGATTTGACAAATGGAATTGTTTTGTTGTATGACAAACATATTTCCCAAATTTTATACTTTTAAAAGCTTACTAAAATCTTTTAAAACCCTGGGGGGGAATTTGAAAACTGGGGTTGAAAAGGGCTATGGGTTTCCCATTCACTATAAGACAAAGTTTTTTTTCTTTAAATTCCACAAACCACATTAGTTGTATCCACTAGATCGGCCAAATTATCTTAATTACAATTTTAAAGTATGATTTTTGCATTAATGTTCCATTCAGTTTTGGATAGTTCAGATTGGTCTACAAAGTACCTGCTCCATGTGACACACAGCCTCTCTCACTTCACGCGGGAAAGTACCCCCTCTGAGTTGAAAGGGTTAGCTTGTTGGGGTTTAAATTTTTGGGAGGATTGTAAATACCCGGTAAGTTTCTTCACACCAAGCTGAATCAGCGGTTCCTATTAAAAATTGTGTTTATGTTCTTGGCACCCAGATCTCAGGGAAACAAGTAAATGGGACATCACTTCCCGCATCTTTATATTTTGGTGGTATGCAAAAAATTTTCATTTTTGCAAACCAGTTTTCTCAACATTTTCCTCTGCATTCACCCCCCACTAGTGCCATGGAAAAGACTTTGGTCACACTTTTTCATAATGCTGATTTCCCCGATGCCCAAATGCCAGAGATGCTGGTGGAAGGTGTGCAGTCATTTCCCTGAGAAATTACTGCTTGTCCTACCCATTAAGGCAATCTGTACAAGGTTTGTGACTGTCGTATTCTCGCACATCCATGTACATATCTAGGGAGAGGATTTTTATGCCTTGAAAAATATTGAAATATGCTTTTGAAACCGACCTAAATGGCATTTATGATCTAAAAATTGTGAAATATGCCCTTTAATATGCAATAAAAATTAACAATATTTCCCTTGTATAAAACTGTCTTGATAAAATTGAGAAGAAGCATGCTTGGAATGAACAGGTATGAATCGATTATTTATGAAGGGGCGTAAGTCAATTTTTGTCAAAATGAGAAACAGCTGAGAGGTTTCTGTGGCTTTTGATCCGCATTTTCATTATGACAAGGCACTAGTGGGGTAATCACAAAGATATGAAATGAACACCCGTTTTACAGTTCGGAAGGCCATGGCCCAAAAGACTAGTTCCCAAATTAAAGTTCAATGTATTATTAGTTTATTAATTACTGCTTAGTATTTTGTTTTTACATTTGAATGATTGTTGAATAATGAGACCTAGCCAGATTGTCATTAATTTATTTCAAAAAGCTTTTCTGGGGTTTAAAAACCCCAACACTTTGACAACAGTGGCAGGGGGAAAAATTGATTGTCATTTTTTTTTTATAAGCAATTTGGGAAAATAAAACCTTCTTTGGGCTTTAATGTTGGAGATTTCAAAAAAATTCTAAGGGGGAAAAAAGGAATTAAAAAGAAAATTACAAAATAGAGAAGATTAAAGGCTCGTCTTTGTGGTAAAAAAATGTATAAAATTTAAAGAACTTGCTCCAAAAAAAAGTTGAATGTTAAAGTTTTTTGGATAATTTTAATTTAAATTTACATGATTTTAAAAGTACTTATCTAATATTGCTGGAACTTAAATACATTGCTGACTTAACAAAACATTTTTATTGTCTCCAGATGTGCTAAGAAATGCTTCTTTAAGATAGCTGTGATGCAACAAGGATTGTTTTTGAATATCTTACATTCATTTAATTCTAAGAAGGAGCAGAACATTAATCTACAGGGATTGATTGAGACCACTCCAGTGAAGAATTGTCATTCAAGAAATGCCAGAAATCCTGTTAAAAGAAGCTCCTGTTTCAAGTTTTATGTAATGATTGGCGATAAAAGATAACAGGTATGCAAAAATGCATTCTTGCAATAGTAAGTTGTCAGAGAAAAGGATTAAAAGATTACAAAACTTATTATTACACAGGCAATCACCCAGAGATTTCAGAGGCCAATAAAATAATAGAAAGATTATACCACCAAAAAGAGTTGAAGAGATAAAAAAGACGCATACAATCTTTTCTAGGGAAAATAAGTCACTACTCAAGGAAGTTCAATATCTTGTTGCTCAATTAGATATTAATAAAATATACATGCTGTTCTGAGAGAAATAACCAGGTACGTCTGTGAAGTATTAATGTTATTATAAGACTTTCAAAGAAAATTTTGATTATAGTTTTGGTAAGTTACAGATACATACATATGGGGAATATGAACAGTGGAAAGAAAAAAAAATCTTGTTTTAAATGAATGTGGTAAACATGTAGCCACAGCAGAGCTCTCTGTTCATGAAAGGAAAAGTAGAAAATTTTATGAACGTATGAAGAAAAGTAAGACTATCCCAGAATGATAGTTCTTGGGCTGGCTTTTGTTTACATGCAAAACATTTCAATCGCTTTTATTCCAGTGCAAGAACTTTATTATTGCCTTCAGCTCTCAGTATTTCCATTTGCTATACACAATTCTTCAAACGAATTTTCTCTCGAGCTCTCTGGGGGATTCAGTACAATCATTGGGGGTCTTTCCACGAGAGAGTTTCTGGGAGAGGGCAATTAAAGGGCTGCTTCTACCCTTCCGATCCACAACTTTCACTTGAAAGTCAATTCTGCCCAGAGGTAGCTGGTTGTGTGGTATTTTTGTAGTGTTTAAGTGACTATTTCAGCAGTGTAAGACTTACCATATCAAACAGCAGTGTGTCACATGGATGTAAATGCATGTGTGACTTGCTTCACAAAAGCAGTGATTGCACCTCAAAGGCAAGGTTTGGTATCTATTTTTATAAGCTATGCAGTGTTAACAGGAGCATGTAAGGAGACAATTTTAACTACAATTAAATTCAAATAACTATCGTTACAGAAGCAATAAGATGATCATGTTTGAAATCTCTAAATGTTGTTCTACAATGTTTGGTTATAGTTTGTGAATTTTAAATAAAATGTTTAATTTTGGTTGTGAGAGATTATGTATTTCAAGCTCAAAAGGTTTCAGAGTAAGATGACTAAATGTCCTGTATTTTTGGGACAGATCTTTTTCTTAAGGCCCTGTCCTGTATTTTTGGTAAAGAAAACGGGATGTCAAAATGTCCCTTTTTTGTGACAATGACTTATAGGCGTAAAGAGCTGTCAACAATTTTTAATTTATCATATTCTATTCCATTGGGTTTGCATTAGTTTATAAAAACATAAGAACCAGTAGATCATATGTACCACGGATGTACCAATGTATCACATATTATGTATGTACCACATAGCAAGAGTGTTTCACTGACTATTGATATCAAAAAGGAAGAGATTCAGTGGTGGTTCTAGGAAGGGAAAATGTACTATCATGTCATTTCAGCTGTGTTATTGCTACCAAGAAATTCAATAATCTGAACCAGTTTCTGTGTCACCAAGCAATCTTAATTGAGGAATGCGGGTCAACTTTATAATGAATAAAAGTGCAAACGAAACAAATGAGAAATTTTGTTTTTTAATGTTACATTCTAATTTTCTCCTACTAAATAATCTACCACTTTTACTAAAAGTAATTTCTATAAAAAAATTCCAAATTTTTTTTTTTTTTTTTTTTAAAAATGTCATTTACTGAAGTGTGTAATGTTGCTTTTTGTTATGCACATCCCAGTTGGCCATGTATTGGAATTAAGTTAAAATAGTAGTGTACAAGATTAATGCATGCATCCTAAAAACAGGCTCACAGAATATAGTGAAACTATTATAGAAGAGGAACAGTGTGATTTCAGGAAAGGGAGAGGCACTGTAGATGCAGTTTTCAATGTAGACCAGATAATATGCAAAAGTAGTGAAAAAAGGTTATGAATTGGAAAAAAACACAAAGATAACATGTTTATAAGGAATCAAAAATCTAAAATCCAGAATATTGATGGAAACTGCACAGAAGCAATTCTGACATACATTGGACTACAACAGGGCTGCACGCTATCACCCCTATCAGGCACAGCTTGTCATTAAAGGTTGTAAGGCGGAGCCTCTCCTAGAGAAATCGTCTCCGAAAAGAAATTTAAATATATATTTATACATGTATTTATTTATTAAGAATGGATTTCTGAGTTATACAACAATCGTGTCAAAATTTTTCTTTGGTAAGGACCATTTGTAAGGCATTTGAAACTGTTGACAGGGAAGAGAAATGCGTTAGGCTCTCACTTCATTCCACCATAAGGCCTGTGTAAAACGAGCATGTGTGACATCTTACATTCACTGCAAAGGCTTACCAGCGGACGAAGGCTGCAGCCAGGCAGCCTTCAAGGGTGGAGCCTAGGATCTGAAGAAGGGTGTGCTCATGTGATAGCGTTACTATGCAGCTCAGTGAGTAGCATTGCACTCCAACTAGTTTTCCCAATGTAATGCATTTGCAGCCTTCCTCATTTTGAAAACCTCAATCCACGACTGTCCTGTATTGTTTATCATATATATGAATCAAATAATCAACATATGAAAGGAGGAAGTCAAAGGAGGCCTCAATACGAGACATGCCATGAAAATAAAAAACAAATTATACGCAGATGACCATGTAATTCTGGCAAAATCAGATGATAACTTACAAAAAGCAACATGTAAATTAAACACAATCGGAAAAAAATATAAAATGAGAATATCAACCACAAAAACTAAAGCAATGAAAATAAAAGGCAAAGAAGAGAGTAGAATAAAAATAGTAATAGATAATCAAATTATAGAACAAATTAATTAAATTCACAATCTGGTAAAAAAATTTCATTACAAGAGGAAGAAATGGTAAAAAATTGGCAAAATACAGCAAAATTAATGAATACATCAAAAGACATTTTCAAAACACATATCTAACATGCATTTTTTGCAGAATTGCACAACCCTCCCTTTTCAACATGTAGCCTAAAAGAAAATGAACTTTGTCAAACGTTTTAGTATTTTTACATTAGTCATTTTTATATTTTCTAAACATTTTCATGGGCTGTAATTGTGGCCAAAAGGGGTCCATTGGATGTTACGCCTCTGAATCCTATCTCATCATTGCTTCTACATCTTATTCCATGAATTCAAATCACATCTACTAATGCTGAATTAGTATTTCATTTTTTTTTAAATTCACAAATTAAATATTAGAACATTACCCTTAAAATATGTAAGTTTTAAGCCATAATTTTCATTATTTCTGGTTTATTAATAAATATTTATAAACAAGAATACTAAAAAAAATTAACTTTGATGTGACTCTACTTGAATATTAACATGTCAATATTAAATTGGAAAGTTCTGAGAAATGAGAAGTCAGAAGAATACATTCTGGAATAAACAAAATAAAATAAAACAACAAAACAAGCATGAAATGGTGAAAATAAATAAAACACCAAAACATTTCCAAATTTTAATTATCTAACAGCAGTTTATCTAATTAATAATTTTTAATACAAATCTAACAATATTTAATTGTCTGAAAGCAGATAATTAAATTTTATGCAAATAATAATATCTAGCCTCTTCACTTATAGATTTAAAGAATTGAAAAAAGATAATAGTGTTGGTTTAATCATACACATCAAATGTTATTTCTCTTAAAAAATATAATCTCTCATGGATTACTTTTTTAATTTCAATGTTAAAAAATGTTACATTTCGAACTACGTTTATGTAATAGAACACAAAAATGTGCATTTTGGACATTTTGTGCCTAACTCATTTTTTTTTTTTTAAATTTCCCCAAATTTTTTTTTTTTCAATATTTTTTTATTTGGATAAAATTGCCAGATTCACGGGATCTAATGAAGACTGAAGTAAATAATCTCTTAATTAAAGACCTCATTAGCTTTTAAAAATATTAATAAAGTAACAAAATTTTTTTTTTAAATTAAAATAAACCAAAATTCAACTAAAAATTACTTTTTCCCCATAAAAATTGAAAGTAAATACAAACAAAAATATTTCATTAATGTTCCAGTTTCTAAGAACAAATTGTGAGAAATTTGTGAACTCAATATTAACACTTGAAATTGAGCCAACTGTATAACACTCAGATCATTAAAACAAATTACGTGTACAAATTACATTCCAATAATACAATGTATTTTGCTTTTTTTTTGTAAGTCCTTAGTTTAGTTGCTCCTCAACTCATTTGTTAAGTGCTACTTGAAACTACTTGCAGCTTCCAGAAGCATCCCTAGCAACATTGCTAGGGTGTTAGATGTGATTGTGCCAAGTTTGCCAGAAGAAATCTTTGAATATCATTGCAATGAAAGAAAGATGAGATAGATCAGTGTTGAGTAAAGAATTATATTCACACTAAAATTTTTTATAATGTGGTAAAAACTTCCATTTTGTAATTCTGAGCGAACATATTGCGTTCTTTGTGAACTTTTTCTTTGAGTCCATTGCTTTCTTTGTGTACTATCACTTTTGGTCCATCGCCCAAATTTATAGCCACCATAAAACACCACAACTGTATAAAACACAAAACACAACAATACACCAACTAGCACATCCATTGTAACTTTACTTCTTTTGTAACAACACACTTATTATAAAATTATAAGGATGTGATATAACGAGAACTGTGGAAGATTAGATGATATGGCAAGCAGCCTATTGTGACAAATGTTGCATAAACTTTTTAGATGATGGTGGTACATGTGACTTGTTGCCAACATTGGTAGTGAAATAAATTAATAAATAAGAAAAATCTTAACACAATGAAAAATTCATTTCTCTTGGTTTCAATTCTGCTTTAAAGATCTTTTCTTAAAAGCAAAGGAAAATGGATTAAAGAACATTGTAATAAAATGTATTTGTACAAATAAATGTAGAAATGACAATGTTTCAATAAGTCTATTAATTAATATTCTAGTTCAAAGTATTTTAATTATTGAACATGAATTTTAATTTTTTTGTTTCGTAAATCTTCTCTACAGAATTTTAAACATTGTTATTTCACAATTTTTAAGCACCTAGGAATGACACTCGGTCTCAACAAAAAGAAGAAAATTGGCCTCACATTCAGTATCCCGCAGGAGTTTCCAGCCCTGAATCCCGGGGCACCAGTTAGTGGTCTGGTCATATGATTATAATGCTGATAACGCATGATGCAAGCACGTTTCTTTCATCATGTGGTTAGGCAGCCAGTAGCCACTCGCGGTCACTTACAAAATAGTAATATTAATACATTCGCCATTCACCCATATCTGTGCACATGTAATACCTAACACACAGATCTTGACCAAATGTAGAGAATAGGTGTCCATTACGCTGACGAAGTTCGACAGCTATGAGGACTAGAGCCTGTACATACATAAATAAAATTGGAGTGCTTTGTTATTTCAAAATAACTGCTTTTCATGTCATATGCTTTAAATGATACCAACAACAAACTTTACGCTACCACTTACACAGTACAGAGAACGTTATGTAATGCTGCTGGTAAAAGCGGTAAATTTTCGGAAGAAACACTTAATTGCCAGGCCCCGGTAACGAAAACGTGGCCAATCCAGTTACTTCATTTAGAAAAAATATCCTCTGACATGTGGTGAAGCCATAATCTTTTTTTTTTTTTTTTTTGTCCTTGATACCAACAAATCGATTGACGGCAACATCTATCTATCCGACCGTCCGTTTGTGAACAAAGCTAGTGTCTAAACCGTACAGCCGATTTTCTACGAAAAAAGATATTCCCCAATCGATCTGGCTGATGTCGCAACCCCTTGAATTTAAAACCGATATTTTAATTTTGGGAGGTACATAACATGAAGCCCCGGGGGCATTTCTAAAAATTTCAAAAAAATGGCTCCAATGTTTTACTTTCTCGTACGTACAAGTACCGGGTGATCAGTGTAAAACGTAACCCTGCTCTTCAAGGCACCGAGACGAGGCAAGTGAACGTTGCAATACTGCTTCTGGTCTCCGACTGTATTTCAGCGACACTCCATTCGCCACAACCCTTTTCATTTCACTCACCCCCTTCCTGTGTTGTGGGTCATGCCTGCTCAAAACAAAACAGGCCGCGTCGTCATTCATAGTTTCCTTCTTTCACAGTGAACTTACAATGCGCCTCAGCGTAGAGAAACGCAGTTTTATGGTAGAGGTGTACTTCCGAACGCAATCTTTCAAAGAGTGCCGGGCAGCTTTCAGAGAACAATTTTCATCTGAGTCTATTCCAAACAAGAGTACCATATTTCGGTTAGTGAAGTCAGTTCGGTTAGTGAAACGCAGTCGCCGAATTATGCAGTGCTCACGCAGCGAAAACTAGAGCAAGTTGTTCTTTTAACTTCACCGAAAAATCACTTCACCGAAAACTTCAGGAGCAATGTAATCTTTCTTATGGAAGTGCGCACTGTGCCACTACAAAATTGAAAATGCGCGCGTCCAAACTGCGGACATCTCAGGAGCTAAATTTAAATTTTATATTAATAATATATTTAGCTATCCTTATTACATAATTCAGAATTAAGAACAAATAAAACATTGCATAATTTTGATGACATAACATTTTTGCGTTTTGATTAGCTTGGCTATCCGGGAGACGCCGCGTCCAGGGCACAGGTGCCAACGTTTCGGTCGCCATTCTGCGACCTTCCTCAGGGCGTAGTACTGCGCGGAGAGAGCTAAACTTGTGCAGTTTTGTGAACGCACGAAGTGCAATGCACGTTCACGCCACTGCGGTGAGACCATTCCTACCCTTACGGGCATCTATGGCCAATCCTGCAACATGAGAGAAAAAACAGATCAAAAAAGATTTTAGCCAACCGGCGCGCGCATTGCGTGTGCAGTAATTCAAGGCTTATATTTCAAGTCTCATTTCGCTGTTTCAGATTTCTCTTACTCCAGGAACTGCTTGGGTCGCTTATACTTCGCCCGTTTGTCGGGTTCGTATGAAGCGACCTCAGAAATGAGTGTTTTCCGAGTCAGCTGCTTTTCAAAAATTTTGCTGTAATGTTTTTAAAATGGTCTTTCAGCAGTGGCATTGAAATGTCGCGATGCAAGTCTCTTATAAGAGTGTACCTGGGGCGCAGAGGGCGGCCCTTAGGCATTCATTTTGGACTACTTGCAGTTTATTTAAATAACTATCTGCTGCTATCGCCCAGCTAGGGCATGCGTAGTCCATTTGTGGCCTAATAACTGCTTTATAAAGCGTGAGGCAGTTTGCCGTTGACAGTTTGCTTTGCTTGTGAAATAAGCATCGCAAGCGGCCTCTGGTCTGCCGCGCTTTCTTCTGCACGTTTTCAATATGCAGTTTAAAAGTGAGTGATTTGTCTAATGTCACTCCTAAATATTTTACACTTTTGGCCCAGTTAATTACGTCTCCACATAGCGCGAGCGGCCTCGGCTGCGTGAATTTTGTCTCCGTGTGAAAAGCACAGCTGTGCTTTACTCACATTGACTTTGACCCGCCACAGCTTCAGCCACTCCTGGATCCGTGTCAAATGCTGATCCAAATACTTCTGGAGAGCTCGATACTTTTCGACGGGCTATTACAGCCGTATCGTCGGCGTACAAGGCGAGTTCCGTCTGAGGTGCGAGGAATATCACGCACATAGAGGCTGAAGAGCGTGGAGCTAGCACGCTCCTTGTGGCCTCCGGCCCATATGGCGCGGTGGGTAGATTTAGCATTCAGAGCGTTACTTGAAACGTTCTGTTTGCTAGGAAAGAGTGGACAAGGTGCACTAGGTAACTTGGAAGGTTCAAGGTATGGATTTTGTAGAGAGACCGACGTGCCAAACCTTGTCAAATGCGCTGGCAACGTCGAGAACACTCCGCCTGTGAATCGGCTCTCGTTGAAGTTGCGTCTGATGCGGTCTGTAATTCGCACAAGCTGATGCGTCGTGCTGTGCCGCGAAAGCCAAACTGCTCCTTATTCATTATTGCATTTTCTGAAACAAATTTAAGAATTTTTTTTAAAATAAGTTTTTCGCACAGTTTTCCGAGTGTGTTTAGTAGGCTGATAGGCCTGTGACTCGGGCAATTTCGGGTTCTTTCCGGTTTTGCAAAGTTATAACATGTGCGTGTTTCACTGGCTCGGAAAATGCTGAAACATAATTATTGAATTAAAAGGGCAACCAAAAACACTATGGCTTGCTGCGCAGCTTCTTCAGAACGTCGTTTGAGATGCCGTCTGGGCCGGAGCTTTTAGCTTTCAGCTCTGCGATGGCCGCTTTAACTTCAGTCTCATCAGTGAAACTCGGCTCGTCGGCGGGCGCGTGAGTGCCGCCATCACCGTTGTTGCACTTCGACAACGTGCGGTATTGGCGGCGCTTCCTCGACCGGCTGAAACTGAATTCTAAAACATTAGCAAAAGTTCCGCTTTTGCCTCATTCGACTCTGCGTATTCTCCTGTGCTGGTTTGAAGCGGCGGCACTGTAACAGGTTTCCGGGAAGCATGCGTGTAATTCTCCATAGTGAATTATCCTCAGGTTTGAGGCCTGAAGAAATTTATCCCACTTCTGATTGCGGAATTCAGTTAACTCGATTTCCACTTTACGCTTCAATCGGTTCAGCTCTCGCTTATCAGCGGGGTGCCGCGTGCTCTGCCACACTCTGCGCGCTCTGTTTTTCCTGTGGATTAAAGACAGAAGAAATGGGGTTAGTGGCTGCTCCTTCTTATAGGAACGTTGCTTCTCAGCTGCCGCGTTGAGGCTGTCAGTCACATTCGGCGAATTTAGTTGCTCCTGCTTCAATCTGCTGCGGACCTGAAAGAGCAGACGCGTCCGGGATGCGCTGCTGCAGCTCCATCTGAAATTGTTGCCAATTAGTGCGCCGCTTCTGCGTCGTGGGTGCAGTAGACAGAGTCGCGCCGCCCCGCGTCATCTCCGCCAGCACAGGGAAGTGGTCTGAGGAAAGTTCGTAAATTGTGGTTAAGATGGGAGGGTAATGAAGTTTATGGCACAGCGCAATGTCTAAAACATCAGGCTTGCCATTTGTCGTTAGGGATAAAAGGTGGGTGTAGGGAGCGAAAATTTGCAGCCGTTCGCATCAGCAGCTGCTTTCAGCTTAGGGCCGCGAGGCAGGTGATGCGGAGCCCCAGGCCGTGTGTTTGGCATTAAAATCGCCAGCCACAATTGTTGGAGTAGTGTTTGCCTCAACTAATTCTGCAATATCTGCAGCCAGTAGGGCGCACGTTTCCAGAGCGGTCAGGACGAGCGTAAGTGAGACAAGGCGTAGCGGCCTGCGCTCCGTCTGCACGACAACAGCAGTGGCCTCGGGCGTGCTGCAGCTGCGGTAGAACTGAAACATAATGATTTATGCTGCGTCTTATTAGTATAGCAGTTCCGCCTCCGATGTGGGGATTTGTCGTGTTTGCTGCTGGTGCTGCTCTGTCATTCCTGTAGCAGATGAAGCCTGGAATAGATAGAGAAAGATGCGGGCTCAGCCATGTTTCACCCAGCATCATTATAGAAATGTTATGCCGAGCGAGAAAACTATGAAGTTCTGACTGCTTCGGTCGCGAGCTGATGCCGTTGCAGTTCCAAATGCAACAGTGCAGTTATTCCTGTAAAAGAAGGAGAAATAGCCATTATTTGGGGGCGGGGTGGAGTGTGGTGAGGACGAGGAGAGCGTGCCTCCTCCGTCGCTCCGCCGCAGCGGCCGCCGTCATCTCGTGAGAGTGCGCAAATAATTGCGACACTACCACCTTGAGTGATCGCCGGCCACTCAGCTGGGTCGCGGCTGGTGATGGCTCGCATGAGCGCCTGCGTTACCCGCCCCGGCTCGATCCCGTTCCGGACGAGATCGTCAACCGCGGCGTGCATCGCGCGCTCCTGCTCGCTCAGGGTGGCGGGAACTGGGGTCGTCTCCGTCGCCCGCCTCCGCTGCTCCACGCGAGCGGAACGCTCCTCGCGGGCCGCGACGGCGGCCGCCGGCTGACGCTCCCGGGCGTGGCGGGGACGTTGCACCAGAGCGTCGGAGTACGTCCGCTCCTGGCGTCGCTGCTGCCGCTGGGCGCGTGGGCGTTCGCGTCTCTGTGAGCGCTGAGACCGCGGTGGCTGCGGTGCTGGCTGCGGCGGAGGTGTAAGGTGCGGCGGCGCGAAGGTTCGCGCTCCGTGAGGGAGAACGCGACGCCTCCGACTGCGTGTCGGCCGCTCGCCTCTCGCTGATGCGGGCGCGTCGCTGGCGGTCCGCTGCTGACGCTCGTGCCGCTGCTGTTGAGCTGCATTGCCCTAAAACAACGGCGCTTATACTCAGGGCAACCCTTGTATTTTGCGCCGTGATTGTCGCCGAGGCAGTTGGAGCAGCTACGCTCCTCCACTGGGGTTTGGCCCGCGACTGCTCCGCGTCGTGGGTCTCCCGCACTTCCTGCAGCGCGTGCGGCGCTTGCAGTTTCGTGCCACGTGCCCGAAATCCAGGCAATTGTGGCACTGCGTGGGCCCGCGCGGTGGCCGATACACCTCCACGCGAACGCGGAGCCCACGTATCGACTCTACCTGGCGGAGCGCCCGGTGACGCTCCGTGTCGGCCAGCGTGGCGATGACCAGCGGGATAGGCCGGCCCCGTCGTCCCGGCCGCTGGGTGGGCATCCTCCAGCTTCTTTACCTGGGAACCAATGCGTTCAGGTTATCATGGAGGCTCTGGAACGAGAGCTCCCGAGGATGCCCCGTAGGACATACCTCAGGACCTTCTCGTTTCCTGTGGGTACGTATGGTACTCCACAGGGTTTCCGCTCCAGGGCGGCCAGCACCTCCCGGTGCGCCTCGAGGTCTCGCAGCGCACCTAACGGCGTCGCCAGCCACCTCTGCGGTGACCGCGGCGTCGCCGCCGGCCGCGCCGCAAGCCCTCAAGGAGCCCAAAGATGTCGGCCACCCGTACAGAAAGATGGGGTGGGCGGCGTCGGCAGGTGACGAGCGTGAACTCGCCATCCTCCTCCTCTTCTGCTGCTGCTGCGCCGGTGAGGCGTCAGGCGTCGTGGCGCCCGCTGTGGCGGGCGGCGTGGTGCTGGCGGCGGCGTCCGCGGCGGCGGGCGCCGCGTCAGCGAGCGGCGTGGCTGCGGCGGGCTGCGTGGCGGCCGACGTAGACGGCCTCGCTTCCTGCGTCCCGCTGGTTCTCCTCCTGTTAGCAGAAGGCGTACGTTAGCGCAAATGCGCTCAGCTGATGGGAACCGTTCCTCCGTTTCACGGCTCCCGCCCTGTCATACGCCCGCTCGTCCTTCCGCGCACCGCTCCGCCCCGTGCGCGGGTTTGGAACAGTGTCGACGCGGCCGAACTCGCTGGCGACGACATCCTGTTATAAAGCCCTAGAAGGGCTTTATAAATGAAACCCCTAACAAGGGCTGTTTTATACAAAAACGCCCTTAGAAGGGCGAAGCACGGCTATTTGCTCTTTGTAGCCCTAATAAGGGCTGTTAGTTCCCGCGACGGCTGACGGTCCCACGGCGGGCGGAGCGCTCCTCAGGTGCGTCCGCTCTCCTCGGCTGCCGGCGCAGATCTCTCACTGCGCGGAGGTGGGCTGCGCACGGGTTGTTATGCCGTTTCTCTCCGTCCGCTGATAGGTCGGATGATCAGCCAATGCGGAGAGAGTGCAGCGGCCAATCAGGGATAGGGCTCCGCGGGCGGGGGGGGAGGCGCCCCGCTCGTGATCGGACGGCATGGAGCAGGGGGCCCCGTGCCGGGTCTCGGACAGGTGAAAAGATGTTTCCAGGCATCATGCAGACGTAGGCCTTTATCAGCGTTTATGTTTTGGGGATGTTTAATAATTTCTATTGCCTCTTTTACTCTTCTCGTTCCCCAGCGGTCTTCTCTGGCTAGGAGGCGGGTGTCATCAAATAAAATGGCATGGCCAGTTTCCCATGCGTGGAGGGCTACGGCTGACTTTTCAGTGTTGTTGTACTTATAGTGGCGGATATGCTCTCGGAGCCGTTCCTCTATGGTCCGTCCTGTCTCGCCGATGTAACTGCTGCCGCAGCTGCATGGGATCTCATATACCCCTGATGACATGAGAGGCGGTATGGGATCTTTCACACGCACGAGGTTTTGTCCGAGTTTTGTAGGGGCTCTGTAGGCGGTCTGGATGTCGAAGCGGCTCAAAAGCTTTCCAATTTTATCAGTGACCCCTCGTATATACGGTAGAATGGCCGTCCTGCGATTGGAATCATCATCATTAGATGTGGTGGTATCAGCAGTGCTAGAAGGTGGTCGTTGCCTGCCGTACAGCTTGGTTGGCAGCGTTGGCACTATATCCATTAGCTCGAAATGTGTTTTTTAAGAGCTCTATTTCGGAGTCTAACGATTCCTTGTCACCTACCCTAATTGCTCTGATGGCGAGAGTTTTCAGGACCCCTCGTTTCGTTGCCGGGTGATGGTGAGAGCCGGCGTGCAAGTAGCGGTTGGTGTGAGTAGGTTTCCGGTAAACACTGTGTCCCAGTCTTCCATTGGCTTTACGACTTACCAGCACGTCCAGGAAAGGCAGTTTTCCGTCTTTTTCTATCTCCATGGTGAACTTGATCTTGCGGTGTGTGTTGTTGAGGTGCTGGAGGAAATCAGCTAGTGTGTGAGGACCGTGGACACTACTAGCGTGTCGTCCACGTACCGGAGCCAAAGTGTAGGTTTCAGCGGGACATTCTCTAGTGCTTCCGTTTCAAAGGCTTCCATGAATAGGTTCGCCACCACCGGCGAGAGAGGGGAGCCCATGGCCGCCCCTTCCGCTTGGCCAGAGTTGTCCCCGGTACTGGAAGAAAGTAGACGTGAGGCAGAACTCGGCTAAGTCAGCCCATTCCGTAGTGAGCCCCCGGGTGGAAAGTTTTTTTCGTATGACGGTAGTCGCCTCATCCACAGGTACCATAGTGAACAAAGACGTGACATCGAAGCTGACGAGGATGTCCGTGTCATTTAAGCGTTGCTCCTTGAGAATGTCAATAAGGTGGGCCGAATTCTTGACAGATGACTTGATGTCGTCGGTCAAGGGCTGAAGTTGTCGGCCACATAGCGGGCAAGGGGGTGGGTGGGGAGTTGATAGCGCTCACGATGGGCGCAGCGGCACGTCAGGCTTGTGAATCTTGGGAAGACCATGAGTCTGGGAATCCAGCTGTTGCCACGTTTTGGCGTGGGTTTGATTTCAGGTTCTATAGCGGCCGAGTTTTTTATCCGTGCCGCGACTTCTTCTCTCAGCTTCCGTACGGGATTGCTTCGTAGGACAGTATAGGTCTGATCTGCCAATAACGCTTCCACTTTAGAGTGGTAGTCGACGGTGTTCATGACCACCGTAGCATTACCTTTGTCCGCAGGTAATACAACGATGTCCTCGCGCGTCCGTAGTTCTCGCTGTTACTTTTGTTGATAAGGTAAGTACATATTACTCACATTATCAGGTCCGGCATATCAAACACAACAGAAGTTGCGGACACAAACAAATCGCAAAGTCTGCGAACACAAATGAATTCACGGTCGCCACTGATATAATCAGGAACAAACAAATTACCTTACTTTTAAAGCAATTTGACAACAAATATGCCGGCTGACCACGTTTTGTTAAGCCTAAGGTTCAGCGGAGTTAACACAGAAAATCTCCTGGGGCAATGACTTCGCAAAATGAAGTACGTAATTCCAATAGGGAGTACGCTATACAAATTCGAGCTATTGGATAAACATTCAATTGCCAGGGAAAGAAGGTTAATGATTACTAAGAGGAAACAATCAAAGTACATTAACCAACACTTTTATTACAATAAATAACAATCTTATAATATTCCTCAAGCAGGAAAATACATCTATAATTGAGGAATAACACAGAATTACAAACGGCGTCGAACAAAAATGTCCATTTTAGGAGTGCCGACGACTTACGTACTTTATCAAAATGACAAAGGCCTTCACACAAGAACCTTTCAATTACAAAATTTTAAACAATTCAAATGATACACTGAAACATGGACATATACCTTCAGAACACAAACAGGAAGGCATTAAACTGAAATACAGACTTCAAGGCTCGTTTGAGCTGGAAACAACAATGAAAAAACCTAATGTAATAAATGCCCATTGAAACATACAAAAAACAGGGAACAAAACATACATGGTAACTTTCAGGGTGTCGTACTTAACACTTTGATGGAATTGGATTGGATTTTTGTTGCGCTTATACTCAATACCTCACACATGTGTGTGTTGTGCTGATTTTACCACACAAGCTGCTGAACAACGGCCGGCCAAATGCCGACAGCAGCTTGTTGCCCGAGCTGCGTACAACAAGCAAGCTCACGGGGCCAAGGACGGAGCGTACAAGTGAGCCACGGATAAAACCGTACGGGCTCTAGCTCCTCCGACAAACAGGTGCTCAGAGGTCCCAAGCGTCCAGCGTCTTACTAGGACGTGAAGCTATTAGTGATGCTGCAACATATCAAGACAAATAAATTAGATGATGTGCACACACTATATCACAAACAAATGATTGCGCCGCATTATGCCTAGACACGCAATCACACGCAATACCGCCGCCTTTCACAATAGGCTCGACGGCATACGTACATTTTCTGACTGCCAAGTATGGCAAGTACAGATACACAACTATTAATATGAACTGAGTCGCCGCCTTTAACAATAGACTCGACGCGAAACAGTTCTGACAAATACAAAGGAAAAATCAGCACATGCGCAACACCAAACACGACACTTACAGAATATGCATAATTCTAAACATTGTACACCAATCCAATTCATCACAAATACGGCATAAATGCCGCTACAAAAATTCTTTACAACAACATAAAGTAGAATTTACAACTAATGACACCCGTTACCATGTTACCTGTCGGCCGAAGCCGATAAAACCGACGCGCGGTCGGGCGGAGTCTACGCGCCGCGGCAAAATGGACCAAGACCTGTCAAAAGTCATAAAAGCCGTTACCATGTTACCTGTCGGCCGAAGCCGATAAAACCGACGCGCGTCGGGCGGAATCATAAAAGCCGGTAGAGACAGCGCTCGCAGGCGCTTAAATAGTTTCTCCCTGAGGGGAGAGGGAACAACATGCATCGAGATGTGACGAGTCACAAATCGATCGTAGTACAAAGAGCAAGCAGCTTGTTAGGCACTCATAATAAACATTCTAGAAATCGATAAGTACTAGCCTATCTAGCGGGCGACAGGGAACTATATACCGCATACAAATAAATTTTTATTTTGTTAATCATTTTATAATTCTAAGGCTATGATGCCAAACAAGGTGTCTAAAATATCATAAATTTGATGTAAATTTCATATTTTATTAGCCTGCATGGCTAAAACATCTGTGTTGTTTACAATAAATAAAAACCTGTTTTATAATATGAAATTTTTGCATTATAATTTTTTAATTTACCTTTAGACCCAAATAACTCCTCTCAAATGTAAACAATATCAAAAAGTACATCACCCTGAGTCTGTCTATGTCATAGACTATAAAAATGTACACTTTAAGATGGGTTTTTCCCATTTTATCATAAAAATATGACATG
Organism: Teleogryllus oceanicus; assembly: GCA_964035755.1. NCBI lineage: Eukaryota > Metazoa > Arthropoda > Insecta > Orthoptera > Gryllidae > Teleogryllus > Teleogryllus oceanicus. Next base: position 22,178,045 of record CAXIVR010000013.1, read on the forward strand.
TACCAGTATAACAGTTAACTTAAATTACAAAACTAACTACTACAATAAGAGATTCTTCTCGGATGCACAGATGACTTCTCAGATGTCGATGAGAGGATGCATTTTGGAAAGTTAGTTTGAAATTACACTGCAACGCTACACGTTCCTCGCGTGGCAAGTTATTTCGTGGCAATTTGCATGGGCTAAGAAGCGAGCCGATTCTCTGCGGATGTAGTCGGCTGGTCCGCAGGCAGTTTGAAGACCGCGTTTCCACCGCTGCCACGATATCCGCGTTAGGGACACGTTCGGGTACGGGCGCGAAATTGAGGCCCTTGCTCAATACAGACACAGTGGCGTCGTTGAGCTCTTTGTCCGTAAGGTTGACGACCGTACTAGTTGCGTCCACCCCGAAAACCTCAGGATGTTGTTTCGCCTTCAGTTTGTCGAATTTGCGAATTTGCTTGCTTCTGGCTAATTCAAGTACCCGTTCCAGGAATCCGCCTGAAACCGTATCAAGTGCGGTCCAATCAGATCTACTAAGACGCCTGCCAGCATTAAGTGAATTTTGAACAAATTTTGCTCGATGTTAGAAAGTTGCATCCTGGTATGGCGGATCCTCTCGCGTAGGAGAGCGAAGCCCGTTCTAGGAGAATGCGTAGTGCCGCCTGAGTCTGAGTCTGGTGACGGATTTCGAGAAAGGACGGAAGCACGTCCTCATCTCTGCACCGCTGGAGGAAAGCGAGCTGGCTCAGCTTCCGTTTTCGTTTGTCTCGTAGATTAGAGAACTCACGAGTGAGTTTAAATGTTTCCTCCCCGTAGAGGTTGGTCAAGTGAGAGCGTAGGCTTCCGCGGCCGGAGTCATGATTAGCTTGGCTATCCGGGAGACGTTGGCACCTGTGCCCTGGACGCGGCGTCTCCCGGATAGCCGGCTAATCGACTCCGGCCGCAAGCCTACGCCTCATTTTGCGTTTTCTCGAAAAGGAAAGTGGACATGTCACGTTTTGAATGTTTGCTCCTCATTTCGCGCTCCTTTCTATCAAGCCCAGCGCCGCCGGGCACGCGCTCAAGTGTAGTCACCCTTCTGAGCTGAAGCAGGGTCGCACCTCTGGCACACTGCTGTTCTGATAGCGTGACTTTTCTGACCTCTGCAGACATCTCGCCGCGTTCTTGGCGGCTGCGTGCTACACTAGGGCAATTCGATATGCCCAAGCGTAGGAAGAGGCGGTGAGTAGTTTACAGTGGCGAGAACATTGTGCAATGACGAAGTGAGATTATATTTACTCAAGAAGAATTAGTAAAATCATTCGCGTTTCCTTAATTATTAGCAACCGAGTGTGTGTGTGTGTGTGTGTGTGTGTGTGTGTGTGTATATATATATATATATATATATATATATATATATATATATATTATTGAGATGTACAAAATGTTTCTCACATTAACATCTACCAGAGATCTTAGCGTCCAGCTTGCTGGGTCAATGGGTCACGATATATATAATCCTTATTACCTTTATAATGGATTATAGGATCCGCTACTATACATGCGCAGCTGGGAATCTGAAATAGAATGATTCTATTCCTAGTTCATTTCTGTTTGGATTGACTAAATGATAGATCACTTTCTTTTCTAAAGAACAAAATTTAACAAAGTTTATTTTACCTTTTTAGCAAACAATTTAGTGGGTTTAATAAAATGATTTGATGTTAGGCCTTGATCAAGATATCTTTGAATTTACAATTTTATACGCGGTTAACTTATCTATTCTTCGTTGATGTCCCTCGTAGACTTCTCAGTCGAAATATCTTGCGAGCTTGCCGTAGTCCAAAGTTCCAAGAAATCCTCTTCTGATTCTATCCAAGCTGGTCTCAAACTATCAAAATTATCAGTCCCGATTACGTCCTATGACATAGTCCCGAACTCGATTACCACTCCCGACAAAGTTCCAATTTATACATCAATATTACTTCCACATGAAAATATCTGCAATATCATTCACTGTCCTTAAAATTTCACTGATAACCCAATTCTGACTATCTAGATTATACTCGTTTCCTCTCACGAACCTACGATCAGTTCAGAAGCGCGATGCCGGTCAGAATGAAATCTTCCTGCATGATTCACCCCTCGAAGACTTCGTATTAAACTACCTTCCTTTTTTTAATAACATTTGACCGTCCTTCTCTCACCCAGCCAATCCATACGTTCGTTATATTTTGGTGTAGCTGACCTTCGATCGTCTAAATTTCTTCGCCCAATCCCAAATTTTCTACTTTCGGCATCAAGCTACCTCTTAATGCATTTTCAAAAAACAAAAACTACATTGTTTATTCACGGTCGTTGCTAAGCTCTAGCTCTCGTGATATTTCGTAATGCATGGTCCACCATATAGTCTACAAATAAATGTTAGTTTATTTTAATGTGACATATCGGTATGTCACAGCATCCCCTCTCCAAGCGTCATTTGGTTTGCTAAACTAACTAAATGACAAGACTAAAATTGAACACTTTCTTCTTGCTTCTTCACACTAAACGACATTAACACTTTACACTGCACTAGGTCTTGTTTCTTGCTGCCTTAAACTATTTACATTTTCCTTCGGAATGTGCCAACAATAACCATTTCATCAGGTATTCTAGTAACCGTATCTGCCTAATATTTGCTCCCATTAACTTCATTGAATACACATAATGACAAAACAATAACAAAAGAAAACTATTACACCTAATATTTACAACTATTTACAAATCTCTGTCATGACCAGAATATTTAATCATGCGTGTCGTCCCTCATATACGGCTTCATGTTCCTGTAGTTATATGTTCCCATTTGCCGTCCATTTTCATCATTCAAAATCGCGGCATTCTTGCTTAATACTTTACAAATTCGGTACGGTCCTTTATACAACAGGAAAAATTTATAAAATAGCTTCTTATCCACTGACGACACTTGAGGTACTCTAATTAACACTTCATCACCTCCTTATACTCGCTCGAAAGTATTGCATCTGTTTTAGCTTTCTTTGGCTGCTGCCTCCTCAAATTGTCATAAAATATTTTAATGTGACATATCGGTATGTCACAATACATATATATATATATATATATATATATATATATATATATATACATATATATATACATATATATATATATATATATATATATATATATATATATTACGGTAAAGACGTCCAATAGAGGTATTTTACTAGTATAAAACAATAAAGGTATTTGAGAAAGGTATGAAAAATACCGGTATTTTTACCGGTATTCAATACCTTTTCGGTCGCTGTTCACTAGCAGAATCAAAGAAAAACAAACTATCCTTGTTATCTTCTCTTTCATTTGTATTTACAGTATTTGAAGTATTTCTTTTTTTAAAAACATTATTTCATGTATTTAAATATATGAATCAAAGAAAAACAAACTATCCTTGTTATCTTCTCTTTCATTTGTCTTTCCTGAACTCAAAATAGAGTTTTAAATACAAAAATACATATTTCAAATTCAAGTATTTAAATATTGCTCCACCCTCTCTATAAACTAGTGTAATGAACCGTCCTCCTCTTATAAAACAACTATAATCTTTATAATCGCCCGGCGTTACAACGCCAATATAATAACCAAAACCCGCTCTTATCAATTGCCCTGGTTATACTCGGCTTCCACCTCCAAGGTTGCCCGTCGACTAGCTGCTCCACCAGAACCTCCGATATTTTCTTACTTACACATAAAATCTGGGTGTGAGGTTGTGGCTGACTAGTACAGGATCTAACAACTATTCGGGCACGTGGGCGTAGGTCATTAACTAGCTACATGCAACAATTAAACTACGTTCGTTTAATTTAATGTCGAACCAAGTGATGTTCGCCGTTATTTATTTTCTTTAATTCCTGTGCTAGTTCGTTATTTCAGTTGAAATATATACCAACTGAGGTCGTCGCTCTCCCATGACTCACATAAAACACTTAACGACAAACAAAATAAACACATCAACGATATAATACACTTAAATTACATGACACAAAATCCAAAATATTTCCATTCATAGTGACAATTATAAATAAACTCAATCACACCCGAATGCGCATTCTGCCTGTATATCTATTGAATCTATTTTTACGTTAAGACAGAACTTGATCTTGTACAGAAGCTAATTTTAATCTTTCTTCTCCTTCAAATGTGAATTTCATAACAAAAAAAAAAAAAAAAAAAAAAGTTTCATGAACTTCCCTTTTGCCGAAAACGCTGTAATCCGCAGCAAACCATTGTTGCGCGCCGTCCTCGCTGTATATTACGCAGCGTCCTCCAAATCCATCCTCCCGCGTTTCTCCATCACCCACACATTCCCAAAAAATTTCTTGAACTCGCTAATATCTTCTTAGCATGTCCTTTCATTCCCCTATCATCCTATTTTCATTACGCAACTAGTAACGCGATTATCTGTCTATCGCGTGCTATATTGCCTCCAAAATGTCCTATTATTGAATATACTGCGACACATAAATATTTCCACGTTACGCATTGTTATTACGAACATCATTGCCTAAACTCACTATATCCATTCATGTTCACCGTGTTTCTCACAATTGCATACTAAAATTTTTATCTTTTTCGAGCGTTGTTCCCACGTCTGACTTCGAGCTCGCTACATCATCCTCCCGGTCATTGTTGCGTTGTGTCTTCAAATTTTTTCTGGAACATTTACCGATCGCTTACGTGTCTTTACCAAAAAAATAATACCATTTACTTAATTCTGTCCTTTCAGGCTATTTCTCTTTATTACTTACTTCTTTTCATTATCAATTTACATCTTATTACTATTTCTTTACGATTTCCTAATGTTTATTAACGCCAAAATTGCTTAATTTCGTCGCTCGGCGTCTTGACGTAGTTGTGACGTCAGCGCGACATCATTGTTCTCTCAAAATTCCAAATATACAATTTCAATTTGAATCTCTACTGCAGCTCCCCGATATTTTTTAGAGTTGCGAGTAATGTCATAATTTTCCGTGATTTCCTTTGTTAATCCGAAAGTTTCATTTCAATCGCTTTACGCGTTCTCTTAATTTTAGGAAAACCGCTCCTTTACATTACCTTTCTTATGATAACAATGGCTGTAAATTTCTAATATCGTCAAAGTGTACTTTCAAAATCACTCATATCTTTTAAACCCTGATGCGATTTGCTTCGGATAACTTTTGAAATGTTCCTCTAAATGAATGCTATTGATTCGTACTGTCCAAATCGGATTTTGTCGCGTCTTCTTTAATTTATAAAGAAATTATTAGTGCGCGACACGGTTTTCTTCTGTTTTTCCATCTCCTACTCATGCCATTCCTTGTTATGTTTGTTCTTTGCATCTAAATTGTTCGTGGGGTTCTTAGATTGTTACACTAGTATGTGCGATCAGCAATGTACTAATCTCAGTTCCCAGCTTGAGCGTAGTACTAATACATATGCCACAAGTCCGGAAAAATTTGTAGAATGAAATTGCAAAATATGGACATAAATATATAAGGAAAACACTAAATAAACGAATATGCAAAATCAGATTTTCCTGCAGTATGTAACATCAAATTTCATTAGAAATAATTTAGTACAATTACACTGTGTAAGTATCCTTACAATACAATTTAAAATAAAAGCTAGCGATGATACATCACACACTTTCTGGCATTATTTCTAAATTTGCAATTTTCGAAAATTGATAGAGTTCAACGAAAATGGTAATTCTTTTAGCGTCCTTCTATCCGTGCAAAAATTGTTGTGTTTTTTGAGATTTTTAAAATATATACATCAATTTCATTCTTAAATTATTCTAAAACTACGCGGTTTTGCAATAAACTTACATGACCTTTGCAATCTTCGAAAATATGGCGGGTGGGAAAATGAGACCACCTTCATATTTTGTATCGTCTTTAAACAAAAATTGGAGCTCTTTTTGAGAAAAAGTTACAATTGTTTTAATTGCTATACTTCGCCCCAAATTGCACTGAAAACTACTCAAATGTTTTAAAATTAAACTTTATCTTATTTTCAGATCTGTCAGAACAGATTTCAGTAAGGAAAAAAAATCATCAATATTATAGTTGAAGGAAGACGCCCCCAAAAAATTGCACGTTAGCAATTTTCTAAAAATAAGTGATGTCAACAAACACCATAAATCACATTTCTCTTGCGTTCTGTACGTAACACGAGGACAAAATTTAATCAAATAATTTGGTGACGGTTTGAGAAGATTTCGAAAATGATTTTGAGGCTTAATGTAAAGTACCCTCAAAAATCAAAATATCCGTTTGAAACTCCCAAAGGATCGAGTTCTTTCAGGTAGATTCGGGAAGATCAATTTTGGAGAATATTGGCAGAGCGGTTTGGGCGTTAGCGTTGACTATAAACGGACAGACATGTTTTGGCGTCAATCGATTTTTAGGTATCAAGGACACATGTATTGTATTTTTTCGCCCGACAATAAGAGTTTTCCGGTACCCGAAAACATAATTTGTCGGAAAGTAGTTTTCAAATTAACAACAAGGAAAACAATTTTAAAATTTAGCTTCCGCGATTTTACGTGGAAAAACAGATTTATCGGGTGAAATTTATCAAGGAGACAGACGCCGTTTTGAGATCAAAAATCGAGTCGCAAGATAAAAGAGCTCGTACGCAATCTCGGCTCATACTTTCTGGTAGAGGAATGATAACGGAAGATCTTAGAAGTAAAATGTATGTAGAATAAGATTTTATGGCATAGAATATTGTGATATCTACACAATTAATTCCATTTTCTTTTTGAAGTCAGTTTCCAAATCGGAATCGATATTTTGAGTACCGCCTCAAATAATGTTTGATGGTATTCGAAGGAAGACGGAAATATGTGAATAAGATATATAGTTTTATACGACTATTACAGATGATACGAGACCGTTTGGTTGTGTTACAGCATCACTAATTTGACACGTGGAGAAAAATATATTGAGACTGAAAGGGACGAAAGATTAAACCGACTGCCCAGCTTGCCTGTCTGAAAGTTCGGCCTCCCGCTCCGCAGGCCGCTGGGTTTGGCCGTTCGGCCGCGTCGAGGGAGGGCCCAGACGGGTCGGTTGACGCAACGGGAAGGGGGAGGGGGGAAGTGTTTTCCAATTTTCACTTTACGCCGCTCCTATTCATCCGATTTGCATGATTGACACGCCGTTGGATTCAGGAAGCACGTCGTCATCGCACTATAAGCCCACATTTTTTAATTTCTTCCTGGAACTATGAGAAAAAATTTAAAAACCTTTTTGAAAATATTTTTTGAAAAAATGGCATCGTAGCGTTAATTCTATTTTAAAAAGGAGTCCAATTCCGTTTACAGATCGAAAATCGGACCATTTCTTCAGACGTAATCGGTCTAGTAAATTTTGCTTATTTTGGTGCTGCCACGTGGTGGCGACAAATTGACCTAGTGTCGGTACATTTAGCCTTAATGAAATATACACAGGTTTCACACCAACTACGGGCCACGAGGAAAATTGAATGAATGATTTGAAAAATAATTAATTTAATTTTAATTATACTTTTGAAAATGCCAATATTAATTCTATTTTACTTTCTCGCACTTTTACTTTTTACTCAATGTGTATTCTCAATGTATTGATGTATTTTTTAAGCAATCCGCAAAGCTTAATTGAAATTTTCGCAAAAATGCTGAAACGATATTTGAGAAAATCATTATTATTCAACGTCGAGGTAGTGACGTTTGTAAGATACATATGTTTTATTTAGTCGCGCTGCTGTATATTCCAAACAAACTTTCAAAAATGATTCAAACCCTAATTGATAATCCATATTTTTTGTCGCGGTTTTCTCTTGTGCCTTCAGGGAACCAGTGATCACAATAATATGATTTGTGCACTCCTAGGCCGAGAGCCAGTATTTCCGTTTGCGGTTAATTTCGCAGCAGTTTTTACTTTCTCGTTTATTAAATTACTCCTCAGAATGCCCGGTGAGGTATGTTATATTAATATAACATACCTCACCAACTTTTTTACAATGAAAAGGACGAAAAAAGTTAAGAAAAAAGTACAATATAAATAAATGAAACATCATGTTTAATGAAACATTATCATTATTAATTCAAACAAAAATGTATTAATTATGCTTCCATCCCTTTTAATTATTTAATAAACGAGTATTTTTCCTTTGAATGAATCGTTTTTGTAAATATTTCTTTTCTAAGAAAATATTGAAAATTTCGGAGCAAGAAATACCCATCATTTTCGATTATACGGTAAGTGCTGCAGCTAGAGTATAAAGATTCAGCACTCCCGGCATCTTTCGAATTTTGAAAGGTAGAAGTACCCAATATATGGGGCGTTTTCTTCGATAATTTTGTATTGATTTTGAAGTTTCGTACATGCCAGATCAGTAAACTTGCTGTTCCTATTAAGCATAATTAATACATTAGAATTAATACATACAATAGAATTAATATTGGCATTTTCAAAGTATAATTAAAATTAAATTAATTATTTTCAAATCATTCATTCAATTTTCCTCGTGGCCCGTAGTTGGTGTGAAACCTGTGTATATTTCATTAATTTCAAGCAGAAATTACTCACAACTACTCGTTTTCTCAAAAAATTGAGCATGGCCTTTTTTAAAGAGATAATTTTGTTTGGGGCAAAAATCTACATCTTCAATTTTATAGTTTTTATTTTTTTGCAATTTCCGAAAAAAACGAGCAATATCCGAAAATGGAACTAGCTTAATATTTCTTACCGTCTCTTATTGCATATATGGAGAAAATTTAAAGAAAAAATTTCGATCAGTTTTTGACAACAAAAAAATCGTAAATTTCAAACATAAGCTAGACAAAAACTACTCATTTTTTAAAGACAAAAGTATATGACCTTTTTTAAAGAACTAATTTTATACAACAGATTTTGTCTGAGGCAAACATTTCTACGTTCAATTTTGTAGTTTTAACTACTCTTTTTGGAATTTTCGAAAAATCAGGGATTTTAACGAAAATGAGACCTGCATCATTCTATTCAACATCCTTCCACTAATCAACAACAAAATTTTATCCAAAAAAATTGTAGCCTTGTTTTTGAAAATGTCCGAGGCGCTTCATGTAAAGTAAACCCCAAAATTAAAATATCGGTTTCAAATTCCAGGGGCCAGGACATCAGCCAGAACGTTTGGGTAATATCGATTTTGGAGACAATCGGCGATGCGCTAGCGTTGTGCACAGACAAACGTTTTGCCGTAAATCGATTTTTCGGTATTAACTTTCGATATGTCGCACAAATCATGGATTCTGGCTACACCACGTGGTAGAAGAATTTTTATTCTATATTTAGCAACAGGAATTATTTACTTTTTCGCTACCAGGGCCCGGCAATACGGTTTTTTGCGTCGAAAATCGGCCGTTTTCCCGCGCACGATTACAATACTTTCTCTTCTTACGTAAGGAATTACGAGAAAATAAAATACATTTTATATTCATCATAAATGACAAATTCTTTATAAGAAAACATCAAGTTGGCTGGATACTATTCTACCCCCTCCACCCGCACACGCACACACACATACAAACACGCACGCCCGCACATACACGCATACAAACACGCACACACAAGCATAAAAGCATACAGGCACACACACATACAAACACGCGCTATACACACACACACGCAAATAAACACGCTCACACAACATAAACACGCATAAAAATATACATGCGCATTGTAACGTCGTGGGTAGGGATCTACCGGGGGATCTAGGGATTCACGAGACGGAATACGTACTCTACCACTGAACTGGGCTCCTTTTCCTTACTTCCGGCAATGTGCTCGTATAACAATGTGATGGTAGTACGCAAATTATTCCTTACACTAACTCTGCTGGGATAAAACCTAAACTTTCGTGCACGGTAGTGCCAAGGCAAATAATATTGCAGGTAATTGAGCTCCATCCCGTACCGCTTTAGGCACAGAACCTTCAATAAGCGGTTGATTGTTGTGCATTCTTTCCACCGCATTAGATTGTGGGTGATAAGGCGAACTCCTAATCAAATGAATTCTGAACTTCTGCGCGAATTCCGTGGTCAGAACGCTCGTGAAACAGGTGCCCTGATCTGTCTGAAGTTCCTTCGGGAAACCTATTAGGCTAAATAGCTCTAAGAGCGCATTGATTACAGTCGCCGATCGTAAATCCGTTATGGGAATCGCCTCTGGATATCTAGATGCCATGACATCGCAGTAAGGATGAATTTCTTACCCGACTCGCTTTCCTGAAACGGTCCGCATGCACATATTTATTCGTGAAAATATTTCCACTATAGGTGGTACCATCACTAACGGTGCTTTCTTTCTGACTCCCGATCTGCCTACCTTCTGGCATACGTCACATGACCTAATAATAATAATAATAATAATAATAATAATAATAATGACTTTATTTATGTGGCGAGACTCGGGCCATCAGGCCCGCTCTTCCGCCTAACCACGTAATACATAAATTTATAGATAAGAATTGAATTAAGAGATACATTTAGTAAATGAAAACAAGTAAATAATAATACTTAGTAATAAGTAAATAATACAACTTACAGATGTCATGCCCCTGGGCTCACAAACGCGACAAGAATACAACGTCCCAGCATTTGCCTTAAGCGACCGGGGAAAACCAGGGAAAACAAAGGAAGTGTGCATGCTCTTCAACATTGAGCAACAAAACAATATATTTAAGATAATTTTAAAAACAAACAAACATTACTGACTCAGGAAAACTCTAAAGGTTTGCCCGAAAATATAAATTCTGAGAGATATTAATTTAGCAATACGTATCAAATGTTAATGCACACAACCACCCGGCCAGGACGACGGCTTAGGGCCGATTTTAGCTTTCAACATCATGTTCCAAGGGAAAAGCCGCATTCCATCAGAGCCATGACAAAGTTAAACAATAATGAATTAGAAAAATACTGGTAGATAACACAAAAAAACCTTCTAACCAGTGGCGGCCGGTGCTTTGCGAGGTAGGGGGGGCGGTTTTGGGCCAACGGAAGAGAAACCCTAACGCGCTCAAGTGATGTAAATGTTGATTCTTTGGCAAAACCATGGTGGAAATAACACCATGGGCAAAACGATAAGGGTTTTTCCGCCATGGCCAAAACGACCTCGGTGCTGCTAGTGAGAAATCGAATTGATCATTGATCAACGCAGTACACCTTATGGGCACCTTACTGATGACCTTATGCCGCTCAGTTTAACTGCGGAAACAAAGGTCGTGTCCTGTGTGGGCTACAACTGGCGGCGGTGATGCGCAATTGCGCTTAGGTTTCAATCTTGGTGATACTTGATATGCCGCGGGACAAAGCGCGTAGGCGACAGGATGCGCGCGATGCAATAGCCTGGCGATATCCACCGTGCCGCGCGGAAAAGCGATCAGTTTCATTAGCAGCTTGCGCCATCCCGCTACCAAAAGCATCTCGAATGTTATTAGGCGAGTACAAAGGCTTCAGAGAGTGGGATGGTTTCAACTTTGCAAGAAGCATTGAGGGTCTCAAGACTGCATTACAATACTTATTGTTAGACACAGAGGACAATGCAGAATCAATTACGGAGAGTGCACGAATTCTGGAGAAGGTTCTAGAGAAATTATTAAGAAAAGTTCGAAGCAAACAATTGAAAAGAAATTGATTTTTAAGGACAAATAAAGATATTGAAATTTTCAGTTCCTGCTCTTAATGAGTTTTTGTATCTCCATGCGAATAAAATTAATCGTTATGCAGAAAATCTGTTTAATTTTGACATCCTCGGATATAGTGAACCAAAATGTTAGTCCCCAGAAGTTCACTATAACCGGAGTCGACTGTATATATAAGAAATAAATATGTTAGAGACACAGTCTCCACGACAAGAATCTTACCTTAATTAATAGTCTTGTAGATGAAATCCATTCTCCTCTCCCTTCCTTCAGCAAAGTGATTGATGACAAGATCATTAAAGTTGTATGCATTCAGAAGTTCTTTTTCTATAGAACACATAGCCAATGCACTAAGTCTCTCTTCTCTCATTGTATTTCGTGAGAAAGTCTTTATTCTGTTGAGAGTCGAAAAACACCTTTCGCTTTCTGCAGTTGTCATCGGGATTGTGCAGATAACCCGCAAGAGTTTTACAGATTCAGGCAAAATTTGGACTAAGTTGTTTTCATAAATACAATTCAAGAGGGTTAAAGCTCCTGTTGCATTCTGAAAATCGTTTCTGTTGTATATAACAGTCAACTCTTGTCGCAGTTCAATTTCATTAAATACAATTTAATGGCAATTTGAAATTCTGTTTCAGGAAATAACAGTTTGTGTTTGCTGAACAAGGTGGGTTGAAATAATATGGCTGCCGACAAATGGTCGTTGAATGTAAAACGATCATCAATGTTGGTTAGAATTATGTCACATACTTCTTTCGCGACAGTTTTAAGCTTGTCTTCGAAACGAGCACGTTTCTGATTGCATGACTCGTTATTTTGGGTATTCCAGTGATGGTCAAGGTCAAGAGAATTTCTTGTCCGCTGTATGGAAGACTTCAATTCTGACACATACTTTTGGGCTTTAATGGTGTCTACATCCTTTTGTTGTAATTGTTTAAAAGTATATCGCAATGAGGTAGAATTTTGTTAAAAGCTCAAGCCAAAGAGAAAATCAGCATCTTATAAAAGTTTTCCCAGTCCAATCGCCTTTCTTACTGTTGAGTAATCGTTAGTTGTATCATTCTCAATTATTTCCAGACATTCACTTATTTCATTCTTGTAATTATACACAGTGCTTACACAACGGGCTTTAAAATTCCACCTTGTATCGGCATTCCTTGAATTCTTTTCTTCACAACTTGGTCAAGAACCGCAGTTCTTTTACCGACTTTGTGAAGAACGTTAAAAGCCTTCCAAGTTGCTAAAAATATTCTCACTTGTTTGTTCTGAGTGGCAGAGCGCTCTATAATTAAGTTCAGTTGATGGGCATAACAGTGCAAAATGTGCTTTCTCGTACACTGCCCTCACTCTTACCTGCACTCCACTCTGTTTGCCACTCATAACCGACGCACCGTCGTAGCTGTGCGATTAATTTATTTGGGGACTCGTTTATTTTCAGTTTTCAAGTTCACTGAACACAACACAACTAATTCCTTCTGCAGTGTGATCACTTGGTGTTACGAAGTTTATGAATCGTTCATATATCTTCCCTTCAATTCATATCGTACAACAAACACAAGTTGAGACAATGTCGCCAATCAGTTGTTTCATCTACTTCTATAGCTATGTAATCAGTCCTAGATACTTCTCACAAATCAACTGATGACAGACAGCATAAATTGAGTCCAACAAATCATTCTGTATGGTTTTGAAAGCCCAGAAACACACGATTATTTGTTTCTCAATATGTTGTTTTAACGTGGAGTCCAACTCTGCCATCAAATTAACTAAACCACGAAAAATACCTGGGTTGTCCGATCCATCTGTTTCGTCGTGTCCCCTTAGAGCAAGTTCAAACTTCTCGCAAAATTTAATACAGTCTATCAGTTTACTCAAAATGTAACGATTCTTGAAACATCTTCATTAATTTTCTTTATTCTCATTCTATAAGCTGAATCTAACTGACACCTTATATCAATTTTGCCTAGCATGGTAAATTCTATTCCACTGTTTATGTGTTGTTCACTCAATTTGTGCTTCTTCACTTTTTGGGCAAGGTGTTTAATGTCTGATACACCATCCTTTGTCCATGCACGATCACTAACATTCATAACAAGGCACGTATAACAAAGAAAGAATTTCTTATGTCACAACCACATAGCCAGTCTGCGTATTTGTAGAGAGATGAATTGAATTTTCTTGTGTATCCAGTTTTGCTTTTGCAGGCATTTTGAATCTGCGTAATTTTTAAGTGAGGTCTTGGCGGCCCTAATTTCTTTAATTCTATTTTTGTTCTATAGTGAGATTCTGACTACATCAGTTAAAATAGTGTTCACACTGTTGATACCACTCATGATGAAACACTTTAAATATCAAAACACGACATGCAAGTCTCACATTAACAACTGTTCAACTCAACGCACTACACATGAATTTGGCTTGATTCCTATCAATGACTTGAATCGCATATGCTAACGCACTCTGTCTGGTCACAACAACATTACGTGTGCGGAAAACTTCTTCGGACTCTGCCGCCGCCAAAGCACCCTTCCAATGCTCCCCCCTCCCGGCGCCCACTTCCCCCTCCTACGCCGCGTTCTCCGTAAAGGGCCTGGGCAAAGGCTGGGGCGGATCTCCGAAAGTCCGCATGTGACGGTTCGGTTGAGAACATTGACCTTGGTGCGGGCCCATGCAAACACATTCATTCTAAAAACATTTATTTTTATGATACCATATAAAGATCATGCAACATTTTTGTTGTTTAACAGTTCATGTTTGGTAAATTCTGAAACCTTTCGTCTTTGTTAATTTTACTGGGGGGCGCCGCCCCAGAGTCCTCAAAGAGCAGCCGCCACTGCTTCTAACCCTATAATATACTTAATTTAGACTAATTATACTATTGTTAATTAAATTAAGAACTAACTTAAGAAAACAAAGAAAAGAACAAAACTGTTAAAAAGTCCTATAAAATTTACATTTAACTTACAATTTTGAACTCACTTAAGAACTAACTTAAGAAAATACAAGAAATGGAGAAAACTGTTAAAAGCGATATAAAAAATTACATTTACCTTACAATTCTAAACACATTTAGTACACACTTTCACATCATACAATATCAGCTCAGAAAAATAGTATTTAAATGTTTTTTGAACGATCGCAGAGTTTTACATTTCCTAACATTTACTGGAAGGCTATTCCACTCTCTAGTCGTTGCTACTAAGTAAGATTTATTGTAAAAGTTAGTGTTGCTTTTAGGAATATTGCATAGCAAAGATTTCTCGAATCTTCTTGTTTTAAGATAAGAAATTTTATGAGAGAGGTAAGTAGGTACACCCGTATTTAATATTTTGTAGAAAAGGCACAAACTATGAAACATGCGTCGGGCTTTCAAGTTTAGTATGTTATTAGCTTTGTAGTATCCGATATGTGATCATACTTTCTGATATTATATTGAAACCTAACACACGCATTTTGAACTCTTTGGAGAGCGTCAGCAGTTGATTTCTTTACGTTACCGTACACAATGTCACCGTAATCAAGCAGAGGGAGTAAGAGGGATTTTACTAGTAGTTCTTTGGTTTTGGGTGGAAGGCATTTGTAAGCACATTTGAGTGAGTACATTGAAGCATACACTTTGCGGCAAGTTTCCCGAACATGAGGTTCCCAATTTAGGAATTTGTCGATGGTCAGACCGAGATTTTTAACTTGTGAGCATAGGGGAACAGTAGTGTTATCCAGTACGATATGAGGAATATTTAGATTTTAAGTGCTTTATGGGACCAACAAGAGCCAATTATAATTGATTGAGATTTTAATGGATTTAGCTTAAGGCCGTTTCTCAGTGACCATTCATGTAAAGAGGCTAAATCCTGATTTGTTTTACTAATTAACTGAGCCACTTCAGAAGGTTTCCCACTGACGTAGATCTGTAGGTCATCTGCGTACATATGATGATTGCATCTTGATAGCACTGACGGTATATCATTTACATGATAAGGAAGAAAAGTGGACCAAGTACGGAGCCCTGGCATTCCACGTGAAAGTGGTTTAGGTGACGAGAAAGTGTTTTCTACAACTACGACCTGTTGTCTATTACTAAAATAACTTGAAATCCACGATAAGGTAGAATCAGAAAACCGAGACATTTACATTTTGCAGAAGCACGTCATGGTCTACTGAATCGAAGGCCTTGCTAAAATCTAAAAGCGTTAGGGTTGTTATATTGCCTTCATCCAGAGATTGACGAATGTTCGATGACTCGTACTAACACCCCACCGATTTCTTTTAAATTAAGTTTTATTATATTTCTATCATTTCGTATGAGTTTATATTTTGGGATCGACACAAGATCAGACGGCGCAGTAGATTTCAACCAAGTTTCACTAATTAATAATACGTGTGAGCTAGCTTCAGAGAGAACATGACAAATTTCTGAGTGATGTTTCTTTAGAGATTGCGCGTTAATGTGAAAGACAGACAAGTCACGAGGAAAGTGCGAAATGGACGCGTTGAGATCAGAGAGTGTAGCAGGGCTTCGAGGGTAGGTAGCAAGCTAACGCCGGACAGGGCCAATGTCCCAGGTAGGTATGTCCAGGGGCGGTTTCCAGCAAGACTTTCATCTACAGGTTGCAAATTTCTGACATAGTATTTGAAAGTGTGTACTTTACAGGCAGAAAGAAATCAAAATTAATATATTACAAGTAAAATTAAATAATAAACAATAATCTAAGTATAGAGAGACTTGAAAACAGATTCTAAGGTTACGCGCCATTTACAGGTAGAGTCAACTTCACACATTCTGGTGATGCGTTTTTCCTTGTGTGGTATTTACATACATTGCCCCATCAAAGGACCACACATTTTTAAGCTGAATTTTGAAGTACATTTCTCAATATTTCTAACCTACGTGAGGTTAAATCCTCTCGTATAACTTTTCCACTACCTGCAAGTTTTCTTTTATTTTTAAATATTTCAGCCCTTTTTCTATACGATACTAATTTCACTATAATAGGGCGGCACTTGCCATCAGTCTTAGGTCCTATTCTATGGCTCCTATCAATGTCGTCAAGAGTAAGACTGACACCAATATCCTTTGCCAACTCTATAACTTTAGTATCGGTATTTTCGTTGTTGGACTCACTGATTCCAAAAAAGCGGAGAGAATTTCTCCGCTGATATTGCTCCAGCTCGTCCATTTTGTCCATGTGGGCCGTCCTTAGCGCTGCGATCTCCTGGCGTTGCTCGTCAATGACGCGGTTCTGCTGCTCGATGGTCTCCGTAGTTTCGAGAGCTCGTCCCGAAGCGCCTCGATGAGACCCTGATTAATCTCTTGACGCTCTCCGTTATGCGAGCAGCAACAGATTCGCTCACTTGAGCGATGAAATTCTTGTTCTCGAGGAGGTTTTTGCAGCTTGACCCATGACGAGAAACACGGACAACAAGATTATAAAAATGAAAATAAATAAAAGCACACTTTAAACAAATTATAGTTTGTACGAGTTGAAACGAGCAAAAACACTAGGTTCTAGGCAGCAAGATAGACCGAGAGGGAAACAAGGGTAGAAAGAAAGATATATTATCCGAAACGGACAAGAAGTGAGACGGATAAAATCAATAGACAAGAGAATACATTTAACAAAATTTGAGAATAACACAATTCCGGAGATATAGAAGTAAGATATTGTGATATCAGAGATAGTAAAACTGGGAGAAGAGAGTAAAAGAAGTTTACTTGCCTAAAATAAGCTGCTGGAATTCACTCTAGCTTCAGAACTCGCCGCTCACCAGACACCTGCTATAAGCCTCGTTTTGCTACCTGCGCTCCGGCACGTCCTCACTGACGACGGTCATGGACGACTCAAAAAGTGACCTGACGTACGTTTCCATTTCCTGGAAACATCTCGGCCAGTAAAAATACTTCGCTAAGCTATCCTTACTTTTAGTTGTACCTAAGTGCGCATTCGCGGTCTCGTGATACACTTAGTACCGTGCCTCGAAACACCGCGGGAACAACAATCATGTCGTACCGTTCGCCTTTTTTCGCGTGCGCGAATTGAGTGCGCAGCAATAATCGATTAGGTAGGAAGTACGATTCTTTTCCCGTCTCGGGAACTTCATTCTCGCATTTTTTATAGATTTCCGCGAGCGTACTGTCCTTACTTTGTTCGTTAATAAATTCCTCTGTCCAGATCTGAATTAATTCTACTACAGGAGCCTCTATCTGCATAGAATTTACATTGTTGGCGTCGTCGACTTCCTCGTCACCTCCGATAACATCTGCCTCCGCGTCTCCCGTTACCGGCTACCTGCTTTCCCTTTGCGTCCTTATTTTGAGCTAATCCGGGGCTCGACCCCGTCTCTGCCGCCCTCATCTCCGGCTCGGCAGTGCCCGTCGCCGCTGCCTTCGACCGAGTTACAACTGCGCTCACAATCTGCGGCTCAATGAAACCTCCTCGAATTTCAAGTAATTGCGCCGTACGATTGCTAAGCAGATAGTAACCGAAATCACAGTCGCGATTCACTACTGCAGCTCTGGTTGTTACCTTCCCGAAAGGCCCTTGCAGTCGGATCTGTGCTACTGGTAGATTCCTAGGTTTCGAATCTAAGGGTTGAAACACCCATACACTTTCCCCTGTTAAATCAGAATCTTCTATAAACCGTTCATTTACAACACCGAACGATGCTCCAGAATCACGCAGAATAATGCCGGGCTTCTCATTTATGAGTGCGTGGGACGTAAAAGATTGGAACAGCTCCGCCGCTGTCTCCTCCGCCATGTGGCCAACCTTTTCGCCTTTCTCCGCGCCGCGCTTGGTCGGGCAGTCCAGCGCGATATGCTGGGGTGACCCGCAGCTCAAGCATTTCCTAACGCTGGGTTTTTCAAACTCTTCCCTGGCGTCACGGCTTCTGGCAAAGGTTTCCGACGCCCGATACCTGCTTCGGTTTTCCGCGCTGCCTTGAACTTCAGGCCCTCCGTCGCTTCTCTGAACGGTTTTGAGAAACTACGTTTCCATTCCGACCAATTGTTCTCGTAATTATCTAATTTCTTCGCGAATTCAAGTGGAATTGCGGAATTTCTCCACTCGGCAATGAAGTGTTATTTCAGCTGGAACCTTTATTTCAGCTGGAACTCGCCGTTTCATTTGATCCGTCACGATTAAGTTGAGCAATCCCTCGAAAGGTGAGATGCTAAGCCCCGCAACCCATTCCTTACAATAATTATGTAATTCACGGGCATACATTCCACGTGGTGTTTGTGGACTTCATGTGCCTCACGAATAACTGCCGAAACTTTTCTGCATTAAATTTATACATTTCTAACAATTTAGATTTAATGTCGGCATATTCGGTCATTGTTTTCCCGTCTTCGAACGTAAGCCATGAATTGAGTTTATGAGGAAGTAGCCCATAAGATTGGCAACTCAATCTTCCTCCGGCACTCCTAACAAGTCCCCTTGGCTCTCGAACACGCTTAAGTATGTAGTGATGTCATCGCTATCGCCTTTGAATCGGTCTATAATGTGATTCAACCGTACATGTGTTTGCGTTTTCGCCTCGTTCCCTGAACTTACGCTTCCTGTCGGCGTCTGATACGCTATCCGAGTTTCTCTAACTCGAACTCGCGATCTAGCTCTTTCTCTCCGCTCTAATTTTAATTTTTCACGCTCTTGTTCTCTCGTAGTCTGGCACAAAGCCTCAACGAATTCTTCCTCGTATTGGCTGCTATTTAATATAATGTTACGCAACTCAACTATGCGGTCATCGTCGTTTGGCGTTTCCCCTAGCTCTCTAGCAACGTGCGTTAGGCATTCCTTACTAAACTGCGCGAGATACGTTCACACGTTTTTTGTTTTTGTTTTGGAAACCTCGCGCGATGCGCTAAGCTTTACGCCCAGGCTGGAGCGTGTCGAGCCTCTGCACGGGTGACGAGGTCACGGTAGTGGCGCGGGAAAAGCGTCAATGGAGGCACTATGTGGGGTATCCACTGGGAAATACTCAAAAGTGTGTAGTTTCGGAGCAGAATTTATTGTACGCGAGGCTTCCGCGGCTCAGTCGATGATTCTTTTCGCTAGCAGGACGCCGCGTAGTGGCTGGAGGCCGACGTCGCTGACATGTCGAGGTTCATCAGGTATGACCCTTTGGTCATACCTGATGAAGCCTGCGACATGTCAGAAGCAAACTGCCTCAGCTCACACGCGGCGTCACCTGACAGCGAAGAAGAAGTCGAAATTTATTGTACCTACGTGTAAACTTGTACATACTTGTAAATGTCAGTTTGTTTTTCCCCATGACGCCACACAAACAAGCACACACACAGATATATATACACACACAGATATATATATATATATATATATATATATATATATTCAATCACGCACATACAAACACACACGCGCATACAAACATGCATACATACACACTACACGCATACAAACTCGGGAAAATTCTGAGGCACCTCTGTGGAAAACAATAACAAAATTAGATTAACAGGTTTTCACGAACAATTTTTTTTCGAAATTCGGTAAAAAAATCTTCTCTTTGAAGAAGCAATTTCGATTTCATCCATCTCATCTGCAAAATTCGAAATAAAATATTTGTAAACTTAAGATAATAATGAAAGATTCACATTTCATTTAAAAGTCAGAGGAAAGTAACAAAGTAGTAACAAAGATGAAGAGATCATTGTTTTAAAAATGTATGCATAATAATTATTTCACTTAAGACGTGAGGAAATAGAGAAAACAAAAAGAATGGATAATCAGTGACTACAATGGATGCCATTCGACTACTGATCAGTAGATAAAAGAGACTGAGGCAAAAAAAAAATTATTCCAGCAGGAACACTTCTTGAAGGAATACTGTATCCACTAGAAGCACAAGAACACCATTCTTAAACCATAGTCATTGATGATGATGATGATGATGATGAAAAAAACACTTTTTAAGGCATATTATCACTGGTGTCCCAAGATACTGGAGGTTGCACCTCCATCGAATGACGGAAATGTAATTTCCAAAATTCAAAATACGAATACTGTGATAAACCAAGAACCTGGGAATTATTTTTTAATGATAAAATCAACAGATGTAGTATCGTTTTTAGTCAAAGAAGAGGCACGCGTCAACGCATCAACAAGGGTTAATATTCCATGCATGATGTCAGATCGTTATATATGTTAATGATCGTTAATGAACACGGCCCCGAACACATGATGTGCAGAAAATGTGAAGAGGGCGTTGGATGGTCAGACAAGGACACATGAATTTATTCTCTAGAAAAACTTAGTCGTTAACACACGTAAGCGGCGGGTGAGGTGCGATCAAGTTTTCGACGTACGCTGGGTTTTATGTAGATTATAGTAAGCCGGGAATTGTTTAGTTGGAAGTTTGAGAGCTTTGTCTCGTGTAATTGATATTGAATGGCAATTGAGAATCTTGATTAATATAATGGTGGAAGTTGAAATTAAATTGACTCCATGTTTCGAGGAGAGATACATCAGGGTAGCTTCGTTGATGGAAGAATTTTCCAATAATTAGATGAATATAGTCAGTTGCGAGTAGGTGTTTCGTACGAAACGCAGATAGAAAAAGTCATGACCGTGTTCGATTTGTGGGAATATTAAATCTAATTATAGCAATCGTTGAGGATATCCTGAAACATTTAGGAAAGGACGCGCAAATTGGTTCACCAAGGATTCCGGAGATTTCATTCTGCCAGTCAACCAAGAATCCAACAATTAAGATTACGAACATAATTATGAACATAAGCCTACCAACTATAATCAAACCCGTACGGTGTTTCAATGTTCAAAGTGAAAAAAAATTCTAGTAAATTTGACAGAACTGCCAAGTATAAATAATAATAATAAATGTTAAATTTGTATTATTGAAAAAGGCTTCATAGTAGTTGTATATAGTTAGTATTCATAGTAGTTGTCATTAATCTAATAATTAATTCCAATTAATAAAACTTCCAGGAATCGTGTTTCTGTATAGAATCACACGTCCACATGCAACAGGTTAGGAGTGTAAGTTGTACGTCGAAATGCAATAATTCAGTTTTAAAATAAGCAATAGAGAATTTTTATAATTTCATCACAAATAGCTAGCATACCGCGGAGTTTGAAGAGAACGTTTTAAAATATAATACATAATAAAAATGTTAGCAAATCAAATCAATTTGAAGTAAGTGAAACAAAAGTATATATAGAAACACTACTTGCATAATTTTGTACGTCGTGTCCGCGCATATACACCTCCCGCGCACGTGGTTCTGGCTTCGATTTCCACTGGGCACGTAAGTTCGACTCCAGCGCATTGCAACAAGCATTATTGCTTCGACACGTTTCACAAATAAAATTATTTTATTTTGAAAACTTCCCTACCCTGCTATATTTGGCAATAATGAGAGATGTTCGACACATTCGTATTCACAAGAACATTCGCAAACCGCTAGCCAGCTGTAGCCACGCTGGCTTCCGCGAGACACTATAAGGGACTTCCATCCAGGACGGCCATCTTTACACAAAGAACGTATCAAGCTTTTGAATCAACAAACCTAATACCAAATGAAAACAAATTCTTCAAATATCATAAACAATGCATTGAATATCGCCAATAATTGACCGAACTTGTGTACTTTCAATAACAAGCAAAATCCATAAAACTACGCTGCAGCGAGTCCAAGGACGTTATAATATATATATTACAACCTCCTTGAGCGAGTCAGACGAAGACAGAACATGGGTAGACTCACTCCGTCGCCGCGCAGCGCTAGAGTGCCACTAGACTGGTTGCGCCACCACAAGGCCGTATGTTCCCGTGTTAAATCGAAGTGCCAAAGAGTAAATAAATGCAGCCAAGAGCGTGGTACAATTCCTGGCAAGGCACCAGACACCGAGACCGCCAGTTCGACGCTCTTTGGTTTCAGAATGATTTCATATACACCGATATTGCTGCAATATCGTGAAAACTGAATGTTATTAAAAAGAAATTGTAAATTCCTTAGATATTATGAGGTCTTTTTCATTTTTTGGGTGTTGTGCAACCGTACAACCTAACCGTGTCTTCTTATTTACGAATCAGTGGTTTTTGTAAAAAATGACTTGCTCAAGGGCGGGAATATATTTTCAGAAAATGCCGAAGTCTATTACTATAACACTCGACGTAGAAATCATATTCATCAGGTGACAGTATCAACAGCTCATTACAAAAATCACATACAATACATGTACATTATTTTACAACACTTTGCCAGATGACATTAAACGATTAAATTCAATAGAAAGTTTAAATCCCAAGTGAAATCGTTTCTGCTGCATAACTGTTTCTATACAATTAGAGACTATACAGAGCATCACAAGAAAAGTAACATTAATTTTAACAATGATACATAATGCATTATTTACCATTTGAACTGTATAAATGAGTATAAACAACCTGTAACAACTATTGTACTACAGCTTCCGGGTCAATGACCCCCATCTCGATCAGGTTTTTCGTCGTTTCCCTGATCCATTGAGCAAATGCTGAGATGGCCCCTTGTTTTGCTTCTGGACATAAATGTAACTTCATTTTTTGTGCACGTCTTCTAGAATTCAGTGGGAAATACAATTATTCAAATTATCGTTTCCATGTTGTCGCGGCAGGAAGTAATAAGAGTCAAAATTTATTGCTTATCTATCCTTGAAAATAGAGTTTATTACATGGGAGTTTTTTTTTCCTTTCAAAATTCAAAATTTATTGCTTATTTATCCTTGAAAATATATTTTATTACATGGGAGTTTTTTTTTCTCCCTTTCAAAATTCAAAATTTAAGTAGTATATGACTTGGTGTAGGGATCACAGAATTTTGAAAATGTGCACACAATTCACTTTTCCCCATAGGACGTCATACGCAGCTTTTAACTGTTTTTTTGACGTAAAATAAATAAATAAATAAATAAGCATGAGCCGCCACTACATAATATAAATAAATTCAAAATGTATATATTTTAGTTTTAAAAAGAAGTCAACTTTCATATCTATAGGTATATAATTTCAGTCAGAAAACTTAATCACATTTATTGTCATTTTTGAAAGGCGTTTTCTAAATTTGTATTTGTCCAACCCTTCTTATTATTTAAATTAACTTTAGGAGAAATAAATAGTAAAAAGAATGTACAATAGAAGTCTAAAAATGTATGTGTTGATATTGACAAATTTTTGGAATGTGAGGAAAATAGAAAGCAGCCACTTAATCATAAATAATTCTGTTGTATCTTCTTGACCTACTTATGAAATTGCGTAAAAGCAAGTTAGGATGTAATGATAATGATTATATATTGACGATGCCATTCAAAACTGGTGAAATAATCTTAAGGGTCATTTTACTGTCAACAACTCCATAATAGAAACACTGTTCTTTGCTGATAACTAGATCATTATTTCTAGTCTTGAAGAAAGGCTTCAGTTTTTCTCCACTTTATTCCATATTTATAGTGAGTATAATTTACAAATATATAATGATAAAACTACAATAATGGCTTGGCCCTTTAAGATAAAAATAGTACTTGACTATGTTATATTAGAACAAGTCAGCAATTTCAGCTAAGTGCGAATAATTCATACAGGAATATTGTGCAATAAATAAATTCAAAATTTTTGGTACCACAACTAAATTAAAAATTAATTGAAAAATGCCTTACAAATAACTACTAAATAATACAAATACTATACCTACTAAATTGAAATGCAACTTCTCTAAAAAGACTTTAAAGTATATTTCAGTATTTCTTAAAGAATCATAACATTGGCATAGCTTGCATTAGTGAAACACATCTAAAATCAGGAGAAAAACTATATATACAAGGATACAAAATTTACAGTAATGACTGTATTTCTGCACACGCTTCTGGTGGTGTACCTATACTTGTTAAAACTATTATACCTCATCAAACATTTCCCCTATTTCACTACATTTAGAATGTACAGCGTTAGCTATCAATATTAATAACATAGATTTTAATATATATATATATATATATATATATATATATATATATATATATACACACACACACACACACACACACACACACACACACACACACAACATATAAACCACCCACCTAATAAAATATTTCCGTACACAATTTATAACATTTTTCAAAATTCAAATTGTTTAATTCTTGGTTATTTCAATTCTAAATATACTTCCTGGGGATGTAACAGTACCAATCCTCAAGGTATTCGTCTACTCCAATACATTACACACAATAACATTGAAATACATGCTCATTCCGTACCCACATACTATTCTTGCCATGATAATATTGTTTCCAACGTTCTAGACATTATCATATCAAAAAATTTCCAGTCTTCAATTTTTCAAAGACCTATCCCGGAATTAAATTCTAACCATCTTCCGGTAATAATCTCTTTTCAATCTCAATAACCACAGACTTACCCACCACCAAATAATACACATGTCGATTACAAAAGTTATAGAGAATTCATGAATGATAATTGTAAATTCCCAAAAATTGAAACACTATTCAAACTAGAGGTGCTACAGAATGACACAGACTTTCTCATAGTAAAGTTTTCTAATTTCTTTGGTGTAGACTAGCTTTACAGTCTTGCCCCATCCTCATTCCAGCTGCCATCTATCGTTGCCCAAAGAATAGTTTTGGAACCCAAGGAACATTAAACACACTTCTGAAGGTGGTATAGGTCCGATTTTCAGGAATAACTGAATTTTCGGAAAAAGTATGATTTTTTTCGGCAACTTCTTACAACTACAATATTGAAGATAGATAATTTTCCTTCAAATGAAATTTGTTGTGCATAAATAGTTCTTTCATTAAACTGAAGACTTTTTCGAGATTTTAGTAGTTTTCGTGCAATAGTGCGTGAAATATTTGCAATTTTAAAAAATTACAACAACAAGATTTTCTCAAAAACGACTCCAACTTTTTTCTTAAAAATTTTGGTAGGGTTAGTGCCAAACAAACAGTATACGATTACACAAACGCCATATTGCTGTATTCTTTTGTTTTTTCAAAATTTTCAAAAATGTAATTTTTGTACTTGTCTTTCACGTCGGTAATATTCACATTAGAGGCAATTTCTTGACATTATTATATTTATGAGAACTTGTGCTTTAAATAATATCAAATAAAGTTTCTCGAAAACTCAACAGTTTTTGCAACAATTAGCTCAAAATTCCGCTTTTTCAGAAACGCTCAAACACCATTTTCTCAAAAATGGCTCCACATTTGTTCTTCAATTTTTTTCAATAGATGGTGCTAATTGCACTGTTTAATGCCGTAAAGTTCATTTTAGTATTTTTTTAAAATTACACAAATGTAATTTTTTCAAATACTTACACCGTTAATATGGGCATTTCTATAGATTTGTATCCATTATTATATTTTTGAGTGGATGTGCTTCAAATCAAATGACTTCAAATGAAGCTTTTCGAAAATTCAGTAGAGTCCTGTGAAAAGAGCTTAAATTTCGCATTTACAGTAATGCTTAATCGCCATTTCTTACAAACGACTACGAATCTTTCAATGAAAACTTACATTTAGGACGAGTTTTTCCTCTTCTTCAATATTCTTGAAGTAATGATTCAGTTGTACTACTTTGAAAGCAAAAAGTTGAGAAATTGTAAAAAAAAATATACTTTGGGTGACGATAGATAGCAGCTGGCCAGAGAATCGAGCAAGACATTATCAAGGAAATTAGCAACATTTGATACGAGAAAGACTGACATTCTGTAGCTCGTTATCAGGGCCCGGCAATGAATTTTTTCTGGCGAAAATCCGGCATTTTTTCGCGCATTACCTAACTTTCTCTATACTACGTATATTACTTCGAATATATGTACTACGTAAACGAGAAAGTAAAAATTGGTAATGAAATAGAAATATTTACTACTACATTAAGACTTTCTTATCAAAAATGAACAATATTTCATAAACTATGTCATAAACCATTTCAGGTCGAGAACAATTACCTCTAAATATAATTAACTTCAAATCAAAACATAACTTACGAAGATTTTGGCAAGAAACACGAAGACCAGACATCAAACGTAAAATAAATAAATTATCACCAGTAAATAAATCTCGTATAGATAAACATGAATACAGAAGTATCAAAATTACTTAGAACAACTTCACCCAAACAGTAGATCAATATGATCTACTATCAAAAAATTGACTAACTATTTTACTCCTATCCCATCACTTAAACTTGGCACACACTATGCACATTCAGACTGTGATAAATCTTATCTTTTAGCTGATCAATTAGAAGAGACTTTTATTAATAATAAAATAAGTAACCAAGATTTTTTAATGACAAGATCGAAAGACATTTATCTTACTTAATTTTACAATTCCATCAAAAATTAAATTTATCTCCCCCCCCCCAGAAGTTCTGAAGTTAACCCAGAATCTAAAAATTCATGAAGTCCCAGGATATGCTAATATTTGAAATAAAATTCTTAAAGAATTGAATCTACCGATTTTAGCACAATTAACTAACAACTTTAATTCCATGTTCCGAATATCGTATTTCCTCAAAGCATGGACATTAGTATACATACTTTCCATATGAAAATCTGGAAAAGACCCTCACTCCCTATTAACTATTGACCAATTAGTTTATTATCTTCACTATCCAAAATAGTTGGAAAATTGTTATTCAAACGATTAAATGTATATATTTACTCATTACAAGCTCTTCCACATTCTCAATTTGGCTTTAGAACTCATTAGTAAACAACTCATCAGTTACATAGGGTTACGGAGCTAATTGCAAATGGTTTTCATATTAAAGAACACACTATTGGTATATTTCTTGATATTTCTAAAGTATTTGATAAATTATCTGGCATCAAGATCTTCTCTGCAAGCTACAAGGTATTGGCTTCTCATTATATCTATTCAACATATTTTAAAAATTTTATAGTTCTGTCTTTTTGCTGTTACAATTCATACATCTCTTTCTTCACAACGGCCAATAGCCTCAGGGATACCTCAAGGATCCACACTCTCTCCTTTGCTTTTTAACATATATAAGTCTGACAATGTTACTTCGCCTTTTACTACACTTGCCCTTCATGCTGATGACACTTCTTTATTCTCAACTCCCAAAAAACATCCTAATTGCTAGAAATACTTTACAAACTGCAATACAAAAATATGTGAAGTGGACACAAAATTGGAGGATAGTGGTAAACCCTTCTAAAACTCAAGCCAAAATCTTTACACTTTGCAGACCAATAAATCCCCCTCCATTAATAATGAATAGCAAAAATATACCGTGAATGGAAAATAATCTTCCAGTTAAATATTCACGTTTATATGTAGACAGAAGACTGACATGGAAACACCATATTCAAAACATATCTAACTCGACTTATCATGAAATTTCTAAATTATATCCTTTATTAAATCAATACTCTAAATTACGAGTTGACTGCGACTTTTTATTACATAAATCAATAATTCGTTCAACTCTAACATATGCCTGCCCCATTTGGTGCAATGCTTCTACAACACACATAAATAAAATACAAACAATACAAAACAAATTTTTACGAAAATTATTAAAAGATGAATGGTTTATTTCCAACAAACAAATACATCGTGAACTTCAAATAGACAAAATTAAAAACTATCATCTTCAAACCGATACATTTTTTAAATTTTACCTTTCGCTCCCGTCTCTCAACACTACGAACTAGGTTTAAATTATAATTCTTCGCGCATTAAAACACGTGTTCCGAAAGATATTTTCCACCCCCCTTAAATTCTAAGTATATATATTAATCCACTTTATTTTTAGATGAATGGCTTGGAAGAAAAAAATTTCTTTAATGACACAGGGCTGCGAAAAAAAAACTCGGTACTTTTGGTTTTGATGGGTGATTTGAATTCATTTAAGCTAATAATTAATAGATCTGAAATCCATTTTTCTCTAACACGAAATATTTTTTTGTAATTGCAATGAAATGAATAGTTAACGAAACCCCTTGATATGTGAAATTTCAAGAAACACATAGTGAAAAAACGATTTAAAAGTATATATCCGTACACAATTATACTGAACGAAAAATAAGTATAAAAGTAAAAACAAGCGCTACACAGCTTATGGTTATTGAAAAATACTTACATTCATAATATTGTTATATTTATACTAACAATGTCAGTTTTCACTCTTTTGCTGAAATTTTGCTTCCTCGGTCATCTGTGCAATTTTACACTTTCTCTCTTTAAGGATCCACAGTCGTCTGCCATCATCACTTCAAAACATCTGACCTGATAACGTTTTTCTATCTCTTTCAGGTCTTGATGAAATTTATCTCCACGTTCATACATCAAAATCCCCCAGATTATAAGGGTGGTTGTTGAGAAAAAGAAGATTGATGCTCATATTACATCCTAAATTCTTCGTAGAAATTGTCATTTCATCCACCGTAGATTTCAAATCTATATATTTTTTATTTCTTTAGAAATTGACTGATACTGTTTTGAAGCCAGGTCTGGCAAGTCTTTCTTCATCACTCATTAAAGTTTCAAAGTGTTCATCATTCATCAGATTTCTAATTTTAGATCCAACAAAGATGCTTTCTTTAAGCTTGACCTCTGAGCGAAAAGAAAATATCTAACAAATATATTTAAAGCAATCTCCTTTCTTATTCAGAGCCTTGACAAACTTTAATTATACCAAGCTTGATATGGAGAAAATAATATTTTCACGATTAACCAAACTTATTTCAATTTTATCTTCGGGATTCAAAGCATTTCTGATTGATTAATGCCTTTTGACCCAGTACAATTCATGAACCCTGCTATCCCATTCACATAAAAGCAGGGGAACTTAGTAAATCCTAGTTGAAGTCCTCAAAATATTCCAATAACTTTGACGTCTCCGCAGACAACCCATTGGTGTTTTTCATAGAAAATATTTTTTTAAATTCTTCCATGTTTTCGTATGTTCCTTTAAATGAATAGATTGAGTAAATGACACTGAGGCATACTAATTTTCATTATGAAGCAGAACAGCTTTGAGGCTGCGTTTCGAAGAATCTATAAACAACCTCCATTGATCACTGACATATCCCAAATTTCGAAAGTACATCATGAATGTTGTTGCAGTATACAAGCTGACCAGTGGCGGCTCGTGGTCATGCCATTAGGGTGTGCAACGTTTTTCTTCTCTCTCTCTCTCTCTCTCTCACACACACACACACACACACAGACGTTACATGCATACTTTTACATTCATTAACATTAATACTGACAATTAAACACAAATCATCTTGTGAAGTCTGATAGCATGCCGAATAATTCCATTCCATTGTTTCTTTTCAGCAATTTTTTATCTGTGGCTTTTTCATTGAAATCATTGATTTCTTATGTTTCATATTTTCAACGCTATTCTCATTGTTAGTTGCACAAACATCTCGATTAAAAAAATCTCTGATTTCGGTTTCTCAAAACATAATGAAATGCAGCCTAATACTTACGTTTACAAAATACAATAGGGGTTTGAATATTTCGGAATGGTTTTGTAATTGCAACTCACTTTAAAACACAAGAGAATACACATATTATATACAATTAACATTTTCATGAATGCAACACTGCACAGCAATGCGTTCGCGTTTCGCGCGCTAGTGCGAAAGCTCACGGCGGAGAGATGTCTCACGCTTTCTTCGTTCAATGTCATACTTCTGTCTTAAAAACTTGTGCTACTCGAGTGTTATATCTTCGAGACACGTCCAGGCATAACCCGAGATCGCCACTGCGCCGGCGCCATAGAGGGAGCACCACGGCGGGATTGCTCCAGTCCTGCATAAGCCACCGTTGTTCCCCCTCCTTCTGCAGCCCCGCGGCAGCCGAGGACGCCGTTTCCTCGGTCCCATTCTCCCGAGTGTGCTCCTGCAGCCTTTCACGAAAGAAAGGCGGACGGACCGGCAATCGCAGCTTCCGAACGGCGCGTGTTTTGAAGTACGTAGCCCCGGACACGTAGTAGCACATGTAGAAGTCGATGTGCGAGACGGCAGTCTCGTTTATTGATGTCGATCCAGTGATTTATTGACTTTAAGTAACTGACTTCAAAAGAAAATGGAATTAATTGTGTAGATATCACAATATTCTATGCCATAAAATCTTATTCTACATACATTTTACTTCTAAGATCTTCCGTTATCATTCCTCTACCAGAAAGTATGAGCCGAGATTGCGTACGAGCTCTTTTATCTTGCGACTCGATTTTTGATCTCAAAACGGCGTCTGTCTCCTTGATAAATTTCACCCGATAAATCTGTTTTTCCACGTAAAATCGCGGAAGCTAAATTTTAAAATTTTTTTTCCTTGTTGTTAATTTGAAAACTACTTTCCGACAAATTATGTTTTCGGGTACCGGAAAACTCTTATTGTCGGGCGAAAAAATACAATACATGTGTCCTTGATACCTAAAAATCGATTGACGCCAAAACATGTCTGTCCGTTTATAGTCAACGCTAACGCCCAAACCTGCTCTGCCAATATTCTCCAAAATTGATCTTCCGAATCTACCTGAAAGAACTCGATCC
Organism: Teleogryllus oceanicus; assembly: GCA_964035755.1. Classification (NCBI taxonomy): domain Eukaryota; kingdom Metazoa; phylum Arthropoda; class Insecta; order Orthoptera; family Gryllidae; genus Teleogryllus; species Teleogryllus oceanicus. Next base: position 22,209,300 of record CAXIVR010000013.1, read on the forward strand.
TTTGGGAGTTTCAACGGATATTTTGATTTTGAGGGTACTTTACATTAAGCCTCAAAATCATTTTCGAAATCTTCTCAAACCGTCACCAAATTATTTGATTAAATTTTGTCCTCGTGTTACGTACAGAACGCAAGAGAAATGTGATTTATGGTGTTTGTTGACATCACTTATTTTAGAAAATTGCTAACTGCAATTTTGGGGGCGTCTTCCTTCAACTATAATATTGATGATTTTTTCCTTACTGAAATCTGTTCTGACAGATCTGAAAATAAGATCAAGTTTAATTTTTGAAACATTTGAGTAGTTTTCGTGCAATTTGGGGAAGTATAGGCAATTAAAACAATTGTAACTTTTTCTCAAAAAGAGCTCCAATTTTTTTGTTTAAAGACGATACAAAATATGAAGGTGGTCTCATTTTCGCCCACCCGCCATATTTTCGAAGATTGCAAAGGTCATGTAAGTTTATTGCAAAACCGCGTAGTTTTAGAATAATTTAAGAATGAAATTGATGTATATATTTTAAAAAATCTCAAAAATCACAACAATTTTTTGCACGGATAGAAGGGACGCTTAAAAGAATTACCATTTTCGTTGAACTCTATCAATTTTCGAAAATTGCAAATTTAGAAATAATGCCAGAAAGTGTGTGATGTATCATCGCTAGCTTTTATTTTAAATTGTATTGTAAGGATACTTACACAGTGTAATTGTACTAAATTATTTCTAATGAAATTTGATGTTACATACTGCAGGAAAATCTGATTTTGCATATTCGTTTATTTAGTGTTTTCCTTATATATTTATGTCCATATTTTGCAATTTCATTCTACAAATTTTTCCGGACTTGTGGCATATGTATTAGTACTACGCTCAAGCTGGGAACTGAGATTAGTACATTGTGATCGCACATACTAGTGTAACAATCTAAGAACCCCACGAACAATTTAGATGCAAAGAACAAACATAACAAGGAATGGCATGAGTAGGAGATGGAAAAACAGAAGAAAACCGTGTCGCGCACTAATAATTTCTTTATAAATTAAAGAAGACGCGACAAAATCCCGATTTGGACAGTACGAATCAATAGCATTCATTTAGAGGAACATTTCAAAAGTTATCCGAAGCAAATCGCATCAGGGGTTTAAAAGATATGAGTGATTTTGAAATACACTTTGACGATATTAGAAATTTACAGCCATTGTTATCAAAGGTAATGTAAAGGAGCGGTTTTTTCCTAAAAATTAAGAGAACGCGTAAAGCGATTGAAATGAAACTTTCGGGATTAACAAAGGAAATCACGCGGAAAATTATGACATTACTCGCAACTCTGAAAAATATCGAGGAGCTGCAGTAGAGATTCAAATTGAAATTGTATATTTGGAATTTTTACGAGAGAACAATGATGCGTCGCGCTGACGTCACAACTACGTCAAGACGCCGAGCGACGGAAATTAAGCAATTTTGGCGTTAATAAACATTAGGAAATCGTAAAAGAAATAGTAATAAGATGTAAATTGATAATGAAAAGAAGTAAGTAATAAAGAGAAATAGCCTGGAAAGGACAGAATTAAGTAAAATGGTATTATATTTTTGGTAAAGACACGTAAGCGATCGGTAAATGTTCCAGAAAAAAAATTTGAAGACACAACGCAACAATGACCGGGAGGATGATGTGTAGCGAGCTCGAAGTCAGACGTGGGGAACAACGCTCCGAAAAAAGATAAAAATTTTAGTATGCAATTGTGAGAAACACGGTGAACATGAATGGATATAGTGAGTTTAGGCAATGATGTTCGTAATAACAATGCGTAACGTGGAAATATTTTATGTGTCGCAGTATATTCAATAATAGGACATTTTGGAGGCAATATAGCACGCGATAGACAGATAATCGCGTTACTAGTTGCGTAATGAAAATAGGATGATAGGGGAATGAGAGGACATGCTAAGAAGATATTAGCGAGTTCAAGAAATTTTTGGTAATTGTGGGGTGATGGAGAAACGCTGCGGGAGGATGAACGGCGGCAACAAGGTTTGTGCGGATTACAGCGTTTTCGGCAAAAGGGAAGTTCATGAAACTTTTTTTTATTTTATTTTTTATTTTTTGTTATGAAATTCACATTTGAAGGAGAAGAAAGATTAAAATTAGCTTCTGTACAAGATCAAGTTCTGTCTTAACGTAAAAATAGATTCAATAGATATACAGGCAGAATGCGCATTCGGGTGTGATTGAGTTTATTTATAATTGTCACTATGAATGGAAATATTTTGGATTTTGTGTCATGTAATTTAAGTGTATTATATCGTTGATGTGTTTATTTTGTTTGTCGTTAAGTGTTTTGTGAGTCATGGGAGAGCGACGACCTCAGTTGGTATATATTTCAACTGAAATAACGAACTAGCACAGGAATTAAAGAAAATAAATAACGGCGAACATCACTTGTTCGACATTAAATTAAACGAACGTAGTTTAATTGTTGCATGTAGCTAGTTAATGACCTACGCCCACGTGCCCGAATAGTTGTTAGATCCTGTACTAGTCAGCCACAACCTCACACCCAGATTTTATGTGTAAGTAAGAAAATATCGGAGGTTCTGGTGGAGCAGCTAGTCGACGGGCAACCTTGGAGGTGGAAGCCGAGTATAACCAGGGCAATTGATAAGAGCGGGTTTGGTTATTATATTGGCGTTGTAACGCCGGGCGATTATAAAGATTATAGTTGTTTTATAAGAGGAGGACGGTTCATTACACTAGTTTATAGAGAGGGTGGAGCAATATTTAAATACTTGAATTTGAAATATGTATTTTTGTATTTAAAACTCTATTTTTGAGTTTTTTGAGCATGTATTTTGGAGATATATTTAAATACATGAAATAGATGTTTTTAAAAAAAGAAATACTTCAAATACTGTAAATACAAATGAAAGAGAAGATAACAAGGATAGTTTGTTTTTCTTTGATTCTGCTAGTGAACAGCGACCGAAAAGGTATTGAATACCGGTAAAAATACCGGTATTTTTTCATACCTTTCTCAAATACCTTTATTGTTTTATACTAGTAAAATACCTCTATTGGACGTCTTTACCGGTAAGAGTACTAAATGTTATTAATCAAATATACTTTCATAATTATATATAATAATATATATATATATATATATATATATATATATATATATATTATATATATATGATATATATATATATATATATATATATATATATATATATATATATTGTGACATACCGATATGTCACATTAAAATATTTTATGACAATTTGAGGGTTAATAATTGTTTGATTTCGTCTTATGACAATTTGAGGAGGCAGCCAAAGAAAGCTAAAACAGATGCAATACTTTCGAGGCGAGTATAAGGAGGTGATGAAGTGTTAATTAGAGTACCTCAAGTGTCGTCAGTGGATAAGAAGCTATTTTATAAATTTTTCCTGTTGTATAAAGGACCGTACCGAATTTGTAAAGTATTAAGCAAGAATGCCGCGATTTTGAATGATGAAATGGACGGCAAATGGGAACATATAACTACAGGAACATGAAGCCGTATATGAGGACGACACGCATGATTAAATATTCTGGTCATGACAGAGATTTGTAAATAGTTGTAAATATTAGGTGTAATAGTTTTCTTTTGTTATTGTTTTGTTATTATGTGTATTCAATGAAGTTAATGGGGAGCAAATATTAGGCAGATACGGTTACTAGAATACCTGATGAAATGGTTATTGTTGGCACATTCCGAAAGGAAAATGTAAATAGTTTTAAGGCAGCAAGAAACAAGACCTAGTGCAGTGTAAAGTGTTAATGTCGTTTAGTGTGAAGAAGCAAGAAGAAAGTGTTCAATTTTAGTCTTGTCATTTAGTTAGGTTGTAGCAAACCAAATGACGCTTGGAGAGGGGATGCTGTGACATACCGATATGTCACATTAAAATAAACTAACATTTATTTGTAGACTATATGGTGGACCATGCATTACGAAATATCACGAGAGCTAGAGCTTAGCAACGACCGTGAATAAACAATGTAGTTTTTGTTTTTTGAAAATGCATTAAGAGGTAGCTTGATGCCGAAAGTAGAAAATTTGGGATTGGGCGAAGAAATTTAGACGATCGAAAGGTCAGCTACACCAAAATATAACGAACGTATGGATTGGCTGGGTGAGAGAAGGACGGTCAAATGTTATGAAAAAAGAGGAAGGTAGTTTAATACGAAGTCTTCGAGGGGTGAATCATGCAGGAAGATTTCATTCTGACCGGCATCGCGCTTCTGAACTGATCGTAGGTTCGTGAGAGGAAACGAGTATAATCTAGATAGTCAGAATTGGGTTATCAGTGAAATTTTAAGGACAGTGAAGAACTGATCGTAGGTTGGAACTTTGTCGGGAGTGGTAATCGAGTTCGGACTATGTCATAGGACGTAATCGGACTGATAATTTTGATAGTTTGAGACCAGCTTGATAGAATCAGAAGAGGATTTCTTGAACTTTGGACTACGGCAAGCTCGCAAGATATTTCGACTGAGAAGTCTACGAGGGACATCAACGAAGAATAGATAAGTTAACCGCGGTATAAAATTGTAAATTCAAAGATATCTTGATCAAAGGCCTAACATCAAATCATTTTTTTAAAACCCCACTAAATTGTTTGCTAAAAAGGTAAAATAAACTTTGTTAAATTTTGTTCTTTAGAAAAGAAAGTGATCTATCATTTAGTCAATCCAAACAGAAATGAACTAGGAATAGAATCATTCTATTTCAGATTCCCAGCTGCGCTGTATAGTCGGCGGATCCTATAATCCATTATAAAGGTAATAAGGATTATAATATATCGTGACCCATTGACCCAGCAAGCCGGACGCTAAGATCTCTGGTAGATGTTAATGTAGAGAAACATTTTGTACATCTCAATATATATATATATATATATATATATATATATATATATATATATATACACACACACACACACACACACACACACACACACACACTCGGTTGCTAATAATTAAGGAAACGCGAATGATTTTACTAATTCTTCTTGAGTAAATATAATCTCCACTTCGTCATTGCACAATGTTCTCGCCCACTGTAAACTACTCACCGCCCTCTTCCTACGCTTGGGCATATCGAATTGCCCTAGTGTAGCACGCAGCCCGCCGAAGAACGCGGCGAGATGTCTGCAGAGGTCAGAAAAGTCACGCTATCAGAACAGCAGTGTGCCAGAGGTGCGACCCTGCTTCCAGCTCAGAAGGGTGACTACACTTGAGCGCGTGCCCTGGCGGCGCTGGGCTTGGATAGAAAGGAGCGCGAAATGAGGAGCAAACATTCAAAACGTGACATGTCCACTTTACTCCTTTCGAGAAAACGCAAAAATGAGAGCGTAGGCTTCGCGGCCGAGTCATGATTGGCTATCCGGAGACGCCGCGTCCAGGGCACAGGTGCCAACGTCTCCCGGATAGCCAAGCTAATCATGACTCCGGCCGCGGAAGCCTAGGCTCTCACTCTGACCAACCTCTACGGGGAGGAAACATTTAAACTCACTCGTGAGTTCTCTAATCTACGAGACAAACGAAAACGGAAGCTGAGCCAGCTCGCTTTCCTCCAGCGGTGCAGAGATGAGGACGTGCTTCCGTCCTTTCTCGAAATCCGTCACCAGACTCAGACTCAGGCGGCACTACGTATTCTCCGTAGAACGGGCTTCGCTCTCCTACGCGAGAGGATCCGCCATACCAGGATGCAACTTTCTAACATCGAGCAAAATTTGTTCAAAATTCACTTAATGCTGGCAGGCAGTCTTAGTAGATCTGATTGGACCGCACTTGATACGGTTTCGGCGGATTCCGCGGAACGGGTACTTGAATTAGCCAGAAGCAAGCAAATTCGCAAATTCGACAAACTGAAGGCGAAACAACATCCTGAGGTTTTCGGGGTGGACGCAACTAGTACGGTCGTCAACCTTACGGACAAAGAGCTCAACGACGCCACTGTGTCTGTATTGAGCAAGGGCCTCAATTTCGCGCCCGTACCCGAACGTGTCCCTAACGCGGATATCGTGGCAGCGGTGGAAAACGCGGTCTTCAAACTGCCTGCGGACCAGGCCGACTACATCCGCAGAGAATCGGCTCAAAGGGTGTAAGTGGTATAATTGATATGACTAATATACAATATCAGAAACAAAAGGAAAAAGGCAGTTCGAGTCCGGAGTGAGTACGAACAAATTGCTAGCATCCTATTGCTCTGTATATCCAGATAGGCTCCAATAAGATGGTTTTGCGATCTATGTTCTAGTACTATTTCTCTGCGCGTTATGACCCCGCGAAGAATTGGGACCTGCAGATAAAGGAGATGCCTACAGCCGCTGCTTGACTGAATTGGAGCTGACAAATAGATACCAGCACTGAACAGTGTGTTTGATCAATACATCTCAGAGCGAGGAGGCTAGCTGAATGCGTTTGCATTACGCCCACGAAGGTTAAGCGCATTCGAGACTCGCGTCTTCGTGGTCAGCACCGCCAGAACCCTGGGATCTAACGTCGTCGAGCCCTCTGGCCGAAGGGATAAAAGCAATGATCGACTGCGACGTACGTGAGATCGACTACAATAACGAGTATACCAAAGTAATGCGCCCAACAACTTGGCGTGCGCTTGAGACGCGTTGCGTCAAGATGTGACGCAACTAAATTAATAAAAACAAAAAAAAAAAAACAAAAAAAAAAAAAAAAAAAAGTAGAAGGGGTCACAGCGCTGCTGTCGAATTTTTCAACATGGCGACTTGAAAACGGCCAACGAACCAGTTGTCGTCTGCACGTTCTTGTATGCAAAATTGGTCCGTACACCCGTGATACACAGTTTTTCTTCTGTGCTAAGTTGTGCGTTGCGAGTGATAGATAGTTGGATTAATTTCATTGTGTTAAGTACACATTTTGACATGGTTGGAAAATGCTAGTTCCAATTAGAAATTATGATAAGGCAAACCGTGTATCCGTTTTTCACTTTCCAGCTGAGAAAGAAATACGGAGCAAGTGGCTCGCTGCTATTTGTAGAGAGAATTATGTGCCTACGAAGTATTCTGTGGTAAGTAAAATCACTTATCAGTTAAAACAATGCATTCATTACAATAAATGGCTGTGCTATTGAATGTTAGGGGGCTGTGTGATAATTGATAAAATATATATGTATATATCCGCATAAAAACAAACTTTTGTGAATTGCATGTAAATGTTCTTTATAAGCAACATTTTAATATATTACTTTGTTTAATTGTTGATGTATTTAATTATATTATAGTATATATTATGAAGAAAATCGAGGTTAAACTTGAACTTGTGCCAACTATTGCACTTATTTCAAAGTGTGTGAACTGGTATTTCACCCATCAGATATAATGAGAAACTATTTATCAGAAGATGGACAACAAATACCACTCCGTCTAGAGAAACCTCGCATTGCACCAAAAGCTGTCCCTAGCATTCTTCCAAATTGCCCAGAATATCTTTCTAAGAAGACAACAAGACGAGAAAATCCTGAAGAAAAGAAGAGGAAGAGGGAGTGCAACAGCTGCAGCTTGCTATCATGGAAAGTGCTGCACAATATACTGATTTTGTGTCCTCAAGGGAATTTGCTACTTTTGAGGGATTGAAGACAAAGCTAAATTTAGTGACCCTCGGCAAATTTTGGAATATAATTGAAAAAGCAAACTGCATTGCATTTTTGCACGTGAACTTTTGCCCGTTTCCAAAAATAATTTGTTCTGTTCAGGTCAGCAATGCATTAGATTTGAGTGTATATATAAAGGATGTTAAAGTAGATTCTTTTCACGATTTTAGTGTTCCTAATATACTGTATTGATGCACTGAACAGTTTTGCAAAGAGTCGAAGATTATAGTATTTGTGGAATTATTGAAGAATCAGTGAAGAATGTGTTGTTATTAATATTAGAACTATTGAAATCTGTGGATGTGGAACGCGGAACATCATTTGAAAACCCACTGCTATTTATTACAGAGCAAGTCAAGGTCTTACTTACCAAAGTAAGGAAATACAGCCCTAGTTTCTTTGTTTTCTATGCATGAGTGCATATACTTGCCTCATTGCCATCGATACATGAGGATCAGTGGTTTATTAATATACTTCTTAAAAGTACTATTAGAAAATTTTGTACTTCTTTTGGATATGCTCCACATTTAGAGCAAAGTAAAGACCAGTTTTTAGGCTACATAAGTAGTAAATTCTCCAATTCGGAGAATGATAAGTATGTTACATTAATGATGGATGAAGTACATATTAAACCTACGATGGACTACAAAGGGGGGAACATGGTTGGTGGTGCATTTAGTAGTGATTGTTTAGCAAATGGTGCTTATTGTATAATGATTTCTAGTTTGCTTTCTTCTTTTAAAGAGGTCGTGCATATTGTTGCAGTGAAAACTTTGACTGGTGAACAGTTACATTGTATTGTAAAAAATGTTATTATAGGTTTATAAAGAATTGGCTTTAAAGTTATCTGTGTTGTGAGGATAATACAGTATTAATCGAAAATCCATGCAATTGCTAAGGAAAATCAGTTAACGTTTAAATATGAACATCCTGTGATAGTAATAGGCCACTGTTTTTTATTAGATTCAGTCTACATTTTGTAAATATAAGAGGAAATTGGCTAAAACAGAAAGACAGGGAATTGTGTTTTAAATTTCCTAATTTTGATTTTGAAAATGAAGGTTTGCAAGGAGCATCCTTTCAAAGTATACGAAAATTGCATTCCTTGGAACGGGGGAAGCTTCTGAAGTATAGCTATGGTTTAACTTTAAAGGCACTGTATCCATCATTTGAATGTCAAAATGTTAAATTAGTTCTGCATTTTTAATGAAAATATTGTAAAGTTATCTTAATAAGATAGAAAAGGAAAATCTGCCTTATTATGAGGACTGCAAATGTACACAATTATACAGAACTGGTGGTGATAGAATGTTAAAACTCCTTTTAAGGGTATCAGAGAATTGTGAAATTAATGAAACCAATTTCAATGATATTAAAGACAGAGTATCATACCTAAAATCATTTTCGGCATGGTTGCAGTGGAAAAGCCTGAAACTGGGAAAGAATGTCTCTGCAAATGAAACTGCTAACGCTATTATTCAAACTGCATGCTGGCCTTCTGGATAAAAGAATACTGTTTCCAATCACTAAATTAATATTTCTTGAGTGGAAAAATTCAGACAGACATGCTAGAAGACAGGTTTGGAAAGTAGGCAACTTGCAGGAGGTCATACACAGCTTGCGGCAACTCATGAAGTAGAGCATAAAATGATTACAGTCTTCACTACCAAATGAATTGAGTCTCAAGTATTTGGGGAGATATTAGTAGACAAAATCTTGTCTGCATTTCTAAACCTGTTGATGTTATTATGACACATGTAAATTTTTAGAGCAAATTATTTTTTCTGATAAGGACGCTGATAAATGTTTAAGATGATTTACCAATATTGTTGTATATTGCTGGTTATGTATGTTTGTTTAAAAATTACAAATGTTGTTCTTGAAAATAATTGGGATTGACGTATCAGTTCATATTTATGAAATGAATCATGGTATAGAGAAATACATCAAATGATATGCAATGAAAAAGCGTAGTGGATAATGAGCAAACTGGTAAAGTAAGTTTGAGCCTTTCTAATATGGAGGCGAGATTGCTACTGCCTGGATTGAATCTTTGAATTAAGTGCGGACTGGCGCTGACCCAGGAGCGCCTACATGGCGCTCGCTGATTCGCTGCGTACAGCCATCAGCAGCTTCACGCAGCCATAAAACCCCACGTTGTTGAGCCGAAAGCGAGCAATAGTTATGCGTGGACGGTGAAGTGGTATCGCTTGTGTGATGATAAAAGGCGCTGGACCATCATAGCGTGCCAACTTCATCCTTATGAGGCCTGTAAATGTTAGGAATGAGGAAGGTGGTTAAAAGACGTTTGGGACGTTCGGCGTCAGCTGGCTATTACAGGCTAGCAGCCGTCAGTAACAGCGTGGTTTGAGCTTCGCAGGTCAAGCGCCAGCACAGTACGCGCTTGATGTTACATGAATGGCAGCAGCGGGCGAAGCGACGTAGCGGCACATCCAAAGATGCGCCCTATAGCGACTGCCCAGTAGCGATCGCAGCCAAGAAGCGCTAGATGGTCATCAAAAGCCAGTGAACTCAGTGAACCGCCCTGCAGTAGTGAGCGCCGTCACGTTTTGTGCGTACCGCTTTGAAGGTGGCACTGATATCGTTCTTGTGGCGACCATCACCTGCTATAAACCGCGAGCCTGCCCATCCTCCAGCACAAGACTGATGAGCTTAAAGTGTTGTTTACTGTCGCTCAGCTTTACAACGTCAAAAACTTAGCTGGTGGTTACCAGCTGGAGAGGTGAAATGGATGTGGCTGGATGAGCCAGCCGCAGCTACTTGCCCAGCTTTGCGCACGCGCCACTTACGGACGCCATGCAGCAGCCACCGCCGAGTAACGAGTTCATCTTAAGCGCCGCATTGCCGCTGGTAAACTGATCTTCTTTTGCCGGGGCACATGAGTGGCAATTTAACCTGAGCGACAAAAGCACGTCACTTCCGCGCATTTGTAGATCACGTGGTAAGTTTCATTTGCCGGGGTTTCATTATATAGTTCCACTGAGCGTGAGAGTGGAGATTACCGCCGCTTATTAGCCCGCAAAGATTAGCACGCGCATATTTGATTTAACTTTATAGGCTAGATGTTATCGTCTCTTTTCATTCACAAATAAACTCATCAAGTACATCGATACTAAACATCAGGTTTCATAAATGCTTCATTTTACGAAATATGTCTATGTGTCTATACAAAATCTAGGTTTTGAAATACCAACATCAATGTTGCATCCCTATTCCTCGACACTTAGATAAGGATCGCGACGTTTGCATTCTGATTCCTAATATGAGGTTTTATCAGCACTGGTATACTACATTTTACTATATATATAAAGCTTATAAACTGCATTGCAAACCCGATTAAATGTTACTATATGCACATGTTTAAAATGCATCTTAATGTAGAAATGTAAAAGTTGCCAAATTAATAACTGTATAACAAAACATAATTTATTCCCCTCAGACGGATATTCCTCTTCTAGTGTGGTGTTTCTGTCTAAGGGTCAAAGTTGTATTGCTTTCATGACAATTTAATGCATTAAAAAATACATATATATGTCACAATACAATGATTTACACTACATCCTTTTACATTATCATTTACATAGTTCGTAATAAACACGCGTCAAATTACTTATTCCAATCTTTCAAGTTTATATAAATATAACAGAATCATTTTATATCAATATAACTTACTAAGTAAGCTGGGACATGTCACGATTCTTGTTATTATTATATTTTAATGTTTAGTTATATGTTGGATTCAGGATGCATCACGCTTTCAGCGCTATTTTACCACTTCTTCAATTTTGTCCGAAAGTACAAAACAGTTTTAAATTTATCGGGAAACAGACTATCAGGTGAAGTCTATCATGAGACAAACGCCGTTTTGAGATCAAAATCGAGTTGCAGGATAAAAAGAGCTCGTGCGTAATTTCGGCTCATTCTTTGTGGTAGTGGAATGATAACGGAAGATCTTAGGAAGTAAAATGTATGTAAAATAAGATGTTATATGTGGATTGGTGATATCTACACAATTAGTTCAATTTTCTTTTGAAATCAGTTTCAAATCGGAATTGATATTTTTGAGAAAATAATAATTGTTTGATGATATTCGAAGGAAGACGGAAATATGTGAACAAGATATATAGTTTTATACGACTATTACAGATGATACGAGACCGTTTGGCTGTTACAGCATCACTAGTTTGACACGTGGAGAAAAATATATTGAGACTGAAAGGGACTGACTGCCCAGCTTGTTTGTCTGAAAGTTCGGCTTCCCGTGCCGCAGGCCGTGCCGGGTTTTGGCTGTTGGCCGCGTCGATGGAGGCCCAGACAACGGTGACGCAGGGAAAGGGGATCAGGTTTTTTCCGAAATTCACTTTACGCCGCCCTATTCATCCGATTTGCATGATTGACACGGCGTTGATTCAGGAAGCACGTCGTCATCGCGCGAGTGTTTCCCACATTTTTTAAATTTCTTCCCGAACTATGAGAAAACGTTTTAAAAAAATTTTTGGAAATCTTTTTTGAAAAAACGGCTTTGTAGCGTAAATTCTATTTTAAAAGGAGTCCAATGCCGTTTACAGATCGAAAATCGGACAATTTGTTCAGACGTTATCGATCTAGTAAATTCCGTCTGATAGTGCTGCGATCTATTGATTTTTACTATAAGTATTTTTCGGTGCATTTAGCCTTAATAGAAATTACTGATAGCAGTGTACCTGTTGCAGACGCAACACCTACCACCTCATAGAAACCTGCATTATTTCAACTAACAGCTGCAGCTGCTTCTCCACCACCAGCACGGGCACTCCGAAACCTACACCAGAGTCACCAAAGCCCGTCGCCGCTGAGGCGCCCAGATCAACAGTTGACCCACCCCACCCAATCGAAGAGCAGTCAGGCGGCATGCCAGTCTCACTCAGCTCCACCGAGGGGGAACATCTCCCAAACCAAAACTCATTAAATTCCAACTCGGAAATGATTTCTATGGAAACTGCAATGTCACCAGACCTTAAGTCCGTCCGGAATTATCACCGAGCAAAGAAATCCCAATGACGAAGGATGACAAATAGCCACTAAGTTCTTCCGCCCTACTCAGCAAACACGGGAGCAGCCTCAATTACAGGCAATCCCATCGAACAATCGATAACAGATCCTGACGCCAACTGCTACCGCGCCCAACCACAGCCTGCGCCAGCCGCAAACGGCCCCCCGCGCGACCGCCCTCGCGAATTGGTGGGGGAGATAGTGATCGAGCAGCCCATTGACGTCACGGCGCTCACGACCCCACCTCTCCATGCCCGTGCGAGGCATCCCCTCGCAAAAGTTCTTCACGCTAAGACCCGACTGTGTGAAAGACCACACAATCGCAATCGTGCAAATCATTATCAAAAAATGCAAAAATACAATCAGCACGCACAGTTTTTCTTTCGTTGTGCGACAGGGGACAGGCGTCATCACTTTGTAATACGTAGCCTGCGAGACGGTGAAGACATTGCCACCCTTACAGGTAAAATTACCTCACAGGGAATCACCGTCCACCATTTAAGTGAAACGAAACGTGGTACGTATTCAGAGTCAGGTTCAAAAACCTTCCTCTCACTAGGATTATATGTAATCAAAACAAACTACGCCCAAGTTAAAAGAATCAAAATGATAACTTCACTTCAAAACCCAATGATTAGATGCACCAAACCTCCGCTCTCCCACTCTTCCTGCTCTCTCGGGATTGGCCACTGAACCGCCCTCCCCACCATCCAGGGCACAGGATTCGCTGACGCCGCAGCCGGCCGACCAATCGCCGTGTAGACGCCTTCTTCGCTCCCCTCCCTCGCACGCCTCGGTGAATTAGGAGAACTCCTGCACCTGTTGCAAGGAGTGGACTTGCGTGCGCTTCTATCACTAGCACACGAAGCTATCACCACACTTAAATGTCTAGGGAACATCCTAAGTGAAGCCATAGCCCTCATACGCCTGCTAACATCTGCGTTTCCATGAACACAAACCAAATAAATTTTCGATTCAACCTCTTGAAAATTGTTTAATGAAAAACAAACGGGGGTCTGAACAAAAGAAACTCCGGTGGGCTACGGTTTATTAAAGATTATTCCCTGATGCAGTTTCTAATCCAAGATACCTACAAAATGATAATTCTACCTCTTCTAATTTCATATATATGGGCAGAATCGTTCATGCCCCCATCGCGTCGGCGGAACTTAAATTGCAGTAAGACGTACTATCCCACATACGCCCCTGGTAAATCCGCCTCTCGTCGCCACAGAAGCAACCTCAGTTGAGATCGGTATGCCACACCATCTTCATCTCAGGTTACAAGCGGCCTCAGATCTAAATGCGCCGCTGACGCTAGGGAGGAGGTGGTTTGAACGCCAAGCACACGGACTGGAGCTGCCGTGTGCAGAACTCAGCGGGAGAGCGCCCCCTATTCTCATTTCCGCTCCTTCTTCAATCACCCACCTTCACACTGACATGTTTACAAGAAAAATATAAGGTGACATTCTTGACTATATACTGCACTCATATAACCCGCCCTTCATGAAACGACACCAAAGCCCCTTCACGACCTCACTTCTGATCACCTCCCCATCATTATCGCCATACACAGAGAACATTTCCTGCCTCCGACTTTTACTAAAGTTACATATGATACAAACTGTACAAACTACGGAACTGTACTTAATGACAAACTTCTACGAGACTCAGACTTAGACAACCCTACAAATATAGACAGAGCAATAAATCACTTGACATACCTCATAACAGCCTTTGACGAAAATTCAATAAGACTAGTACCACAACATCCAAACTCCCGAACCCTCGTCGATCTGATTCGCCTAATCCAGGAGCGCAGCAAAGCGCAGCGCATTTACCAGCGAAATCACGATCCTCACGAGAAAGCAGCGTGTCAGTCTATTCGGCAGAAAACGACCAGGCTTCTGGCGGCAGCAAGAGAAATGCATGAGGAGAAGTACGTCAAAGAATCTACAGTTAACAACGCAAAAGATCTGTGCAAATTGAAACGGGAGCTACGCAACCCACAGCCTGCCACCACAGCACCACAACAACCAAACAACCCCCCACCTACCTACGATCCGGTCATTAAAGCAGAAATCGTTGCCACTTCACTGCAAAAGCGCTTCATGCCCCCCCCATCTCTATGCGTCTTCCAACCCCCGTCGCGGAAATCCTCATCACTCACACGCCCCCCTCTGAAATTCCGTCTGACTGGCAATTTGGGGCGGATGAGGTCAGTGACCTTTTAAATAACATAAACACAAACAGAGCTGGCGGGCTGGACAAGCTCACTGCAGCTATGCTAAAACAACTCCCGCGCAGGGCCGCCACTCTGCTAGCCTCTATTTACACTGCTTGCATTTCTGCGCAATATTGCCCATGACGTGGAAGTCCGCGACCGCGACGCTTATTCCGAAACCGGGCAAGAACTCGCGTCTCCCAGAAAACCACTTCATCTCTGTATTGCCGTTCCTCGGAAAAAATTCTAAAAATAATTATTTTAAATAGAATTTGCAACGACCTCGAGGAACCAGGCATCCTCCGGGGGACGCAGTTCGGTTTTCGAAAAAATCGCTCCTCTGCTCTTCGTTTCACATTCTGCGTTTCCTCCGCTTTTGCTTACTGCATATAGACTTCGACCCTGTATTCCAAATTTCATTCTCAATCTCATAATCAGTTCAATTAAATTTAGAATCACCGACATACAATTATTGGATATCATGACAGAGTTGAAATATTTGTTATAATACTTAATATTAGTGATAGTATGATTATTGCATGTTCGGCTTGTACTGTACTAATTTATTATTATTATTATTATTATTATTATTATTATTATTATTAGTAGTAGTAGTAGTAGTAGTAGTAGTAGTATTAGTATTATTGTTATTCATATTAATATTGTTATTATTATTGTAATTATTGTTATTTAACTGGCACCGGGTCATACCCAATTGCAGTTCAAATAAATGTATGTATTATGTTGTAAGATTTTGGGTAGTAAGCATGTTTAATACGCCATATTATATCTTAATTTCCTTTTACAAAACATGTATGTCTTTGTACAAAGTTTGAATAGCCGATATAAAGTCATGAAATTGAAGAAGTACCGAACACTGTCGAGCTCTCGAGGTGACTGGCCAATAGGTGATGAAATTCACTTTAAAGCATTTAAATATTCAATGTTGTTCCCTCTGTTGTCAGAATCCATATTTTCTAGATGTCCATGAAATACCAAATCTTGTTTTTCAAGAAGACATACAGGATTAATCAGACGTAATAATACTTGCCTTTTTTCACCAGAGCATTGTGTCGAGCAATATGTAGTTATTCTTGTTTATCTAGCAGTAAATCAACACTCGAATTTCCAAACTTCGTGAATTTCAAATACTGCAAATATGTGCCTTTGATTTATCGTGCTTTTGAGTTGCTATGTGAAGAGAGTTTAGATTCGAAAAATCTTCCTTTGACCGCACATTAGTTTCACCACTGAATAGAAGACATGGCCACCAAAATAATTTAGATTATTTGGAACTACCACACAGCCATTTCCAATTATCATACAAAGATAAAGAGAAATTGCGTTTGCACCCACGTTGTTTTTCTTTAATGCCCACTAACAAATTTATTTGGAGTGCAGGTCTCTTCATTCTTAAAATTTCCAATGTCTCGTTATACGAAAGTTGATTAAAAGCTTCTCTAATGAAAGCCTTAATTATTTACTTTACATCAACCGAGTTAAAAACTGTATGTGAAGTCCTCCGGGGAGAAGGGTATTTTCTGTGAACGTTTTCTTAATTCTGGGATCCCTACCCTAAGCCATATACATGTTGAATTCTAAACACAGAAAGAAATTAGTGTTTTTGGCAAGGATTGTTAGCAAAATATTCCCTCTGATGTAATAAAATCTACTTTCATTAGCAAATCAGCTATAGATTTGGGTTCTTATCCTTTATCATGTTCTTCGTGAAGGAAAATACTTCTGCAACGACAACATGGAAAACGATAATTTGAATATTATTATAATATTTCCCACTCAACTCTAGATAATGGAGTTACATTCAGTGGCAAAGCGTCAGGAGGGCAGAGTAAGCTGAGCTATCTCTAAGAATCTTGAAGAAGGAGAGAAACATCTCTTCACTAAAATAAAAAAATTGGATATTCATAATGACTTCTAGCCAATTACTACCGTACGCACCCGCACCAAGTTCATTTTTTGTTCTTATACATATTCATGCAATATGTCTTCGCCGCCAGGTGCCGTGGGCGAGGCGGAGTCTCATCCTCCCAACGCAGAGGAACAGTCAAAGACCAGGGACGAGGCGAGGGAAGTGAGTGCGCATGCGCATTTGAGTAGACAGGCTCGGTTACTCGCGTAGAAATTAGGCTGGCCTCAACGAGATAGAAATTCAATAATTCAAACTCGTTGCCGACCTATTGCAAGTGTTTAAGAAATTGAAACTCTTGCCGGCAGGCGCTCTCTTCACTACAAGCTTGCGTGAAACTTCCCGAAATGTGCGCTAGAGGCCATTGAGCAACTTCATTTATCACTTCTAACAGCGCGAGTAAAACATTTATTTATTCCAAATTTCAGCATTTGGATCCCCCTGTCGCTAATTCATTAAGTACATTGTCGAGAATGTTCCCACATTGTGTTAACTTTAATTTAATAAATTTTAATAAAACAGGATCATTTAAAAAAATGTTTTTTGTAGTACTATCCTGTCGTCCTGTTTTGTAGTACTATCCCAAATAGTACTATCCTGTTGTGGATTGATCATACAGAATCTTATCAGTGTAATTTCATTTCGTAAGTTGATTGAATAGCGTGTTCGTGTGTAGGTTACAAGTGAAGTGTCGTTGACCTGCAACTGCATGTCGCTGTGTCTCATTGACAATGAGCACTCTGAAAATAATGAAAACACATTTACGTAATGCTATGCCAAATAACAGACTCTCCAACTTGGCCACTACTTTAATAGAAAAGAGCTTTCTCGTAAGTGTTCGCAAGATACTATATTTAAAGAAAGTGGCATTTTTTCTGAAGAAAACCAGACATATGGACTTGATTTACGAACAATCTTCAAACTATTTAGAAGGCTGCAAACTCTTGAAAACTCTTGAATACATCCATGAAAGTAAGCAGTTCCATTTACTTTTTTTTTTCAATTTCGTAGAATGCTTATTCTGATTTGAGATGCCATGTGGTTGAATTAATAATAATAACAATAATTGTATTAATACTACTACTACTACTACTACTACTAATAAAAATAATAATTATTGTTATTAATAAAAATAATTATATTACATTCGTAGTGTTCTGATCTCCATCTTCAAAAAGTTCGTTGTTTTACAAATTAAGTAGTATGTGTGATTACAGTATGTTCGTGTCTCAGCTTATCCAAAAATTATTTATTTATTTATTTTACGTCAAAAAACATTTAAAACTGCGTATGACGTGCCATGGAGAAAAGTGAATTGTGTGCACATTTTCAAAATTCTGTGATCCCTACACTAAGTCATATACTACTTGAATTTTGAATAAGAAAGGGAACCATCTGGACATTTGCTCAAGGGATCAGGGAAACTGGACGAAAAACCTGATCGAAATCGGGGTCATTGACCCAGAAGCTAAGGTATATTTCTTGTTACATGTTTAGACTTATAAAGTCCAAATGGTATATACATAAAATAACATTGTTCAAATTAATATTAATTTTCTTTCCGATATTCGGTAGTCTCTAATTGTATAGAAACAGTTATGTATCACAAAAGATTTCACTTGGAACTTAAAATTTTGTATCGATTTTAATCGTTTAATGTCATATGGCAAAATATTGTAAAAAGTAATGAACATGTATGTGACCTTTTTGTAGTGAGCTGTTGATACTGTCACCTGACGAATATGATTACTACGTCGTATTTATAGACATCGGCGTTTGCTGAAAATATATTCCCGCTCTTGAGTAAGTAATTTTTTACCAAAATCACTGATTTCTAAATCAAAAGACAATGTAATGGTAAAATTTCTAGATTAATAACGAGAGGCTTACAATAATCACGTGGGTTAGATTTTCGTATTTTTTGTAAAATTCTTTTTTGTAATCTACAAGTTCGAGAGCGATAATATGTACTTTCCTAGAATATCATTATGTCCAGTGGCATGTAGTGACATTTTTTCTAGGAAAGCAATTACATTACATGATGGAAATTTTTACTTTATCGTATACGTACGTATATACGGAATAATATACGTAGTATAGAGAAAGTTATGCAATGCTGCGCAAAATTCATTTCAAGATTTCAAATGAAATACACGTTTTGAGGTCCCCTGATACCGAAAAAGTGTTGTTGTTTTTTTCTTCAAAATGTCCGTGCGTCTGTCTGTCCGTTCGTCTGTGGACATTCCTAACCATGCGCATTTTTCCAAATTGACGAAACCCCTGTACATCTGGATCTAGTTGAAGCTTTGAAATTTTGAAAAACATTCTTTAAATTTTGGGGTACTTTACATGAAGCCACTGGGACATTTTCAAAATTTTCTCAAAAACAGCTCCAAATTTTTTCTTTAAATTTCTTGTAAGAATAGAGTAAAACACACTTATAAACGTTCCATAGGTCCGATTTTCACTGTTAATTCTGAATTTTCAATAATTGCAACAGTTTCAATTTTTTTCGGCTTCTTCCTACCAGGGACAGAATTCCGAAATAATAGCGGTAAAGGTATTTATACCGGTATAGAAATACCTTTACATTTATTATACCTTTATTCAAAATACCTTTAAAAATACCGGTATAAGACGTCAAATATCTTTGGGGGAAATTTATTATGATTTTTTTCGCTGAGATGTCTCAGAGGAAACAACTATTTACACGGCAGAGTTTCTGACCGGGAGGTCCTAGGGTTCGAGTCCCGAGGGTGGCGGATTTTCGACACTAGGCATTTTCTAGCTAGGTTGAGTTCTGCCGTTGACTGGGAAAGAATTCTAGAGGTCAAGTTTCCTGAACGGTAGTTTTCTATGGTTTCTCCGGTCAGTACCTTGTCGTAGAGTAATGTTTGGTAACTGAGTTCCTCACACGTTTCTTCATTGAAAATGCCGGTATAACCTTTATGGACGTCTCCACCGGTATAGACGTCCTATAGAAGTATTTTACAAAGAGAAGACAGAATAAAGGTATTTGAAAAAGGTACGAAAAAATGCCGGTATTTGTACCGGTATTCAATACCTTTTCGGTTCCTGCTTCCTACAACTACAAAATTGAAGATAGACATTTTTTTTTCAAATTAAATTTGTTGTCCATAATTAGATCGTTCATTTAGGTTACGTACATTTTTTGACAAATTTAGTCGTTTTCGAGCAATATTGCAAACAATAGTTGCTAATTAAAACAAGTACAAAAACAAGATTTTCTCAAAAACGGGTCTTAATTTTTTCTTTAAACGTTTGGTGGTGATAGTGCTAAATGTATCCGTAAGATGACATAAACGCCATATTTCTCTATTCTTTCGTTTTTTTCAAAAATTACAAAGATGTTTTGTTTACTTGTCGGTAATATTTACATTAGAGACGATTGGTTCACATTATTACATTTATGAGCACATGTGCTTTAAATGATGTCAGATAAAGTTTCTCGAAAACTCAGCAGTTTTCTATGAAAACGAGCTCAAAACACTGCATTTTCAGAAACATCACCATTTTCACAAAAATGGCTCCAATTTTTCTTCGTATCTTTCCAGCATATTTTGCTAAGTGCACTGCTTGCTATGACGTAAAGTTCATTTTGTTGAATTCGTTTGTTTTTTCCAAAATTACACAATCGATTTGTAAAAACATTGTTGCATTTGTGAGTGGAAGTGCTTCAAATGAAGTTTCTCGAAAACTCAATGGATTCCTGTGAAAAAGAGCTTCAAATTTCGCATTAACAGTAACGCTTAAACGCCATTTTCTTGAAAACGGCTCTAAATTTTTTCAAATTGCTGTTTAGGACGAGGTTTTACCTCTTTAAGATTTTTAAAGTAATTTTTCGGTTCTGCTGTTAGGAAACCGAAAAGTTCATACCCACCACACGCGCCCAATGAGTTACGCTGTAGGCAACTGGCCGATTGCTTCCAAAGGCGAGCTCGACTGAATGAGCCTGCGTGCGTCCACCACAAGCGCCAGCGCATATGCTGATCCCAGCATTCCCTATGAGAGGCTGGATGCAGTCTGCCCATGAATATATCCAGGGGGTGTTGTTCCAAAGCGCTTTACAGGCGAACGCTACTCTACCTATTGGTGACAATAACAATTACGTGCTCATTTTGGAAAGATAAGATTGGACGCGCCCTATTTAAACTGTTTTGACTTGGATTACGAGTAAATTATTCTAAATTACTAGTCAAGTGGTATAAAATGTAATATATCCTTGAAATTTAGGAAGTGCAATGCTTTCCTTTGCTTATGGAATAAACTCTGATTATGTCATATCTCAGACAGGAATGAACATTCGTGAAATATACAGTACACAACGAGCAGTATGAATGCTGACTGAATTTGAAAGAATTCTGAATGTATAGCACAATGAACTAAACTTTATATTAAATTCATTTAAATGGATGTTCCATTTGAGGTTTGTCTGAATTGAGGGATCTAAAAATTGTTACCTTATCATCAGTCACTGGTAGGCCGTTTATTTTCAATGAAGTACAGAATTGTTTATTTGGAATAGAAAACTGCATTGAAACTTTTTCCTTCGTTTATTATAAATTTGTTATTACGGAACCAATTTGAAAATCTGATATTGTACTATTTACGGTTCTTTTTTGTACAGAATATTCGTAGTATTTCTTATTAATAACAACACTAATAATAATACATTTGTTCTGCGTATCTAAAATTAATAATTTTTAATGCATATTTAAATCAGCAAGTATAAAACATCTGTACATTTCTGGAGCACATTTGTTGTCACCAAAACAGTGCTCGCGCAGCAAAAACTAAGAGGACGTTCGGGATGTTCTTTCAACTTCCTCGAAAACATGATTAAGGAAGCTTCAGCAGCAATGTAATCTCTCGTATGGAACACATGTTCTGAATATACATTTCAGGAGCACATGTTCTGGAACGTATGTATCTTGTTATGAAACTAAACAAGCAAAGTTTGTTATTAAATTTAACTAATGTATATTTTATATGGCAAGCTTATTTCACTTTTAAACAATATACGAAGGAATCACTGTTCTTGTCAATTCAATTTTCTTTCGACGCCAAACAAGCAGGCGCGTGCCTTTCTTTTTGAACTCGTGGCCACGGCGGTCACCTGCTCTCCTCAGGGTGGCGTTAGTGGGAGAGGGGATTAAGCGTACTTCCCGTCAGTTTACCTGCTTGAAACCACCAGTCGCTATCCGACCCGCTCAAACATGGTTGCCAGTGCATTTCGCTCAGCCAGCAGGGTTTCATATTATACTGATCACCCGGTACATTTCTCCATACCGTTCGGCATCCATAAGAAGCATAAAGAGATATTTTCGTTTCATCCAACCAAATAACATTATTCCAGAATATTGTATCTTTATTTTCGTGCTCTCTGCAGAACTTAATTCTGGCAAGCCGATTTTTTCTATTTATAAATGGCCTCTTTCGTGCTCTTCTGTCATGGTAGCCGTACTTTTCCAGTATTCTGCGAATTGTCTGGTTTGACAGTTTATTTACAGTTTGCGGATGTTGGGAGCACTGACTGTTGTGGTTTTCCTCGCCTGTGGAATAATGAAACGTTCGTCCCTGTCACTGAACTTCTTTTACTTAGTAGGTTCTTAGTTGAACCGTTGTATCTAAACATATTTAACACCTAGTTGACTGTGGAATGGAGTTTGTTCGCTCTGTGTCCAATTTCTCTTAGCCCCTTAAACAAAGAGTTTCGATGATTTTATTTACGTCACTGCTAATTTTTTTCCTCTTTCCCATCGTGAAACACACTAATTCCCAAACAAAACATAGGTGATAACGGAAACTACGAAAGACGTCCGAACGTGACGAAAATATTAACAGTTTAGGAAAAAGAGAATTTATTCAAGTGTACAAACAAGAATGTTTCACGTGAATTGAATGAACTTCACATTATAAGGTGATTCCGGCAAAAATCTCTTGCTTCTTTTATAAATTATAGAGTTCGTACTATTTTTTTTCTCATGACTGATTTATTCATGTTACCGGGCGCGTCAACTGCTCTGGTCATTAGTCCCGTTAGTGTAGTGCATGTTTTATTCTCGGGAGATCGCAGTGATCTTCCCCCGCTGGATGGCAAGATCCGGCGCCGACCTAGCGTCGGCTAGCGGGGTTTCCCCCTAACCAGGACTCTCCCACCAACGGATCACCGCCCCAGCCGGGACAACCTCTAAGCTCCCGACCGGTCTCCCGGAATATGTGGTAGTGTAGTGCACGTTAGTGTAAGTGTGTGTGTAAGGGGAGAGGATAGGACAAGGAATGGGAAGGACAGATCGCGCGCGATCCGTGGCCCGTTTGATAGGGTACTGCTCCGACATTCGCCTGGTGTTGATCGGAGAAACAACGGAAAACTACCGATCAGAGCAGCCGGGCGCTTGAATTCTCCTCCAGACAGCGACCTAGCTGGAAAGCTAGTGTCGAAAATCCTGCCGCCGTCAGGACATCAGTTGATGCACTGAGCTACCGCCCCCGGTTTTTTCTCATTTTTCACTATACGTTCGTGGTAAATAATTCAATAAAATTATGAGTATTTTCTATGCAATAATCCATGAATTTCCTATAATATTTACACTGTACAAACAAGATATACTATAACTACTTCTAAACTATATATTAACACTTTCCACTGACTAAGAGTTCCTGTCTGTAACAGATAGATATCATATGTCCCCAGATGTGTCTTATGGAGTTCTCCTATATTTTCATTTGTTAAAGGACTTTTTCCTATTCACGAGACCATCCTTTATGAACATTTCCTTACGTAACCGCAATTAAGTATAATAATGGTTCTTGCACAAAATGAGGACAAAAAAAAAAACATTAAAATTACAAAATGAGCGTACAAAATGTTAAAAGAGCATGAACAAAGAAATAATGGTGACGAAATAATCATTCCTACTTTTAATTTATAACTAATTTATAGGTTTTTAAATCGTGTGAATAAATCATGCAGAATTGAGAGGATTTCCAAGTAAGCACAGTATTTATCAATTACACAGGCCAATGACCAAAAACCTTTTTGTGTGTTCACCTAATTCTTATCGTTTTAAGTGTACTGGTTCAAAAAATAAAATTAAAAATGCTGTATCACCGACAATTTATTCACGTTTTAAATGTTTTCTATGTATCTAGGCAAATGCAGCTCTGAGACGCTAGAAACGTATGAGATGCAGGAAGTTAGAATGAGAAAGTATTAGGACGACAAAGAGGGTAATACGCTTTGGGAACATATTTCTACATTGTGATCCCTTCCTCTTCCTCCATCGCGCATTTATAGGCATGGCGGTTCCACAGGCAGAGTTACCTTTGACAAGCAAGACGGAGTTTGTTTTATTGGAGGCGCACGTGTTTGCATTCTTGCTATTAAGATAAGATACTAGAATAGTAGTTAATGTTCAGTCATGGTTTAGAAATTCATATCTCTCATATTCCGGAATTAAACTTCGTGATCAGGACAAATTTTGGGCGCCATATAATGGTATGAGCACTCTCATATTTGTGTAGAAGACCATACAAAAAGGTAAAAATATTAAACTGCATTTTCTTAAGATGTTTTAAAAGTTTCATTGAAATATATTAAAAATTGTAGAACGTGGAACTTTTTGAATTCCATAAAAGGTCAGGAAAGTGAAATGCGGGAAATTGAAAATGAAAATTTAACTTTATACAAATGCATTTTACTTTATCAACTTACATTTAAAATTCTCCAGAGCCATACATAGTACCCTCAACAGCTTTTCTCTTTTCTTCTAGAACTCTATTTGTAATTTTGAGTTGCTTTTTTTGACATTTTGAAAACCTGGTTGTGCAGCTACTTCATTTTTCTGAAGACGGCGTTTATCCCTCATTGCCATTATTTTCTTCCCTTGAGGTGTCATGTTAATGCCAGTTATATTTGATCATATCTTTTCACTTGCTTCACACCCCGTATTATATTGAGAAACTGCTGATGTGACAGCAATTTTTATTTTCTTCTTGCAAACAAATATTTCTTTGGGGCACTTACTCCAAATCAGGCTATGCAAACTTTCGTTGGCATTTTGTGTTTTTCTGTAGCTCATTTGTTCCAGAGAACATCTATATAAAGTTCATGCCGGGAAATTAAAAAAGCAAATACATTCAAAACTTCTATGCGATGAAAACATTTGGAAACTGAAAAAGGGGGCGTGGCCATCGACGCATTGAGATCTTTAAATGCTCGCAGAAGCCATTTAAATCGCGATAACGAAAAAATAAAAACACCAAAATAAACCACACATTCCAAACAAAATTATCACATCAAAAATTAAAAATCGTATTTTTCAAAATTTTTTGGCAATTTTCACCCACTCCTCCCCTTAAGTGAATAGTGATAGTAAAAACTTAAACTATCAGTTAAATAATCTTAGTATAGTAGCACTTAAGTTATAGAATTCAATTATAAGTAATGCGTAAAAAAATTCATAACTTCACAAACAATCTTAGAGATTTCCTGTAACTTATATGAATAAGTTACTAAAACAAAACAATAATTTTTCAAAGGAATTACCTTAGGGAAGTATCAAAGCAAAAGTCACAGTGGTGCATTAATTAATTTCAAGTTTTTTTTGTTCTTTGGTAAAATTGGTTTAAAAGTGAAACTTAAATTCCATGTACATATTTAATATTATAGACTAACCTCTGCACAATTTTAGTTTATCCCTAATGCAACCTCATAATTATTACTATATTATAATTATTATAGTATATTATTTTTTCTTGTTTGAGGTTTGCTTCCTTCATTTCCATCAAAATGACATTATTTGGGAGAAGGTGGTGTATAATGAACAAGGAGAGAAACTATCATCGAGACTGAATATACCGAAGTTACGAAGTGATGCTGTACCATCTGTGTTCCCTAACTGTCCAGCTCACCTTACCAAAGAGTTTTCCAGACGGGATGGCCCTTGTGAAAAGCGAGAAAGACTGGAAATGGAAATTACAGAGAAAACTACAAACATTCCAATAAATTCAGTGATGTATTGTAAATAAATAGATGTGTATTATATTGTAAATAATTATTTTTAATGTATTGTATTATAAAGAAAAAAGTTTTAATAAAAACCATGTGCTCAGAACAACGTTTTTGATCATGCATTGATATACTATTGTATTAAAAAAGGGAAGAAAATTTAAGTTTCCTGGAATATGCACTGAAGAAAATGTAAGATGAGAATGGGTGACTGCTCCTTTCAGCCATTCATCAGTTGTATTCTAAATTTTTGTTAAGTTTTTCAAAAGAAAATGATAGATTATCAAACAAATTGCGAAATTGAAATTTTCCATAAATTCATCAGTTGTATTCTCAATAAAAAATAGGTTATAATATACTGTATTGAAAACCAATGTTTATTGAAAAATGTACTTAAAAGAACTTTAACAACGAATTGATAATTTTTAATACAAAAGGAGTGAAAATGGGTTTCCTGGCGTTGAAAATGCTGTGGAAATTGTAAGGGAGGAATGACCGACGCTCTCCATGACTACCTACAGTGACGTCACAAAACAGTGAGCAGCCTTGATAACTCTAGGAGGTGGTGGTCCTACTCATTGCAGTTGTGTCCGCTTTTCCGTTGTGCCACGAGTTTTCTGTATGTACTCACCTCTCTGCATGCATTCATTGCACTTGACGAAGACACTCCCGTGGTCCGTGATGTGCGTTCGGCAATCTGTTGAACGGCCAATGAGGGATTTTCTTCTGCCACACGAACAAACACACATAAAACTACATTTTTTTCTACCCATATTAATGGATTTCCTTTCATACCTTTTGTAAAAGACTGTACTGCCTCAGGCCATTATAAAATAATACGGTACGCACAGAAAAAGTTTGCTACGACGATCTAGACGCACTAAGCGAAAAGAACTGACAGCTCGATTGCTCACGGTGTTCAATAAACGTCGGCTGCATTTGGAACTTTTGTTGAGCCAACCGCCGAAGAAACTGTTAGCAACGGGCGACGCGTATAAGGTCACTTCGGCGTCATGACTTCGTCTTCGGCATATTTCATAACAGAGTCCCTAACGAAAGTCTCCAGTAAACCGTTTTCTGATTTCTACGATGTTTTTCTTTCTCTAACTCACTTCTCGTATTATCATTCTTGCATTTAAACAAGGAAATTTTTAATTTCGACAAGAACTATTTTCAGAAGCGACCGTTATACGTACACACCCGCAAATCCGAGCAACCAATAAGAGGCTGCATTAAACACGTGTATTTGCTTACATCAGGATCATTATAAGGATGAACAGACCTCTGCTTATCACAACAATCCTTGTAGATGAGATATACAAGTTCTTAGGTGTCAAACAATCGAAATGTGTAGATCATGCAACGGCTAAAAATGAAATTAACAGAATTTACAGGAAGAATCAGACAAGTTATGAAAACATCACTCAACAGCAAGAATATGATTAAAGCAATCAACACATATGTGGTCCCTATGCTCAGGTACTATTTTGGTGTTATAAAATGGAGTACAACGTGTTGTATCTGCAGGATTCAGGGTGAATTCAATGTTTATAAGTGATTTACTGTCACCATAACAAATACACTGAAACTATGTAACAAATAACTGTACAATTCTCATAACGGCGTTCTTGCCGTATAGTGCCTTATCACCGGCAGCGGCGATAAGAGTCTTCCGTGCAGTAGCTGGCGGCAGTGGCCACCCGAAGTCCACTCTTATCGCGTAGCTGATAACGCCACGACTGGGCGTGTAGCGAGCGGCGGCGGTGGTAGCTAGGTGAGGTTATTACTGCTCCGCTCCCGGCCTGTGACTTTATACCCCATCGCCCGCGAAGGGGGAGGGGAGGGGCTGTGCCCCTCTACTAGCGGAGCGGCGGAGCGTAACTTCGACTCGTTTTCTGATTGGGGGATACCACAGAACGGAAATCGAAGGCTTCGAAAGAAAACTGCGCACATTGATGACTAAAGAAAGCAAGCACCATCCAAAATCAATAGCTGAAAGAATAACTTTGCCATGACATTTGGGTGGTCGAGGTGTTGTGGACATAGGCAACCAACATATAGAATTTCTACGAGAATACTTTCTCAAGGAAGCAGAAACATCTAAACTACATCGTGCCGTGTGTTTAGCAGATGGATCCACACTGTTGAAGTTAAGTCTTCAAGAATAAAACGGAAATAAATATACAGAACAGCAAAAACTGGAAACATGGATGAGCAAGCCGCTGCATGGAAATCATCTGTATGCAATTAGTCAAGATCATGTCGACATGAAAGCGTCAAACTACTGGCTAATGGCAGGCCAGATAATTCCAGAGACGGAAGACACTATGCTGGCAATACAAAATCAAGTCATACCCACTAGAAGTTATCTGAGGCAATAGTAAGAGATCCTGGGTACTAGATGCAGATATCGATATGGATACCAGGCACAGGAAAGCATACATCTTGTTACATCTGGATGCACACATTTCTCGAGAACTGATCAGAAACACCGCCATGATGCGGTTGGAAATATCCTGCATCAAGAGATTGCTTACCAACACCGGCTTATAAAATGCAAGGTACCCTACTATAAATAGATATCTAACAATATTCTCGAAAAGGATGAATGCCGAATTTATTGGGACAGAACAATTCTCACAGACCAGACAGCCACTAGTTACCGGCCAGATTTGGTTTTAGTGGAGAAGATGAAAAGGCAAGTCTCGACATATCCATACCAAACACGAAAAACCTTCAAGAGAAGTATGACGAAAAGTTCACAAAATATGCTCCACTGGTTAAAAGTATCCAGAGACAGTGGCATATGGAACATGTGAGAATCATCCCCATTGTCATCTCAAGTACCGCAGTAATTCCGAAGACATTGTTTAAAAGTTTCAAAGATCTGAATATTAATGTGAATATTTTTGAGACTATGCAGAAGGCTGTGGTCATCTCAACAAGTGGGAAAACTCGAAAGTTTATGAGGGTAGGGTAGATGTGAATTCCTAACAAAAAGACGATAAATATGCTTTGGTCATGTATAAACTGTGTATTTGTCCTTATGGAAAAAATAAAATAAAGAAAATTACGAAGAAATAATAATAATAATAATAATAATAATAATAATAATAATAAATGTAAACTAAATGCACTGCGGAAAGGAAAGTGGCAACATCAGATGGATTACACCCTGGGAGAACGAAATGCTAAACACGAACGAATTCATGCCATGAACCCTGAGGAATATTACAAATATCTTGGATATTTACAAAGATTTAATGTTGACCAAAAAATTACAAAATCTAACATTACTCAGGAATTTAATATAAGTCTGAGTAAAATTCTGAAAACTAAACTCAGTGCTGGCAGGAAAATTAAGGCTATAAATACCTATGTAATTCCAGTGCTTACCTACAGCTTTGCTATTGTCAGATGGACACAAACCGAACTAGATGCATTTAATACAAACTGCAGAGTACTTTGCACCAGATTTAGATGTCACCACCCTAAAAGCGCAGTTGAGAGATTCCACCTACCTAGGTCTTTAGGAGGAAGAGGTGTCATTGATATTGTGAATCTCCATCACCAACAACTGGAGAGACTGCGACAGTACTTCCGCGAAAAAGCTAATGGAAGCAAGATACATCGGATTGTAACATACATTGACCGGAAAATTACACCATTGAATTTGTCTGATGAAACAATGAACCTACAAAAGCAAATACAGACCAATGAGATGAAAATCAGCAACTGGAAAGAGAAACAACTTCACGGACGCTACCCATACCAGATAGAGGGAGAACTGATCGTAAGTCGTCAATTAAATGGCTGTGCTTGGGAGAACTTTTTGCTGAAACAGAGGGTTTCATGGTAGCTATTCAGGACCAAGTAGTATCAACTAAAAACTACCGTAAATTTATCCTGAAAGACAATAACGTTCGTGATGACAAATGTCGGCTATGTGGAGAACATAGGGAAATATAGACCACATTATCAGTGGATGCAGCTCTCTAGCATCCTCAGAATATACAAAACGACATGACGACGTTTGTAAAGTGGTTTATCAGCAACTATGCCACAATAATAACCTTTTGACGGGTAACCGAACACCATACTATAAGTACACACCCGAACCAGTCATTGACACAAATAATCACAAAATGTACTGGAACAGGTCCATAATAACAGATAGGTCTGTATCATCTAATAAACCGGACATTGTAGGTGGAAATGGTGACGATTGTACCAATAATTCTAGGCGCCACTGGTGAAATTCCTAAGTTCCTACATGAATCCCTAGCTGAACTGCAACTGAAGAAGGGGTTATACATCCAGATGCAAAAGATTGTCATACTGGACACATGTAACATCGTGAGGAAGTTTCTGAACATTGATGGTTGATCCAGTGCTGATTATGACAGTTGGAACATATATCTCTTGTTCATGGTAACCGAGATGCACGAGTGGAAACAAGTTAAATTGTGATGATAATAATAATAATAATAATATGAATGCTGCTCCAAGAAGGAAAACCTATTTAGTATAATAATTTACTATTCTATGAAGCATAGTAAACCTTAGTACTAAATATACTACCAAGACGTGTTTCGTAATTATTGAAATATTTTTTAAAATAAAAGTACATTATAGAGATTATTATTTACAATTTATTTTGAAATACTAAATCTCGGCCACGCCACATCCCCCATATCGCGATTAATAGCGCTTCTGCAGCACTGTTACATTGCTAGTTTCACTCTCGTCCATTTTAGAATCGGAGATGTGCAGTAAACAACGTTACTAATAAATAATATTTATGTATCCAGGGAGTGTGTTTTCCATGTGAGGGGAGTTTGGACGAAGGGGAAGTGGTTGTGGTGAAGAAGAGAGGAACCGTGTCAATTCAAAAATTGTTCTTGTGAGAGGATGTACCTAAACCTCGTCATGCGAAGTATATTAATCCAAAATTGATTTCTGCACCTACTCGAAAGGAAAATGAACCTACTCAGCCAAGTATATCAACTGCTCTTAGATCACATAATAGCTATTATTTCAAAACCCATTGTTTCCTATGTGGGAAAGAGAATGTAACCGAATTTATGGAATCACAAAAAGGACTGTCCTATACACACATAAATTGTGTGCACGAAATTATGCATTTTCTTGTATAAACGATAATCAACGCAACTGAAAAACGTCAATATGAAAGATCAATATGATCAACAAATAACACGCATTGCAGACGAAAATTTTGTCGTAGAAGCTAGATTGCAGATTGGGAAATTTTTGTCATTATTCCTCCCATGGCATGAAAAATATTAGATCATCCATTGCGTTCACATTATGATCTGGGTTGTCAAACATGAACTGACAGAACGCTTCGTTATTTAGTTTTGAGCATTTAACAGAATGTAAGACGTTTCAAGTAATGAAGTTTAAAAGTACGATGAAGCGAATTCGATAGAAAATAAGATATTAATAAGGAGCTTTGATCCAATATTGTTATAAACATACACCACTAACTCTGTCAAATGGGAAGAGAAAAAATGCATTGCTTTCTTCCACGAGTGAACGGGACTGTTCTTGAATTGTAAAATCCCCGACTCAAAAAATAAAGGCAACGTATAGGACTGATTCAACATTATGTAAGAAATTGGTTGCTGGTAAGTACGAGATTGTTTTATTTGATGCACCTATGAATGGGCAGCTGCCTTCTCAAAGACTGAGATGAGCATTTGAGAAATTATGTTTCTTGTTTTGTTTCCAGCAGTCATTTAATGTTTTGTACTCAATACTTTAAAATATACAACAGATGTTTTGTTTGCTGTCTGTTATCTGTATATCTTCTCAATACTTTTGGAGGAGCCAAAATTATACTGTGCGGTTATTGGGGTCCGTAACCTCCCTGTATTCGCCCATCAAATCATCAATAATAAAGTGATGATCATCAGAGTTGCCTTCAAGGTAACAGTATACAAACTGCATTGTTTTATTATCACTGCAGTCTTAGCGGGTAGACGAAATCCCTTTGCTGTCTTTTTCTTCTTGTCGGTGCGCATTATTTCTTTTGTCAGGAAAGGTGGAACCGTGATCCTGTGACCAAATCTTCCTTGGCAAATCCTGTTATTTTCCGACCCCATTCATTGACGGTTTTCATCCGCATTACTGATTGTTTCAAGGAAAATTTCATAACCTTGTGCACAAAATTTCTTTGTAGAAAGAGCAGTCTTTCTTTGATAGTAAACAATATTAAAAACTAACAAAATAATATTATTACTATTATTATAAAAATAAAAGAAAGGGATATGTCGTTTCCAATTTGTGTAACTTCAGTAGGTATTAAAACATAAGTATTTTTATTTATAATGATATTAAGAATTCAAAAATACTACATTAGAGGGACTATTAATAATTTCGGGCAGATTTAGAATAAAAAGGAAAATTTGGTGCAATTTTAAAATCTCGTCGCACTGTTAATATTTACTCGAGGAAGATAATTTATAATGCAAATTGGTAGAGAATTTTTCGACCTTTAAAATTGTACATAATTAATTTTGCGCTATGATTAAACAGTTATTTCGCAAAAACAAAAAAAAATGTCCAAAATCTTTTTGGTTTTTTGGTTACCAAAATTTTTTTCGAAATATTTTGAGGTGCCAAACTTCGGATTTTCTTACTAATAACAATATAAACAAAATAAAATAATAAAATCTTCTACCTTACCTTTTGCAAGGTGAACCCCATTTTGGCTCCCTATCGACTGCACTAGAAGTGTAATGCATTTTTTTATCACGGGAGGAGCGTATTCTCTCGATGGATGGTACGGTTTTCTTACTAATAACAATATAATCTAAATAAAAAATCTTCTATCTCACTTTTTGCAAGGTAAAATGACTTATCGACTGCGCTGTTCTGGGAATAATGACCGCAGCAGTTATCGCACCCAGAAACACAAAATAATCAGTCTCAGGGAGGGATGGCTCAGGGCATCAACTGATGTCACTGCGGTGCCTCTGACCGGGAGGTCTCAGGTTCCAGTCCCAACGATGGCAGGTTTTTCGACACTACTCTGTAAGCTAGAAATTCAGTCGCTGTCTGCAGGAGAAATCTAGCGGCCGGCTGCTCTGATCGATAGTTTTCCGAAGTTTCTCACCAGACAAATGCCGAACACCAGGCAAATGCCGGAGCAGTACCCTAACAAACGGGCCATGAACCGCGCGAGATCTTTCCTTCCTCTTCCTTGTCCTATCCTCTTCCCTTATTCACACACTTGCACTAACATGCACAACACAAGCACACATTCACGAGCTTAGAGCTTGTCGTGGTTGGGGCGTTGCCCCGCTGGTGGGAGATACCAACTTGGAGGAAACCCCTCTAGCTGTCGGTAGGTCGGCGCAGGATCTCGCCATGCAGCGGAGGAAGATCACAGCCATCTCCCGAGAAAAAACAATGACTACATGTACGGGACTAATGACCTCAGTAGTTGACGCGCCCGGAATCTCTAACCGCCAAGCAACCATCGTTTGAACCAGAGAGAGCGCGCACCCCCCCCGCTCCCGCCCGAGGCCGCGTCTAAAGCCAGTGGGACATTCCCGCGACTGATGAGGCGTGAGGGGGGCTGCGGGGGGCGTTAGTGACCCCCATCGGAAACCACTTTCGCGCCGCCCAAGACTCCTCCCAAGGGAGCCATTTTGGCCTTCGCTCGGCTGACGCCGCCGCCGCCGCCCCCGTTCGATGCTGCGTTGTGTGTGTGTGTGGCGCCTACCCGCTCGCCTGCCCGTCCCGGATGGCCATAAATATTAAACAGGCGCGAGCCGGCTATATTGTGACAAATGTTTCCGGCGGGGATTCATGGGTTGTAGGACGTCGCACGGCGCAATGTTTTGTATCGGAAGGGTGATATTGGGCAGAAGTAGGTGGGGCGTCATGATGCGTCGTCCGAATATAACGCAATAAAATCAATATAAATAATGTGCCTATTATGTAATGAATTTGAATGAAAATACGTCCAATCAATGATATTTGAATCTCGGAATAGCAATTTTGTAAATTCTTACAGACATGATTCTCTCGAACATGATTAGCTATTAATGCAAGAAAATTGTGTTGCGGTTATGATTCACGAGAGGAATAATAAAAGTTCCTCCTTTCTAAGCAGTGTCTCAGAATAAACGTTACAAACTTCTAGGGCATAAAGAGAGAATCGAAAATGGCTATTTTTTACCAGTGAGCATGTGTTGGGAAATTTCATAATATGAAGTTACATATGTGACATTTCATTCTGGTTAGTAGCGACCTAATTAGGGACTGATGTTTAGGGGGTCACGTGCTCTAAGATTTGTTCACGTGTCACACACGTGTGTATGGTGGATTGCCTAACAATCAGGGGTTAGCGTCACATATGCAATAGAAATTGGTAACATTTATTCTCATATTTGTTTAGATATACAATGTGTTTCATTTGCACAATTTCACTTGTGAAACATAACCGCAACCGTTTTGTTTTGCATTATTTGCCAATCAACGTTACAACCTTTGTCAGCATGAATAGGTCCAAAATGTTTGTTTGGCCAATAAATGTGGGGAATTTCATGAATCGAAGTTGCACATGTTACATTTGCCCCTAAGTTGTTGACAACTCATCATGTTCTGGTGTTTGGCTTGTACACGAAATCTCCTTATAATTTGCTAGAGAAAGTAAAGTGCAAAACGTGTTGTTTTAATGGGCTGTATGTTGTAAAATGAGCGCAGCTCTCAATTCAAAATCCTCTAACTTTTATTCGGTGATCAACTATTCTAACAATTTGCGGACTTTAGTCTCTTTCATTATAATTTGAATGTTAACAAAATAACAGCTTTACAGCAAATTTTGGCCTATGATTGATAGAGAAAACTGGAGAATTAAATGTTAGATTAGAGATTGATAATCTCTTTTAGTGTGATCCATTCTGTGCGTATTTACTAAACATTTTTAATTTTACAAGGAATCTGAGGAAACGGATGAAGAACCCTTCTGATTAACCCCTCCGATCATAAGTGCAGTTTGAAGACTATGTCTACTTTTCGTTTATTTTAGAGTTCGCACGGAATATCTGTGCACTCGACAACCGTTAAAATGCGAATGTTTGCCCGGGCTTTAACGATCGATGTTTGGGGTTGAACTTTACAGCGAAACAACAGGAAAATATTGGATAAGACCCATGAACGAGATTTCCTTCGCCAGTGTAACCCCATATCACTGCTATAATACTGTATTTTTACGCCCTGACAAGTAGTGTTTTCTCGATTTCTCAACGTGTACGCTTTTCTATCAAAGTAATGAAACGCCACAATACTAAATATAAAAAATATATAATCACATAATTGTGGAATACAAATTGTATAATGTAATAATATAAAGAACATATGAAACAATTGGTTATTTCTTTCTTTAACATTTTTTTATTAAATCAGTAAATTTACGATCTGTTCAATACAAGAATAATAAGTAAATATGTGTCAAAATTTAATTTGGTTCCGGTTCCTTTTTTTTTTTTTAATTAATTTTAAATTTTTTTTCAGTCCTTATACTTCTAAACTATTACAGTAAGTTTATGGCTTGTACATTATTTTGTACGAGTACATTACATACATTTTTAACATGCATTTTCAGTACGGTGAGCGCCACGCTCAACTTTTACCTATGCATTTTCGACACTAGCAAGCTAACATGGACTATTGTTGCTATGTGGAGGAGAATTCTAGCGGCACTGATTGGTAGTTTTCCGTGTTTCCGGTTTCACAGATCAACACCACGCGAATGACAGAGCAGTTCCCTAACAAACGGGCCACGGACGGCGCCCGATCTTTCCTTCCTTCCTCTTCCTTGTCCTATTCTCATCCTTTTCTTACACACACACACACACACACATGCACTACATTGCCATACATGTTAGGAGCTCAGAGCTTGTTGCGAGTGGGAAGGTGACCCGCTGGTGGGAGACTCTCTGCAAGCCGGCTCCGGATCTCGCCATCCAGTGGGGGATCACCGCCTCCTCCAGCGATAAAAACACGCGCTACACTAACGGCACTAATGAGCACTCATTCGGGAACATCAACCAATCGACCTACGGCGTAACGAGAATGGGCTGGACCTGAGGAAAGCGGAGTTGGCGATGTGGTTCAATACCTATCACAAAGAGAGATGCGTCCTCTTTGGTGATAAATGCGCACATATTTTGTGACTGGACGTGGATTTTTGAGAGTTGAACGGTGGGAGTCATGGGATATATTTAATTTCAGTATAATTCTGGGATTACGATTGAAGGCAGATAGAAAATTAATAAATAGCAAACATGCACGGTGATTATATTGTAACTAATATTCCTCTCAGGAATTCTGAGGATGTGTTGGTAGGGGTGGAGGGGCAGGGTAATATTTACGGTATATGTCACTCGGTTGCAGAAAAAATGTATTCTTTCATGTGATGTTTTCGTTTTTAAAACGAAGTTTCGAATTTCAATTTCAATGGAAACTGAAAATGTCAAATTTCACTTTATGTAATGGGAACTTTAGAAAAGATTTTCCAGTTGGAGTTATTTTAATGAAGCGAGGTGTCACTTTAACAAGATTTTGGGATAACGACGTTGTTAATGCGAAGAGTCCTCGTATGGCAAGGAAAGTTGCCTAAACGACCTCTACAAAATTTACAAAGTTTTGGATTTGCAATATGTGGCCGAGGTACAACGATTTTTTATATTTTGCGAAAATATGTTTAGAAGGTTTGAAACCATGCCGAAATTATATCTTTGAGTGAGGCTGTATCTACCGAGAAATTGTGAGAGTTGATTTATGAGTGACCATGATGCAAAAAGTTTTGTAAACACATGGCCTAAGATGTCTTATTAATCGGGCAAAGATAATAAAAACTCTTTCATTCCGCGCAGTTTCACAGTGACAGAGAACAGCTATCGAGATCGCTCGAAAACTCCTCTGCCTTGAGCAGAATTCTAAGGGCCGACTGCTCTGAGCGGTCGTTTTCCGGTCTAAAAAAATTAGATCACAACCAGGCGAATGTCAGAGTAATACCTTAATGAACAGAACATGAGACCGCGCATGATCTTTCCTTCCTCTTCCTTGTCCAATTCTCACACCCCTTACACACACACACACACACACACACACACACACACATGCAATACAGTGCTACACACGCTGAGAGATCAGACCAGAGTTTATAACTTGTTCCTGCTGGGGCGGTGCCACGTCGATGAGAGATACCTGGTTGAGAAAATCCCCGAAAGCTAACGCAGGTTCACGCCGGATCTCGCCAGCCAGCGGGCGGGATCACCGCCACCTCCCGCGATAAACACGTGCACTAGACTTGTGGAACTAATGACCATAGCAGACGACGCGCCGGGAATCACTAATCAATCAGGCAGCACCAGCCTGTCTTAGGACGTTCCTTGGAATTAAATATGGCATGTACAGCGACTTCTGCATTCCTCTTATGTTCTATTTAATTATTCTATTTCGTACATTCCTCATTTCATTATCCATCAGAATTCCATTTAGTTAATTAACTAAGCTCTGCCGAGACGTGGTTAATAAAATGGAACAAGCCTCCAACGTCACATGCACATTTAAGTAGAAATATCGTCGATAAACGTCTGTTTAAAGCTGAAGACGTCTTGCTGCGTATTTTCCCGCCTTCATTTCGTGGCTCCTGTCTTTCATCCACCATCTTCACCATCGCTCTCATCCCCGTCATTTCATGATAACCTTTCTTCCGGAATGGAAGGAATGTCTGTTCAGGGGCTCAAACCCGGAGAGTAAACTGTACCAGAGAGGAAAGAGGATATAGAAAGAAGAGTATGGAAGAGGGAGAAGAAATAATGGTGAAAAGGAAAAGGGAAGGGGGTACGTAATTGGATGTGAAATGTTGTAATGGAGGTGATGAAAGGAATAAGAAATATGTAATGAAACTCTAACAAGATATAAGCATAAAATATAATGCGATATATGATATGAGATGTAAAAAAGGTAAGAAAAGGCGTAAAATAGGAGAGATAAGGCGTAAGATGTAATTTAGTGGTGTAAAGTTGAAATAACCGTATCAGCAGACCGGAATTGACTATTATAGTATATTATTATAGTATGCTCTCCCAGCTGAATCTGATTGGGAGGGCTGGCAAGAATTGTATTCACATTCAACTGTCGCTTTTTGGTGTTTCGAATCTTCTAGTTTGTGAACAGCGAAGTGAATAAATATTTGGAAGAATTATCTGTGCAGTCTAGCATTTTTATTCCGGGTTACTTAACAGCATACGTCGAAAATCGTGAGGATTTTATAATAGCCACTCTAATTCTTTGTTTTGAATTTTTAGTGTTATGTTTTCCGTTTCCCCTTTTATCTTCCATTTCTTTTATACCTACAAAGTCTCATTTATCCTTTCTCTCCCTTCCTGTGTTCTCCTTTTTCAGGATTCTGAGCATTTGTCTTCTTGGCAGGAGACAACGGCCATGCATCTTTTCAAAATATGTCATCTCTGCACCGGAAAGGATAAAGTACATCTAAATTTACACCTATAAATTGTCGCCATGAGATTAAAGGTGACTTTCTTTTGCACTAGTAAGCTGTCATTGTTACTGTCTCTTGTGATACAAAATGACGATGACAAGGCCATAGTTATCAGTTAGAGAGGGTGAACCATATTTCTTAGTTCTGACTGCTATTTCTTGTCATTCATTTTATTTCATTGATACATGAGATTGGTTTGCTAGTATAGCGGTAAATTATGCATAACTTCGATAACTTCATTAACATATTGAAAAATAGACAAAGATGTTGAGAAATTTGAAAAAAGAGTGTGGTGAAAATTGAATCTATTTCAAAGTTAGAAACCCAAATGGTCTGGTCGGTTCTGTATTCTCTGGACAGATATGCAATGCTGCGTTTATGTGTGGGTGCCCTAATATAAAAGCTAATTCGTCGTAAGTAATAAACTATCCAAAATATTATTACATGAATGTGAATTAACAATATAAAATAATTATACAAAGTAGTACAGAGAAAAATGTACATCTTGCATTTGTTCTTAGTTTTTCTTCTAGTTCTTTGTTCTTAGTTTGTTTGTTTTTTACATATTTGTCTCAGGTTAGGACAACCAAAACACCACACACCTACTCATCTTTGCTTGCGCTGTATACAGAGGGTCCAGTGACTAAACGACCAAACTTGGAAAGTACGCTCTTAAGACAATTTTAAGCATATTTTGTCTAATAAACACCTTCGATATTTCGAGTGACTGACTCGCAATGAGCTCTGATAAATTGGGTTGAAAAAATTATTTTATGAACAAATTTGCATTTCAGAAACTTATGAACACTTCAGAAACATGTAAATTGTTTAGTTTTTCAAAAGAAATTAATATACTTGTTCACGAAAAAAATACAAAGGTAATTGAATTGTGTAAATTGGATGCTTTTTACTTTCTCGTATAGATACGTATATACGGAAGTAATATACGAAGTATAGAGAAAGTTATGTAATGCTGCAGAAAATCGATTTCGAGATTTCAACGGAAATACACGTTTTGGGGTCCTCTGATATAGAAAAAGTGTGTTTTCAAAACGCCCGTTCGTCTGTCCGTCTGTCTGTCGTATGTGAACAAACCTAACGCCTAAACTGCACGTACGATATTTTCCAAATTGAAGAAACCCCTGTTCATCTAGCTGTAGTTTATATGTGTTAATTTTTGCATTTCACGAAGAAGCTAAAACCATTGGATTTCACACACAGCATCCTTTTCAAGTACCTCTCCAGTACCAGCATTACAACAATGAAGTCAATGAACAATCTACTGCTCAGATGGTTTTCTCGTCGTTGAGCTTACTTTTGGTCAGGCCGGAAACATGGTCCTGCCACTGTACACGTCCCGATGTACAAGATGCTTTGGCAAATACGAACAAAATTAACATTCTAAGCTCTTTAAAACAGAGTGAGGACTTTCCTAGTCCGTCGCCATAACAATGCGACTGTGTAAATGAGTCTTAAAAGCGTTCATAGAGTTCAGTAGCGTAAAGCGTAAAGAGTTCATACATCTGTGAGGCGACAAATTTTTTAAATTATCGCATGCAAAAAGAACAATACACCCAGTTTTTTTGTTTTGTTTTCTTTCTGTAAACGCTTGCAAATGTTCTAGGATATTCGGAAATTTCGATTTACAATACTTCTCAGCCCATATCTCCAGAAGAAACCTACTAATATAAATTTGATGTATCCAGTTTGACACGAGCAAAAAGATGAGATAATGATACTTTTTGTTTAGCTTCTGGGCATAAATATGCTTCTCACAAAACATACAACCATCAAATTTAAAAACAGACTTGAATTGAAAGCACAAAATTCCAGGATACAGTGTTTATTATTATTATTATTATTATTATTATTATTATTATTATTATTATTATTATTATTAATAGTAAGCGAGTATTTTACAGTTCTGATGACCATTTCTTACACTCTACACACTCTACACAAGAGAAGAAAAATAAAGGAAAATGCTTGGCGGAATAAATAGCATTGGTTATTTATTCCGCCAAGCATCTTCCTCCATTCTTCTTTTCATTGTCGAGTCGATAATGGACTTCCAAGAGATCCTTGGCCTTCATTTTCTTCTGTAGAGAGATCCACCCAAAAACAATTATTTTAATTCTGTCAGCATGCATTCTCTTTAGATGGCGATACCATCGGAGTTGTTTGGATTCTTAATTTTCGATCACTTGTCTCTGTATCTTCATTATCTGCCTAATGTCTTTGTTTGGTATTCTATCAAACAGGGTATACTGACAACATCGTCTCCAAAAGTTCATTTCCATAGCATTTAACAGAGAGTTTACTGCATATTTTTAACCCACATTTCAGATCCGTATGTCACACAACTCTCCACCATTGTCTTGTATATTTGTCTCTTAGTGTTGTTTTTTATTTAAAAAACATTGTGATATCTTGTTTTAATATTTATTTGCTACCTGTTCAATTGCATTATAATTTTTCAGGGAGTTGAATATAATACTACGTAACGCAGAGGCAAGATGTCAGCATTTAATTGACAGCTACAAGTTACAGATAATTTAAAACAAGTGCTATCATTAACTTTAATTACGTAAATGAAAACTAATTATGAAAACCGAAAATAGAAATAAAGTAAGTATTAATTTACGGGGGACGAAAAATATATTTCAATGAGCTCGGATTATAAGATGAAGAACGCAAATTTTGACCTAAGAGTGAAGTTTTGTAAAATGGGTGAAGTTAATAATTTGTTAGAGAAATTTTTCGTAATTTTTTTTCAGTTTTGAAAGAATTGATTTGGCGACGTCTCGGCAAGACATCATTTTGGTTTCCTTCAGCAGGTTTCAACATATGTAAATGAAGATATTATTTAACTTAAGTGAAACTAAAAAAATAACTTTAAATAACTTTAGAATTGACCAGGTTTTTTAAATAAAAACCACAGCACTATGTTCTCGAATTTCCTGCTTTCAATCCAAGCTTGTCTTTACTTGATGGGTACGTGTTTTGTGACACACTGCAAGAATTCGTGACAAACACGTTACTTTTAAATATATAATAGATATGTGTTTCCTTCCACCAACCATCACATACAATTGTTACGCCTCAAAATAAACAAATAAATTGTCGTGGCAAAAATCCCATTTTCCGCGAGTAGCGAAAGTGTTTAAAACCTCGTGTGTTGTTTTGGCCGCTTGATACGCATCGGTTATTTCGTCTTAACAGCTTCGCCGCATTCAATGGCCAAACACTCGGCTCCGCGCTCGTCAACCAGATTACGTGACGGACGTGGTCGATCCATCGATAGCAGGAGCGAGCGTGTGTTGGCGCGCGGCTGTTGGGCCACTCGATGTGCCTTATCGCGATTTTCGCGGGCGCTGCTGACACGTCGATGTCGCTCGTGTGGCGTGGGAGGAAGTCGACCGCGATCAGGAGACTCGCAGGGTTCCCAGATGAGTCCCGACTGTGTAAAATATCTACGACTATGCACGTTTCATTAAAAAATTCTCGACGTAAAATGTCGATAATGTTTGATACCATCATTGAACTAAATTGAAAATTTATATATTTAAAATATTCAGGGTTTTCAGCGACAAAGAAATTTTTGCCTTCTACTCCAGCAAAGTTCGCTTTTTCTGCTTTAAATAAAAGGTTGTGGTCCCCAGATGTTTTATTGCTTTCTGTTATTAACCAGTTTTGAAATGTAAACAGTACATTTTAATATCTTAAAATTAATAGAATGAACACTTCTCTGCCTAGATTTGTTCATTACGCCATTCCGAAGACTATATCTAGTTGGTCTTAGTCATTTCCTTGTACGAATTGCAATCGATCTACCAAAATCAGTCGACGTTTCAAAGCGCAAGCAGATTTAGGAAGTGGCAGTAGCGTTTTTTTTTAAGTTGGAGAATGAAGAGTTTTTAAATGCAAATATTAGTGAGTGTATATCAACGCGATGTTCAGCAATCGTCTGATAGATGTATTCCTTTACCGAAAATGTCTAGTGATTGTAATTATTAGTGATGCATAACATTTTTGAGTTAAGGTGAACATCAGCTTATCCTATACAAACAGGTACAAATCTTGGTGAATATAAAACATTTCAATTATATTTTCAGAAACATATTTAATTCTGTTTTTAACGTTATTCTTTAGTCTATGAGAATTTCAGAACGACATGAAATAATATCTTTGGGACTTCTGTGATGTTTGGTGGAACAACAATTAAAAAGGTAGAATTCTCTTTTTAAGCTGAGACGTAAATATGATATTACATTTAATGACGTATTAATCTGTATATTTTTGTATATTTATTTAACCTATTACTAAATATTTGAAAAAATCTCAATCATTCTGTAGAAAACGTACCCAGCAGTGATCGTCTCATAATTAACCGTACCTGACCGGGAGGTTCTAGGGTTCGAGTCCCGACGGTGGCGAATTTTTTGACACTAGCTACATAGGTAGGTCGGATTCACCCGCTGACTGGAATAGAATTCTAGCGGCCGGCAGAGCTGGACAGTAGCTATGGGTGGTTTCCTACAAATACCAGGCGAATGCCGAAGTAGTACTCTAAAAATCGGGATACGGACCTCGCACGTGCTTTCCTTCCTCTTCCTTGCTCTATCCTCTCCCCTTACTTACACTCACATTACCGTGTACTACACTACCACATAAGTGAAGAGATCAGTCGGTAGCTTAGAGCACGTCCGGGCTTGGGCGGAGCTCCGCTGGGAGAGATGGTATGGGAGAGCATTCCAACTTAGCGCGCTTGCAGCTGGGCAGCTCGCAAGTGCAGAGACTGCAACCACCGGAACGCGAGCTCGGGGCGAGTCGGTCCATGAAGTCGCCTCCGGATTATTAGGAGCTGCGAGCATCGGAGTACATAGACTTGGTAGGTTGGTTGGTTGTTAGTGATTCCGGGCGCGTCAACTACTGAGCTCATTAGTCCCGTAAGTGTAGTGTCTGATTTTTCATTGCGAGGTGGCGGTGAATTTTCCCCGCTGGATGGTGAGATCCGGCGCCGGCCTACCATCCGCTAGCGGGGTTTCCCTCAACCAGGTACCTCCCACCAGAGGGGCACCGCCCCAGGCGGGAAAGCTCCCGACTGGCTCCCGACTGGATTCCCGGCATGTGTGCTAGTGCATGCGAATGGAAGTGTGTGTGTAAGGGGTAAGGATAGGACAAGGAAGAGGAAGGAAATTCCACGCGCGGTCCGTGGCCCGTTTGTTAGGGTACTGATCGCCTGGTGTTGATCGGAGAAACCAGGGAAAACTACCGATCAGAGCAGTCGGTAGAATTCTCCTCCAGTCAGCGACTGAATTCCACCTAGCTGACAAGCTGTCGAGACTGGAACCTAGGACCTCCCGGTCAGAGGCACTGCAGTGACATCAGCCACCTCTCCCGGTACATAGATTTGGTGTTGGGAGTGCGCGTTCGTGTAGAGTCATATTTCGGTCTAAGCTGTCTGTCTTCCTACGGCATTACTTTGTAGGAACTTGGTGATCGTGGCTACGGACTCGTGTATCCAGAGGCGTATCTAGGAATTGAGGCGCCCAAGGCAAGCATAGAATTTGCGCCCCTGACAGGGTACTTCTTGTGAGCTGCGCCCGAGGCACGTGCCGTATATGCCTCTGGGTACATCTAAAAAACCTTTTGTAAATTCATAACAAAAAGAATCAATAACATTTTAGAAGAAAATCAAACCCGAGAACAAGCAGGATTCCATACAGGTTACTTCACAATAGTCCATATTCACGTATTATTACAGCTTATAGAGAAAGTTCAAGAATACAATATGAAGCTGTACCTTCTCTTCATTGTCTTCAAAAACGTTTTCGATTCAACAGAACAGAAGGCAATTCTGGAAGTAATATATAATAAATAGTAAAGCAAAAGTGAGAACAGATTCAGAGGGACAAGAATTTTAACAACAAAGGGGAGTGAAACAAGGTGACACCATTTAAGAAAAATTATTTATAAGCATTTTAGAAATAATTTCTGCAAAATGAAAAATACATACGGCATAAACATCAATGGAGA
Organism: Teleogryllus oceanicus; assembly: GCA_964035755.1. Lineage (NCBI taxonomy): Eukaryota > Metazoa > Arthropoda > Insecta > Orthoptera > Gryllidae > Teleogryllus > Teleogryllus oceanicus. The sequence continues at coordinate 22,253,787 of CAXIVR010000013.1, forward strand.
AAAAATATCAAATTTATGATTTGCTGATGACCTAGTTCTTCTAACAAATCAGTCAAGGAATTACAAGAAATGCTAGATGACCTCCTCCAAAATAGCAAAGGAGTAGAATTAATAATTAATATTTAAAAGACAAAAACAATGACCAACTGTCCGACAATACCGATAAGAGCTTATGGTGAAAACATAGAATACGTAGTGAAGTACCAATATTTGGGCCACATTGTATCCTTTGAGATTCCCTCTCAATCCATAATAGAAAATAGAATATCACAAATGTGGAAAAATTCTGGTCTTCAAAATTTACATTATTGAACAACAGCTATACCCTAAAAATAAAGAGAGACATTATGAACACCTGTGTCCCAGCAGCATTATTATACGGTTTACAGACTTGATCACTAACGGAACAGGAGAAAAACGTGATAAAAATATGTCAAAGGAAGATGGAAAGAAAAAAATGAGGTATAATTCTAAAGGACAAAGTAAGAAAAGCTGACATTAGATAAAGAACAAGTCAAAAAGACATAGGTCAATTCACACTCTTTTGAAATGGAAATGGACAGGACATATACTAAGAATGAACACAAACAGATGGACGCACAACATTATGGTATTGGACTGAAGGACTGGCAATAGAAATATCAGAAGATATTTCTCGACAAAGTCGATAAAGAAAAAGATTATATAAATTAAAAGGTACAGTGCCACAAAAATATAGAGCACAACGAAAAGCGACCATGAGTGAAGTGATGATAAGTGACGTGATAACTGATAGTGAAGTGATGATAACCGATTAGTGAAATTATTGCTTATTTAGAACCTTACAATGTAGGAGGCCTTTGTCCCCCTAAGGGATGTGAATGGGCTAATAATAATAATAATAATAATAATAATAATAATAATAATAATAATAATAATAATAATAATAATATCTTCTTGTGACGACAACCGTGAGTGCACTTTCGCATTTTCTCAGTATATATTATAAACGGCATTGCAATTGGTAGGAGTTAGAAGTTAGAAATCGTAAACGTGGCCATAAACATTGGTTATAATTTAATTTTGGTATTTTCTGGACATAAAAGGACGTCCCTGGAGGAGGAAATTTCTCGCAAGCAGACGTGTAGGTCTGCACCGGATTTCATCATCCACCGGGAAGGAATACCTTACCTTTCCTGAGTAAATCATTTACGAGACCGACAGGATTAAAGACGAGACCAGTCGTGAGCTTAGAGCTTGTCCGGACTGTGGCGGTGTCCCGCCGGTGGGAGATACCTGGTTGAGGGGAAAAGCCGCAGGTAGGTCTGCGCTATCCCGCCATCCAGCGGGGAGAAGCTCCGCCACCTCCTGAAGGGAAAAGCACGCACTGCACTTACGTGACTAATGACCTTAGCAGTGGACGCGCCCGAAATCAGTAATCAATCAATCAATCCGGGTGGGGTGGGGGAATCTGCCAATGCGCGTGTGCGATCCAGCCGCCGCCGGGCTCTGCCCCTGGCTGCAGTGTGCGCGAGCTATGATGGCAAATTTTACTAAAACATCGCTACATCCATGTTTCTATACATCGCTAAAGGATTTTCGATGTCGATGAAAACATCCAAGAGAAAACATCGATGTTTTAATTATAGGCTAATAAAGTTTTTCCCCATTTTTAATTACAGTATGTAAAATGGACATATTTTAATGTTTGGTTACCAGTATGTTAGTAGTATGTTAATGAAAATTATTATAAAATGTAAGGAATAACATTAACAATAAAGAACATCGTGTTTTGGTATCGATTTCGTACATTCATAACACTAGCAGCTGTCAAACTTCCTCAGATTGTACAGCCGAAATGTGCAGCGTGATAAAGAGGATGACGCAAAACAACGATATTGATGTGTATTGCTGGTACTCGTATGTGCTTAAAACAATTTATTAAAAAGATATTTAAAAAAATATAAAAATTTAAAAAATCGATGTTTTGGCAACAAAATATCGAAATGTGAAGAAAACATCGAAGGCATAATATCGATGTTAATATATCGATGTTGTTTTGGCCTCCGCAGCGCGAGCGCGTTCGCTCGTGAGCCACGACCGTGCCAGCCGCGTGGCGTCTGATGGGATTTTAAGCGACTGCGATCTTTCATCTGCCCTCTCTCTCGCACGCCCGCCATTCGGCGCGCCTCTGCCCGGTGATGTACGCGCCCTGACGAGAGAGAAAGAAGGATGGTGCTACTGGATGGAGCAGCGCAGCGCTGTACTCGAAAATACGCGCTTTTTCTCTCATTTTACTTATTTGCTCGTGAGATATCACTCGTAAGATGCCAATGCAAGATGAAGAGAAAGATCCTCCGAATAACATTGTGCGATAGAATAAAAAATGATGAAATTTAGTAAACGATGAGAGCTAGTAGTTTGAAATTATGCATTCAGAAACAATATTTTATTACGAACCAACTTCCTTATTTCTTTATATGAAGATATTCCATATTAAAGTGAGGAATACTTAAAGAAGTGTGGAATGTTCCACACTCGTTCTCTTTCTATGTGCATATTATCATCCTGCAAACAATCTGTATTACTGTATCTTTTACTGAATCTGTAAAACTGAATAAAAATGTTACCTCACCTGAAGAACCCTGCAAAGATATGTGGTTTATTCCGTACTATATCCCTTGCTATGTAGAAGGATTTGTTTTGCTACTGCCTTCCTACTTTACATACTGCCATCCTAAGAGTTCTTGTTGATGTATATGAAACTACTATTTTATCAGGTGTTTTAATTTTGTTTTGCTCATTCTTCTCCAGAGAGTTCTTAATATGTCAATTCGTATAAGTATTATTGTTACTACTCCTTTCTTTTTTGCATATTATCATCTTGTAAACAACCTCTATTACTGTATCTTGTATTGAATCTGTAAACCTTGGATTAATCATGTATCTGTTTCTGTTGTAATGTATATTTTCGCAGTCGTTAATGACCTAGCTGTCGATGCCAGGTTAAATAAGAAAGAGTTAAGAATCTTTTTTTAACACTATTTTTCGGCAACTTTGGTTCAATTTCCATTGTGTGTATCAATACATGAAACATTGATATTGCCACACGTAGCCATTCACGGTTGGACCTCTTCCGTCCCGCCGTTTGGGGCAACTGAGATGTCATTCGACGCGTATCGGTCCACTGCCGGGGAGCATGCCACTTTCCTTAGCCATGCCATCTTTCGAGAACTTTATTTCATTAAAAAAAGACAGAAAAGATAGCTGAAAGGGGCAGATGCAGTCTTGGGGAAGGTGAAGCATGTGAGGAAATTATTATTTAGCCCTCTTCCGGTCCATCATTTGGGTCAAGCGAAATATGGTTCAACGCATCTCAATCTGCGGGTGAGTGACGGCTATTTTTTGTGCCCTTCTAATCTATTTTTTTAAAATTCAAATTAACAAAATAATATGAAAATATGTATAAACTGTTTAATGCGTCAGAATCGAAGCTGATGAACTTAATATGTCCCCCGGTTTTATTATTCCCATTAATATTAGCTTTGTTGAGGATTGAAAGGGAAGAAATAAATAAAACAACATTGTTATTAGCAACGTATTTATTGAAGAAGAGAGACACAGAGTCTAAAGGCAAAGTGTAGATAATAAAATCGATCATAGAGATTTTGTGGCTGTGGCGGCTGCTGCTGCGTACTGAAAAAAATGGCGTAAATATTGACAGCCCTGAAGGAACAGGACAGAGCAGTTCATTTGTTGTAAGTTGGCAATCATGGAAATCCATAGCATTCAAAGGACTTGGTAAAACGGCAATGAATTTGAGAATCTTATGAAAGGATTCGTGCCTTCTTAAACAGACTTACCTTGCAGATAATTTATTATTAAGGATCTATTTTACACATTAAAAGTATTCAAATTGTTTTTCGTTTGAACATTGACTAATTGAGAATTATAAAAATGTTGACAGCCAGAGAAATGGCGAAGATCAAAAATTTAAATGACAAGATACGTTTCAATGTACTTCTTTGAGAGAATGGGAAATAAATGATTATGTAAATAAATTAATATTATTAATTAAATTAAATATTATTAATTCACAAAATATCGATCGAAGTGAGAAAGTCGTGTGATGGCCGAACTCTTTCTACGTTTACTCCCATTTCACCAAAATATACATTGACGGTAAGAATAAAATGTTCACCATTAGTTAGAAGTCGTCACTGAGAATGTTGAAGAGACTAGTTGCCAACTTATTACGAACCATCTCCTTAAGCTCTAGCACCCTGTCTTCTACAACTACAACACTTTCCTATGCCACCACAGAAGCAGCGCAGCGTTGCCAAACATCACAAGCCGAATATCTACGTCCTACTCCGTGCATAGGCAACAGCGGTAGATGCAGAAGGAACCAAGCCAAAATTACCATCTAGAACACAAGCAACCGCTACAGATAATTCTTCAGAGCTGCCAACTAGTTAAGATTTTACTTTCCATCCAGAAGATGTAAAAAAGTAGATGAGCTAATCGCAGTTATTAAATTTAGACAAAATTAGCATCTTGCTATTAATTTTTACAGTTTAGACGTGCATCATATTTCGTGCAAATTTCTCTCTTGTTTTTAGAAACACTTTAATAGAAATGACTTCGTAAAAAACGTATTGGCACTGTAATTTCTCACTTAGGTAGCAAAGAATAGTTTATATTGCGGAAATTCTTGAAGCATACCAGAAACGAAAAAAATAAGGCAGTCTATCTGAATGGAAAGTAAAATGTTTTGGTAATATTTCGATTTTGGAATGGAAGTTTGTACTGAAATATCCTCAAAATATTATTTTCATAAGTTTTCCAGTTTAAAATGTTGTAAACGTCAGAAAAATAAGTGTTAGTGATTTGAGCATATTTGGTGTTCTGCAAATACTCTCCGATTTGAGAGAGTTAGGGCGGGGGTTAAGGACCCAGTCTTGGCGATTATCACGGAAGAAAATTACTGAAGATTTTCATACACGCAGTTCCTCGGTTACCCTTTCATAAACTGCGAAAATTTCAAAAAATCTCTAAGTTGTACATGAAATGGATTAGTACAGCTCGACCAAGATATTAACGTCCCGGATCGATAGAAAATATCTCATCAAATCTTACAGTTATTAGCAAATGTGGCTGAGTTCCAAAGAACTTACCATACCATCAGTGACGAGATTTCAGATCTATTGGGGAGGGCGACAATTTCGATTTCCAGAAAAAAATGAATATAAGGCTGAAATATAGAGAACTTAAATATTTTCGTATTTTTCCCAAATGAGTGGGGGCACCATTGTCTATTCCTGCCATCTCCTGCTCCCGCCAGTGCATTGACAAATGCACTCCTGAAATTAAATCCAAGAGTTATTTGAATTTTCTGGGTTTGTTGGCCGTGGTCCAACCTTTTGGACAAGTCTCCGTTAGACCAGGGCCTACAAACTCGGAAACATAAAATAATGTAGAAACCGGCCGTGAAAGCCTACATTGTATGTTAAATCCAGTAGTGGTTAATATACATATAAAATCCTCCAATAAGGGCGGTGTACTTAAAAAAATATCACTTTTTCTATCCGATTTTTCGTACCGCTCCTCCCTACCGGCAGCCTAAGAAGCTACGACTATTTTAGGAGGCATGTATGGATCACTGTTGTCGTGCAATCAACCGCGTATGTGCTACGTATTACATAACCTCTTTGATTTTATAATGTTTACACTTATTTTCAATATTTAGCGGAGTTTGGAACTCTGTTGGAAGAAATTTAATTCGTGGAATAGTCCTATTAAATACCGCTCGTTCTTTGGAAATTCTCAGATAAATCCCCTCTTCGCTTCGCCAGTCGGGGATTTATCGTCAATTTCTAAAGCCCTCCAGGTATTACCTATGATAATTTATTCCAATAAGAGTTCGTCTAAAACGAGTTTCAATTAACACATTAGAATAGCTTTCATTTCCACGTTAGTATTGTTTCGTGACTCGTCATATACATATGCCTCTCATTTCCTCATAGGTCTATTATCATTTACCTCGTAATTAATATCACTATTATTTACTTGTTAGTTCGTCACTCGTGGGTTTCAATGAGCTCATCAGTCCACGGGATCTTAAAGCCCGATAATGCTCTTTTTTGAATAAAAATGAGGAAACTATGACCGAGAAGAAAAAGCTTTAGGCCTTGACACATGTCAAGGGATTCACTTTAATTTGGTTTATTTACGCTTTCAAAGAGGTGTAATTGGTAAGGAAAATATCCGTTCCATACTGAGTAGCACTTTATGGTGGAATGCAGTTAACTTCGCTAACGGGAGTTTCAGCTTATTAATTGTAATGACATAAAGTGTGCAGATGATTATTATGTCGTGGAAGTGGAGATTGTATTTCCCCTGTATATTGAACATTAAACCCAACTCATAAATAGTAATGGCATAGTGAGATGATGATTATCATGACGTGAAAGTGGAGACAAGATATTTTACCTGAATATAGAACATTATATTCCGTAAACAGAGCTTACGATAATTTTTTTCTACTTTGATTACATCCCTACCGTCTGGATCGCTTCTTTCCTGATCGAGCTGTATTACATAACGCTGCTTAATATATATTTCTTATACATTCACACAGAAAACGCGACATTTGAGACATCGTTTTATGGAAAATAATTCTGAAGGGAAGCATGTTTTGAGTTTCAAGTGAGGTAACATGAACCAACTACCTGATTTTCTCTACGATACGCCAAAACGGACGATTTCACAATGTGTTACATTCGTGCTGTAGCATTCAAATGTCACATAGGTAGTGCTTATGGGCGATATGTTTCAATGACACGTCACGGACCATCTGCTACGAGTATATAGAAAGATCAGATATGGCGTGTTGGCTGTCAGTACGGCAAAGTGACTTTGCTTAACACAGCAAGGAGATTTTTGTTGCTCGTGGACTGCATTTTTATGGGTTGTAAGCTACTGTCGAATTATTCAGTTGCCTCATAATTAATGTCGATGTATTGTGTTAACACTTCATATCAGTAAATGTGGACAGACTTCGTGATGCTATCATTGACTGAAATATTGGCGTACATAATTTAATGCATCTTAAATTGTAGAGATAATAACATTATCTGCGTTAGAAATCTGATACACCTGATAACAAAACGACATTATTTATGAAACATTACATGTAAATAACTCGAGACACAATGTACAATTAGAAAGAAAACGCCAGCAACGCTGAATAATTTTACGTCTTTAAAATTCGTGAAAGAGGTGGTGGAACAAGAAAAGAGAAGATGAGTCGAGGAATCTGCGTTGTAAAAAGGGAGACTTGGCGACTGGAAGAGGTTGTGTTTGCGCATGAATACAAGTTATAACTAGATCTCTTAGGAACACCAGATGTCAAGGAATACAAATATTCGGATGAAATTGTGCAAAAAGAAACATGTAGTATACACTTATACACCGTTCACTCTTTAATGAAACGTTCTTTGACATGGATTAGACGTAACCAGTAAAGATGACAGTCACTCGACCTTCCAGAGCCAAAATCATGACGGGGGCCATACTAGCGATGATGTGATATTCGATTGCATGTTTGGAATCGATAACGTCAAAATTTTGACCCTCAAATATATAAAACATGTCTTGTACATTTTTATCGCTTGTGCTTCCTTACTATACGTTACTAAACAGTCTTAAATGTTTTTTGGCAATAAATGAATAAAAAAACTCCATTGGCATCGACGCATGATTTAAACCATAGTAAACAAAATACGTTTATTTAAATTTATAATGTTTAATTTTATTTATTTTCAGTAGATATCACAAAAAATATATTCTGTTGATTTTTTTTTTGTAAGTAATGAACTGTTATAATTTGTGTTTATTTTTAATCATATTTTACTCATATAAAAAGTGTACGTTTTCTTCAATAACAGATTTACAGTGAAGCCGCCGTAAGCCTCCGATCCAAGGGCTTGCAATAATTAATTTTGTGCTTAACAGTAAAGGCAGACTTACATTCGGCATTCTCCGAGTAGCGAGCTACTGCTCGCCCAGTCCCGAGCAGCTAAAGTGCTCGGCGACTATTCGCTTTCTTTGATGTGTGCAAAAGACCGACACGCGGTGTGTAGGTTTGATTGATTTATTTTTTCGTGTTTCCGGGCACGTAAACTGCTTTGGTCATTAGTCCCGTTAGTATAGTGCATGTTTTTCTCGGGAGATGGTGGTGATCTTCCCTCGCCGGATGGCGAGATCCGGCGCCGACCTACCGTCGGCTAGTGGGGTTTCCCCCTAACCAGGACTCTCCCACCAGCAGGGCACCGCCCCAGCCGGGACAAGCTCTAAGCTCCCGACCGGTCTCCCGGGATATGTGGTACTGTAGTGCATGTTAGTGTGTGTGTATAAATGGAGAGGATAGGACAAGGAAAAGGAAGGAAAGATCGCGCGCGGTCCGTGGCCCGTTTGGTAGGGTGACATCAGTTGATGCACTGAGCTACCGCTCCCGGTCGGTGTGTAGGGCGAGCACCGAATATTCGTTACTCCGCAAATAGCAAGCAACTCATCCTCACTTCTCGGGATTCGGTGAATGGCCACTCGCTACTGACCGAATACCGAATGTGTGGAGCCGCGTTAATACATTATTTGGTATCGACACCAATACTGCAGTTCTGGAATTGATTCAACGTTATCGATTAACCAGAATCTGCAGAGGTACTGCTAATATTGGCCTCCCTCGATAACTCGTTGGTTAGCGTGCTCGCTTTGCACGGCGCAACCCCGGATTCGATTCCCGGCCGAGGCAAATCATTCCTGTGCACTTTCCTTACAAATATTCCAGTATCTATTGCCGTGTGAAGATGCGAAAGCACAACCTAAGGATATGAAGACTAGTATATACGGTGAAGTGATGTCTTGGTGCTAACCACACGAACCGGTTATCCCACGGCCGAGTGGCTAGGTCACTGCTGTTCGGTCAAGGTTCGTAGCGGACTGTCGAGCCTTAGAAAAACAACAACAGCTAATATTGGAAAAAGAACCATGCTCAATGTATTAGTTGTGCCGTAACCTATGTAATATAACAGAAGTTCATATAGAATGTCCGCAATGTAATGTTCGAAACATAAAGGTGGCTTCAAATTTAGAAGGTCGTGATATAATTAGAAAAATTCCAAAATCCCAGAATTTCGAGGCGGAAAAGAAAGTCAAACGAAACATACGGTCTGAGTAACGAAAGCAGATCCATTCGTCGCGCGTGAGAGATTTCTGGACTAACAAGAAGGCCAAATGTTGATTCCGCATGGTTCCAAGTGACCCATTTGCGAAGAAGAAGGAGAAAGGTGGTTCCACACATTTAGCATTCGGCGAGACGCTTATGGTCGTTCGAAAGGCGGCTCCAATCATACGGCATTCTCCTGGTTGCGAGTGGCTGCTCGCCCATTCCCAAGCAGCTGATGTGCTCGGCGAATGTTCTCTTCCTTCGATGTGTGCAAAAGACCGACGCGCATTGGATATGGCGAGCACCGAATGATCGTCGCTCGGCGAATAGCAAGCAACTCATCCACACTACTCGGGATTCGGCGAGCAGTTGTTCGCTACTCGCCGAATACCGCGTGGGTGGAGTCGCCTTATTGTTTGGTTTGCTTGCTATTTTCCGAGCGCCAAACATTCGATGCTACCCTTCCGTAGAGTTGAGGTCTTTTGAGGCGGCTCCACACCTTTGGGATTTTGCGAAAAGCCAGCGCTCGCTCACCTAACCCCAAGTGGTCTGGATGGCTTGCTTGCTGTTTGCCGAGCGCCAACATTCCCTGCCCGCACTACGCGCAGCGTGTCGGACTTTTGAGGCGGTTCCTCACAATCGGTGTGAGGGACATGGCTCATCAAATACCTATTGTTGGAAATGGTTTTTTGCTATTGGCTGGATGCCAGACATTCGGATCACAGCGTTGCAATGTTGTTGAACTACATTACAAGCAGTCACACTGGTGACGCGTTCTAATATAACACTTGTCGCTTAACACTTAACGTGACATTTACAATTGTCGCTATCCCGTGGAATGAGGAAACACGATCTGTTCGGCCCGTGTGAGTTGACATGATCAACGACTTCCGGTTGCCATGCGATTTGTCAAAGACGTGCAATTAAGAGTGAACGGAATATATGACCACACGATTATTGTAGAGAATCTTCTCACCACTCTTGGGGCCTTCTTTTTTAAAACATTTTTACAAAAGCTTGTCTGGACGATGACTCGCATATATCATAACAATACCTTACTGGAAAATATTCACATTACTTGAATGTGTCTATTCTCATTTGTACAATGCTTTAGACATAAATAATCAACGAGCAAAGAAACAAAAATATATTTTTTAACTTTCGAAAAGCTTTTCCATTATTTGTATTTTTTCTCTTAATAACTACCTTTATGGAATATTTTTTGTTTCCCCTTTCACATCTTTGAGAAATTAAGTTTTTCCAAACACTAGCTTTGTAGCCCTATTTTATTTTGCACATTATCTTTTCTTCTTGATCACTTCTTGCCTTATGCTGTTCAGAACATTTCAAAATATTATTATTTTTAAAATGTAGCGACTACGAGCTTGAAAATGAGTGCGAAATGCTTTCAAAAAGACGAAATATGTTATAGAGCTTTGCGATACGGACTTTATCTACAAGGTATATGGCTAACAATTGCATGAATATATGATCTATACGATGCATATGATAGATACTATGATATTAATACTACATATCATTTTCGTCTTATAGAATACACTTTACACTGCACTTCCAATGTTTTACGTCGATAATGTTGTAACAAAATGATACATCTATGCATTTGGATGACAAAAGCATACAAAAAGATTAAGTTGTAACGTTTTTCTACTTATGTTACCCCTCATGTGTGGTAACCATGTAAAATCACAACATATTTTCGTACGATTCTGATAACAACGAAGTTAATGTGTTGAGAAAATTATATGTAAATATTAAAATCATTTCTTAGCGTCTATGTAGATTGTTTGCTATATTAGCAGGAGGATATTCTGTAAAGGAACATGTAATAGCAGGCCAAAATTTGGTTTGAATTGAAATTTTGCTACTTTATGAGCACGATGTTTTGCTCAATGAACCATTTCCACCCTTCGGAAACTTATTAATATCCAAAATTATTGAAGATATCGAGTTGTATGAAACGTTATTAATTTATTGGTTAAAATATTAACACAAATTATCGCGTTCAAAAGCATACCGGTAATTTGTTAGAGGCTGCAATTTGATATTTTGAGGCCATAAATGACTTGAAGTCCCGACTATATATATTTTACTCTGCAAAAAAATTTAACATATTTTTCATTTTACCCTGCGGCTTTTTTGTGCACTTTCGTATAATTTATGCATTTCAACTTGTATTCTAAAGCCTTTAAAATAAATCTCCCCTCTCTGCACGTTCCATGAGATATTTCGAGGTTCAGTCGTAATTATATTGGCAACGTGATAAATTGGAATGATTGCGTAAAAACATCCTATTTATTATGCATATATCTAGAAGAGAAGACAATATTTAAACCATATTTTTTGCCAAAGTATGAAATAAGTTTCGTAGTAGCCTAATTAGAAGATCTTAATGCCATTTAGAACGAGATGTGCATGTTGAAGAGTACTGTCTCAAAAGCTGGTGGAAACATTTAAAAGTATTCGCACCGTTTATAATATTCCATTTCACATACGTTCATGAAAAATAAATATTTTTATTATTTTCAGTATTGTAGAAATACTTTGAAGATACTTTTAATACACAAAGATGAAGTGAACAAATTAGAATAAAAATGTAGAACCAATGATAAAACTCTTTAAAACGATATTGATAATTTTTGTGAATAAAAAAAGAAAAAGCTTGTATAAAATGTTTTTGTAAACAGAAGAGTGAGATTTGAAATATCTCAGAGTACTTGATGTGATACAGAAGTATATGAAAGAAAGAGAACACTTTCTTTTTGAATTAACCACATTTACTGTAAATGCTAATACACTCTTCAAAAATAACACGTATTTTCTTGTTTTACTTTTTCATTGTATATTAACAGAAAAGAAAGCTTCAAATTTCTTGTTTAGACTGAACCTCGAGATTTTCGTTACTGTTTGTGCTATTTGACGCCAAACTGACTCGAACAATATTTTTAAGTTTACAGCTTTCGAGGAGAACGAAATGTGATCTGGCCAGTCTCAAACGAATCATTCAGACGACAACCTATCTGGTCATGTTATTTTGTACAAACCACAATACTGTTATTAAAAATAAGAAAGTGTGATGTGTGCGATCTGACAATCTAGGAGGGACCTATGGTCTATTCAATTGAAAAATTAGCTTTGTTCAGCCCGCTTTACACTGTCAGATTTCATTCAGATTCTGTACAGAAAGTGTAGGAAAACTTTACGAGATTTACGATAGAAAACGTTATTTATATACAGAAATTGTATGTACCACACAGTATCTCTTCACATGGCCAGTTTTCTTTCTGTAAAGTTTTGTAATGAGAATGTCTGATCTCCCCACTGAGCTTTCAAAAACAAAAGAGAAGGGAGGGTCACAAGAAAGGTGATCATGAGATGTCGCTAATATGGGACTCACGTTTTCAGCACATACATATTAAAGTAAGAGAATTGCGAAAAGCGAAATTTAAAAACGTCCTAAGAGCCAGAGTGGCGTCGCAAAAGAGAAGAGTTTCTCTGTGCGGTGGGGACAAGTATATGTGCTGTGTTTTTCTGCTTTGAATCAAAGCAAATCAGATCTTGTGAAGGGAGCTCTAAGAAATTTCGGAGAGCCTGCATGACGTCACTCGAGAGGAGAGGACACTCTCTCTACGTTACATGTATCTGTTCTGTACTTAGTTTCCTATTGAATCATACCAAAACGGATCGTGTTAAGAGAATTTTAACAAATTTCCCAGAACCAGCGTGACGTCACGCGAGAGGAGAGGACATTCTCTCTTCGTCGGCGGTGGCGGCGAGTGATGAGGCGAAGTGGCGAGCGCGGCGGCGGTGCTGCGGGGGGACGGACGGCGGTGACGGCGGCGACGACGACGACGAAGACGACGGCGGCGGCGACGGCGGCGGGCGGCAAGAGTAAAGCGAGGCGCGGACGCCTTTGAACACAGCAGAAGAGTGGCGGCTACGGCAACAGCGCGGCGGCGGCGGCGGCGGCGGAGACAGTCAATAGCCCTGCAAAGCATCAATAAAATCAGGATAGGTTCTTCAGAATATTAATAGATTTTACAGAATGTCTCAGAATTGTGCGATTTAGAAGATACTAATTAATCTAGATAATGTGTTTTTTATTTATTTAAAACTATTCAACACTTGTATGGTACTTGGTGTCTTCATAACCCACTATACAAGATGCTTTTCAGAATAAATGTTACAATTTCCTAGGGCACGTTGGGCGAAGTTGGTCACTTTTTGCCAGTGGGCCTGTGGAAAAATCTCATGAATCAAAGCTGTGTATGTGGCATTTGACCATGATTGGTGAACGACTTATCCGACACTGTTTGCTGTGCACTGTGTTTGGCGGGTGCAGTTTGACTGCGTCAAAACGCTACCTGTTGAACACTAGCGTAGGATAAGTTGTCTACTTGTCAGGGCCAAATGACAGGTGTAAAGTCCTTGTTTATTTCTCACCACATGATCAGTCCCAAAAATGATCTTCTTTGTTACGTTGTGATCTTAACGTATAGAAAATATGGGTTGAAGAATAGTAAAGTGGTCTGTAAACAGGGACAAGCTGATATGTTTCCGTGAATAATTTGATAGTGGCCAGATGGACGTCTGAAGGTTCGTATACTTGCAAACTTCAGTGCAGTGTGGATTGCCTACCAATGAGGATCTGGGAGGTCAAAAATGTAATATTATATTTCCCACCGATTGTTGCGTGGGGATTATATTTACTGCCCCCTTTATGTCTTAGAGGATTGTAACATTTATTTTGAATTATCTGAATATGTCAAATATTTCATAAACTATCTTAATGAAAATTTTAACAGTAAATATAAACTAATTTCTAAACATATTCTATAATCTTCTATAAACTACGAAAATGACAGCAGTGAGGTGGGTGATACGGAGTATTTTCCTAGGCAAAGCTATTTTGATATACGTTAATATTCTTTGATTTAAGGATCTATATTAGTGACAGCTTCATGACTTAAAATGAACTGATTACAGATATTTCTATAATTATTTCGTGGTTATAGGTAACATTTTTGCCTCTAGTTGTTTGAATATGTTGATGAGTGAATAGGTTTGTGTATACATACGTGACGGTATGAGTTTATGCTTATGTGGAGTACGTAAGTTACTTATGTGTACATATATTTATTCGCATTTGAATATATATGTAAATGCCATCTGAATGTGCTAGAGAGGGGAAAAAGGATAATTTATTGTATTTTTAGTTTTTTTATTTGTAATTGTATATAGTTTCATGTTTCTATATTCTGCCCCCAAGCAACACCAGCCCAATTGTAGAATAAAGGTTCTATCTATATGCCTATTTATCGTCTCCTATATTATTTCAGAGGTATAGATACATTTTGCGGCTCTCACACCATTCTTTGTAAACGTAACCATTCTTTATAAACGAAGTCTCTAAAGAAAGATAATTTCACGGAGACAGGACGAACTGTACTTCGAAAAAAAATGCATCTAAATATTTAAGTCAAATGCAACCCACATCACTCAACAGCAATTTTTGAATCTATATCATTAAGTAACTCTTAAACAAAGCATTCTACGGACTTAAAAACTAAAATTTTGAGTTGCAAGGCCTCAAAGAAATATTCCGCACGCAGTAATCTAAAGTATGGATCTTCTTGAGCATTCTATTACATTTTTGCTGGTCCGGCGCTTCTCGAATTCCAGAATCTACAACTGTATGTGACATTAAACTAATTACTTGATATTCTACGCGATTGAATTATACGGGTGTACATCTCTGCTCCGTAATAACGTTGAATAGGAATAGTTTGCATTGACAAGGGTGTGTTGTATTGTTATCATTTACAAGGAGCCATATAGAACAAGTGACCGAGGATAACAGGGACTTGAAGAAAAAGATATATTACAGGCTTAATATGAAATGGGAAAATAGGGAAGAGGGTGGGTGCATGCGAGAGTGGTCGCACGGGTGTGCTAGTTGTACGTATATTCTGTGAGTAATCTGCGTACCCTGTCAAGGTGGTGCGCCTGCTGCGCCCACGGAGAGGGCGGCGCGGCGGCGGCCGGGCGGCGGCGCTCAGAGGCTCGTCTCCATGTTGAGCCGCGCGCGGGTCAGTCGCACCTGCGCAGCACACCAAACGCTGCGGGTCCCCGTTCTTCCAGGCAACAAGTGCCCACTAGCCCGCCTACTGTCAGAACCTGCTAATTCAGCGCTAAATGGAAACGTCACTGTGATTCTTAAAGAAGAAATACGTTTTTTAAATCGACCTAACGAATCGAGACCAACTTTTACTTACTCTCTTTGTAATTTAATTACATTAAAGAGCTCAAATTAAGGTAAAAAATAATGTACAAATGTGATGTTTAATTTATTTCAAGAATAAAGTGGTTACAAATCCACGACTTTTCTATCGATACATTCATACCGTGCTTTCTTTCGATACACTCAATACACTGATACCTCTGCTTACATACATATAAGTGTACTCATTACATAAAATATTCTCCAAATGAAAATTAATGATTTACATTTATTGCTTTCCGATGCAAAGTTTACTTCGACGTAAAAAAAATTAAAGTCATATTTAATCTTAATAAAAACATATTTCATCTTAGAAAACAAACTAAAAACCAATTTATTTAGATAGAAAAGGGTGGCATTCACATACAAATTAATCAGAATATGCGAGTTTCTTCGTTTTTGCTTTTCATCCACATTCGATAAAGCATTCCTACAACCATCATGTAGCAAGGAACTATACGACTCAACATTTTCCAGAAATCGACAAGAAAGACAATGAAATAAAAAGAAATCAAGCATAACACAAATACCTACAGAGCACTGTACGAGTTTTTAACAGGTTCTGTCACTAGACGGAATCAGCGTTTCTCCATGTATCGCGCAGTGTTCTGTATTGTCTCTATAGTATTTGCCAACAGTCACGCGAGACGCCGTCAGTTGGCAGCCTTGCTTCCGAAGGAACCGTCGGGCACAGCGGAAAGTAAGCGGACGTAGAGGATGAAAGAGTGCGCCGAAAAAATAAATAAATGAAAAAACGCTGAGGGGGAGTGGGGTGCCTTCAAGACGCAAGGGCGACAACGATGTCCATCCGGCCTCCTTGGCACTGATGGCACTGAGGCGCTGATGATGCTCACGTGACCGCCAAAATTTATGCGAGCACAGCAGACGCCCAGACATTGCTTTCTTACGTTTGACACGTTGCATTCTTACGCGTGGTCGCACAGTGCTCACGGAGGAATCACAAAATGGAGGAGGACAGACGAAGACAAAATACGGGAGGGCGGAGAGGTGCAAAAAATCTATTGAGTACGGTGTGAATAGAAAATAAGAACGGAGACAGGTAAAAATGGAGGATGACAAAGGGAGAAAAAGGGGGGGGGCAGGACCAAAGTCGAAGAACAGAAGACAAAAGAGAGGAGATGGAGGAACCCACAATTGAAGAAAGGCGAAGGCAGATACGAAATGTACGAGGACGAAGGAAAACAAAAGATGGAAGAAAGGAGCCACAGGATAGAAGAAGAGGGAAGGACACTACGGGGACTCGAACCCTAATTTCTAAATGTAGGAAGCACACCTGCTGCACGTCGGCGACGATGGCGCTGGAAGTAGAAGGCTCGGAGCGCCGGTGAGGCCGCGCCATGAACAGCGACGACGCGCCGGCGGCGGCGGCGTTGGCGGCGGCGGCGGCGGTGGCGGAGGCGGCAGCGGCGGCCGCGGCTACTGCGCTGCTCGCCCCCGCCCCCGCTCCGGGTCCTGGGCCCAGCCCCGCGGCGCGTCGACAGAGCTCGCCCCGCTCCGTCAGCGACCTGCAAGAAGGTTTTCCTCGCGCGTTAAACATGATTGAACCTTCTTCTGTGAATTGTTACGAATTTGAAATTGAAAGATTGGGGAAAATAGCAGTCTTTCTTACAGTTCATGTGTTTTACAGGACAAACAGAAACGCTACACGTTACTTCTCATGAATTTTACTAGTAGGCTGGCAACATACACCGTAAATACATGATTATGTTTCGATTGGTATCGTATACTGTAAGTACTCTTAGGTTGAATTACAAATCAAATGAGACTGCATTAAATGCATAAAATGAAATTAATATTTTAAATTCATTTTATTGCTATAGAAAAATATCTATTCTACGTAGTATTATGCAAAAAAGAAGCATATGATGAGTATAATAATATAAATAAAAACAAAGATAATGAAATGATAAAGAAAAAACACTCCAAATCCCTTAAAATTCGTCCGTTTCCCAACGCAAGGAGAGTTTCCCAACGGGGTCGGCAGCGACTCACTGGGGGTAGACGCAGTTTTAAAGGATGATCGAAGGGGTACCGAATATGTACCAACGAATTATCTTTGTAATCAACGTTCTATTGATTATAAAAAATATAAATAAAATTAATTTTGGTTTTTGGTTTTATTTTTATAGAGAGAATTTTTTAGTCTATAATTTTTGATACCAAATTTTCATTTAAATAAATGAAAAAATACATTAATACAAATAAACTAGAAGAAGTTATTAATTGTTTTCTAATGCCAAGGTTCACATCATCTGATCATATTTGTTTACGTTGATAAAGGTTGAACATTTTATTAGTACAAAAATAATAAAACAAAACTAAGACTCTTTTTCAAAAATTTTGTTCAAATTCTTTGTATATGTAACTGGTGTCAAATAGTTAATGAGCAATTATTTGTGTTATGATTTTTTTATGTTATAATGTATTATTTTATATGTTGTATTATATATTATAGCCAAATGTGAAGGAGGGGGATGGAGCAAATCGTTCTTTTGAAACGTGTCGACGCAAGGAAAAGCGCGGGGAAGCGGTCATTGAGTCCCTGGGGTCGGTGAAATTTTAAAGCACGATCAGGGTGGAAATAGCTGAATATGCACCGACAAATGATGTGCGTGATCAAGATCGTATTGATTATACAATATAGAAATGAAATTATTAATTGTTTTCTTATAAAAACGTATATATTTATAAAACTGAAAAATTTTATATCAGAAAAATAATAAAACATAACCCTAAGGAACCCATTTTTTTTCAAAACTCTAATTCTTTGCGTATATAATTATCACCAAATCGTTTATGTGCAATTATTTCTGTTATGATTGTACATTGTATATATTGTAGCCAAATGCTAAGGATGTGGTTAGATTGATTGCTTCATTGCTAGTGATTCCGAACGCGAGTGATACCTTACCAGTGGTCATTAGTCCCGTATGTGTAGTGCGTGTTTTTGCTCGGGAGGTGGCAGTGGTCTTTCCCCGCTGAATGGCGAGATCCGGCGCCGACCTACCGTCGAGTAGCGGGATTTTTCTTAACCTGGTATCCCCATCAGCTGGGCAATCCCCAAGCCGGGACAAGTTCTAAGTCCCCAATCGGTCTTCCGGCATGTGTGGTAGTGTAGTGTATGTTAGTGTAAGTGTGTGTGTGTAGGGGGAGAGGATAGGACAAGGAAGAGGAAGGAAAGATCGCGCGCGGTCCGTGGCCCGTTTGGTAGTGTACTGCTCCGGCATTCGCCTGGTGTTGATCGGATAGACCACGGAAAACTTCCGATCAGAGCAGCCGGCCGCTAGAATTCTCCTGCAGAGAGCGACTGGATTCGACCAATTTGCAAGGCTAGTGTCTTAGGGGCGGAGTGAGTGACCTGCGCAGCCGGGAGAGCGCGGGCAGGCGCAGCGCGTCCTCGTAGGGCGGGGGGTCCTCGGTGGGCGTGGTGGCGGCGCGGCCGCCGCGCGGGTCCTCGGGCAGGCGCGGGGCCAGCGGCGCCGCGTAGATCAGCACCAGCCGCCCGGCCGTCGAGCTGCGCGACAGCGGCGAGCACGCGCCCTGCACGCACACACACACATCAGGGACAGAGACTTAGGTTGACAACAAGTGGCGCGACCATCTTTTAATGAAGACAGGTCAGTTTCTTTGATATAAAAACAAGGAAAGAAAAAAATGGTAAACCATTGCAGTAAAAGTGAATAAGCGCTACGACAAATAAAATGGGTAATTAACATTCCAAAGAGAAGAATTAAAATTGTATTTCAAATTCATTTCAACGTTACTAGTGATTGGATATAGGATTTGTATTGTTGCTTTTTATTTTATTTTGTTTCATCACCTTCCTCTAATTTTAATATCCAAATATGTTAGAGTAGCTTCTATTAAATTTCTCTCTTAAATTTCGAAGTTATTTCCATGTTCAGATTACATTCGGTTGCCCTCTCCACCGGAGATTGTTGAAGTTCTAGAACACTATTAACTGTTTTGACATTGAAGTTGCTTCAGGTTGCAGTTTCGCTTCCGTTACTTCACCCTTACGTCCAGGATGTATTCGTTGCTGAAGATTTCCCGGAGCTCTATTTCAGTGAGGTCGTTATAAAGACAGTTGCACCAATCCCGAAAGACTTTCTAGTTAATATGATCAAAACTCTTACCTCTAATTTGACGCAACTGAATTTAACTATCTTACAACTGAGTCTATTAATGTGAATTCTCATCCCAACTTTGACATTTTTGCAAAGCGTGATTCTTTGCATTTTCGTGTCTGCCGAGTTCGTTTTCCAGATGGCGCTGAAAAAGAAAAGAAAATTTGCTAGCTTAAAAAGAAAGTAGTATGACGAAAAGACCCCCTCGCGAATCTTAAAACCGGTAGCATTTCTCTAATCGCGAATGTTCGGAAGTCGCGAATTCGCGGATGTCGAGGGATTAGTGTATAACGTTTGCAACTAATTCGGATTGATTGATTAGGGTTATACGACGCATCAACTGATAAGTTCATTAGTTTCCTAAGTGTAGCGCATGTTTTTTATCACAGCAGGAGGCGGTGATCTTCACCCGATGAAGGGCATGACTCGGAGACGACCTTTCCGTCGTCTGGCGAGCTTTCCCCTATCCTGATATCTCCCACCTGCGGGGCACCGTCCCAGTCGGGACAAGCTCCAAGCTGTCGAGTGGTCTTCCGGCATGTGTGGTGGTGCATGTAAGTTTGTGTGTCCGTCTAAGTAAGGGGTGACGGTAAAATAAGGAAGGGTAAAGAATGATTGCGCGCAGCCCGTCGCACGTTCGTTAGTGTACTGCTCCGGCATTTGCCTGATCAGTAAGCTGCGGATATTTGCTAACTTTTCTTCTCAACTTTTAACTACTTTTTTCTTCAAAGGAAAACGCAAAATTTTAGGTTACTTTTTTTATTTTGAGGTGTTAGGTGTATTATATGCGAATTTTATAGTGTCTATAAATACCTATTTCACTAATAAATGCCTATTTTGTGTTTAAAAGACTAAATGTTGCCTATTCTCGTATTTATTGATACCAATGCAATTATCCTTAATAAAAAGTTTTAAAAATTGTAGTTTTTTGTTTTTATCCTGCAGATTAGATATAATTCGAACACTATCGATTAATCTATGTTCCGTTTTACTGTCACCACAATGAGTGTATTTCGTATAATGAAAAACGTGCAAAATAACTTGTGTTTTTTACTTCAAAGTTTTAAATTTTTTTTCAACATCTGCTCCAAATGTTTCTTAAAAATTTCTTCTCATATGCATCAAAGAACGGTATAAAAATTTGAGATGATTCCATTTTTTGTGAACACAGTATTTTTGAAAATTGCAAAAAGTTAATACTGCAAAAGTACAATATTGAATACAGGGATTTTTGTCTTAAATAAAATGCGTTCAAAAAATCAGATCGTAAAAAAGAACTACTACACATGTTCGCTTCAATTTTTTCCTGGTAATAACGAGTACAAGGGACACCTAAAAGAATGGCGTAGATCTTATTTGTGGTGTACTCTCTGAATTTTTTAAATTTGCAAATTTCGAAATATTTTTTAAATATAACGCGAGAAAGCATGTGCTGTTGAATCATCAATAGTTACAACTTTTGTGTAATGCATCGCGATTAAAACAAATCGAACAATATTTACGCTTTTGTTTAAATTAAATGTGAGAAAAAATCATAATGTGCAGTATTAGCATATCAGCTTGCAAGTAATGAAAAGCAAAAAGCGTGACTACTGCGATTCAGTCTTTTTTGTCCGCATTGCCCAACAATGAAAGAAAGGATTTCGACAATGTGTTGTCTGAACAATGATGAAAGCAAACATTCTATATTATGTTTACTTCAAAAAATTTCTTCACAAGAATATAAAAAATAAGGATAAGAAAAAAATATAGTGCACTTTTAAATGCCTATTTTACACTTTTAAATGCCTATTTTACAGTTTTAAATGCCTATTTGCCTGCCTATTTGTAAAGTTTTTCGTGTCTATAAATCCGTAGCTTAGTGATCAGTACCTGAGCAGTAACGTACGGGCGACTGACTGCACGTGATCTTTTCTTCCAACTACTCGTCCTATTCTCTTCCCTTAGACACACACATACACATACAATTATATCCATTCCATTAAACACACGTCACGTAGGGAACTTAGAGTTTACTCCGGCTGGTGCGGTGCCAGGGTTAGGCAACCTCCACAAGCTGGCGTGTAGGTCGACGCTGAATCTCACCATCTAGTGGGGAGAAGCACCCCCACCTCCTGAGAAAGCACTTTCTCTACAGTAACGGAGCTAACGCCCGCAGTGGATGACATCAATGAAGGAGCGACGCGTGCGAGGGAGGCGTCCTTGGCCTGCTGAAGCGAGGCCGGCCACGCCCCCTCGGCGCGCGGACCCCAGGGGGCGGGGCGGGGCGGGCCAGCGGATGCCGGAAGTGCCCGGCGGTTGGTCATTAAGCCACAGCCTGGCAGACCTCTCGGCCGATAATGCGTTGGAAGGTCCGGTGGCTCAGAAGCTTCAAGCGGAACGTACGCGGAGAGCAAGGCTGCGTATTTGAGTATTTAGCTTTCCTGCAGGCGTCAACGGCTATGGTCATTAGTCCCGTAAGTGTTGTGTGTGTTATCAACCGAGTTGAAGGTAATCTTTCTTATCTAGATTGTGAGATCCGGCACCGACATACTGTGACCGTCCGTTTTCCTGATTCTTCGAAAACGTGTCACATGAAACATAAGAGAGCGAGAGAAATGAGCAGTTCGAACGCACGCCAACGCGGAAGAATACGAAAGAATGCTAACTGAAAATTAGGTCAATAGAGATCGCCACAATAGATCGTGCGAGACCGGTAGTCAGACGAAAAAAACAGTTCTTTTCGAGGTCAGCAGCGGAACTGTGCAGACGTACCGACAATGACACGCCAGGGATTCGTATTGCAACGGACTTCAGATCAGCATCTTTTATAAAACTCTTGAGGAAAATAAGAAGAGGTAAATATCCTATTATAAATTAATTTGAACGTAATCTCGAGAGAAAGATAATAAGAGACGTTGTGCATTTATAATAGGAGAATGAAGGGAGAGGAGTTTTTGAACATGTGGCAGTAAATTAATAGTTGCATTCATTTCTTTTTTTTTCAGTTTTATTATTTGCTCTCTTAAATTTTGTGTGCTCGTATACAAGGTTGATATCTGGATTAATTCAACAATCTGAATATCCAGTTGGTTATTAACCGTCATAATTGGAAGTCAATTAAAATTTATATGCGAGTACGAAAGAATATTAACCTTGTACAAGACGGAGAACACGTTTCTGGTGGGCGACTGAATTTCGACCGGGAGAGCGAGCGGTTCTGCGGAGGGGTGCTACAGACTTCTCAACCCGAAGCTCCGACGCTTCAAGGCCACCAACACCAGAAGGCGCAAAGGATTTCCCGACGCGGCCAAGAAGCTAAAGTAAGGTCGTGCCAAATGAACAGTTTTTATATTGAAATGAGTAATTCATTTTTAAACGGAAAGCTTATTCTGAATTCTTTAAGGAGAAAGAGGGGAGAGTAAAGTATTTGCTATACTAAAAGATAAAGAAAGTAGAAGTACATTTGTTTCCTATCTCTAACACAAGAAGACAGAATCAATCTTTTCTTTTGAAAGGATTTGAAAATGTAAAATTGTAAATTAGTGAATAAGAATCTGAGTAAGAGACGAATTTTTAGAGAGAGAGAGAGAGAGCGAGAGAGAGAGAGAGAGAGAGAGAGAGAGAGAGAGAGAGAGAGAGAGAGAGAGAGAGAGAGAGTATTTTACTTTAAAGCAGTGTTAATTCAGAATTGCTAGCTTTGATTCTCAATTTGTTTTTTCTGTATAAAGTAATCTTTTTTTAACGATTCTCAGTATTGCTGAAAGTGTGTTCATTGAAAGTTTGTGTTATAAATGAGAGCAAGAAGTTGTGTATTTAGTCATTAGAGTGTGTTGGGTCTTTTCTTCCAGCCAGTCATAGTTATTGTGTATTTGATTTTTTTGAGTGCCATTACATGTAATTGTCACAACAGCAACTTTTCTAGAATATACTAAAATAAGTGAAAAGTGATTCTAACTCGAGTTTTTAGTAATTTGCATCCAATCCAAAACGTTCTTCACGACCCTGACCCCCCTATTCTTCTGTTTTTTTAAAATTATTTGTGTCCACACTGGGACGTCTTACTGAGCTAGCTGACCATACGGCGAATTGTGTTCGCCACCCCCAAGACGTCTCAGGTCGGGTGCTGGCCTTACGGCTTGAAACCGACGTGTGGGTCGCAATACACGTCAGCTTGCGTGGTTTTCCCTAATCAGGTATCTCCCATCAGTAGAGCACCGCCCCAGACGAGACAAGCTCTAAGCCCACGACTGGTCACCAGACACGAATGGTCATGTAGTGCATGCCAGTATGAGTGTGTAAGTGAGGGGTGAGAATAGGGCAAGGAAGAGGAAGGAAAGATTGCGCGTGACTCGTTTACGGTTCGTTAGGGTACTTCTTCGGCATTCGCCTCGCAGGCTTGCATCCCACTTGCCCTTGAATGTTCTCTGTCGTATCGTGACTAGGAAAAAGAAAAGTGAAAAGATCCGTTTCGGATAAGGTGGCTCTTCAGTTCGACTAGATTGATTGGAAAATATCCAGTTTATTGAAAATCCTGGGAATGGTTTAGGCTGTGTTGTTGTTGTTCACAAGCGGACATGCATACAGATAGTCAGACACGTATAGAGAGACGGACAGTTGGACAGCAATGAATTTAAAACAACCGCCTTTTCCGTGTAAGGAAACTTATATTTCTGTAATATATATATTGTTTAGTATATTTATACTAAACAATTCTCTATATATAACAAAATAAATAATCATGCCAAATGCAACCTGCAGCACAAGGCAGCATTTTTTAAATCTATATCGTTAAATAAATCCTAAACGAAGCATTCTAGGGCATTACATTTTATAATTTTGAGGCCGAAACCCTCAAAGACAAGTTTCTCACACAGTTATCACAAGATGAGATCTTCTTGAACATTCTCTTACAGGAAGACGGAGAGAGAAAGGGAGAGGGAAGGAGAAAGATGGAAATGAAGGGCAGAACAATATTTGCCGGGTTCCGCTAGTACTATCTAAGTAGATTTTTGCAGCGTTACCCAACTTTCTGTAAACTATGTTGACTGTACTGTCCATAAATACTAGTAAAAAAGAAAGTAAAACTGGGTGAAATATTTAACATTTTAACTAACATTTATATAAAATTTATCTATTACAAAATTAAAATTACAAAATTAAAATTTCAATCTCCAACATAACATATTTTTAACGTAGCAGATAAAATGAATGGAAACTATTAAAATGTGGATTTTTCAAATGTCGACTTCAATACTATTCTAAATGAGGCTTCGTAAGATTTTGGGAGCTCCATCTTCAATTTTCTAGTGATAAATGATAATAATGGCATTGCTATTTCGTTTTAAAATAAACCCTTTGATATATTATCTCATCGACTGTCAAACACGGAGCTTATTCGATTCTTGAATACACTGACAACGATACCTGCCAACAAATAACGTCATTAAGGGTGTATATGGCGGAGCAGTGATTAATGAATGAAACATGAGCATGTTAGGAAAAATAAATGATGCACAAACAACAACGTACTAGAATAACGAGAAATGATCGGAAGTTCATTATATCAGTGTGTTATCGACAAATTAATCCACTTGTCATACCAATTTTTCATTTGAGTACATTTGCGATATTTCTCGGTGACATGATATTGAATTGAATTGAATTGAATTGAATTTGCCTTATTTTACGTGGCGAGACTCAGGCCATGAGGCCTGCTCTTCCGTCTGACCACGCAAATTTCGTTACGCTCCTTTCACCTATCATGGGAGAAAGAAGGTATTACTTGGGCGACGAAACAGGCGATTTGAATTTAGCTCAGAGGCGTCATTTAGGCTAAATGATACATTTTTTTGTTTACCGCGTACGGAAAGACACGACCAAAATCATTCTAACTCACAGCCATTAAAGATTATTTAATTTTTATGATATTGTATTCGTATTATATTTTCTCATTTTATGTAGGTTGTCATGTCTCAATCGATAGAGAGTCACAGATACGTCATATACTTCCGTCGACCACTTCTTCTTACAAGAAATGATAGTCGTTCTCAACAATGCAAATAAAAATGTGATAACAAGACTTCTGTCTTACAGGTGCACAACTTACATCAAGTCCCATCAACTTCTCCGCACACTAAGAATGATGACATGCATTAAATCATGCATGATGATACGCATGCCTACCAATCAGGTGTAAATGTCATATGTTTTACTTCGTTTGTTACCTTTCAGCAACATTCCGAACATTAATTTTTTCGAAATGAATACTTTCTGATTCCATTTTTCCAAATGCATTTTTTATAGCAACAATTCGAACATTATTTTTTTCGATTTGGATGATTTCCGATTACATGACATCCAATTTAGTTTTATCGCCGTGATATATCCGTTTGATTCACAATAACGTTCCGTGGAAAAAAAATCCTATTGCACGACAACTTCAATGAAAACTTACATGAACATGGTCTTGTAATAGTATTGGCGATAACAGAAAATCTGGAGATCCATTTCTAAAGCATTTCGTGGTTTGTTGATGGGTAATTTCAAGCATATTCCTACAGTTGTTTATGATAATGGGTTTAATTAAAAGGAACGATAGTCACACAAATAATGAAGTTCTAATTGCTCTACCATTGGTATTTAGTTCGCTAAATAACAAAGATTAAATTACTTATGCCGAAGTATGGCTCTCCGTTTTCTTGTTGTTTCTTTCATTTGACGCAAACTGTTTGTTCGGAAAGAAGCAGGCGGGAGGACTACAGGAGCAATATGATAACGCTAGATAAATCAGATACGCACATGGTGAAAACACTTCCTTTGGTACCCGACTATGACGTATCGAACTGATGGGGCGAGAAATATAAGCATGCCTCGATAAAAGTGGTTAACTGTACAAAATATAATTAAACCTATTGTTTTGACGTTTACTTAATATAAAAAAGAAAATAGACGCTGAAATTTCTTCGTGTCTCTGGAAATTAACACAATAAGTTCATGTATAAGTTAAAATTAATATGAATAAAATTTCTATGAACTAGAAGGGTAAGGAAAACTAAATATTTTTTTAGTATTCTGGAAAATTATAATCGGAATAGCGCTTTCGCAAAAAAGAAAATAAGAAGAATGACTTCGGAAAACTTCTCATCCGGGAACTTAAATTCATAAAATGTATAGCTTTATATTTATAACTTTGTTATAAAAAAAATCTTGACAAAATGTGATCATCTTCTGCGTGCCCTAGAACTTTGTAACACTCATTCCGAGGCCGCGTGCGGGTGGCTGGGACGGACCTGCGCGCCGTTGCGTCGCTCTCTGCAGCCGCCGCCGCCGCCGCCGGCCGACAGGGAGCGCGCCAGCAGAGGCTCCGTGGGGGCTGCGGCGGCGCCCGCTCCGTCGCCCTCCGCCTCGCCCTCGCCCTCCGACCCCGCCGCCATCGCCCCCGACGCCGCCTCCAGCAGCAGCTGCAGCTGCAACACACCACAAGTCCTTGGACCAGATCTGCACACGTTTATTCATTTACTTATGAGTTTATAAACATATTGTAGATATTATACATAATAATATATTTATGTAATATATTATATATTTGTATTTATTTATTTATTAATTAATTAAAAACCATAAATTAGATACCAATTAAACAACTCATCTGTGTGAGTATTAACTTGCGATGTTTCAATATTGAGCAGAGACGGCAGGTGCACCAACAAATTGGAGGTTGCAGCTCCATGACATGACGGAAATACAATTTCCAAAATAAAATGTAAACAATTCATGTAAATTTATTAAAACTAAATAATTATTGCTCCTGTTGTTTCTCTTAATATTTTAGAATAAATATTGGTTTTCTATGGAATTGTAGACAATGAAATATAAAATATTCGCATTAAATAACCAAATTAATGTGGAACCATTAATGTGATTATTGTCGTTTTGTAGCCCAGTTGAGATCACATCATGAGGTAAAAACTAAAGACACATTAATATTAATAGCTCCCACAATCCATATCTATGTCCGTGAATTCACAACTTCAACTGTTCAAAAACTACAGTAGGTGCTACTGTTACACCGAGAGCGCTGACACAGTGCATCAACTGATGTCACTGCAGTGTCTCTAATCGGGACGTCCTAGGTTCGAGTCCCGACGTCGGCAGGATTTACGACACCAGCTTTCCAGCTAGGCCGAATTCAGTCGCTGTCTGGAAGAGAATTCTAGCGGCCTGCTACTCCGATCGGTAGTTTTCCGTAGTTTCTCCGATCAACACCAGGCGAATGCCGGAGCAGTACCCAAACAAAAGGGCCACGGACCGCGGCGCGATCTTTCCTTCCTCTTCCTTATCCTATAACTATAGTCCTCCTAACTGTTTTATGACAACCTTCCTAGTATACGTACAAATAATTACAGATCATTATACTACGATTCTGGAGTGTCTTACTCGAGCCCCAGACAAATACTGTTCAAATCAAACACAAAACCAACTAGAGACTGATCAGAACAGAACCCGCCCAGAAGTCGATCCGAACCAACTAGACCCCGACCGGAACCCATCAGGCTCGAAGACCGAACGCGACTAGAAACAGAACAGAACCCGATCGCAACTCGATCAATCCTGGACCAGAAACCGATCCGCACCCGTCCAGAACGCGACCTGAATCCCATCTGATTCCGAAAAGAACCCGATCATCCGTACCAACCCGAACCCGACATAGAACTGAATGCGACACCTGCCCTCGGTCAGCTCATCACTCAGAACGGATGCACGGAATGCGAGGGTGGCGCCTGACCCAAAGAGCCAGGCGAGGCCGCGTCCGGCGGGCGCCGCATCGATCGACGCGCCCTCCGCCGGCGCGCCCGCTCACTACCTGCCCGGGGCCTCTGACGAGGGACAGCAGCCGTCGCCCGCGCGCACGGTGGCTCCAAGCGGTTACCTCGGACGCAGCGTTTGCGCTGCCTCGGACCGGTTGTCATTAGTTCATCAGTACTCCCGGAAGGGAAGTCTCGTAAGGGAATTATCGGAAGGGATTATCGGAAGGGATTACCGGTTCCCGGAAGGGATTATCGTGGGAGGTGACGGAGATCATTCCCCGCTGGATGGCGAGATCCGGTGCCGACCAACCAGTTGACTTGCAAGGTTTGCCTGGACCACATCTCCCACCAGCGGGGCACCACTCCCACCGGCATAAGCTCTAAGCTCCCGACTGATCTCCCGACAAGTGTAGTGCACGTGAGTGTACGTATGTGTAAGGCTAGGACAAGGAAGTGGAAAGAAAGATCGCACGCGATCCGTGACCCGTTTCTTAGGGTACTGCTCCTTCATTCACATAGTGTTAATCGGAGAAACCATGGAAAAATTCCGATCAGAGCACCCGGCTGCTAGAATTTTCCTCCAGACAGCGGCTGAACTCAACGTGGCTACGTAGCTAGTGCCGAAAATCCTGCCACCTATTGGACTCGAATCCTAGTCCACTCGGGAACTTTCCAGCCAAAGGCACTGCAGTGACATCAGTTAATGCTCTGAGCCACCAAAGGCAGTATGTACTCACAAACGGCTACCCCACGCGCCTGCATTTGTGCAACCAGGGTGCCCGCGCCGTCGCTTTGATGTCGGATCGGCCCACCGTGCATCGGGGGGTGGGGGTGGTCACGTGGAGAGCCGCAGTCAAGGCCCCCTCCCATGGCGCGCGCGCGATCTGTGGGGCGCTGGGGCGGGAGATTTGCGGCCGCACTCTGTGCGCGTTGCGTGACGCGGCGAGGGCTGCGCTGGCCATGCGTTGGACGGAAGGGTGTGTGTGTGTGTGTGTGGTCGAACGCGGATGGCGCCTCCCTTTGCGTCCCAATGAAGTGAAATCAAGGGGGATGAACGTTATTTACCTGTTCGGGAGCTTTCACTCTTCGATGTGGGATCAGGAAAATGGGTTGGAGGAAATGAATGGAATCAGGATGAAAATTGAGTAGATTGGGAAATGAGAACGGAATTACGTCGGGGGCATGTTCATAGAAGGAATCTCAATAAATGTTACAAACTTCTAGAGCATGGAGAAGGGTCGATAATGATAACGTTTTGACAATGAAAATGTAGTAGGAAATTTTGTATAATGAGTTACAGATGTGTCTTTTCCCCCTGTTGTTGAACAAACCCTAGTGCACATTGGTTGGTCACGTTCCGCTACAGTCCAGGTGTAGTTATGTTCCTGTCAAATATTTGCGCTTAAATGTTGAAAAGAGGCAAATCCCATATGCACAAATGCATATAACTTTGTTACATGCGGTTTTCTCCTGTTAGTTCATTGACCGAAAGTAATCATTTTATATCCTGTATATGCCTTAGATGATAGGTCATAACTTTTGTTTTAGAAATATTAATCGTTAGACCTGCTTTGCGGCTCGTCCTTGCTTTGCGGCTCGGCTCTTTAAAAAAAGAGGTACAAAAGAAATAAATCGTAGAATATCGCTAGCATGGAAGAAGGTTTGGAGTCTGGCTTTTATCCTCCTTCATAAAAAACTAAAGATCAACATCAAACGGGAAGTAATGAACACTTGTGTACTATCGGTTTTATTGTATGGATCACAGACGTGGTCACTAACGCAAAATCAGAAGGATATGCTGAGAATATGTCAACGTAAGATGGAAAGAAAGATGCTCTACATTTCTATTAAAGATAGAATACGAAATTCGGTTATTAGAAGAAAAAGTGGCATTTTGGAAGTGGCAGACCAAGCAATGAGTATTGAATGGAAATGGGGTGGACACTTGATGAGGCTCGAGCACCAACGATGGACCCATGCTACAACAGTATGGGACCCGCGAGTGGGTTGGAGACGACAAGGCCGGCAGGAAACCAGATGGTCGGACTACTTCAAGAAGACAGTGGGTGTAGAGTGGACTAGAGTGGCGAAGGACCGTGAACAGTGGAAAAGAACAATAAACTTTTGAAACCTCCCTACCCTAATCAGGAGACTTATGCCCTACAAAGGGATGTATAGACTTAATAATAATAATAATAATAATAATAATGATAATAATAATAATAAATGTGTATGTTTTAGTTTGCTTTTGTGGTATATTTAGTGTGAAAATCGGTCCGAAATAATGACCAAACGAAAGACTGAAATTAGTGGAAGAGTTTAAGGCAAATAGAAAAATTTTCATTTATGTAAAATTGTGTAATTAAGTGTAATCTTATATTGTGTAATCTACTTTTGTGTGGTTTCAATTTCTTTTGTGTAACTTTATACAATTTCATTTTACATAATATTGTGTGTAAACATGTAAGCCAACTTTCACCCTGATGAAGCAGATGGCCTTTGCCCTTAAAGGGATATTGCAGGCTCTATAATAATAATATGTCTTAGAAATTTGTAACATGTGATCTGAGGCAGCATGTTCTGTCGCGAAGGTACTACGTAGCTGACATTCCAGATATCGGTTCTGTAATTGGCGATGATCTGACCCGATCTGGCATAGTTCAGAAATATACTCTTCTTATTTGTAGTATTATAATGCCAGAACTGCCAATAACTTTGCAAGTCTTTACTTTTTGCCCCAGAAATCATACATGAAAGTTTTTATTTTTAAAATATTACAAGCAATTTATTTAGAATTTAATAAAATAATGCAAAAACGTTGTTTAAAATGGTTAACTAATAAGACGTTCATATATTGATGTACGTATGTACTCTGGCACTACGGTCTCGTCGGATTGTGCCTCTGCCACGGCATCCCCGCCCGACGGCCATGGACTCAGAGATCTGAGGTGTGCTGTGGTAAGCAAGTTGTAACCCCTTACGTGATCTTTTTTGCAATCTTTTCCGGCGAGAAGGCTTCATTCCCAACCAGTTACATCAATTGGAACATGACAGTGAAAACAGTTTAATATTTACCTTTTTATTTATTTGTTTATTTATTTATTTATTTATTTATTTATTTATTTATTTATTTATTTATTTATTTATTTATTTATTTATTTATTTATTTATTTATTTATTTATTTATTTATTTATTTATTTATTTATTTATTTATTTATTTATTTATTTATTTATGAATGTTTGTATTTATTTATTACGGTTACCTGCAGCTCCGCGGGCGCGGGCGTGGGCGGCGCGGGGGGCTGCGGGGGCAGCATGAGCAGCGCCTCCGAGTAGCTGGGCACGACGGCGCAGTTGTCGCGGATGGTCCAGTCGAGGTCGGCGCTGTCGATGGTGGAGCCCGCGACAGCGCCCGCCCCGCCGCCCCCGCCGCGCCGCTCGCGCCGCCGCCCGCGGCCCCGCTGCCCGTCGCCGCGCTGGCCGGCAGCGGCCCCACGCTGGGCGCCACCGACGTGGGCGTGATGCTGCTGGGCGGCTCGTAGTTCACCCCGAACAGCTTCGTCACCTGCGGAAGAGACACGCAAGAAAGCGCGTGTGGACTCCACAGTTAATGCGGTCAGGACGCGAACTTGGTGTTACATCGTGTGGGATGTGTCATGTGCGTAAGCGGCGGCACGATGACCTCACAGGCCCCACGTTGGGCGCCACAGAAGATGACGTGACATTGCTGGCTGGCCTTAAGTTAACACCGAACAGATTTGTCCGCAGTATACAACGAAGTATACACCATATACATCAAAACATCACTTGTGATAACTGATAATACGCTAAATACGTCGGAATACGTCTCACTTAGTACTGTCAGGTCGCGAAATGTGCGTTACATAATGTACGAGCAATTGTGTTCGTACGTGACGCTGAGATAACCGACCAGACTCCACGTTGGGCGCCACCAAAGTTACGTGTCACTGGTAAGAGGCTTGCCCAACGCATTTTGTTGTCTTTCCGTAATAATATTGTATCATAAAAAATGTTTTGTAGAGGAGAGCAGGTTTTTTCCAGCGACTTCATTTGCTTTCTCTTAATCGACAATATTCAGGTTATTTGAAAAAAAAAATGTCTGTTTTTAATTTATGAAAATGGAACTCTATCTTTAGTATGTTTGCAAACTTAAACAAAGAATCACTAGATTAGTTTATTAGCGAACAAATGTTCATGTGCGAGACAAAGACGTGGGCGTACCTGGTAATGCACGTACGCGGTGTTGTACTCGACGAGCAGCCGCAGGGGCCAGCTGAGCAGCAGGCAGGACGACAGCCAGAAGACGAGCGGCGACGTGAACCACGGCGGGCGCGAGGGGTCGGCGAGGGCGGTGGCCGTCTCGCGGAAGGGGCTGGCGAGCCGCACGCCCACGCGCACGCCCAGGTCGAGGCACGCGCCGCCCGCGCCGCCCAGCCCGCCGCCCGCGCCGCCCAGGCTGCAGCGCGCGCCGGGCGCCGGCGTCAGGTCCATGCCCTCGTGCATCTCCAGGTAGTCGTCGCGCCGCTCGTACTCGCGGAAGAAGCGCGCGCGCTGCTCCTCGAACTCCGCCGCCGCCTCCACGTTGGCGAACGCGAAGCCTCCAACAAGGAACAGCCCGCCTCAGACTCGTGAAAACTCGCGACTACAGGTGTCTCAGAATGAATGTTACAAACTTCTAGGGAATATAGGATGGAAAATGATGACATTTTGCCAAGGAACGTGAAATAGAAAATTCTACATTAAACCCTCTCAGACTGATGCAAACTCGCGTAAACTTCAAATTACGTAGTATACTAAAATTATAATTAGGGAAGGTGAAACTAGGCAAAGGAAACATCGGACGATTGGTAAACGCGAAATCTTTAAAAGAGGACCAATTTCATACGTAAACTCGCAGATACAAGTATCTTAGAATAAATGTTTCAAACATCTAGAGCAAGGAGAAGAGTCGAAAATGGTCACATTTTGCAAACGAACATGAAGTGGGAAATTTCTTATAACGATACTATTCATACTCTTGCTGATCAAAATTTGCGAAAACATCAAATACCTTAGTTTATTAAATTTGTAACATGGGGAGATCTATCGTACTCGCGGAAGAAGCGCGCGGGCTGGTCCTCGAACTCTGCTTGCTGAATAACATTGCTTTTCAAGGCTTACCTTTCTGGCCTTTTGAATTATAAACTAGTAATGAGTGCTGTAAATATTCACCTACTTGTAGCACAGAATGACTGTATTTTAAATTAATTCTAACGTTTAATTATTTCAGGACGAAACTTTTGCTTGACGAATTTTGGTCTTTTGATAGGATGCATTCAATATGGAAGTCGCTTTAGTACACATTTCTGAAAAATTAATCATGCTGAAAATGTTCACGTTTGTAAAGAAATCGTTTCGAAATCGTCAAGAGAAAGAAATGGCTAATATAATTTTAAACATAAAATTGGAGTAAACCGTTGTCGATTTATTAGTTCACGTTAATGAAATCGAAGCCCGTAATTGGGAAATTCACATCAACGATTTGGATTTCGGTGCGTACTGGTTATTCACATCATCACTCGTGGGTATGCAACCATAATAATACAGCACATAGCTGTTTTGCGGGTTGCGTTTGAAAGATTGCTATTGATCGTTTGCTGTCGAAGAGGAATCGTGAACACAAAGCTGCTCCTAATTGAAGGATAATAGGGTAAAGTTTGAGACAACGTCCCTGCGTCAAACTGAATTATAACATCAGTAATAGAGATGGCGCTGGCACCGAAACTTAATGTGTTGCTCTGGCAAAGGTGTTTATTTTAAGTAACAATTATTAGTAAGGCCGGAAGGGCTACGTATAAGGGGAAGCGAATTCAGATCGATGAGGAGAATATATAGAGCAAATTGATGGGAGAATAAGACATGCAAAGAGGAAATATATAATGTAGTACGATTATAAAGACAGTTAGGCTTTCCTAGTGACCATTAACAAAAGCTGTTCTGTGAACCACATTTGGAGAAGTGAATCTTGATGGTGAGAAGGGGTGAAAAATACGGGGGAAAGAAAAGTGAAGGAGTCCTAGCGAGACCGATTGTCACTTTAATGGTGACTGCTTCACCTTTGGGGAAAAGCACATTGGTGAAGTGATGGCGCGTGCAGTTCACCTTTGGAGACGTGTTGGTGTTGGTAAAGGATTTAGCTTAGTTTTTGAGAAGTGCACCTCAGTGAAAGCGTAGGTGTGTGACTCATCTTTGGATAAACTTACCTTGGGGAGGGATATGATTGTGGGTCACCATTGCAGCCGCGCACCTTGGTGATGGAATAGTTTAGGGGGTTCACGTTTTGGAAGTGCACCTGATGATAGCCTAGGATGTGGAGCTAGGTGCTTTTGGAGCAGCACACTTTGCGCTTTACATTACGTACACTTGATGGGGGGATACAATTCTGACTAATCATTGCATATGCTCACGTTGGTGATGAGATAGTTTAGTGGCTCAACTTATGGCAAGCGCGTCTTCGTGAAGGCATAGGTTTGTGGTTCACCTTTGGAGAATTACATTGGTGATGGCGTAGGTTTCTGACTCACCTTTAGAGAAGCGCACCTCTCCTTTAGAGAAGAGCAACTCACCTTTAGAGAAAGGGTAAGTTTGTGGCTCTTATTTCGAGAAGCGCACATAGGTGACGGTGTGGGTTCGAGACTCACCTTTAACAAAGCGCACCTTGGTGATAGCGTGTGTTGGAGGGTCACCTTTGACCCAGATGTTGGCGTGTGTTGGAGGCTCACCTTGCGGGAAGCGCATGTGGTGTGGGTTGGAGCCATACCCTTGGAGAAGCGCACCTTGGTGATAGCTTGTGTTGGAGGGTCGCCTTTGACCCAGATGTTGGCGTGTGTTGAGGCTCACCTTGCAAGCGCATGTGGTGTGGGTTGGAGCCATACCTTTGGAGAAGCGCACCTTGGTGATAGCTTGTGTTGGAGGGTCACCTTTGACCCAGATGTTGGCGTGGGTTGGAGGCTCACCTTGCGAGAAGCGCATGTGGTGTGGGTTGGAGCCATACCTTTGGAGAAGCGCACCTTGGTGATAGCTGTGTTGGAGGGTCACCTTTGACCCAGATGTTGGCGTGGGTTGGAGGCTCACCTTGCGAGAAGCGCATGTGGTGTGGGTTGGAGCCATACCTTTGGAGAAGCGCACCTTGGTGATAGCTTGTGTTGGAGGGTCACCTTTGACCCAGATGTTGGCGTGTGTTGGAGGCTCACCTTGCGAGAAGCGCATGTGTGTGGGTTGGAGCCTACCTTGGAGAAGCGCACCTTGGTGATAGCGTGAGTTGGAGGGTCACCTTTGAAGCAGCACACCCAGATGTTGGCGTGTGTTGGAGGCTCACCTTGCGAGAAGCGCATATGGCGTGAGTTGAGCCATACCTTTGGAGAAGCGCACCTTGGTGATGGGGCCGGCCTTGTCGAGCAGGAGGCGCGGGGAGGCGTCGCGCACGCCGCAGAAGGCGTACATGAAGAAGGAGCCGGCGGCGTGGCTGTTGACGCGCTCGTAGAAGACCTGCGTGGAGGTGTAGGCGTCGCCGTGGCGGTAGCGCGTCACCTGGCGCTTGCGCCGCACGTAGTGGTAGCACACCGCCTTCCACCTGCACACGCGCGCGCGCACGCCAACGCTGCAACGGGGGGGGGCGGAGAAGAAGGTCAAGGTAGAGAGGAACAAACAAGGAGAGGAGAGGCAGGGCAGGACGAGCTGAGACGGACGAGTGGAGCTGGGAAGAAGAGAAGCAAGTAAGATGTGCGCGTGATGAGCTTGGAAGGAGGTAGAGGGTGGTATATAACGAATGGAATGACGGAAAATGTACGAAAGGGAAATAATGCAACAAGCAGGGTAGAAAACAATGGATAATTAGGGAAGAAGGATTTTCTGCGCCGCACGTAATGGAAGCACACCCTTGCCACCAGCGCACCCACCAACCCCTCGCACGCAAGGAAGAAGAAGTAGGTACCGATGGAGGTGTGAAGAACGAGGAAGAAATGGATGGAACGCAAAACAAGTGGTAGAAGAGCAGGAAGGAGACGTGAGGCGGTGGGGAGAAGGAACAAGTGTGAGGAGTCGGGAAGGGTGACTTTAGCGTAGATGTATGAAAGGTGAGGAGCGGAGAAGTGGGGTGGAGTGGGGAAGGGCGTGTGGCATAAGGAATTGAAAGAAGAAGTGGGGATGGAAATGAGGGAAGACGGTTGAAGAGCACTGCTTGTGTCGCACGTAGTTGTGGACATCACCTCTCCTGCCACACTCAGACGAAATCCTCCGTTCCACGGAAGGGGGAACAGAAAAGGAGGAGATTCGCATCTTTTTTCCGGAAATAGATGCATCACTAGGATTTTTCATGGCGAAGCGTTATAGAAATAGACGTCACAATCCATCTTCTACGCAACGACAGTTCGAGTTTCGCATACATTTTGTGCATCTGGGCGTGCGCAGAAGATAAAGATTACAGTCGATTGCTGTAAAGTTTGTCGTGCAAAAATTGTGATCGTTTTGAGCATCTGCGCATGCATAGAAAGATTGTTGTACGCTATGCTTTCAGCCCACAAAAGGGAGTTTTGGCAGGGCATACTGTGCAGCAATTGACTGCATTTTTGGCCTCTGCGCATGCGCTATCTCGAAATCGAAGTAATAGGAGGGACTAAGCGGATTACGTCGGATTAAGCGGGCGACCTTCATCACATGGTAATCGATCACTCAATCATGCTATACGGACGGTAGGATTTTCGACACAAACACTTTAGCCGCTATCTGGAGGAGAATTATAGTGGCCGGCTGCTTTGACCGGAAGTTTTCCGTGCGTTTTCCAGGCGAATGCTTAAGCAGTACCCAAAAACGGGCCACAAACGACGCACAATCTTTCCTTCCTTGTCCTATTCTCACCCCTTACTTACGCACACTACCACATACACCGAAAGACCAGTCGCGAGTTTTGTGCATGTCCCGGCTGGGGTGATTTCCCTGCTGGTGGGAGATTTCTGAAGGGAAATCTAGAACGTTTACGAATACATTGGCACATGATATCACCATCCAGTGGGGAAGAAATCTCACGGAACTAATGACCTTAACAGTTGACGCGCCCGAAAATAATAATTGGTAAATCGGTCCACCTTCTCTGTTGCCTTCGATCAGCACGCCTCCTTACAATATATCATCGTTCATTTTTTTTGCAGTTGAAGATCCATTTTACTCGCATCCATTGAAGCTATTTTTCTGATTATCAATGATCTCGTTGCGAATATCCACTTCCCTCAAATGACAAAGGCTCAAGCGGAACATCGTCTTTGACGACACAATCAGTTGATTAGTGACTCGGGGCGCATTAACTGCGAATATCTTTAGTCCCGTAAGTGTGATGAATGTTTTTAATAGCGAGAGGTGCCGCTGGATGGTGAAATCCGGCGCCGATCTACATCAACTTGCCGGTATTTTCCCAACCAGCTATCTCCTCCGAGCGTGCCACCGCCACAACGTGTCACAAACACAAAGCTCCCGGCTGGTCTTCCAAAGTTAGTTAGTTAGTTAGTTAATTAATGCCTTATTTTACGTGGCGAGACTCGGCCATCAGGCCCGCTCTTCCGTCTAACCACGCAAATTTCGTTACGCTCCTTTCACCACCTAGCGGAGAAAGGAGGTATTGTTGGGCGACTAAAACAGGCGGATCTCAATTTTGCTCAGAGGCTTCATTTAGGCTTGAGGATCTTTTACATGCAAGTAAATGTACTAACATGGGACAGCCGGCTTTACTTCCCCTCCGAAGGAAGGCGTACGAAGGATTTTTTCGCCCTTAAAAATCCAGGGCTTCGATCGGGTTTGAACCCGCAAACTCGGGTACAACAGTCCGGTACGCTGACCGTTATACCACCGAATCCGTATACCACCGAATCCGTGAAGTGCAGTGTAGTGCATGCGAGCATAAGTGTGTGTAACTAAGAGGTGAGGATAGGGAAGAGGTAGGAAATATCGCGCGCAGTCCGTAGCCCGTTTGTTAGGGTACTGCTCCGGCTTTCGCCGGGTGCTGACTGGAGAAACCACGGAAAACTACCGATCAGAGCAGCTGGTCGCCAGAATTCTCCTCCTGACAGCGCTTGAACGTGCAAAATCCTGCCACCGTTGGGATCCTGGGGTGCCGTGCGCGTGCTCACCAGACGTGCGGCTGCGCCTCGCGCATCTCCTGCACGCGCTGCAGGAGGCAGGCGCGGTCGACGACGCCGTCGGGGGCGGCGCCGCCGGCGCC
Organism: Teleogryllus oceanicus; assembly: GCA_964035755.1. Classification (NCBI taxonomy): domain Eukaryota; kingdom Metazoa; phylum Arthropoda; class Insecta; order Orthoptera; family Gryllidae; genus Teleogryllus; species Teleogryllus oceanicus. Next base: position 22,292,504 of record CAXIVR010000013.1, read on the forward strand.
CGCGCCGCCCACCCCAGCGCCGCGCCCGCGCCGCCGCCCGCCGTGCAGTGCCAGCACTCCACCAGGTACAGCAGGTACAGCATGGCCAGGAACGCCACCGGCACGTACATGTAGCCGTCCTCGCACGGCGACGTCAGGCGCGTGCTGCGGATCGGGTACACCGACAGGTTGATGATCACCTGCGCACGCGCACGCGGCCCTTGCAACAGGCGTGTTTCATAGTTTACACAAGCGATCACATTTCGTTTACAATTTTCTATTAAAATAAGGTAATAATGTATGTTTGTTTACATAACAATATTTCAGAACGTTGTCTTTTAACAATTTAAAACATTCTACAATAAATACATTTAATACTACAGACGTGATTTTTGTTAACAAATATATATATATATATATATATATATATATATATATATATCTTTTTTAATATTTTATATTATTTATATTATTAATATTATATTATATACTTTATATTATTAATTATATATATATAATTAATTTTGTAATACATAGAAATTTAATAATTTTTTCACACTGCGAAGTAGAATTTAATAAAGAATGGAAATTAGTGTCAAAGCATGTTTCACAGTGTCTAATAAGGATTCAAGAAATGCAAATGCAACTCCGTCAGTTTCTTCGAAGGACAGTTAACACTATCAGAGACTTTTAAATTTAAAAAATAAATACGAACTTTAATAAATTAATACAAACAACAATTGATTAACGAAACCACAAACTCTATGCTAGAAGTTAGGGAATTTCGTATGCCTTTACCTCTAACGACTCCTAAATATTGTAGGTTAAAAGTACTGGTCATTTAACGCCCCCCACACCATTATTGGGGTACATTTGATTTTTCCGTATTAAAAACCAACAAAACTTTAATTCTAGCTACTCTACGTGTCACAGGTTTTTCCGTAAATTTAGCAATTGGATTTATCCACTTTTTTGGTACCAGGGTCCTTAATATGAGTTTTTCAGCCGAATATTTGCCTCGCAGAATTACATAACTATCTCTCTACTGCGTAAGCGGTAGCGAGAAAGTGAAAATGACAAGGTCGTATGTTTCTGAACGTCAGAGTTTGTTTCACAGTGCCTAACAAGGATTCTTAAAAAAGCAACTGCAACTTTGAGTAGAACAGTTAAGATAATAAAAGTCATTTAAAATTAAAAAAAAAACTTTAAGAAATAAATAAAAATACAATTTTTAATTCACAAAACCACACACTCTATGCTAGAAGGTAGGGAGTTTTATATGCCTTTTGCTTCTTATGACTCCTAAATATTATAGGTTAAAAGTATTGGTCATTTAACTCCACCCAAACCATGATGTGATGTTGGGGTGCACCGACGGGTTGGTAACTTGCCCACACGCGCAAGGATGTTAGAGCGCGATGCAAACAAAAAAAAGCGATAACAAGTTGCTGTCTTTGACAAAGTCAAAGTATTTTGAGAGTATCTAATAACGTAACAAAGCAAATGTGATCTTATCGATTTGTTTGTAAAATAGTTAAATTTTTATTATATACATAAAACTTATATACATTTAAATATAAAATATAAATAATAAATGTAAGGTTTAAAGAAGGAATTAAAACATTTTAAATCCCGTACCACAAAGTGGAATGCTACAAGCAAGGAATATTTTATATCTCTCGATTTTTGGGTATTTTTTTGCGTTTGCTTTTTAAAACTTCTAAATATTATAGGTTAAAACTACAGGTCATTTAATGTCAACCAAATCATAATCAAATTGTCGGCTTATACCGACGGATTAATGAACAAATGCGCATGTGCGGTCGTCCGTTAGAGCAAGACACCACTAAATTTCGCAAAACTGTTCGCAGTGCCAAGGTACTCTCTGTGGAGGTTCAGAAAAAACGTCCTATCTATGCTTATTTTGAAGTATTCACCTAAGCTGACGTGAGGTACTGTAGGGAATCGCGGCCTCTTGATAATAATAAACTTGGGACTTTGTTTGTAAGTACCTGTAAGTTATTGTTTTCTGACAGTTTGATCTTAAATTCATATTTAAAAAAAATTAAATTTTGGAAAACTATTCTAAACTGCATGCTTTTTGAAATGATTAAGCGAAAATTTTACAATAACATGCCTGTAGCGTCTTTGAGCCACTATCATGTAAAGCGCAAGGTTGCAGCCCATCAACGTATTGTTGTTATCCAAGCATTTTATTTCTTATGCTCATTGCCTCTGATAAATGAAGCATATATGCGAAGTCTACGTGCCAGGTGCTAGCAAACGGAATGACTCGACTCAATATTATAAGAAAATAATATACTTTTTTGGAATTCGACGATGATTATTTTCAGTATTGGTGGGTCAGAAGGGCCATGCTTAAGTTATGGAGTAAAAGCGATATTCTTATATAATGGAAGAAATTTTCTATGCGCTATTGTTATTAAATTATTCAATACACATTGAAACTGGCTCACTATTTACAATTTGCAAAACTAGCACAATAATTGTTTTATAAATGTCAAAATACTTTCTTGCATGTTACCACTGCAAAGATTATTAGTAAAATTAAAGACGTGATACCACATCTCTTTCTCATTCATTCATAACGTAAAAACCTAAAAGAAATCCAAAGTGAGTATCTAGATGTATATCGCATTAGAGCTGAAGGGTGTAGCATGCATGCTACATTATATTTGCATTTTTATTGGGTGTTGATAATGTTACTTTCTCATGCATGGATACGCTCTAAGCATATTTTCAAGAGCTAAGAAGCAAGTGACGAAGATAGATTTTTTTTGCTTGAGGCACATGGAGTGACTTTCTAATATTGGACAAATAAGTAAAGGTGTTAGGTTAGAAAGTGTTCTAATTTAAGTACGTTCAAGTTCAAACGAGTTAAATCGTAAGAAAGCTGAATATTTTGCATATTCTTTTTATGGTTGGCTAAAAAGAGCTTGTGATTTGGTATAATAGAGTAGTACTAAATTCTTAGTTGTAAATTGCATCAAATATAACAACTCACAGAGCTTTTTATTGCAAAATCAACTGGAGGATAAAATTCGGTATGCCTGTGGAAAGCCAATATAGCTACAATAAGGCTATGTACATTTGATTACCATTCACGTGCATAAAAGTCAGAAATTTACATCAATTCCTATTGCTAAAATAATTGTGAATGTTGACAAGATGCGTAACTACAGGGGTTAGTCAATCATTTTTAATTTTCTTAGAGAGGCCAAATCAAATCTACTTGCGAAAGGTGAAATAATGTTACCTTACCAGATTTGAATGTGAATGTTATCACATTCTCAAATTCACTCCACCTACATAAATCAGTTAATATCAAGATACTTATCTTAATTACTTAATGTGCGTTTTTATGTTACTCTTGTTCATAATGTCACGTGCGGTTTGCATAAACACAAAAATTATTATTGGAATATGGTAATGAATGTATATAGATTTTGGATGAATATGAGGAAATAATCAAATATTTTAGTGAATATTCACGTAATATTACAAATTCCAACTTAATTAATACTTTGGAACATGTTATTCAATTAAATATGCTCTCAGGAATACGTATAACGTTATTTCGCTCAGTCGAAAACCTTTCAGATTTTCATAGAAACTAAGGGGACGAAATTTGGCCCCCCTCCTCCCTACTAAATTATCCTAGCCAAAGAAGTCACCGGATTGGTCGCGGGTTGAAGCCTCTCCTCATAATCGATTCCGCCTTCCGCATCAACTTCCAAAGAAGACGTCTCGCGCCAACTCGATGTAATAGGATTCGTGGAACGTCGTACAAGTTTCCATACGACGAGTCAAGAACCCAGAAATTCGTCCAACGAATTGCAAATCTCATACTTCCGCAGGTCTTCTACCCTTCCTTGTGACGGTTTAATTTTCGCAGCAATTCACGAGGCTATGAATACTGAGCGTCGGCGCAGAAATTCTGCAACATTTTGCATGATGAATGAAGTTACTGAAGAGAGAATGAAACTCTGCGATGTTGGCTCCACTGGCCTCGATTTACTTTATGTTATGCGGTGTAAGAGAAATAAAACCTAAGACTCGTACCGTAGTGGAAGATTATAATAGGTACGTAGAATGTGGAAACGGAAATGTGGAGAGGGGAAAGCAATTTGAAGTACAAAAGAAAACGAAAAAAATCGTCTAATTTGACGAGCAAAAAACTGCAAGAAAGTGATGTTACTGACGGTAGAGGAAATATGAAATGCTGCTCAACTAAAGAGAAAATTACGAGATGTACCATAACGGAATAAATACTTTTGCTCACAAAGTAGTCCAATCAAGAAAGACAGACAGTACGAACTTGTATTAAATGGAAGAATTTGTGCATACTTTATAGAAGTTTAATACAATGTAGATTTCAGGAAAAGTTTGGCAAATTTGACATTATTATATTGTTATGGATTTGTATTTCAATTAGTATATTTTTAAAAATATGAAAAATTTATATAATATTATAACATTTTTTTATTTCTTGAACGTGATATTACTACGATATAGAAAACGTTTAATTAATAAATTATTGTGATTATTGATTTCAACCATTATTTTTGTAACTTCGAAGTTATATTTTTCAAATAAGATATTTTCATATACAACAGTAAAATATAAAGTTGTAATTCTGTTGAGTTATTCTATTGATGAAATGAAAATATTCATTCTAGATCAATACGAAGAAAATTCATGAGAACGAAATCATGTAAAAGGACCTATACGCCATACATCCTTCCGTAATATAGATTGTTTTTTATTGTGAATTTAATTTAATCAGTGTTATTGTAAAGTGGGCCCCAGTGTCTATTGAACGTAAGAATGAATAATTTAATAATTTGTATCAGTAAATGTGAGATTCAGCATGTTCACGGGATGTTCATGACAAAAGAGCTTACGTCCTATTGAGGACATTGATAACATGTGAGAATATATGTAGTGAAGATATTACAGAAAGGTGGAAACTAGTCACTTAAAAGTTTGTAACTAGTTTAAACAAAAGTTTTCAAAGCAAAAAATAATGTAATAGACAACTACGGGAAGCATAATTAATTATCGTTCCAAAAACTTGGTATGATGAAATAAAAACTAACCCCGCTCCCCAGAAAAACAATCATTAACTGATCAGTATTCATCATGAAAATCGATAGGAATAGATTATTTAAAGAATTTCAAATACCAATAAATATTCCGGCTTTGTTTGCGAGGAAAGGGCGTGTTTGATTTGCTTGGATATCAAACTGGTACATAAATACTACGTTTAATTTTATACAACAATAAATGAAAGAGAAACAAAGCAATGCGTTTGACGCTAACTTAGTTTGAGGATAGTAGTACAGTAGTAGAAAAGTAGCACGAAGTTGGGCCGAGGTAGACAAGAGTGAGCTGCTGCTATTTCCAGAAATGAGTTTGGGTTAACTTGAAGACCTTGGAATCTAAACAGTCTCTGGTCCTAATTGCTTCTGATAAATGTGACTCCAGCGAACTGAGGGAATCTGAAAACAGATTTAATGAGTGTGGACGTCTTACTGAGAAATGAAAAATGAAGAATTTAAAACGAATGATAAATATAACGAATGTGAGAAATGAAAATGGGATAAATCATGGATTAAAATGAAACAATTTCCCCAATTTCCCCCAAAAATACCTGACTCGTGTAACGACTATAAATTGAAAATGGATGAAAGAGGATGGCATTTATTTATCATCCGAAAGTGTAAGTAATGTATGGAATAGACCTACAAAAATATCCCCAAAATATCAGCTTAAAGAGGAGGAAATTCAGGAATTGTTTATTTTTATTGAAATTAAATTATTTATTATGTAGGGCTGTGGGGCCTCTTTCAAAATTTTCAGAGGCACGTCCCCACTGCATGCCTGTGATCAGTTCCTAGTTGCTCGACAGTGTACGGTGCAATGCAGGGTAAAGAACGTGCACACTATTTATTTGAAATCTTTAATGTTTTTTGGATTATAATGATTCTTGTTCGTCATCAAGGTGGTGCATATTTTGTTGAAAGTTTGTCTGAATATCCAGTACAAAACTAACAACTGGAGGTGTGTAGATACACAAAACATTAATCACCTACTATAAATTAATATCCCTTGGATGTTACGTGTATGCTGTATATGCTAGTAGCTATGTATATGACTATTCTCTAAAGTGCATGTGAAGGAATGTCGATGCTATGAATTGTGATGAACACAGCTAACAGTGATTGGTACGTGCAAAGGATGACCAACAAAGAGAGTAAAACGACAAGCTTCCTACGCATCAGCTACCTGGTCTTCACTACAAAATGACCGTCGTATATTATTCAAACCCACTTTCAGAACACATTTAAGCCATGTTATTTAGATGTCAGTAAAAAGGACATGGCGTGCGGTAAGCCCCGAGTTGCTAGTTGCAGAGTAGGCATTCCTTTGCGCCGCAGATTCTACAATTTTATATCCAATTGTCAAAAGAGTTCAAACTTTGTGTTATTGTTTGTGTTGAGAACCTTCAATCTATTTAAAACTAACATAAATATATTCGAAAATCTACATAATACCTTCAATTATTAACATTTTTCAAATTCTGTATGCTGTGTGTCGGGTGAGAAAATATTAGTTAAATAAAATCGGCTGTTACCGCAGAAATATTGTAGAAATCCATTTGGATGGGTAAAATCGTCTACAAAAAATGTGTTTTACACTACATTCAGATATTACATTTTGAGGCCTGATGTTTGAGTAATGGAAAATATTAAAGAGTCTCATGATGACCTAAAAAGTTTCTTTAGAAAAATTTAAAGACTCGAAAGCTTTTTTAAAAACAAATTGCTCATTTTTGGAATTTACACCATTATGAGAGTTGGCACACTTCAAGCCAGGCATCTGGTTTCTATCCAGCGGCAAGGAAAGAAAGAAGATGGCGTATCTACAATGCGATGCGCTATTGACCGGTCCTCAACCGATTTGCAACCTGTCAAAACAATTGTCGACTTTCCCCAATGAAGCACGTACTCTGATGTCAATGTAAGGTGAATTGACGATCATGAGTTGGGACTCGATTATCCAATCGGGAGCTTCGTTACAACTTAATTTTTTGACATTGAAGATCCCGATTGGATAACCGCATCTCAATTGATCAAAATTCAATTTCCCCTATCATAAAGACTGCAAGAAAGAGACTCAGCCCTGGTGGTGGGGATGATGTATGAAACGCATCGGACACATATAGCTTCAGCGACATCACGCGGTCAATGGAAGAACCTTTTAAGGCATTTTGTGAGGTGCGTCAAGCTGGAACAGCCACGTCAGCACACCGGAATGAAACATGTGAAATTATTTATTGTTATTTAATCGCTAATTAATTGCCACAATTTGGAATTAATTGTCACGTAGTTAATTAATTAACAAGTAACTTACTTTCACATATTTAAGAGTAGATGTGCGTAATCATTGGTCGAAAAATGCTGAGATAAGTTTCTTCATTGACCAGATTAACTCGCTGATGTGCAGGTTTCCGATTAGCTGCCAATAATTTTTCGTACATACCCCCACCATGTCACCAACACCGGAGCTGAGTCCATGATGGAAAGAGATGGGTGGGCTCCTCCAGTGCAGCGATTTTTGCTCGTTCTGCGCAGCACTAGTTTGTGTCACAAACCATGTGACCACAACAGTGGGAACTTCGTATGAAAAGCCAGACCAAACGTTAGCCGCCATGTTGCATGGAGAGCGAGAAGTATTGAGAAACATTTTGAAATGGGCATAAAGTGACAATTTGCAACGATGGCCAACCAAAAATAACACGATGAAGGTGATATTGAAATTAAAAACACAATATTTAAAAAATGTGCTTCATGTATCCCTTACAGTGGCTTGTAATCAGGGGATAATTTTGGAATTTAAAATTCCCGCTAATGTTGTGACGCAAACTGGTGCATGAAGCTTATTGGCTAATGTGAGATACGATGCGCAAGAGCCCGTCCATTTCTTTCAACCATGGTTGAGCCTCCTTCTTCCAGTGTTCATGCCGTCAAAACAACGAGCTAGAGTATACTACATACAGTGGCTGACCCTATGGTTTCAGCGCTCTTGGTGGTCGCTCGTCGAACTAGAGGCTGACATGTTTTTCTGCAGAAAAACATGAGCGGTGCCTAATGGTGGCGTGTACTGAAACGACGTCTTGCTGGTTACAGATTTTATTTCTATATTGTTGTCTTTTCGTTTACCTGTATTTAAATTATATTAGTGGTTACAATAATAATATTCAGAATGTCTGCAGTATGTTTGCCACATAAGTGTAAAAATAGAAATCATCAAAACACACACACACACACACACACACACACACACACACACACACACACACACACACACACACACATATATATATATATATATATATATATATATATATATATATATATATATTTGTGTGTGTGTGTGTGTGTTTTGATGATGAATTTTATATATATATATATATATATATATATATATATATATATATATATAATTTTTCAAGTTTACCGACTTATTTGTGATGTTTATTTGCTTCTTATTGCAATAATATTCACATTTAGGAGTTATGCTAACTTCAACAATTCAACAGCTTCCGATTTTATGACAATAACCAAAGCAGAATGCAACGTGTTTTTAAAGTTTGTCATTTCGTTCGCTTCACATATTGTGATTTGGTTTTTAAATGATTGGTTTTTGGTTACACAGAGTAAGAGGATTTATATTACGCGCTGCCCATCGGGTCTTAATCAGCTCCAAACGGAATACTAGAATACTCTGTTTCTCCGTAGGGGGTTGCTTTGGCTGCAAAAAACATGGCTTCTATTTGCTGCAGAGATGGAGACGCTTCAGCCACTTATGTAGTATAATTTGCACTTCGATTTTTTAACGTGGCGCTTAACGTGGCACCTAAATTAGCTGTTGACGGTCTCATCCAAGCGGGAGCTTAAACATGACTAGAATGACGTCATCGTGATGACGTTCAAGCTCGCATTGAATGACACCGCGACAGCTGATTTACGCCAAGCACCACGTTGAAAAAATGGAGGTGCAACTGATTGTGTGAAACCCTCCGTCCCGTCGCTAGTAGATCTACCGGGCGCGAGGTGGCAGCAGCGGCGCGGCCGCTCCTACGTACGGGCGGGCAGGCCGGCGTGCACGGGAACGGGGCGAGGCGGTGGTGATGATGTGTGGCGGGGTGGTGGTGGTTGTTGTAGTTGGCGTTGGCGTTGGGGTGGTGGCGGTGGGAGTGGGGCGGGGGCGCCCACGGCGGCGGCAGCGCCATCCCGGCTGCTCCCGCGCCGCCGCCGCCTCCGCCGCCGCCGCCTCCGGCCCCCGCGCCCGCTCCCGCTGCCGCGGCCGCTGACCTTGGTCACCTCCGCCGTGCGGCACCACGTGACGGCGCCCAGGCACGCGTAGATGAGCAGCGACAGCACCAGGCACTTCCAGTTGGCGTCCTTGGCCAGCGACCCGCACAGCGTCTGGCGCACCGGCCGCTGCTGCAACACGATTAGTTTTACTCCCTTCGCTGCTCTACTTACAGTCGACTTCGGTCACTGGTCCCGTTTCACTTACATCTACACCAATAAAAATGATTTCAACTAGGTATAACCGGCATCGATACCACAAAAAGTAGCGTATACATTTTTACAAACTCTTCTTTAGAATTGTCGCAGTGTTGTACAAAAGTTTGGTAAGGATTAACACGACCGAAATACGGAAAATAAATAATTTAAATAATATGTTTGTAGATGCACCACGACCATTTTTCGCCTCTTAGAGAACGTAGTTCCTAATATATTCCGCCAGAGCCCAGTAGTGCTCCAGCAAAACTGGTACATAATTTATTCACCAGAGGCCAGTAGCGGTGTATAAGGTAACAAAACTTTCAATAATAGAAATGTGTTGTAAAATAAAATGAAAGAAAATTATAGTATTTTATTAAAATTTGAACCGATTACGTTAAAAATAATAATCTTAAACACCGTGGTTTACATAAAATGGATCTTTTCCCTCATTCACAAGGATTGTGTTAAATTTGGAAAATTTAAGTGTCTCCAGTTTACTGTATTCTGTGATGTGAACCTTCAAGAGAAGCCATCAGTCATCTCAGAAGACCATCCGAGAAGAATACACATCAATAGTTTATAAGGTTTATTCATGTAAATAGGTTTAACATGGTACCATATGAATAACTTTTTTCACCTTAATTTCTCTTAAAAGGTAATACTTTACAGTTAAACTGTGATCTCATGGCCATGAGAAGGGTTTGAAAACCTGAGATTTTGTTAGTAACAGCTAAGTTTTTGCCTAAGTGAGTCCTGAGAAAAAATTCATGTTTAATGCAACAATTTTTTCTCATTTAAAAACAGGTTTTTATTTATTACAAGAGAACCACTTGTTCTACCGGATTCTTATATCAAAATCCGGAATCTACATTAAATTTAGGACTATTTGAACACCTCATTTGCCTCTGTAGCATCAGATTTCAATGTTTTTTGATGAATTTAAAATATTCCCTGTGTCTCTCCAGAGAGTAGCTGCAGTGCCGGCGGTCTCTAACAGGGTTCGCTGTCATCGCTCAAGTGTCGGAAGGGTCACATACCTTGCAGGCGCTACCTTTACGCGCTCCTTGGCAAAGAGGTTCCAAATAGTCGATCGATACTCCCCACTACTGTGACGTTCCCCCCTCACGGCTGTCACCCCTTCAGGAGCCCCTATAAAAGGCGTGCGCGTCTCGCGCACAGTGCTCTCTCTTTCTTGTTTGTTCTTGCTTTTGCGGTCACGTTCTGTGACGTGGCTTTGATTTTTTTTTGTAGAGCCCGGCTCCCTCAGAGACGTTAAATGATCGACTTGTACATAGTATTTTTTAAAGTTAGGATATAGCACCACTATAATTGTAAATTGTCATAAATCCGTCAAAGATATAAATCAGATCAAATTATGAAGACTAATTAATATTGTTTCTCATTTCGTCATTAGTACCTGAGCCATGGTTGGTGTTTTATTGTTGGTTCCCTTTGAACCAAACAAAACGTTAATGAAATTGAGTGCATACATGTATGTAATTTCTTAGTAATGTATGGACTTGGAAATGGAACTCTTACTTTGAAATGATTATGGTGTTAATGAAGTGTTAATGATTTGCTAATGATTATGTTGTTTGCAGCTTGTTTACTTCAAATGTTATGTTCTATGTATGTCGCTGGCCTCCGATTGGTGTGGAGGTTCGGCTAATGTTACTGCGCATTATTTATGAATGTTGTTAATGTTGCAGTTCCTGCCATGAGTAAGACGGCACTTGGCCGCATTTGGCAATTTATGGAAAGTTGCTCCCGCCGTGAGTAAGACGGCGCTTGGCCGCATTCGGCACTCGGGAGATTACGACAGGCGTCTGCTAGGCCCGTGCGGTAGCTCGAACCGCGGCCCTTGGTTGCAGCGTCACGGTCCCGTAGCCGGCAGAGAAGTCGGCTGGGCTACAGCTGTCACCGGCACCGAGCGATGGGGTCACTTGCAGACCTTGTTTTCGTTGCATGTTGATCGGCGCTCGTGTCAGGGCACAGCTTTGTTCAGCGAGTAGCGGGCGGGCGCTTTGGACCGCTCACTCTCGCCTAAGTGTAAACTTGCTGCATTCCTATGTTGTATTGTTACGTAAGGTATGGTAAGAAGTCCATTTCCAGAATTTTGGTATTATGCACTCTTATGAAAGTTTGTTCCATGGCTCATAAGTAATTCTGCTTATCATGAATGTACGTAAGAAAAGAAGGCCAAAATACGGCTTCTTTAGCAAATTTGTTTATGTATGTTTCTATCTACCTTGTCCTAAATTGGGCATTCAAAGGTAGATTATAAGACAGTAATTCTGCATGTGTTAGCGCAATGTTGTTGACGCGCTACTAAGTTAGTGTTCACCTTTTTTTGTTATAAGGTTTATGTTTGAATTTTCAGCTTCCTCGCCCTAAAGTGGATTTTATTGAGAGGTCGACTGAAACTGTTAATTCTGTATGTCGGCGCATTTTGACGCGCCTTTGTTCATGTGAGACGGCCTCGACCGTCCTTCAATGTTGATTTGTAAATTGTAATTCTGCTTTGTTTTTCCCGCAGCAACTTTAGAACCTGCGTATCAGGAAAAACTGATTTATGTAAAGTTATTTGTTGAATAAATGTATTATGTTGAAAGTTATTTGATTGTCATATCTCCAGATTTGAGATCCTATAAAGTTGTGATACCTTTTCATTTAAAACCTGGGGCGTCCATTTGAAAAGTTCAAGTGTGACGACAATCTTTTGAAGTTCGATAGCTTAGAAGCTTTTGTGTTAGCTTTGCATAATTATTTCCTTAGGCAAATGCATGGTCAGTTCGCTATCTATTACGTAGCGAAAATTTATGTGATTAATGTGCTGTTTTCAACAGCTGGCGACCGTATAAGATAAATTGTTATTAATTAAGAGGTCAGCCAAGTTTGATATTTAACAGATTGCATATGGTGAAATCCCGGGCATCGCCGGGTATTTTGCTAGATACAAATAATCATAAGAAGACTCGGTTATAGAGAACCTGAACCTCGGCTAAAGTGAACATGAGAAATATAACGTCCTGGAAATTAAATCTTTCCTGGAAAAGAATATACCACCCCAGCGCCACAAATTCCAACGCTAGAGGGCTTGAAAAAAATGTCGTCGGCCAAAGGCCATAATTGAAAAAGTCTCCCCTGAGGTGAAGGTAGCGGACCGGGAATGGGCACCTTACTGATGAACTTACACCACTCAGTTTCATTGCGGAAACAAAGACCGTGTCTGCGTGGGCTACAACTGGCGGCGACACGCGATTGCTTCCTCAGTTTCAATCTTGGTGTTATTTGATATTCCGCGGGACAAAACGCGTTGAGTTCTACGAAGGCGATAGGAAGCATACGACTGCCACAACCTGGCGTGATCCGCAGCGCCGCGCGGAAAAACGATCAGTTGCATTAGCCGCTTGCGCCATCCAGCTACCGAAAGCATCTCGTATAAGGCGAGTAAAAGAGTCTTCGGAGAGTGGGACGGTTCCAACAGTGCAAGAGGCATTCAAGGGTGTCAAGACTTAATTACGATGTTAGACAGAGGTCAACGCAGAATGAATCATGGTGAGAGCACGAATTCTGGAGACCGATCTGGAGAAAATACTAATGAAAAAGTACGAAGCAAACAATTTAAATGAAATAGAGTTTTTAAGGATAAATATATTGAAATTTTCAGCTCGTGATGTTAATGTAATTTGCTGTATCACTGAATTAATAAAAATCAATCGTTATGGAGAAATTATGTTTAATTTTGAGTATAGTGAACCAAAAATGTTGGTCTCCAGAAGTTCACTACTACTGTTAGTTCACTATATATATATATATATATATATATATATATATATATATATATATATATATATATATATATTGTGACATACCAATATGGGGACATTTTTTATTACAGAATATTGTAGTAAATGGGTGAAATGGTTAGGGCAAATAATAGGCAATATGACGCCTTAGTAACGACGTCGTGGTTGTTGTCAGGATAAACAAACTGTCGACTGATTATTAAAACGGAAGTTTGGGCATTTTGTCGAAATAAAAGAAAGGCGAGGCATTGTGGATTATAAAAGGGAGGATAAGATTCATTCGGTCGCATGTCGTGACGGTGAGCAGTTCCCTCGTGAATAGATTAATTTGTGCATGTTAGGACTCATAAAAATTTCGGGGGTCTACAATACGTGTTGGGACTTTGAAATATTTTCGTGGGTAGAGCAAGAATCGGACTTGAGGGACATATTCGGACTCTGAATATTTTCGTAGCATACCCAGAAGTGAACTTGTGATACTTCTAAGATTTAGGGAACGTGTCGAGTTCCGAATATTTTTGCTGTGCATCAAAATAAGACTTGGATTTTTTTGCGAGTGAGCTCTTAATCATTCTTGAACTGATAAATGTATGCGGTTCACAAACGATACGGGACTTTGCCTATTTTCTTGCTAGAAACGGAAGATGGAACTGAGAGACTTGTTTGCTGTGTAATCATAAAAGCACTGGATATTTAGACGCTGAGAACGGGCATCAGACATAATATAGTGGAATTGGAACAAATATTTGAGTGGTGCGAAGCGGTGAATCGGCGGTGTTCGTTTTCAAAGAAGAAAAGAAGATTCGTGGTATTTGGACTTCGGGACTTCGGAGCTTCATATAGAGGAATGGAATCGCCGTATAAGGTTCGAACCAGGAGATGACTAATAAAATTCTCAATGTATTTTTTTTTTACATTTTAATTTGCCATATTGATAGAAATAAACACTATGTTTCTCTTGAAAGAAAGATAAAATGATTTTCATTGGCCAATTCAAGCTAATAAGTAGCTAGATCAAATCTCTGTTTTCAGATTCCTCGCCATTCTGTATAGATGGCAAATCGGGTAATCGTCTATTAAGAGATAATAGCGATTATTTCTGACGTGACCCATCGACCCAGCTAGCGGGATAATATTCAGTTTTTATCAGAGTAATAATAGTTAAAATATTATCGTAACCTTTTTCCTGGCGCCCATGTTATTAGAAATTTGGAAACGGGTTACGACGAATCGCCCAATAAGTAGCAGTTAGGGGTATGTTTCAATATATATATATATATATATATATATATATATATATATATATATATATATATATATATATATATATTGCTTCCAAAGAGTTTTATGTTTTTTTCAACCATTGTTAAACTACTTGTAAAATTCATAAAAATAAACAGCACCTGAATGCCTAGAGGTTGCGTTCAAATTGCATGCATGACGCTTTCAATGCACAATGCATCAGACACGAAAACAGTGTCACATGTACAAATTGCAATAATGATTATATCTATGTTTCTTGCGAGGGCACCGATCAGCGCATATGTCATGCTTTGTACAAACATTTTATTTCTAAGCCATTGGCTCTATCTTATCTTACGGAGATGGAATTGCTACACACCTGACCTCACACGTATGCGGTCGCGGAGTCGATTCGCAGAAAGCCAGCCTAACCCATCGGCCGCCCTAAGACTTAGCCAATCTGTCAAAGCCCCCAAATCGTACAGCATATTATGGAAGATTTTAAATGCATTTATTGAATTCAACGAAGCTGTTTCCACTTTTCTTCGCCCCTTACGCAATTGCAATACATCAAAAAATTAGTTAATTCAGAATGGAAGGATTCTCTGTTGTGCGTAAACGTGTCTGCGTGACACGTAACGTTTTATTGCCTTTGTGCAAATGGAAGTCCTATTTCAGGCAATTTTGGCATTAAGCACTGCTGTGCAAGTAATGTTAATGAGAATTTCAATAGTGCGGTTATCGCCGACTGAAGGAACTATAATTAATATTGTAATGTGCATAATAAGTTACCAAGTGAGCCTATTCACCGAGGCTTGAACTGCAAATCTGTGTCGCGGACTAACAATAGTGTTAGGGAACGAAATTGTGTCTCGTGCGTGAGCAGAAACTCTCGTATGTACTTAAGTACATGTAATAACGACCTGCTACCTGTATGATTTTCACCCCTCTGTGCGAGCAAACTTTATCAGTGAATTACTCTACAGGATCGTGTTCCTCGTTTACAGAAGCGGGGGCATTTTCAGTGAATAAACGCTTTTTTGTTCTAATCATTTTCGAGCGTGTAGACTATCATACGATGGATCCGCGACTCACTTCGCATTCGAATAACCCTGCTGTGCTATCTTAGGTTCTGGCTAGTGCACGAAGTACCACCACATTACAGTTAACTTTCAATTCTTTCATGCACTGAGCCACTCTCTCTCTCTCTCTCTCTCTCTCTCTTTATTCCCGCCAGAATTGAAAATGTATATTATTTCCCCTGAATTGCAGACGTTATTTTCAGTGTTATCTTTATTGAATAGAATTTTTAGGAGAAAACTGATCGTTGCAGTTCAAGAGAGGAATAACAGGTTATCGGATGCCGTGGAACATAGCGGAAACGGAATATTTGAACATACTATTTGGCGTGATGGAGAGGAGTCTTAAGAATATATTGATAAGTAAAACTAGAAAATGAAATGAAAGGAAGTAGATTTTCGTACGCTGTTGAAAATCAGCTGTCTGTTGTGTGATAAGCCAAGAACCCCGGATTTAGATTGAAGTGAGGCGTGCGCACATAAGTGATTGGTGAGGTGCGAACGGATTTTTCAGCACAGGCTGGGGTATTATTGAAATGATAGTGAGGCGGGAATTTATGATTAGTTTGATTGCTTGGTATTGTTAAAATAGTAGTATGGATTTGTAACTGTAGATTCTATTAATGTAGTAGTTGGAAGTTTGAATTAAAATATACTCCGTGTTTCGAGGGCATATATTAGGGTAGCTCCGTGGATGGAAGGATTTTTCAATAGGTAGATAAAAATAAACTGTCGCGAGTAAGTATTTCATATGAAGCACAGAGAGGAAAAGTCGTGACCGCGTACTGATTCTAACAATATTGTAGTAACATATTGTAGTAAGCTTAGGAACTATATTCAAACCCTTAGGGTATTTTAATATTCTATATAAAATAGTAATTTTCATGAATTCAATAGAATTGTAATATATATAAAAAATGTTAAATTTTTATTGTCGAGAAAGCTTGATAATTTACATTAGTTGCCATTAATCTAATAATTGGTTTCAATCAATGGAACTTCCAGGAATCGTGATTCTTTATAGAATTACACGTCCACATGCAGTAGTAAGGAGTAATATATTGTAAGTCGAACGCACGATTAAATTGGAAGTAAATTTAATAAATTAGTGTTAACATTGAGAGAATTTGTTAGCATAGCAGGGTAACGGTAGAAATAACCATTTTAACAATAGTAGTGGAAGTAATTTCCTTCATAGGATTAGATGTTTTTTGAAATAGTATTCACAATAGTAAAAATTATAAGAGACACCAATTATTTCACAAATATCTCCATCACCAATTATTTACCAACCAAACGTGGGGTAACAGAAGAAGTATTACACAGTTGCGGTCAATAAATTCACAAATACTATCAGGATTCAAAGATAGAAGATTTACTACTCAATCTACAATTTAAGTATTCCACAATCGGATAAATTCTTGCCGCATTCGAGAAGACAGACCTTTTACAATGCTGAGTCAATGTTCCACCTGAAATACGTCCCAAATACCTGCCACAGTCACCAAAGCGACCAGAAGTGCAACGCTCCGTCTGTCACCCACCTCAGCCTCAGAACAGTATTGTCGAAGCAGTCACCCCTCCCCCGCAAGGGAGAACCGACAGCCTGAGGGTCTGAGGTTCTTGGTGGATGCTGGAAACGCTCACCCGGAGTTTCTTTGCGGCACTTACGGCGTTAACGCCAAGGTGAAGTCGCACTGAAGACGCGGTGCGAAGCTCCTAGTTGCTCGGTTTGGCCCGGTAGCCCACTAGTTGGGCCTATGCCCGCCGAACTGTGGAGCAGGCTTGAGGGCAGGGTATGGTCCCGCACCCACATAAAAAGGCCGACGGGACCATTGAGATCCCCCCTCCGCTTGCTCTACATTTCCGCCGACACTCATGTCGTTAGCGTCAAGAGGGGCGCGGTAAAGAGACGGGTTGAGGTCCCCGTGCCCTCCGGGCCTTAGTGCGGGTACCTCCCAGTTGACACTGGGCTGGTTGGTTGGTTGGTTGGTTGTTAGTAATTCCGGATGCGTCAACTACTGAGGTCATGTAAGTGTAGTGCGTGTTTTCCCCTCGGGAGGTGGCACCGCCCCAGTCGGGACAAGCTCTAAGCCCCTGATCGGTCTCCCGGCATTTGTGGTAGTGTAGTACATGTTAGTGTAAGTGTGTGTATGAGGGGGCGAGGATAGGGCAAGGAAGGGGAAAGAAAGATCTGCGCGCGGTCCGTGGCCCGTTTGGTAGGGTACTGCTCCGGCATTCGCCTGGTGTTGATCGGAGAAACCACAGAAAACTACCAATCAGAGCAGCCGGCCGCTAGAATTCTCCTCCAGATAGCGACTGAATTCGGCCTAACTGACAAGCTAGTGTCATAAATCCTACCACCGTCGGGACTCGAACCTATGACCTCCCGGTCACAGGCACTGCAGTGACATCTGTTGATGCACCGAGCCACCTTTCCCGGTTTGACAATTGGCTTCGTTGTGGGCCTGATACTCATGGGTATTGAGTAGGTTTTTTTCCCGGCGCACTGAAAGTAGCGAAAGAATCCGATGCAAGTCCGGGCAGCCCGGCTGAATGTAAGTACTATAAAATTCCCGGTGGGATTTAAGTGCATTATTATTCTCGCCTGGATTTGAGCCTTATTTTATTCCCTCTAAGATTTAAGTGCTATATTAGTCCTGCCGAAAGTTAAGTGGGACACCAGCTCTTAAGGGTAAGGACACCAGGTCTCTTTAAGAACGAGGTTCGAAGAATAAAAACTGCAGGCTGCCCTGCAGCTTGCTGCACTTGCTTCAAACTTGAAGAACGTGGAGCTGGTGTGAAGTAAGACGAAGCTAATTCATTGCTTTTTCTTATTATTTATTAAAGAATAATTTGAAAACATCTCATCAGTAACCTAATACTATTGCAATAGTGCAATATTTTCCAAACAAGTTTAGGGTGTAAAGAATCAAGTGAACATTACTGATTGAAATATGTCACCGTTACCAAAATTTTTAAATTTTCAAGTAACCCACTACTGGATCTAAATCGGTATTCGAAATGAATTTAAAAACTAAAAAAACTAAAATTTAACCATTTTAGTCAAGGTATCTATTTAGAAAGTGAGTATTCATATCGTCTACTGTGTTTTACATAACTGATTTAGTACTGTAATTTATGCACGCTTTGTATTATACAACATTCCCGTCAGTAGCGAAACCTTCATGATTAATTGAAGAAGATACTTCCTGAAGCAGGCGCGCCCGACTGCAAGAACATCCGATCGCGTCTTCATGTGGCGTACCTTGTGTCGACAGCACGCAGTAATAATATAGGAAAAGTGCGATTTTTTTGAAAATGCTTCTTTTCATAAAACGTAACCACTAAAATTGGAGAAAATTGATAGAATAAAAAGAATTTTGAGAAAATAGCCCAAATATGTAATATAGTACTAAATATGTAATGAAAAGTTTTGTTATTGTGTTAGGACGGCGGCGATTTGCCAAGATTACAATTTTTAGAACGGCAAGCAGAAAAATAAAAAAAAATTAATTACATAAAAATCCGGTCTCTAATCATCACCTTATCTCATTAGTACTCATGTATTTATTTAGACATCCAAACCTTCCATCGAAATTCGAGAAGAACGGCGTTTATACTTCAATAGTTGTATTACATGAACGCAGTTACTATTTTTAATATCAACGTCCCACATGTGTAAAATCTACCACTATAATTTCGGTTAACCAATAAACAATTTTCTTATTAGTTTTTGCCAAAATCTTGTAATAATTCATTATGCTGGCAAATGGAATAATATTATAAATTGTACAAAAAATGATTAAAAATTGTGTAAAAATATTTGAACTATTCTATTTTATTAAATAAATCAGATGGATTATGGTTTATTCATCTTCAATAGACTACTTTCATCCATTTTCACTAATTAGTCACGCAACGGATTTCTGTAATGGGCCTTTTAAACCCTCGTCTTCTTCCAACTGCTCTGTGGCACCCTGTCTTGGGTGAGAGGGGGGGACGAGGTGCGGGTGGGGGACGCGAGTTTGAAATTCCGATGCTGCCGCCGCCGCCGCCGCCCCAAGGGAATCCCACCCTGTCCCTCACCCCTTCGCGTCGGGCGAGGCGCCACCTTGCGTTGGTTCATTAACACCTGCCGCCCGCAGCCCCGCCCCCTCCACCTTCCCCTCCTGGCCGTGCCCGTGACCCGACGCCGGGCGAAGCTCTACCTGCCTGCCTGGGGTCGTGTTGCGCGAATTTCCTCTCCGTGGTCGTGGAGCGGAAGGAAGACTACAGCGTTGTGAAACAACAGCGTTCCTTTGGTCTCTCCTCTATTTCAATTTCCGTTTCCTTTTTTCACCTCTTTTCATCCTTTTTCTTTGTGTAAATATGTCGTTATGTGGACGTTCTCTTTCAAGTTAACCTACTCAACCTTTCAGGTAAATTAATACTAATAAAAACTAGTCGGATACGTGTAAACATTCAACATATTTAAAATTATTTAAACCGGTTTAGCTAGCTCGGGCTTCAATAGTTTACTGCAATGCCTGTGAATGGGAAGTCCTAGGGTTTGAGTCCCGATGGTGGCAGGATTTTCGACACTAGATAGATAGGTCGAATTCAGCCGCTCTCTGGAGAATTCTAGTCGCCGACTGCTCTGATCGGTGGTTCTCTGTGATTTCTCCGATCAACAACAGGCGAAAGACGCGGCTATATCTTAAGAAACCGCTATCTTTTCTTTGTCTTCCTTGGTGGATACTCATCCCTTCCTTACACACATGTGTACAAGAACTGCTCGACCACTCATGACGGGAGGCGGGTCGAGAGCTTAAGACTTGTCTCGGCTGGGGTGATGCTCCGATGGTGGGGAACAATGACCTTAGCAGTTGATGCACTCGGGATCGCTAACAATAATCCAACCAAGAACATGTCGGGAGCTTAGAGCTCGCCTCGACTGCGGGAGGTGGCCCGCTGGTGGGAGATACCTGGATGAGGAAAAGTCCGTAGGCCGACGCGTTGATAGGCGCCGGATCTCACCACCCAGTGGTTTGTACAGTTTAGGCATTAGAGTTGAACACAGACAGACCACTCTTTTTCCTTCAATCGATTTTTCGATATCAACGAACCACATAACTGAGATTCTGAGCACAAAACATGTAAGAGAAAGTACTTTACTATATATAGGATCAATTGATCTACTTTATCCTCTTTTTCATGAAAAGGGCCCGACATCAAGAGTTTCCGTGTCAAAAATTCGCCGTTTCCTCAACGCGTTTTCAATACTTTCTTTTACTGCCTACTTATGGAGTAAAGCGAGAATGTAAAAATCACCTATTTGGCATTACAGTCAGTAGGTAGACACACTATTTATTAATACATTGTAGTGAATGATTTTGCACTAATTACGGAGGCTATTTGATTTTTTATTTATTTAATATTTTGTTTGGTGTAATCAAGAAGTTCTCTTGAGTGTGATGGCATAAAATGCATTCCATTATTTATCATAAACATCACCTTGGAAACGAAACCAAAATGTTTTTCTAAAGTACTTGAATGTATAGTTAATTTTGGAATCGTTAATCCCTGAATTCATGAAGAGAAGAAGTATATCTTCTGGATGATGTAAGTGTATTATGGAATTATTTTTACCTAATACCTTTACCTAATACCTAATACCTTGTAAATATTGAAAAGGTATTCGCCGTACTCACAATGCAATTCAGAGTAAATATTAACCATAATATAGTATTTTACAACATTGCGGATTATTTTATTTTATCTTTATAAAATTTCTTACAATAAGTCTAGGAAATTACTCAATAAAATTTTATGTGACACATTTACAGTTAAAATGACTGTTCTATACCGTTGGTGAGAAATAACACACATTAAATAGACTATTAAACTATTTAAAGTTGCACACAGAAATGCAAAATTTAGATAAGTTTAACACCACTTGCCAATGTTAACAATACATCTCTATTGTGTATGTAACTCTGTTCTTTTGATTCAGAAAATTAGAACCCATATAATTCAATGATAGTGAACAGTAGTAATGAACATTATATCACGAAGATTAATTATGTATTTGTCGGAGTAGGGTTTGTTGCCTCAAAAACAAGATAATACACATACTTAATGCATTCATTGATCATTCAAATGCTGATATTGAAACTCCCACTACAAATGTCACAAATCACTAAAACGTTGCGTACATGTTATTTTGAAATCTTAGTATTACTTGATAAAATATTGTAGTTTAAAATAAATTTTTCCTTTCAGTGTTATCATTTTGCAATCTAAGTGATATACGTCTCTGATGGACATATCGTATTCACAAATATTCGTTAATAAACGTAGCAGGTTAACGTAAAATATTCAAAAAATGCTCGAACATTAGCTTAACCACTCTTAGGTTTTGCCATATGTGATATAAATATTGATTATTCGTATGATTTAATCTCACTATTTTTTTTTTATATTTCGTGGGATTGCCTCATAAATTATCCGTGATTTTTGCTCCCAAAGAATAAACCGCCTCTTCATGGCTTTGGGAGCGTTCACGATTTTCACCGCCGTCCGTCTATTAAACCAGTGGGCGAAAGACAAGATTGAGAGAGACAGAGAAGAAGCAGCACTTAGGCAACCAGAGTCACTTTCTAATGAGAATTTGGGAGAAGAGGAAATGCAGGATGATTTTCCCGAGTGGGCATTTCACGTACTAGACACGTTCTAGAATGCAGGCAAATAGCGGATGCTTTTTTTCTGTTTCCTGGGCACACATCTGGAAGTAAGAACTTTTGAAGTAAGTACTCTTTGATCCTAAAAGAGATTTTCGTGATCATGTTGTCAACGCAGAGAACGAGCCTAAATGAGAATATTGTATCGAGAGACGTTTTTGCCACTTGGAGTTATGGATTTTATTTCTTAAATTTTCTCTTCTGAAGGTGACAGGTCTGTTAAAGGAGTTAAATGTAAAACAAGTTTAAATATATATAGTGAAAGCCTATTTCATTTTTAAAATATTCTCGTAAACTTTATATTTCTAGTTATTTGATGATTTGTTTCGATATCATTAGTAGTCCTTTTCGAAATATTCGTAAAAATTAAACCCTTTAATTTATGTTGGAGTCCTAAGAATTGACGGAAGATCGATATCATGTTGTAGTTTCAATGAAGATACAGCATCAAGCATACATTTAATATAAATGTATGTATGTTTTCTAAAACACATACATACATTTATATTAAATGTATGCTTTAAATATTATAATCTTAAAATAAGCAATATTAAAATACTCAGGAAATTTAAATTAAATATGTATAATAAAACTGATTAAGAAGAAATAATAAAGTAGATATAACCATGCAACGGAGTGCTGTTTGACAAATCCTTTCAAATTCTGAACAATATTTCTAGATCAACAATACTCCTGTATTAGACGTCGCAAAACAATAATATCCCAATTGAATACGCTTCATTTCAATCTTTCCTAACATTCTCTTCTAGCAAGAATTTAGTTTCCCTAAGTATTGTTTAGAATTAAAATATGTCCCAATAAATATGAAAGATTCCTTAGGAAAAGTGTTTTATCCTAGAATAGAGTGAAACTCGCAATAAATGCATATAAATAACCACGTCAAAAGCAGGTTTGTCAAACAACTGTTTGCAACACACAAAGAATGAGAACATGTTATGCAAAATAATGCCATTACGTCAGTATGTAACTTAGGCTGAATAATGTTCTGTAGAGAAAGATTAACAAGTTTGCAATATCAATTTTATAATATTCTTGACATATCTGACCATTTTACAGGTTGCGCATCCTATTGATCATTGACATCTCGACTCAGAAGATACATTCAAACTGTGATGTATCTTCGTTCTTCTATTCAATACCGATCTGAGAATGTTTCAGCAATAATATGGGTATGATGGATGAAGTGTGAAATGCCAGTCCTCCACAAATTGAACATAACTCCAGCTCAACTCAATTTTTCTGGAATATGCTTTAACTTGAAAGAAATGTAGCACGTAATGTACCGGATACTTGATAGTGTAGTGAATTGGGTGAAATGTTCATTTACAATGACTCCAGGTGAAACTGAAAATGAGATGGCAGATGCAGGCTCAGATGGCATTTATGTAATAAAAAAATATGATGACGCTGTTCAGAAAATACAAGTAACGCTATCGGTATCGTTATTCGGTATCATTCCAATACATCACATCAAGGAAGAAAATAACTATCATGGAAAACTAGTCCCATCATCCAAATACAACTAACGACGTAGCGGATTGGCGCAAAAATGCTGTCGGCCGTGTATTGTGATTTTGTATGCAGAACATATTTTTCTAGTTTCATAATTTGTTGCTTTCATGTGGATAAAAATATGATAATGATATTCTCCTTATATTTCCTGACACTTCCTTACAACAGATTTTTGCTCGTAACTGCAAATAAATTATATATATATATATATATATATATATATATATATCATGCTTAAATAACATAATGCAGAACCAAGGGTTTATATACTATTACATAATGTATAACTAAGTCATACTCTTCAAAAAACATTTATTCTGTATTCAATTAATTGGAATTATGTGTAAAAAAAAAAACTAAGATCTTTGAGATGATTCTGATCTCTCCATTGTGTCAGATAGAAAGGATAATATGGTCATAATTTTAAATATAAAGTAAAAAAATTACTGTATTTATTTTAAAATAAAGTGTTCTTGGATTGTAATCAGATAATTATTTTATTCGCTTTTAATGTTTATAAATTTTAATATTTTTAAGATCAGAGAAGGGATTATAAACATAGAGAAAAGTGAATCGTGGGCTTTTACATTGTTATCCACCGGAAACATTGTGTGTCGAAAAATAATATTCCATGAAGTATATTTTGTATTGATTCTGAAGAGTTTTTCTTTTAGCTTTCTACGCATTACCTTTATTTTTACGAGTATCGACAGTTTTAATATTGAACGAAAGCAATTTCTTAGCTCTTATGTTCGATGACACATAATCCATTTTATAACATCAATAATACCATTTAGTAGATGCTTCAATGCGTAAAACAAGAGTTAGCTAGAAATTCGAACTAAATATATGCCAGAACGATCAAATAATGACTATTTCCATCGCCTTGAGTAAAACACTACTACCCTTTCTTATTGTTTTTTCTAATACTTATGTTTGTGTTTCGCATTTTAGAGAAGGATTCATCCAATTTTTGCCAGCTAGTAGTGTCAGGCCTGAGCTCTGTTTTTATTTACGCCTGAGGACTCAAAGTCAATGTCAGAATCACTGTCAGTAAAAAGTAAAAACAGTGTAGTGTAGTGCAGTGAAGTGTAGCGAACGCGATCAATGAATTAAAAAATCTAATTTAGCCGATATTTATGTAACGTGTATTAAATTTTAGCATCACTAACATATAATTATTGAATATCATGACAGATTTGAAATAATTGTTATAATACTTAATATTAGTGATAGTATGATTATTGCATTCTCGGCTTGCACTGTACTCTTTTATTATTATTATCATTATTATTATTATTATTATTATTATTATTATTATTATTATTTAACTGCCACCGGGTCATACCCAATTGCAGTTCAAATATATGTATGTATGTGACCTGAGACGGTTACACCGCCTGCTTCAACTTTAATAAAAATAAACAAAAGTTCATATTATCATGTAGAATTTACTGACACTATCTTATTAAATGAAGGACAAAGACGACATGTTGCAAGCATGACGTATTGTCATCACCAAACCTAGATAATTTAGCCTGTCTGAGCGTATTTTTCATCACACAGCTATAGAATTTGATGCGATTTGAATCAAATCAAAAAGCAACAACTTCATTTTGGCCTCGGCCAGGAATCGAACCCGGGACCGCCTCCCAGAATGCCATGAGCTACTCAAGGAGCCTAGTACTTTGATTAAAATTGCACACTGAAATAAACACTCCTTGACGCCCGAACTGCAATGCCATTTCCTAGGATTACTTCCAGGAAACGCTATCTCTCGGCGACGCGGGATCCTTTAAATTTCATTAAGGTTGTAAAGGAGAGCGAGGCGTCTAACTTGAATTACGTAGTCGCCCGCCTCTGAGGGCCGCGTCAGTGGATGGCATTGGCTGCCGCCGGGCGGGCGCCCGCTAGGGCCAGAGGCGGCGCGAGGGCGGCGCGTGTGGTTGGCAGCGGGTGGTGCGCGCTGAGTGGCGAGGAGGTGACGAAGGAGCGGGGTGGGGTGGGAACGAGATGAGATGGAGCTGTTGCTGATGGCGGGAAGGTGGGTGGAGGGGGAATATGCGAGGGGAAGGCACTATGGAAGGTATCGGACGACACTAGACATGGGGAGGTAGAGCGAAGGTAATGTTGAAGGAAGATGGATTGATTGATTATTTCGTGTGGGCGCATCTACTACACTTTCGTGTTGGGTGGTCCGCTTGATGGCGAGGTCCGATACAACCCGCCGATTTGCGGTTTTTTTTTTCCAATCAGTTATCTCCCACCAGCGGGACCCTGCTCCAGCCGGGACAAACTCTAAGCTCCCGACCGGTCTCTCGACATGTGTGGTAATGTAGTGCACGTTCGTGTAATGTGTGAGTAAGGGGTGAGGATAGGACAAGGAAAAGGAAGGAAAGATTATGCGCGGTTCTTGGTCCGTTCGTTAGGGACCTGCTTCAGCATTTGCCTAGTTTTGATGAGAGTTACCGTGGGAATCTCCCGATCAGAGCAGCCTGCAACTCTCTATCTAGTGTCGAAAATCCGGGACTCGCCTCTTAGGACCTCCCGGTCTGAGGCCCTCCAGTGACACCCGTGGATGCCCTCAGCCAGTGTTCCCGAGCGAAGTGAGTTGGGGGACGGGGGGGACACGGAGCTGCGGCGGGGCGTGGGGGAGCCAAGTGGCGCCGCCACGGAGGGGGCGTGGCAGAGTAGCACGCGGCGGCGAGGGGCGGTAGAGGAAGGCACCCGTGCGATGTCGCTGCTCTGGAGCGGTGCAGAGGTGCGAGGGTGGATTCTTCGATTCGTTGAGTGACCGATGTTTCCGTGCACGACCACGTTCATTAGTCCCGTTAGTGTAGTGAATGTTCATTATGGCTGGGGGAGGCGACGTCCCCCTCTCGCTAGTTGGTGCAATCCGGCACCGTCCCACATGGTGGCTTGCGGTGAAATTACACAATCAGGGATCTACCCACAACAAGCGAATAATCTCCCGGCATGTGTGGTAGTGTAGTATACGTAAGTGTATGTGTGTAAGTAAGAGGTGAGGACAAGACAGGAAAGAGGAAGGAAAGACCCGTGACCCGTTTGTTAGGGAAGTGCCCCAACACCCGCCTGGGGATGATCAGAGAAAACTACCTATCAGAGCAGGCGGCTGCTGGAGTTCTCCTCCAGACACGCGCTGAATTCGATTTACCTGTATGCTAACAAGTGCTGGAAATTCTGCCATCGTCGGGGCGTAAACCCTAAGATGTACAGCAGCGTTAGCGCCAGTGCTGGCTCTGAGCTCATCCGATGCGTGCTGGGCGGCAGAGTGGGAATTTGTGGTTGTGGTGGGGGGCGGGTGGGGCCAAGGCTGAGGGGGAGCGGGAGGTGAGAGGTGGCGCCGGGGCGCCCTCTGGGGCTTGATGGATTAGCTCCCGGAGACGCCTCCCCTTCTCCCCGTGCAGCGCCGAGCGGAGCGGAGCGGAGTCGCCCATTGGAAGCCGCCGGGCTGGAATTGCGCCGCTCGCTTTGCCTTTGCGACGGCCAAGTAGTACGCGCGCTCGCCGTAAGGCGCTCTGCGGGCGAATGCTGGTGATCCTTTTCCTCGCAGTCCGCGCGCATTTCCTCAGATAACTCATCCCTTTCCCAGTCTACAATTTCACAATTTCAAGCCTCGCTTGTTGTAACATGTTGATGACAATTGCCTTCATCTTATTTTATTTATTTAAATAAATAGTTAGATCCGTGCGAAAACTCCATAAATAGTGATTTTAAAAATAAAAATTACTTTATAGTAGAACCCAACTTCAAATTGCCATCATCTGAACTGTGCGTTACAGCATTATAGGGTCGGTACTGCGAGAGATAAACCATTATCTTGTTGTTAAGTGTTGAGATTGAATGGCAGAGAGAATCAAATATTTCCTTTAATTTTATCGAGAAAAACTCTCTTTTTCTTCCGTTTAATTTCAAATAGATTTCGTGTTTCTACTCTTTTCACATCACACATGCTATAAAGTGGAAGCTCCATAAAGAACTAAATATCCATAACTGTAAAAGAAAATTCAGAAATATTTCATTTTGTGGAATCCTGCACAAGAAACATAATTCAGTTGCCAATATTCTCTCACCTTTCCCCTTTCATTGGCAAACATACAGTCCCTCATCATTTGTATTTAAGGGCCTGGGTTGCATCATTTTGACCTCTGCGCGGTCGTAATTTGTATTAAGCTAATATTTTTCTCATAACCTGCAAATTCATTTTTTCGCCTTAAACCTTCTGGATTTAGGTCTGGGAAGTAGTTCTCTATCCAGCCGAAGGAGAGTTACAGGGTTTTGTGTCTATGTTTTTTCATACAGTCTCAAAAACCGATACCTATCCTTAGCGTATTATTTATAAAGAGTTCATATAGCACGAGTTTTTATGGAATTTACTCACATTCCACAATATATGAAAGACATAACTTCTGTAAGAAAACAACTCGATTTCTAAACGAACTCGATTTCTAAATGAACTCGATTTCTAAACAGTCAGTTAATTTTCTAAATCTCTCTCAGGATGAGTCCTATAATCTTACATTTTAAAGTTATTGTAAGTTTCACGCTATAGAATTCTTAGGATTTAATGAATTATTTCGAATGCCAAAGTGTTGACTAGATGCTACATTTTAATTTCATTGAAAGAATGCATTCTAGTTAATTATTTACTGGCGAAATCTTTGTGAAACTTCTTTGGAAAAGGTATTAGATTCGTGTTAAACTGAAACCTTTTATTTAACTGAATTATAGAATTTAAAGCAATTGTTAAAAAGTGGAAGGAGTTAAGTTCAATTTATACAAGTGTTGTTACGTACTGTATAGGAATTATTTGAGAGGATTATTTCCCGATTATTTTCTTCCTTTTGTATGTTGTGAATTTTTTACTTAACATTATACATGTGTGTTCACTTTCTTTCAAATAGTGTTTTTTCTTAGTTACTGTTCTTATAGTATGATCATTTGCGAGGGTTTGTCTCAAGTGCTAGTGTGTGAGGTAATCCAATTCAACGATTACTGCCATTTTTCTCAAATCTTTGTAACTCTAAAACAGAATATTCTCTCCTTAGTCATTTTTCTAAAGTATTTGTGTATATATATACATATATATATATATATATATATATATATATATATATATATATATATATATAGCGACCGAAACAAGGCTACAGGATTTGATGGTCTTGGCAACTCTGTGTTGAAGTCCTCTCCGGATGAGCAGTGGCTCTTCCAGTGGCTTTGCTGCTTAATAAAACATCCCGCGCCGTCGCAAAGGACTCGCTCCCCTCCCCTGCCACGCAGAGGGCGGGGAGGAGGGGGAGGAAGGAAAGGAAAGGGAGGGGAGGGGAGGCGAGCGTTGATGGATTAGCGTCCGGAGACGGCCCGGAAGTGACGAACGGGCGTCGCGTCGCGGAAGCCACAGAGAGCGACACAGTGCTCCGATACAATCTACCTTGGTGAAAAGGTACTAATGCATGTTTTTCTACTCCCATTGTATAATGCTGTCATTTGTTGGCTACAATCCTACGATACAGGTTCTTGACCAATCACAGAGAAGTTTGTAAACCAAGTTTTAATTCACAATTCTTAATTAATTATTGAGAATCGTTGTAGTAAATGTTTCGATTGTGTACATTAAAATTCGCAATTTCACTTTGATCCTATTTGACTAGCGCAGTATTCCCTCGCAGGCACGCTGCTATTATAGTCACCTGCAGCAGCATGCGAGGTTAGGGTTAGGGAGTTGTCCGCTAGGTGGCCTTGCCATTTAATATAAAAGTTTAAGTTATAAAAGTCGTAGAGAAAATAGCGCATGAAACTCGATGTAATTTATATTAATACACTAGTGTGAATTTTACGATACTCGCTCGTTCATCGTTTGTATCGTAATATCACTCTCGTGTATTGAGACCCATCGTTACATTATCGTTTTATAATGTACTATTATATAATTAAATTCAATGACGCCTAGTTTTTCGTGGCGAGGCTCAAGCCATGAGGCTGACTATTCCGTCTGACCAAGCCCCTTTCGTCTTCTGGCAGCGAAAGAAGATATCTCCGGGGGAAGAAATAGACAATTAGAATGCAGGTCAAAGGCTTGAGAACCTTTTACACGCAGTAAATCTACAACATGGTGATGATGACTTTCCTTCCCCTTCAAAGGAAGGAAGGGTTTTTTCGCTCTTAAAATTCTTCGATAGGCTGACTGCCGAAACGTCAACACATCTTTTGATCATGACACTTCTGTCTATAGGCGACTACAGAGCGTACCCAGCTACATATTGTGTCGATCCCGACACCTAATAAGTTTTGCCTTGCAGGTTTCCGGTACAATGTCTCGTGATTCTTGTTATGCATTATCCATTCTAATTAGTGGGTTTGGAACCAACTCCACATAGGCTTTCGGCCTTCGATCATCTCAGTCTTTCTGTTAGTGATTGAAGCTGACACCCTACTGGGCCATTTCGGCTGATTTATACGATACATACTTGTGGGTATCTATTTGAAGGGAATTAATGCATTTTAGAACGTTTCGTGTTTGTAAGATCTGTTCCATGATGCCACCACACGCGGGTACTCAGACACGGCACCTCCCGAGTGTAACGTTTACGTCTCTGTAACGTTTACGTCTCTGTAACGTTGTGACCTCCCACGTAAAGGAATTACGAATGGAAGAGCAATAAAGGGACAATCAGAGTGTTCGGAGAACGACTTCCTACGGGCAACAAAGGTTGTTGAGTTGTTCTGTAAAAAGGGTCATGCTAATAGGCCTCCATGAATAATTTAACTAATAATTTATAAAACGTTCTGCATCAAACCTATATAAGAAGGTCGACAGAACAGGAAAAGTTTTGATTGGTAAAATTATCATACTTCCAATTTGTAAAATCTTAAAATCGTAAACCACAGATATGAATTTGCTGATAGACTTAGTAACTATATTTTGTCTTGGTTGGAAATATTAGTGTCAATAATTTGAACTTGAGGTGTTTCTATTTATTGAAGAAGAAACCATAAGAAATGGAGGATCGTACGCAACGTATTGACTGACGTTGTCTGCGTTGCTCAGCAGCCACTGAAAGTCGCGCCGTGTCCAGACTCTCTCAGAACGGAAATCAGACGTTGGAAATCGGCGTCGCTCCCTGGCAAGGCCTCGCACGCATGCTCCAGCACCACCATGTTGAAAACGAAAGTAAAGCATATTGTTGGAAATGCGTTCCTAGCACCTGAGAAACCCTATCAAGCCACAACGCACTGGTCGAACTGGCTTAGACGTCTCAGCACATGAACAGATGACACAGGAGTGCCTCTGACCGGGAGTTTCTAGGATTCTAGTCCCGACGGTGGCAGCATTTTCGACACTAGCCAGGTAACTGGGTCGAATTCAGCCTATGTCTGAAGGAGAATCCTGGCGGACGGCTGTTCTGATCGAATGTTTTCTGTGATTTCTCCGATCAATACCAGGCAAATGCCGGAGCAGTACCCTAACGAACGGGCCAAGGACCGTGTGCGATCTTTGCTTCCTCTTCCTTGACCTATCGTATACCCCTTATCTACACACACGCACACACTCATATGCACTACTCTACACACTTTTCTGGAGCTTAGATCTTGTACCGGCCGGAGAGGATGGACGAGTCCTGGTTAGAGGTAAACACCGAGAGTCGATGTGTAGGTCGGCGCCGGATCTCACCATCCAGTAAAGGAGATCACTGCCACCTCATCGCGCGGTGAAACCATGCACTACACATACGAGACTAATGACAGCATTTGACGTGCCCGGAAACACGAAATAATAAAAACTCGATCAACGCCGGTTAACAGCCACGCCTACGCGTGCTGTGATACCACAACCCGCCGAACGAGTTCGCCACTGTTCTCGTGCCTGGGCGACTTAGGCCAATGGGCCGGTTGGAAGCGAAGTAGCTGGATGGTTTTTCAAGACTAATCTACCATGAAATCATTCGATAGTGGCTGGTCGTCGTCCGGGCGGCCCTAGGGTCTGCGTTCCGTCGGTGGCAGATTGTCGACACCAGCTGTTTGCTATATCTAATTACCCCCAGCAAGCAGCTCTAACCCGAAGATTCACATTATTTCTCCGTTCATAATCTGGCGAATGGCGGAGCAGCAACAAACGGGCTTTCTTCCCTTCTCGATCCTCGTTCCCTCCTCCATTCTTACATACAATCACCATGCACCACAATACCACATATAAAGGAAGAATATATTGAAGGTAAGAAGATGTTCTGACTGGTGCAGTACTTCGCTGGCGGAGACGGAGCGAGAAGACTGCTCTAAGGGACGTGTACCTCACGTTTCAGCAAGCGAGCGAGCGAGTGAGCGAGAGAGAGAGGAAAAGAGAGAGAGAGAGAGAGAGAAAGAGAGACAGAGAGACAGAGAGAGAGAGACAAAGAGAGACAGAGAGAGAGAGAGAGAGAGAGAGAGAGAGGAAAATCGCCTCCTCCCGTGTTACAACATACCTTCACTAACGGAACTCATGACCTCAGGAGTTGACGCCCACAGAAACACAAAATATTCAATCACGAATAAGCCATGACACCAGTTACATCAGCAGCTCTCTCATAGGAAAAACCTTGTTTTGAGCGAAACAACTTAGATTTAACGTTCCATATCTGGGCAGCATGAAAGACATTAGCCCGAACCTTTACGGTTTGTTCGCCTCGAGCGAGCCTCTATCGTGGAACGCATTCTGCCTGGCTACCCTCTCTGCGCGACCTTCCTTTGCTGCGGTCAGCACGCTCTGGTGGAGGTTTTCACAGCGGTTTCAAGCCGGTCAGCGGTGGCGGCCGCGGTGGGGGGACACAAGGCGGGAGTTGGAGGGAGAAAGAGAGTGTCTGAAAGAAAGTGACAGAGAGATAAAGACATAGAGAAAGAGAGAGAGACACTCACAAGATGGAGCCAGAGGGAGAAAAAGGTAGCCACAGTTCTTAACAGACGATAGAGGGAGAGCCGCAGAGAAAATTCTTAAAGGAAACCGGTTGTTAAGACTGAATTTCGTTCCTCTAAATAGTGGTGTAAAGTCGATCTATCTGTACAAACTTAGAGGATTAACAGTGAACTCAATATTCAATTCAATGATGAATTATTGTACGTGGCGAGGCTCCGGTCATCAGGCCTACTGTTCCACCTGGCCCCGCAATTTTTTATTACGCTCCTTTCGCCATCTAGCAGCAAAAAATGGTATAACTCGTGCGACGAAACAGGCGATTAGAATTTTGCTCCGGAGCTTCTTTTAGACTTGAAGATCTTTTATATGAAACAAGGGCAGCCGGCTTTACTTCCCATCCGGAAGCAGACATATGAAGGATTTTCACCCTTAAAAATCAACAGAAACGATCGGATTTGAACCTACAAAATTGACTACAATTTGTCAGAGGTGATAACCGCTACACCACCCGAAGCCGCCATTACACCAGCGAAGCATCCTTTCACTGTCTACCATAAAAACCCTTATTCCTCAAAATGATATTTTTTCTTGAAATTATTTTTGTTATAAGTTGATGGCATTAGGATAAGTATTGGACGTCACACGACTGATAACACGAATAACAGCTTTAGATAGTTATGAACCTCGGCTATTTCCTCGGTTTAAAATTAAAAAATTATTTCTTTTATCGGCCTTATTTTTTTCTTACCGTATACTGGTAATACAAAGGAACAGTACCCTCTTTCTTTTTTCTTGTATATTGCGATTAATTGTGCTGATCAATTTTAGCTATTACATTTTATTACACGGCGAAAGTAGTACATAATAATTTTTGAAAATATCTCTATTTTATTTTCAACTTATTATTCTGTTTACTCTTTATTCATTTGATTTTGGCATATTTAAATGCGATTGATGAGATTACCGCCAGTTTCACTGATACCTGAAATAGCTAATAGAATGAATAAACCCGACAAATAATTAACACGACAAAGAATAAACGCACTATGATCCCTTCTCGTAACGAATTTTGTGACGAATCGCTTGTACCCTTATCCGTCCTTCCTCAACCGTTGTTAACACGCTATAAAAAGATTCACTTCAAAAGTAAAACTAAAATATAACAACGGGAGTCTACCTGGGAAGCGAAAGTTCCTTAGACAGAGGATTCCTCATTATTTTTCAGCGCTCAGGAATGGAAATCATGTCTTCAGTTTACTGGTTGTTGGTCGTAAAATTATAATTTGCGCTGAGCGTAGGACAAAGTAAAATTTGCGAGACGCGTATAGTAAAGTAAATAAAACACGGGTTCACAATGTAAACAAAACACTGGAGTGACATGAAACAACGTGGTTGCCAATCTGCAAATTGTGACTCTTCCCAACATTATTACTCCTACGTTTTCTCATATTCAAACGAAACAAGTCTCGTGGGAAAGTTTCCTTGTCATACTTTGGTTACAATATGCGGTATTCAGCTACTATCGCAGTATTCATGAAATTATGTTCGGCAGGCCACGTTTTGACGTGGTCAAAGATTAGTCGTTTACCTCTCGAGCATCCGTCCGTGACTAGTTACCTATCAGTTAATAGCAAATGGCGCAGGTCAAATTTCGTTACATGAAATTTCCCACCACGTGTGCATTGGCACAAAATGATCATTTCCCTACATGTTTTAC
This sequence comes from Teleogryllus oceanicus, assembly GCA_964035755.1. Taxonomy (NCBI): domain Eukaryota; kingdom Metazoa; phylum Arthropoda; class Insecta; order Orthoptera; family Gryllidae; genus Teleogryllus; species Teleogryllus oceanicus. The sequence continues at coordinate 22,327,098 of CAXIVR010000013.1, forward strand.
AAATTTCAATTGCATGTTCTGAGACACCTTTATATTGGGAACGTGGGAATCTCACTAGAAATCACAGAGAAGAGATCAACTATTTACATCTTTATTTACCAAATTATTTACAAGCAATGGTATTGATGTGCAATTTTGGTAGACGGCCACCGGATCGCATGAGTGATCCCTAACTACTTGCAATTAATTGCCTGACTCGTGGCCCTCGCCACGAGTCCAAGTCTTACGCACACAGCGTGCCATCTGTCACAAGTGGAAGTGATATTCCACTCCGGCTCCCGACACACGGGTTGCCACACGGGCATCGCTAGCCAACGCATCTCCCACACAGGTGAAGACCCACCCCCCGCCACTCGCTCCCAGAGTTATACACTCTCAGCCCACGTGACTCGCGACATCATATGGCCTGAGCCTCGCCATTAATAAAGACATTTATTATTATTATTATTATTATTATTATTATTATTATTATTATTATTATAATGCGCGGCAACCAGCATCACGTGATCGCCGCAACGCCACGCGGTTCTGGCGGCTGCCAATTCCTAGACGTTCCCAAAATACCTCTGGAATGTTCTGCACATGCGTTCCAAGCCTTTTCAGTCCCCAACCGCTTAGGCATCTGCTTAGACCCTAATCCCACGGCCCCGGCACCAGCGCGGCGTCAGGCTCTAGTGGCGAGGTCCGTTTACAATACATTACAATATATTACTACTTGCTGTTCTAATACACCACATGGATACCTACTGTATCTTCTGAAATTCATTACTTGAAATGTCAATCATAAACAAAACAAGTAATCAAAAAATTAAAACAATAGTAAGTCATACCAATAAAATAATTACCAATAATGTAAAGAATTTTTTAAATATAATTCAAGTTCGTTTCACCACTCTATTTGAGAAGTGGTTAAACTGCATTTTATAAGTCTTTCTTTAATACAAAATAATCATTAATATCTCATCATGAATGTCATCCCTGCTTCAAACGATGTGCTAGCACGTTGCATCGTTTAGAATGTTGGAGCATTAGTTTCGAGTCCACAATTTGCCTCTTTGTGGAATCACGTGTTAGACAACACTGAGGTGTGTCGCATTTAATCTGCCGGTGCGTTCACAGAATATCCACATTTTCTCATTCTCTGTAAACTTTGCAATTTTCAAAAATTCAGGGATTTCAACGAAAATGGAGCCTGCGCCACACTTTGGTATAATCGAGAAAAAGTAAAGAAAAACTTTGCGCCGATTTTGAGAAAATATTTTTTAAATTGCTTTATCAAGCAAACATTGCATAAAACCTATATTTTCGAAAAAATGTACAGACCTCACTTCAATATTTAACTTTGAAGAACATATTTCATAAAGAAAAATATCTAACTTCAATATTGAAGTTGCCAATAATATTTTCAACGAAGCCGATTCCGGCACATTCTTTGCCTTTTCACAGAAAAAACTTAAAAATTGGTAGGGGTGTTTGAGAAATTTTTGAAAATGTTGAGGCTTACCCCCAAAATAAAAATATCCTTTTCAAATTCACAGAAACTCGAGTTCCGCCAGATCGAGCGATCACAGATGAATAAATGGGCGGCAGGCGGACAAACGGAACTCATGAGAGACAGATGGGGAGACGGACAGAAGGATGGAGAGACTGACGGAAAGACACCCGGGCGGATTAATTTTGCGGTAGACCAATTTTTGGTATGAAGGACTCACAATACAGGGATACTGTTTATAAATTGTGTTAGAGGAAGTAATTTACAACATTCCGGAGAAAAATGTACCTACCTTTTTGATAGCGGGCAGCAAAATACAGTTTTTCTGTGGAAAAATTGCTACTTTGCTCTACAATATTAAAAAAATACTTTGTCTTTACTATGTAAGTATTGAAAAAATTTCAGTACTTTCACAAAAAAAAAAAAAAAAAAAAAAAAACCAATAACTCAGAGGGATTGAAAAATAAAGCCGCAAATATAACTATACTATTTCATTTTCAAAATTAATTTTTTTAAAGAATTGGTCGTCCCGAAAGATGACAATTATTATTTCATTTTCATTCGGAACGAGTGAGGTTTTTCGACAGTATAAGTACTGGTTAAGTACGGTTATAAGTAACCTAATTCTTGTTAGCGGCTATTTTGACTTCTAAGTTTGCGTAAAGGTTTTTGATAGACTTGATAATGTGTGAATTATGTCAAGTTCCCTACCTCTCCAGCGACATCAGCCGTTGTCACAAGACATGACCGCTGGGATTCCCAAGCAGCGGTTGAATTCGGCCCAGCTGGTGTCGAAAATCCACCAGAATCGGGACTCGAACCCTAGAGCCTCGCGGCCAGATCCGGTGCCGATATGGTTCAGAGACAACGCTGCCAATGCTGACTTGCACTAATCTCTCCCGGTGAGTGGATCGGGGGAGGGGGCGAGGTGGTGGCAGAAAATGCGACAGGGGGCGGGACACAGCCCAGCGCGGCGCGGCGCTCCCCCCTCCCCACGACCGAGGGGGTGGTGGAGGGGAGGGAGGGGGTGCGCGGCGGCGGCTAGAGGCCGGAAAGGCGAAGTGACCCGTCTCGCTGACCCCCGCCGCCGCCGCCACGTGGACTCGCCCGGCGCCGCCCCGCCCCGCCCCGCCCCACGCCCCGCCCGGCCCCGCCCGGCCCCGCCCCACGCGCTCACTGCGCCCTGGCGCAGGGGCGTCGGGCCAAAGCGGATGGCAGGGCTCATGGCAGGGGCTATTGTGCTTTTACTGGCGCACTCATGCGAGAACTCTCGCATGTTAACATCTCGCACCCTATTTTCTTCTTCTTCTTCTTCTTCTTCTTCTTCTTCTTCTTCTTCTTCTTCTTCTTCTTCTTTTATTATTATTATTATTATTATTATTATTATTATTATTTCTTTTTTTTTTCTCGGGGGTTTCTCACCCGGGGTTCATGGTTTGAGGGGCCTCTAGGCATACCACATTCCTAGCTTTGCATATTGAGGACTGTGCGAACAATCCGGCAGGTTTCAAGAATGACTGACTTTTGAGCTTTTGGGATAATTTTATGAGGATGAAGACCTATTTTTTCTAAATAATTCTTTAGATTTTTGTTAATCAGACCTGTAGCTGTTATTACAATTGGTATAATTTCAACAGACTCAAGTTTGTATATTTCTTTATATTCTATTGATAGGGGAATGTATTTTGAGATTTTTTCTGTTTCTGCCTTATTGATGTGCAGGGTGTGATCTGCAGGGTGTGTAACATCAATTTATTATTATTATTATTATTATTATTATTATTATTATTATTATTATTATTATTATTATTATTATTATTTTATTCAAGTTACACCTGCTTTTCTTCACACTTCATCATCACGATTATTCAGAACATGTGGAAATCATTCTGTCATCCATCGTTTTTCTTCGGTCTTCCGACTGTCGATCCTCTCTTTCCTTTTTCATATTAAGAGGTGAAGTTGTTTACGAAACGTATTTATTTGTTTAAAAAGTTTAAAACAGTAACTTACAATGTACTTATAGAATTTAAAATAAAAAACAAAGACCAATGAAAATGTTTGAAAAAAATTTTAAAGAAGATTTATTCAGTATTGAAGGCATGTTGCAACAATTCACAATACTTTCTTAAAAACATTTGAAGGAATTGTACAGTCTTCCTTGACAGTAAGTTTTTCGCTTTCCTTGATACTCACGAAAATATTACAAAAGATTTATTTCTGTCGAGAAAGCTACGTAAAGTTGTACATGCGAAAATACAGGATCGCGCAAGTACAACTCGACACTTTGGAATATTATTTAACTTTATTACAAAATGGAACCGTACACCCGTGCAATTTAATCGTCTAGAATATCAAGTAATTAGTTTAATTTTACATACAGTTGCAGATTCTGCACGTCTCTGAATAGATGGAGTTGTATCGAGAAGTGCCGGTGCAGCAAAATTTAATAGAATGTCAAAGAATATCTTTTATTATAGGCTACAGTATGGGGAACGTTTCTTTGAGGTCTTTGGTCTCAAAATTCCAATGTTTAAGGTCCTAAAACGCTTCGTTTAGGAGGTATTTAACTATGCAGACTTTGACAATGCTGTCGAGTGTTACGGGTTGCATTTGACTTTAATATTTAGATTCTTTCTTTAAACCAAATCCCTCGCATTTTTAAACTCCAACTGGAATGCACCACTTGTCCGTAAATTTATGTTTCTTTAGAGACCTCATTTGTAAAGATTGGTTGTGTGTGGGAGCCGCAAAAGGCATGTATGCTACTGACATAAACTACTTGACATAAGCTGCCGTATAAAAAACTCGTTCATCAAAATAAAACATCCCTCAGGTTTACGCCCAAGAACTGTAAATTTGACACTGACCTCTCATACGAGTCATGAATTATAATATTTGTCCTAGTACGTGAAGAACACAAAAAGCCTTTGACGAAACGTAGTACAAAATAGGGTAAAACCGATATCTGTGATAATAAATTACTAACGTTTTTTTATAAAAATAACTGTTTTTAATTTCATGGGAACAAAACAGCGATAGAAATTTCATTAAACAGTGACAACCTACAAATAATCAGATGCCATACTTCGATTAAAACTGTGTCCCTTGAAGGTCACGAGTTGAAAAGTGAGAAACACTGTCATCCAATCGGGAGCTTTAGTGCAAAAACTTTAAGTCGTAACGAAGCTCTGGATTAGGTGACATTGTGCCCCTCTCCTGACAGCTCGCAGCCATCACGATACACTTTTAATTGGAGTATAAAAACTGAGGATGCGGTAGGGATGTGGATGTTTCCAAAACATCGATGATTTTATAGAAACAGTCGATGTTTTCTAACAACAATAAATTGTGTTCGATGTTTTTACATTTTTTATCTTTTGATCGTGAATGAAAGATTCCCATAATCACAATTAAGTAAAAGTTTAATAATGAAACAATAACAGATGGTTCGACTATCTCTTTGTGTCGGAACCAAACGAACGCTGTTTGAACAAGCTTCATCTAACTTCCTTTGTTCGTATTATATTTTTATTATTTTTCTGTTAAATCTTAATAATAAATTAATAAACACAACCATTGGAAAATTAAATTTTGTTGTATAGCAACATCGATGAGGAGAAATTGGTAGTCAACTGTCCTGATACCGTTACGAATTAGTGGGCGTGGTTTCCAGAAAGTTTTCCTTCTCTTCTGTTACGAAGTGCAAACTTGGGATATTGCAATCATACTAAACGTATTGACAGTGGAAACTCTTCCCTCTACCAAGTTTCCTGTGGTTTTTCCTATCAACACATGGCGCATACCGGAACCGTTCCCTAGTAAACGGGCCATCGAAAGGGCGCATCCTCACGACCGACAAAAGGACGAATTCTGTCGTCTCACTAAATGTAACATTACTAAACTTATGGCATTAATCACCATAGGAGCTAACGCTATCGGACAAACAAAATATCAGTCAATGGAACTTAGGATCTAAGCTGTTGACAAACACGCATCCTGTATTGCATACAATCTTCGGTGGCGCCGTGACTGTAGCACTGTCTCCGTCAACCAACCAAGTCGCCCACGAGGTTGCCCTGCTCGCGGTGAAAGCAACCAAGTACTTTTTGAACGATTTAAACCGATAAAGGTGGCTCAGGACATCAACTGATATCACTGTAGTGTCTCTGACGGGAAGGTAATAGGATTTGAATTCCGACAGCGGATTTTCTACACTAGCGAGAAAGCTAGGTTGATTCTAACAGCTGTGTGCAGGAGAATTCTAGCGGCCGGCTGCTCTGATTGGAGGTTTCTCTGATCAACACCAGGTGAATGCTGAAACAGTACCCTAACAAATGGGTCACTGATCGTCCCCGATCTTTCTTTTCCATTTCTTGACCTATGCTCAGACTTACAGGCACTAAACCAGTACATTTGCCAGGAGACCTTTCGGGAGCTTAGAGCTCTTCCCGGCTGGGGCGGTGCTCCGCTGATAGGAGATACCTAGTTGAGGAAAATTTCTCTATACGGAAAAATTTAGAAAATGTGAAAAATATGTCTTAGTTCAACTACAGATAGCAGCAGGGTAAGGGATGAGGCAAAACCGAAAATATCGCCCAGATTATAGAGGTTACAAAAGTAACTAGTGTGAGAAAATCTGTGCTATTCGGAAGTGCCGAATAATACCTGATTTGTTTAAGGCATCAGATAAAATAGAAGGTATTTGGAAATATATTTTTGAAACTTTTTCTACGGTATCTGCCTTAGGTTACCAGATCGAGGCGTACCTAGTACCGAATTGTACCAATTTTTACTTTCTCGATATACCAAGTTCTTACACATTAAAAGGAAATTATAGAAATGAATATTTTGAAAAATGTTATCATATATTTGCGTAAATTGATTGAATTCAATGTTAGAATTTAACGTGTTTCTCAATTTTATCTGTACGATTTCCGAGACCAATCTATGAGATCTTCTAGGTTTTATACTAATAACATTAACATTATCTACGTCAGTAATGTGTGATTTGTTGATTCTGAGTTGAGTAAGGGAATTATGAGGACAGGAGGTATTATTATCGATCGAGGGAATTAAATAATACAGTAATGTCACTAATTTAACAAATTGAAACAGTCTGAGTTCTGATCATTTTCTTAATCTCGTGTGAGATAAAAAAAGATGAGATATAAAAAGGGTCATGTGTTCATGGTAGATTCAAAGTTTTGATCCTACACGGTCGATGTATAATAAGGACACTTGACTCAATAAATAAACATATTTCGGGAGGTGTGGTGATTGGTCTAACCATTGCAAGTCTACTTAATATTTCCATAGAAACCAAATTACCTTTGGTATGCATTTTATGAACGTGTTTTACCGTTTAGCGTTTCATTCTTTCACAGAGAGACACTTGAACGCCATTCATTCCATTTTAATTGGTGAAATGGCGCGTTCTCACTGGTTTTGATGTTCACCACTTGATGTTCCGCTCGAGCTCTTGACATTTTGCGGGCAGTAGAAATTGGCAATGAGCTCAATGGCAATCAGATAAATGATTTGCATGGATGGGAGCAAAAATAGGGCTATGCATAACAACTGCATAACAATGAAGAATGATGTTTTTCGACCGAGGCGTACTGAATTAAGGCGACAAAGAAGGTTGATTGATTGATTGGTGATTAATATTTCCGACCACGTTACGTGCTACGATAATTGGTCCCGTTAGTGTGGTGGAATGTTTTATTCCGGGAGGTGGCGGTGTTATTCCCTTGCTGGGTGGTGAGTTCCCAGGCCGACCTACACGTCAATTGCGAGATTTCCCTCACCAGGTTTCACCCAATAGCATGGCACCGGGCCAAGCTCTAAGCTCCCGAGCAGTCTCCCGGCATGCGTGGTAGTGTAGTGCATGGTAATGTAAGTGCGCGTAAGGGGAGAGGATAGGACAAGGACGGGGAAAGGAAGTTCGCGGGCGGTATGTGGCCCGTTTGATAGGGTACTGCCCCAGCATTCGCCTGGTGTTGATCGGAGAAACCACGGAAAAGTACCGATTAGAGCAGCCGGTCGGTAGAATTCTCCTCCAGACAGCGTCTGAATACAACGTAGCCTTCGAATGTCGAAATTCCCTCTTCTTCCGGGCTCCAATCTCCACTTGAAGACGCTGCAGTGACAACGTACGCTGCAACTGAGTCACCTCAGCCGGTAGCTACTTCATCACTCGCTCGTTTTTCTTTGGAGTCGGCAACGTTGCAAAGTAGGGCGTTTTCGCTGTAGCTCTGATGTGCCCAAGGCCCTCAGGGTTCCGTAAATCGGCACCGTGGCTCTGAAAATGCCTGGGCCTCTTACTTCCGTAACTCCTCCCTTTCGTCCTCAGTGGGTGGTCGCGCGCAAATCTCGAGTCAGATATCTGTTGCCAGTGACAGAAATAGACGGATGAATTCTCTGAGCCGGTAGTCAAACTTCGTAACCAAGCTCTTTGAAAGCACGGAAGTTAAGCGCCCCAAGATACCCCGAGTCTCTAGAAGATTCCAGGTCTGGAAATCTCAGATACAGTCGACTCGGGATATTGTAAACTTCTGGGGACTAACGGTTTTGGTTCACTATATAAGAGGTTCATATATCCAATAATGTAAAAATTTAATAGTATTTCTCCATGATGGTTGATTTTATTAATATGGAGACACAGCAGAATACATTAACTGCATCAGCTGAAAATTTCAATATCTTTATTGGATCGTAAAATTAATTATTTTCAATTGTTGATTAATTTCCAGGACGTAGTATTTTCTAGCTTCACAATAACCGAGGTTTGGTGTTTACTAAAACTCATTTTTTTGTGCTCAATTGTAATGTATGTGAAACGGGACCAATCACGAAGGTTCACTATAACCGAGGGTTCACTTAAACCGAGTTCACTATAACCGAGAGTTCACTATAGCCGAGAGTTCACTACAGCCGAGAGTTCACTATAGCCGAGTTCACTATAACCGGAGTCGACTGTACTAATGACGCTCAGCCCCTTGCTGATACGAATAAAAGGCTATGACTTACGACTTGACTTGTGTGACTTCATTAAAGAATAATTACTACACGTTCAATATCACAAAGCCTGAAAATGTAGTTTTGAAAGTAACAGCATTTTTAAAAGTCAATAAAAAAGCGAACCATAATGGTGTACTTCTTCCTGATGTTGCGAATCGTTGTGAGAGACGGTGGTCATTCTCTAGCATTGACAGTAATACTGCCATCGTAAAAATGTTTGCGTAACATGTAGCGATGTTGTTATTAACCGTAGTGTATTCACGACCATGCAATAAACATTGAAAATAAAGATCGCGGGATTTTCTCAGAATAAATTAAAACATTAAAACATTCAGTTTGCTGACGTTTTGGAATATTTTTATTCCATCCTCAGGACTGGTAGAAAAACACAAAGAACACATTATAAATATACATACGGCAATATGTTTATTTAAAGGGTTTTTGTTTTTTTTTGGAATAAAATTACCAATCGGCAAACTGAGGGTTTTAATTTTAATCTGATCAAAACTCGTGATTTCTATTTCCAATTTATTTATTATTTTGGAAAAATGTCTAATATTTTGTGATTAATAAAGTTTGCTTTCTTCGAAGCTCTTTTTCTTCGAAATTTTAAATAATTTTTTTACACTATATACCCACAGAGTGAATATTTAAGGGTTTCGAAATACATTTCCGTCCTAGTATTCTATTCCATGAAATACATAGGCCTGGAAAGTTTTATCGTACATTGACCATTTTTCTTTGTAATGAAGAGATACTTCAATTACATTTATTGTTGTCGCCAAAACTGTTTGATGACCACTCATGACATTTAACTACACTAGAACGACAGAAGTCAAAACGACAAAAGAATAAAAGATGAACGTCACAGAATTATTTAATTTGGAGATGTTATTGGAGATTTTTCAGTAAACAATTTATTCACCTAGTGTCCACTATCTAAAGAAATCTCGTGAACATTTCTTGTACAACTTGATATTCGGTTCTAAGAGTGAGAGGGTAGATACTCTTAACTGGCAGCATTGCGTGGTCGCAGTGTTACGTTCATTGATAGATTGCTAGGGATTACGAGCGCGGGTAAGGTCATTAGTCCCGTAAGACTGGGGCATGATTTTTTACTTGGGAGGTGGAATTGATCCTCCGCCACTGGATGGGGAGATCCGGCGCTGACCTGCCGTCAGCTAGCAGGGTTTCCCCCATCCAGGTATGTCCCACCAGCGGGGCACCTTCCCAGCTGGGACGACCTCTGAGCTTCCGACCGGTCTACCTGACTGAGAAGTAGAGTAGTGCATGTTAGTGTGTGTTACACAGTACGTGATACCCCACGTAATGCAATGATACACCATTTTGGCACCATAAAAGTCATTCTCAGACAATCGCGAATCGTCATTCATCCGTCTATACTTCGGTTTTTATAACATAGCGCGTGGAGGTCTGGTCTTCATGATGGAATATGGCACGGCTTTTCGCGTCATTTTCGGTCGTGCCGCTCGATGTCGCTTGATCTGCACCACTGCTTGATAGGTCGCGATTATGCGACATCTAGTGGCACGAAAGACGCAGAAAGCCGTGCCATATTCCATCATGAAGACTGGCTCTCACATGCCATGTTATAGAAACCGAAGTATATTGCTGTTCTTCTGCAATCATCGCAGCAGTGGCGTAGCGTTCGTGGCCGTAATGCGGGATGCCCAAGGTAAAAGAGGGACTATTTTTATTATTAAGATTTAATATAATGATAGAATGATGAATATGTATTTGTTATAGGATATTTTTATTACTTAATATGCTAACACTACTTGTGTTCGCTATACACTTATAGAGGGGGCTCCGATGAAAGTGCGAGCGGGTCCGCACTCACTTCGTTTCGGTACTGCATCGAGGAGTCTGTACTCCAGAGAACAAGCTGGAAGAGATTGTATTGAAAATACTGTAAGCGAAGCTGTCAGAAAAGGGAGAGTCATCGTTGGTTGGAACCTTTAACCCACAAACCTAAACCACAACCTAAAACCCACAAACATCTCAAGAAACAAAACTTCTTTCACGCATTAACAGGTATTTGGTAAGATTTTACAAGTACTCTGACCGAGATATCCTAAGGTTTGAGTTCTAAGGGGGCGAATTTTTGATACTTGTTACACAGCTAGGTCGAAGCCAGTCGCCCTCTAGCGACCGACTTCTCTGATCTCTTTTCCGTGGTTTCTCCAATCAACAACAGGCGAATGACAGAGCGAACATTAGTAAACGAGCCTTGAATCTCGCGCGATCCTCTTCCTTAATCCATTCTCTCCTCTATCACACTCGCCTGCTCTAGACTAACGCACGTGTCGGAGAAACCCTCGAGAACTTCAATCTTGTCTCGGCTGGGTCGGTGCACGGCTGGTGGGAGATACCTGGTTGAAGGAAACCTCGCTAGCCGATGGTAGGTCGTCGCCGGGTCTCGCCACACAGCTAGGGAAGATCACATTCATCTCCAGCGATTAAAACATGCACTACTATTACGGGAATAATGACCTTATCATTTACCGTGCCAGTAATCACCAATCAATTAATCAGACGTGAATCCTTCGGCTCTGGATTTCACCATCCAGTAGAGCAGAAACACCGCCACCTCTAGCAAAAAACAAATTCATGAGACTAATGAATTGCTCGGAATCATCAGTCAACCGTTTTTTTACGGACTTTTTGGTGCAGCACCCACTGTGCTTTCCCGGCGTCTTCACAGCTGTCTTCTTTGTCCCCCGGCGCTCTTGCTTTTGAACTCTACTCCGACCCCTTTCACCCACCCCGTCCCCTCCCCCGCTGCACTCTCCACTTGCCCTCCTGCCGCTTCTTGTTTCCTTCTTTGTTGGGCTCCGCGAACGTTGGCAAACATGATTTTGTTGTCAGCAGTTCTAACAAAGAGCTCGGATTGCCGGGGCTAGAGGCTTTAAAAACTAGTTCGCTCAGGAAGTTTTTTTCTTGGCTTTTTGCTCATCGAATCTTCAAGTTCTTGTGCCTCTCTAGCAGAAATTGTAAACAATTTCTGGTGAAGATATTAACGAGGCTCTTTGAGTTTTTCTGACAGGAAAAAAAAAAAAAAAAAAATTTTATTAGAAAACCCACAAACATCTCAAGAAACAAAAACATTATGATGAGTGGAGTTTTGTATTTGATTTTATTGTGTTATATAATGAATGAGTAGCTTTTAACTCGAATTTATTAATATTTAACTATTGAATATATTTTCAGGTCGCTTTCAAAACAACTTAAATTCCAGAACTTATTACAAATTTGGGGCTGCGATTTTTAATGCGTTCTAACAACTTACTATATTTGCATGTATGAAACTATATTTTCAGGTTTTAGGTTCCAGTTCTGATAGTTACATGACATTTGACAGCAGGTAAATAGCTGTACAGAGAGCCATCGGATACGTCGTTTCGTTGTGGGCTCTTTGATAAATTGCTGCCAAATATCGAGCAATTCATAAATAGCCGAACAGTAACGAAACTCGCCCGTCCACTTTCTTTTTCTTTAAGGCCGATCCCCCATGCTCTTGGATAGGCATCGGGTACCCAAAATACAAATTTCGAGCCTCTTCAGACCCTACATGTCTCTGGTTTTTAATTCATTGATTGTGTGATTGATGTGTTTCCAGGTGCGTCAACTACTGAGGTAAGCCAGTAAATGTAGTGCACGGTGTTATCGCGGGATATGGGGGTGATCTTAACCCGCTGGATAGCGAGATCAGGCTCTGACCAACACGTTGGCATGTGGAATTTTCTCCAACAAGGTATCTCCCACCACCGGGACAACGCTCCAGCCGGAACAAGCTGTAAGCTCCCGGAACGTGTGGCAGTGTAGTGCATATACGTGTATGTGTGTGTGTAAGTAAGTGGTGAAGATACGATAAGGAAGAGGAAGGAAAGATCGCGCGCGTTTCGAGGCCCGTTTGTTAGGATTCTTCTCCGACATTCGCCTAGTATTGATTAGAGTAATCATAGATTAGACGAGCTCGCCGCTAGAATTCTTCTCCAGTCACCTGCTGAATTCGACCTAGCCATCTGGCACCTAGAATTCCTCCCACTCGACTCGAACTCTAGGACCTCCCCATCAGAGGGGCTGCTGTCACTTGACGGTCTGCGCCACCTCAGCCGGTCATAATGGGCCGAAGGACTGTCCAAAACCTTCTTTGAAATCACATTGTTTTCACTCCCGTTTTCCCCATTTCCGGAGCCTTTTGTATTCCGAGCAGGCCCTTCCTCTGACGCATGGGTTTGTAAGAACAACTTTACAGCGCTCGCGGGTTTTAGGGGCGGAGCGTGAAGACCTTCGCCTCCTGAGACGCGCTGGCTCTGCAAGTGACCGTTCTTATTCCCAGTCACGAAACTCATCTCAAGTAAGATGCGCTTCTAAGGACAGATAGAGGGAAGGGACGATTTATTTACGTCATTAAACAGTGGTCTGAAGGCGATGTTTATGAGGAGAATGATTACACCTTGCTGAGCTCCATATTGACACAAATCTCAAGATACGTAGCGTTTCATTATAAGGAGTTTGTTGAAGGATATTTGCTGAAACGGAAGTAAAGTATCACATTTTAGAAAATTAAAAAAAAATTTAAAACAATTAATTTTGTCAGTGGGTTTGATAAATTATTTGAGAGAAAAATCATTTCGTCAGATTAAGCTATGAACTCTTAGAAATAAATTATGAATAATAAATTATTTTGTGTTTCGTGGTGATTAAACTGCTCCTTTGTCACGCACGTATAGTTCATATTTTATCCAAGAGTATGGGGTGTTTCTCCCCTGCAGGATTTCGACACTAGCCAGGTAACTAGGTCGAATTCTGTCGCTGTCTGGAGGAGAATTCTATCAGCCTGCTGCTCTGAACGGCAGTTTTCCATGTTTTCTCCGATTAACACCACGCGAACGCAAGAGCGATAACCTACCAAAGAGGCCACGAACAGCGCGCGATCTTTCCTTCCCATTGGGAAATGGGAGTATGCACATAAAGACACATAAACGCGCGTCTGTCGCACATATACGCGCGTTGAAGATGATTTTTTGCGTTTATGCTGACTCAAGCACCCCTGAACAGACGCTGTACGCAACCCGCCATACCCTAAAGTACGCTTAAGCGCGTTTTCGCTGCATATTCTCCCCCGGCGATTGCGAAAAATCGGCCGAAATTATTACTTGAACGTTATCTCAGACAAGTAAATCAAATTTTTGAGACAGTGTCATAGAGAATGCATGCTCAAACTTGAGGGCGAACATTTTAACAATATGAAACCTGACAAACACGTCCACAAATCAGGGCATAGAACAAACCCATACTCGTGAGAAAGTCTATTATCTATTAAATATTTTGTAGAACGTAGCGTAAAAGTTTATTAACAATCACGTGACCATTCGCGTATGAAGTGTAATAGCAAAACATTGCCGGGTCTGCTAGTTATATATAAAAAAATGCAGCTCATTTCTGAATAGTTAGTAAAATGCGCCAGAATTTTTGGACGGTATAAATAGACCAAGTTGTTGGTGAAGAGTTTAACGAGCGAGTGAACCGAGTGTAGATGTGTACTGGGTGGATGAAGTGTTTCGCGGTTCCAGTGATCAAGGTCCGCGAGAAAAGAGAACGTGTCTGTCCGCGGCATCAAGGGCCGCGCCCCACAGGAGTAGTCCCCGGCTGCTGCCGCTCGCTTTGGCGGCGCAGGGGATCTCGAGCGCGCCCACGCAAGTGCAGCAGCGAACTCCAAGAGCTCTCGTGGCCAAGCCCCGACCGCACGGGCGAACTCTAGCGGTCGAACGAGGAAGCGGTCACAGGCGAAAAGAAAGGTCACGAGGAGTTCGTTTCAAACACATTCGTAGAATATTGCTTACTCAGACCAGATGTAGGATTAAAACTGAAATTGTGTGTTCAGTGGAGATATAAGTGGAGAATTTTAATGTAAAAGGTATATGAAGAGGGGTCCAAAAATATGCTCAAAAAATAATTCGCTTAAAAACACATTTGAAATCATCTTTTTAAGCTCATTACGATTCGCTAAAATTTAGCATGGTGTTCCATTAAAATAAAACAATGTTGACCTTATATATTCATAGTGAAATTGAGTATAAAGAAGAAGTATGCTGTACTCAAGAAGCCCCTGTTTACGCAAGCGACTGTCCAGACGGCATATTCGTATCTTGTACGTTTGAGGAGATACAAGGGGTGTTATCACTTAGTTGCTCCACCCTGTATAATACGACCGCAAGTGAAATATGTTATACTTATGTAACATGTATTGTAGTTCATATTAATTAACATACCATTAACATTTCATATCAATTCGTATTTAAGCAACTTGCACAATTATAAAACCTAAATAAGCCTCAAAATATTGTGGAAATTGGTTATTGCCCACTCTCTCCGTGTTTCTCCTATGCCGACGATATGCAGGAACCTGCCCTACGTATTTTTGTATTTGTATTTAATCATTGTATGTCCCGTAATGGGTAATTCGCCTCGGCGCCTTTACATACCAGGATTTGCAGTCCGTCACCCAACGAGGAATCCGCGATGTCTCGAATTTGCGTGACTTCATGTAGTTAAGAAATCCGGCTAGCGAGGTCTGTTTCGCGGCCGTGGCCTTTCAGTAGAACCATCCCTTCATTGGACTGGCTGACCGAAGGAAACCACGAAAACGCCGGTCCGCATGGCCGGTGCGGGGATTGAACCGAGGCCTCCCGAAAGCGACGTCAGCGCGCTGCGCCCTGAGCCACTTCGCCCAGTGCCCTACGCAAACAAAGAGCAAACACCGCAAATGTTCGTCGTCCGCGCCATAATGGCGTGAGTTGCGGAGGGCCTTCATTGGCCGCGCGCAGAGGTCGCGGGCAGGATCTCCGCGGAGCGACGGTGGCGCCGTGGCCATTACCTGAATTGCGCGCGCGCTGCGTTTGCAGGGTAAACGCGTACCTGCGGGGCAAACTCCACTCGGGAGGCCCTCGACCGGACGCGCGCGGCGGGCGAACTCTGGCGGGAGAAGGGGAAAGCGGCGCCCGGGGAAGGGGGGGCGTGGAGGGAAGGGGCAAGAGAGAAGAAGTGGGGGGGAAAGGAAGGAAAACGCAGCGAAAGAACCGGGTGTACAGGAGGGTCAGGGAAAGGGAAAGAAGGCCAGCAACTGGGGCAGGGGAAGAGGCGGGGAAAGGAAAAGGGGGGGGGAAAGGGAGAATGGGTAGGGGAAGGTGAAATGGAAGTGGAATGATAAGGGGGAGACAAGGGAGTGAGCGTGGGATGGGGTAAATAGAGTCCCTGGGGAGAGCGAATGACCGAGGCTAGGGAAGGATAAGTACAGAGGGAAAGGGAAGTTATGGCAAGTCACAGAAACTTTCTAGTTTGTGGGAAAATGGCAACGGAAATGGGAAATGGACAGGCGTGTGAGTAGTATTATACTGGTATGGCACGTGCCAGAGTGTGGCTAGCAGAGAGGACATGAAGGGCAGGGCAGAGGAGGAGTATGGAAAGACAAATGAGAAAGGTGTATGGAAAAGCAGAAGAATCTGAAGTGGGAGGGGAGGAGAGTAGAGGGGGAGGGAACGGGCTCGTAAGGGGAGCCGGGTGGTGGGGGAGGGGAGGGGATGGAGCGAGCGCAAACGCGGGTAAGCCGTTGAGGCCACGCGCCACCGCTCAAAGACTCTCTCCCTGCCGTGCCCCGCCCCTCTCCCCGCGCGCTGCTCCGCTCCCGCGCTGCGCAGTGTGCTGTGTGCTGTGCGGTGCGCGTTGCTTGCGCCTCAAGTGCCTGACCGCCGATCCACTGGACGAGTAGCTCTGGCGTTTTGTTCACCAAGTTGATATTTTCTTTTGGTGAACAACTAGCGAGTAGGATTTATTTATTAATAACAACACATCATAGGCATAAAATGCGAAAAATTGTGCAAATGATGCAAATTTGAGTTAATGACAAAAGTGCGCGCTGAAATGTGAACACCGATCGTTAACGGTTAATTTCTGTGGATATGTAATAATGTAACATAAAGATATGTTGTAAATTTTATAACAATGTAGAGAAAGAATACGTAAATATAGAAAATAATTTGTATAATTTATGCATTTAGTTGTTCGTACTAAGTACAAGGGGTCCTTTTCGTCTTCGCAGAGTTTAGCAATGAGCTAAACTCAGCAGGTACGCTTTACAGCGACCTCTGCAATTGTCATGCGATATCAGTTGGAACACCGAGGAGGAGGAGGAGGAAAAGAAGAAGAAGAAGAAGAAGAGGACGAAAAGAAAGAGAAAGACCAGAAAAATAAATTAGAGATGCATAAATTTAAAAAGGAACACCAGAAAAAGAAGAAAACGTTTTTGACTTAACTCAATACTGTTCTCTATTCATTTATCAATTGTGTATTCCGCACATTGTTTTGAATCCCGTGGTTAAGATATAGTATATTACCCGATACTCTGGGGCCACGATACCTAATAATAACAAATTACACTCTTTGTCCGCATCTCCCCTGCAGTTTATTCACCGCGTGACGTTTTGCCGTAAACCAGTTTCTCCGTAAGAACCCACGAAACGTGTATTCTCACAACATAACGTGTAGAGGAGATAATTTACTACATACAGGAACAAGATTTCTTCACTTTTTCTGTCTATAGGCCCTACAATACGAGCTTTTTTCACTAAAATCCATCCGAATCGCTGCTGCATTGCAATACTTTCTCCTCAATACATAAGCATGTAGTTGGCGAGAAAGTAAAGTAAGTCCAACGCTTTAGAAGATGAATCCTGATAAATCCTTCTTTGTTCGCATTTATGTACAGTTAGAAAACTTTTGGGGAATAGTTTCAGTAGCAGAGAGTTCGCCTCCGCCTCAAATCGTCGCTCTTTGCGCTGCGAGAAATCATTTTGTTTGTGTGTGCGTAACTCAACTGCAAAGGTAGAACTGAACTTGTCACTGGGCTTCATTTTATTTACTGAGTGTGACAAACATTTAGTCGAACTGAAGATATGTTTATGGCTTCAGGACCAAGCATCCTTACAATTTCGTTATTAAATTAAATGGGCTTCCGAGAAATGTGAAATGAAATAATGAAAATAAGCTTTACGTCTCTTTCCGAGGAAAATATAATTCCGCATATTCTGAAAATGCTTTTAGAATTTAAATGAATTGCATTTTTAGCGTGAATATATTTTCCTTCACAAGTACAGTAGCCACGTCGTGCCCTAATCAAATAACTTTCCTACATTCCCAGTTTTTAAGCGTTAAAATACGTGCCCCAGGAGCTATAGAGCTGGGGACAGTTCTAGACAGAAAATGACGTCTCCGGGCATTCTATACAATTTGATTCTGAAACAAACTGATTATTTTTGTGGTTGCGGGCGCGTCAACAGCTATGAGCACTATTTGAAAGCAGTGCATGTTATATTTCAGGCGGTGACGGTGTTCTTCCTCTGCTAGAATGTGACAACTGCCCATCGAACTCAATGGCCGTCGGTGGGTTGCGAATTAGGAGAGGCGGCATGTGTGTACAAACTATCACATACATTTTACCTCTTCAAAATATTTCTTGAAGAAAACGACTATGGCATGTAGAGTGCAACCGATTTGCACGTATAGGGATTTTAATCCTTGTCTAAGACAACTTTTACGTTCATAACTGAACATATCATTGTACTCACGCGAAAATAAAAGATTAAAAAAATATTTCCAGCAAACAAAACAGTAATTTTTTTAATCAGATGAAAGGGATTTCTTAGCTTAATAGCCGCGGACTCGGTCGAACCAAACCCTATTAACAGCCCACTGCCCCACCCTTCTCTCAATACCCCACTCTTCCTCAAGTTCCCATTGCCTCACATGCACCTCCTACGAACGGACTCTCTATAGTTCACAATGCTACCCATTCCAAAAACGTTTATCTTTCGCCCCCACCTAACTCCCAGTACCCCTACTCTTCCTCAAGCTTCCATTGCCTCACATGCACCAGCTACGAACGGACTCTCTATAGTTCACGATGCTACTCATTCCAAAAACATTTATATTTCGCATAATCGGGCACTTAAGATTCGTCCTTAAAAATTGCGCTGGTGGTACGCATAAATTAAACGAGTCGATTTATTGCAAGTTTAATACTTTCTGCAACTTTTCTGGGGAGGGCGCCACCCTAGCCCTTAATGAGCAGCCGCCACTGGTCGAACTACATGTCGGTATTTCCTGTCTCCAGGTATCTCTGCCAACGGGGAACCGCCCCACTAGTCTCTAAGCTACCTCTCCCGACGTGTATGATAGGAAAGATGATTGATTTATTGAATTGCTTGATTTATAAAATTTACTGAGACCCCAGAAATCGTTGAAAAATGGAATAATCAATACAAGAATAAACAACAAACTTATTTGAAAAACAAGACTGAGGAATCTGTGGGGCTTGCCTTATGTCTATTTATCTAAAGAATGAGTGTAAAGTATTACTGTTGTTAGTTATTTACTTTGGTATGTTTCTGATTCGAGTTGTTATTTACACTAAAACAATCCTTGCAAAGCAGTAATCCTGGTCTGAGGAAATAAAAATAATAAAACAAAAAAATTGAGGCCCGGAACTCGTCCCAAACTAATTGATAATTTAATAGAATCATCTCATATAATTGAATAAGTATAATTTAAAATTTAATAACAATTAGTAACAGTGGTAGCACTGACTCTAAATGAATGTAATAATAATGATGATGAAGATGATGATGATGATGATGATAATAATAATAATAATAATAATAATAATAATACAGTAAAAACAGAGTTTATAATGATAAATTATCGGTTTTTACTAATAATTATATTACATTCGTAAACATTATACAGTTAAATGGAAAACTAATGTTGAATTTACGAAAGTTGGTCGAACTAAAAATTGAAGTTGCCAAGTGTTTGTTCTCGGCTTTTTCTATTTTGTTCCTGAGGTACTGGAACGCTGTTTCGTGGCGTTCCGGCAAAAATCCAGCTCTGGGCATGAGAGCATGTAAGTGTGTGTGTGTGTGTGTGTGTGTGTGTGTGTGTGTGTGTGTGTGTGTGTGTGTGTGTGAGCGCGCGCGCGCGTAAGGGGAAAAGACGGTAAAGCATAACGAAGAAAAGATCGGGCCTGGTTCGTGGACCGGTCAGTAAAGTACCACTCCCTCATTCGCCAGGTGTTGATCGCAGAAATCACCAGAATCTACAGATCAGATTAGCCAGCTGGACGTCTGAATCCGACCTAGCTATCTAGCTAGTATCGAAAATTTAAAGTATAAGTATTTTAAAAGTTTGCGGCTTTATCATAGTGTAAATAAACGAAAAAGTTGAAAATTCCTGAAATCACAAATTCCTATTTACGTAAAGAGTAAAATAACACGCAGTAAAATGGCGCGAGGATTCACAATGACACCACGGGATATTTAGGTGTTAAACAACGTGCCACAGACAGTGTGTTGACTCTTTCTGTCCTTTTCTGCCTATTCTCCCAACTTTAGATCGATTGGCCGATGTCACATCACAGCTTCCCCTGGTATACAACTCATCCAGAATCAGGGAAGAAGAGAAAGGGCAACAGAAAGAAAAGTAAAGATAAATATGGAGAGAGAAGGTTAGAGAGAGAAAATGGTGTAAAATACGGAAAAAGAGGGAGAAGAAGAGAGAGAGAGACCGAGAGAGATAGAAAGGACGTGAGAAGTATATACTAGATTCTCTTTAAGGCGAAATTGCGTATAAAGATCGCCAGTCCTTGATATTTATCAATGTCATTTAGAAAACCCCTGAGTTTGCGTCACGACATCAATTTGCGTTGAATATATCCCAGACGAAGTTTACGATTCCTTTGACCTATATTACATCGTGGTTTGGCATCCGTTTTTCAGACATTTTCTTTTTTCGCCTCCGGTTCTCCGAACTCTTTTTCTCTCCGCCCCCTGTTACTATCCGATCGAGATGGCCCTTCTCGGATTAGTTTCTTCGATTCCCGGTAGAGCCTTTGATTTGCGGCATTGCTCTAATCTCAAGAGAGGAACTTGGGAGCAATTTATTTTCTACAGAAGAATAAAACTAATAAACTCTATAAAACTAATAATAGTTACTGGGATTTTAAAACATAAATTACTTCAAAGATTATAATCAGAGTCATGTGCAGCAAAAACCTAAAACAAGAGGAAATGCCAACACAATTTTAGAGCCCCTTTTCGCATTTACTTTAATATGCCATGTTTTACTAGTGAATAAATAAAACGTGCTAGATTGATTGATTTAGTGTTTCCTGGCGCGTCAATTGCTGTGGTCATTCGTACCTTAAGAGAAGTGTATGTTTTATCTTGGGAAATGGTGCTCTTCCATCGATGAACGGCGCGATCCGGCGCCGACCTACACGTCGTTCACACGTTGCGATGTTCTCCCCGACTCGGTATCTCCTATTATGGCGTCGCCCCAGTGGGGACAAGTTCTATGTCGCAAACTCATCTTCCGGCATGCGTAGTAGTGTAGAGCAAGGAAGTGTGTTTGTAAGTAAGTGGTGGGGGTAGGACGAAGGAGAGGAAGAAAATATAGAGTGCGGTGGGTGGCCCGTTTGTTAGAGTACTACTCCGGCATTCACTGGTGTTGATCGAATGGAAAACTACCGATCAAAGCAGCTAGCCGCGAGAATGCTCATCCAAACAGCGATTGAACTCGCCCTAGCTATCTAGCTAGTGTGGAAAATCCTACTACCGACGAAACACGAACCTATGACCTCCCAGTCAGAGACAGTGCCATCAGTTGATGTCACTGTCATCACTCCCGGTAATCTTGCCCTGTAAAATTCATGTTCTTCGTGGGGAAAATATTTTTGTAGACTATTACCGCACAGTCAAGATGAAGGAATATCAATCTTTGTGTATTTTAAAATATACATTTTTTCGATCACAGTTTCATGCGTCTATTTCTGAATTCCGAAGAGGGCGTATCAAATTAAAAGGAGTTTATCCAAGGAGTGACGCATTCAGAATTTGCACAACTGCCTCTCAAGCAGTGACATCCGCTAGTTGATATTCTTGATAATTTTAGTAGTTCTGAAATGTGTTCTCAGCCCTATCCCCTTGTTACACCGTTGTCTCTGACAGTTTCACAACCCCTGGTTTTGTAGGAGTCCAGTCTACCTCGCAGCTGTATTTGGCCCTCATTTCTCCTGTTTTTCTGTTCCTTTGAGTCACCTTGTCACTCTGTCTTTTCCCTCTTCCTACACTACCGCTGCACTGTGAATCAGACCGAGAAAAAAGAGGGTAAATATATTTCGTCAATCAAACGATATTTTAAATTGCAAATTACTGGGCTCGCTAGGGCAGATTTCCCCTACGCAAATTAGTTGCGTAGAGATCCAACCTATTATGGGGTCCAGATGACAGTAATAAAATGTAATAGGGACCCTAATACATTTTAAAAATATATTTCTTCATAATATGAAGATTAATATGTAATTATTTCACTAATTGTACAGATTTTTTAAACATATTTAAGTCAAATTTTAAATATTTAAAATATTTATAAATTACTAACTAAATGTATAATGAAGAGGAAATTATAAAACAATTAGATAACAACTAATAAATAATAATAATAATAACAATAATAATAATAATAATAATAATAATAAAATATATTAATATTGCTTGCTATTAGGCACCTGGCAGCATGGTGTGCACAGGAACTCATCTTCTGCACATTGCACGCTCGCGTATCGACGGAAATCAAATATTGACTCGTAAAGTGCATTATATCCTAATACATGCGAACGTCGATCCCCATGATTCGTTTTTGGCAATAATTTAAAGGGAGGAGCCTCAGTCTTTTGTTTGCGTAAGAGCGCTAGGTCTACAAGTCCGGCCCTGCGGGCTCATACGTCTGAGTCCCAATACTTGCAAATTTTGGGGAGCAGCTACTCGTAATTATATAGATCGACGTCGACTTACGAGAATTCTGCTCTGGCTCTTTTCATCCAATTCCAAGCGGACCTTAATTTGAAAATATGGAGTTTGCGGCAGTTAGAAATGAAGCTACACGAACAGATTTCCTTCACGTTTTTCATTAAATAATAAATGCCATGGAACATTATGCTAACCTTTCGTGGGTTACAAAACTCCCATTAAAGGAATTTAAAAAGCACATCTGAATCCCAATTTGAGATAAATACATGATCGTCAGACTCGTAAAAAATATTAGACGGCCTTCTATAATGACCAAAAAACATAAAAAAAAGTCGAGTGGAATTTGAAGCTATTAACATTTTTATATTCATGAACGTCTGAATTGGCTAAATTGGAAAAACGGATTTCGTCCCCTTTTGTCGCCTTGGCGTGAGCCGCTAGCGCAGCGCTGACTCCCACGCGCAGTTGCTCCTCTCCACCCTCTCCTGCCTCCCGCCGCCGCCACCGCCCTCGAGGGTTGCTTGTTCCGGGCACGTGAACTACCGATGGCATTAGTCCCGTAAGTGTAGTGAATGCTTTTTTCGTCGGGAGATGGCGGTGATCTTCCGCTGGATGGCGAGATCCGGCACGGGGTTTCTTCAACTAGGTATCTCCCACCAGCTGGATACCGCTACAGCTGGGACGAGCTCTAAGTTCCAGACCGGTCTCCCGGGATATGTGGTAGTATAGGGCATGTTAGTGTAAGTGTGTGTAAGGGGAGAGGATAGGAGAAGGAAGTGTAAGGAAAGATTGCGCGCGGTCCATGGCCCGTTTGTTAGGTTATTGCTTCGGCATTCGCCTGGTATTGATCGGAGAAACCACGGAAAACTACCGATCAGAACATCCGGCCGCTAGAATTCTCCTCTAGACAGCAACTGAATTCGACCTAGTTGACAAGCCAGTGTTGAAAATCCTGCCGCTGTCGGGACTCGAACCTAGAACTTCCAGGTCAGAGGCACTGCAGTGACATCAGTTGATGCAATGAGCTTCTTCTCCACACCACCCTCCACGCCGTCATCATCACCGCCGTCCGCACCGCTCCCGCCGATTGAGTTTAGCTCAGAGAGAGCATTGTCGCTGACTTTGCAACGACTCTGTCTGCGAATTGCGGAATATATAATTTTAAGCACAATTGCATTAAATTTAGAACCCTTTAGCCACAGCACACTTCTATTCGTATATGAATGCGTTTTAATCCTATTAATCTGTACATTTAAACCGAATGAGAAAGGCGAAGACAACGACTGTTGCCACTGCAGCGTCTCTGAGCGGGAGAGTCTGGGATTCGAGTCTCCACGGAGGAGGGACTATCCTCATTACTTATTTAAAAATACTGGCACATGAATTCACTATATTACCATACATGTCATGAACCAGTCGGGAGTCTAGAGCTTGACTAGTCCGGGGCGGTGCTCTTCTTGAGGGAGATACCTAAAGGTAGATGGAAACTTGTAGGTGTGCGCCGGATCTCACCAGCCAGCGGCAGATGACAGCATCATACTGATACAGAACATTCACTAATTTTACGGGACCAAAGAGCATAGCATTCGACGAATCCGGAAACATCAATGAATGAATCAATCATTCAATCACCTCGCCGCCTTCCCAACCTTGTGATCTCCGCCTACGTCGTTCCCTCCTCTGCCACCTCCGTCGCCTCTGTCGCCTGCGCCGTCCATGATTCCGTTCCCTACCCTGCATTTAGCACCCCTTCCGACCTCTCCCTCTTACCTGCCGCTCCCTGCTGCCTTTGCAGCATCCAATGCCGTCACCACTTTCGTCTTCCCCGCAACTCCGCCCTTCCTCTCACCCGTCGTCCCCTCCTCTTCTCTCCCTCCTGGCCCCATGCTGCTCCTACAGCCGCCGTCCCCTTGCGGGTTCGGTGATATAACGGTTAGCGTACCGGACTGTTGTACCTAAGTTTGCGGGTTCAAACCCGATGGAAGACGTGGATTTTAAAGTCCGAGAAAATTCCCTTCGTACGCCTTCTTTCAGAGGGGAAGTAAAGACGTCCAATGTAGTAGATTTACTGGATGTAAAAGATCCTCTCGCCTAAAAGAAACCTCTGAGCTAAATTCAAATTGCCTCTTTCGTCGCCCAAGATAATATATCCTTTAGATGGTGAATGGGAGGGGCGTAGCGAAATTCGCGTGGTCAGACGGAAGAGTGGGCCACGTAAAATAAGGCATTAGCAAACTAACTCCTATGCTCTGTGACCTACCGTCGGCAGCCTGGCCCTTTTCACCCCTACTCTGTCACCATCGTTTCCACGGCCGCGCTGCCCTCGCTTCACCACTGCTCCGGCGCCGCCGCCCCCGGCACCCCTGCCGCCCCCGCCCCGCCCCCGGCCCCGCCCCCGCCGTCGCGCTCCGCTGGCGCATGGCTGCCTAATCGCTCGTGCGCCCTTCAAGCAGCCAGGTGAAGCGCGCAGCCCCGCCCTCCCCACAGCCCCGCCCTGCGACCCGCTGCTCCATCACCCCCGGCCCCTCGCCCCACCCCAGCCCTGCTCACCGCCTCGCCCCAGCGGGCGACGCACACGTGACAAAAGCACACCTCTCCCTCTTCCACTCCCTTGATTCACCTCCCACTCCTTGCTTCTCCTTTCGCCGTCAGAGTGTAGCTAAGAGCCAGTATTGACGCTGTGTTTGGCGTGACTCTGACCAGCAGATCTCTTAGGGCACGATCTTAGACTCTAGCTTCGTCTAAATCAACCGCTATCTGGATAAGAATAGTAGCGGCGGCTGCTCCTACCGGTAGTTTTCCGCGGTTTTTTCGATCAATAGCAGACGAATGCCCGAGAAGAACCCTAACAAACGGACCACGCGCATCATCCCATCCTCGCCCTTTTCTTATCCTCTCCCCTTAAATACAAAAACAAGCCCACGCTACCGGAAACGATGGCTCAGGGCATCAACTGATGCCATTGCAATGCTTGGATTCATGATTCGATTCACGACGCTGTCGTACTTTCCACATTAGCTACACACCTGGACAGAATTCAGTCGCTGTCTAGAGACGGATTTTAGCGGCTAGCTGTTCTGATCGGTAATTTTCTGTGGTTTCTCCGATCAACACCAGACAAATTCCGGAGGTGTACCCAACAAACGGCTCACGGACCGCATGTGATCTTTCCTTTCTCTTCCTTTCTTATTCTTTTCCCTTGTGCACAAACATACGTACTTTTATACGGTCTAGATTACCACATCCGTCTGGAGCTACGATCTTGTCCGAAATGGAGCGGAGACAGAAGAGAGATGCTTGCAAGAGAGGAATAGCCCGCAAGCCATCTGTAGTTCGGAGCCATAAACACACCATCCAGAGGGGTAGGAACATTACTACCTCCCGGGATAAAAGCATTCATTATACTATTTACATAATTATGGGCTAATGACCATAATCTCAGAAATATCAATCAATATATTAAGATTATTAAATAGTCCGCACTTTAATAATACGAAAGAAGTATGTTAAAATTCTGCATTGTAATATTCTTCTTTCTTTGCCCTCGTTCTTATTCTGTTCTAATTGTATTAAATATCTTTGCGTCTTCCATCTTTCTCCTTTTTTATTCTTTCCATCATCTTTATTCATTACCTTTCTCCTCTTTATTGTCTGCTTTTTTTTTTAATTCTTACTTCTCTTTACCTCTCTTTTCCTTTCTTCTCCTACTACCTTCCTTCTTCCTTTTCTTTCTATTTTATCCTTGCTCCTCCTCGTCTCCTT
Organism: Teleogryllus oceanicus; assembly: GCA_964035755.1. Classification (NCBI taxonomy): domain Eukaryota; kingdom Metazoa; phylum Arthropoda; class Insecta; order Orthoptera; family Gryllidae; genus Teleogryllus; species Teleogryllus oceanicus. The sequence continues at coordinate 22,353,261 of CAXIVR010000013.1, forward strand.
TATATTATCCCTTCACTTCTTTGTAATCTTTCCCTTTGTTTTACTCTTTCTCGTTCTTTTGACGCCTTCTATCTAATTTTCTTTCTTCCTTTACATTCTCTCTTGTCGTTTTCTTATTGGTCTCCTATCATTATTTCCCTTCTTTTACCTGGGTCGAAATGCACAGTAGTCCCGACAAAAACCATAGTCCCCATAACAGTCCGGTGCATACACAAAATATACTGAATGCAATAAAAAAATATTTGTACATTGAAATTGAACATAATATATTTTCACAAATTTTATTAATTTTTGGCTTAATTTCAAATTCATATATATTCGGTAATCCGTGTTTCACATGGAGAAAACGATCCGAATTGAACCATAATTTTATGAAAGAGACCTCAGTCTTTAAATTTAGTATTAATTAAGATTACAATAAATTTAATACTGATGTTTCGTATACTCAACTTTAAATTTGTTATATGCCGAAATGTGTTCTTAACTTAATGTAGTAAAATTACTTCAGAAGAGACTGTCACAAAACTAACTCGTTCAACTATTCTTGGTTTAAAAGTATTATACATCACCTTAAATGCTGCCGTATTCGCACCCAACACTATGAATGCTTACCTACAACAGAAAAAATGTAATTTTGAAATCGTGAGAAATGTATGAGAAGAAAGAAGAATACATAATAAAATTAACATTAATATTCAATTATTATGGAGATAAAATTTGAATTTAAAACATACTCCCTAAATTAACAAATAATATCTACTGTCACCCAAAGTAAATTTTTTTGCCAATTTCTCAACTTGTGGCATTCCTAGTGGTAAAATCGAATTATTACTCCAAAAAGATTAAAGAAGAGTAAAAACTCGTCCTAAATAGAAGTTTTTATTGAGAAATTTGTAACTGTTGTTGAGAAAATGGTGATTAAGCTTTACTGTAAATGCGAAATTTTTCTCGGAATTCTATTGAATTTTCAAAAAAAGTTAATTTTAAGTCATTTAAAGTACTTCCACTCAAAAATATAATAATGCATACAAATTGACGGAAATGCCAAATTAACGGCGTGAGAGGTATTCCAAAAAATTACATTTGTGTAAGTCTTGAAAAACCAAAAGAATACCCCAAAATGAACTTTACGTCATATAAAACAGTACAATTAGCACTATCCATTAGAAAAATTTGAAAAAAAATGTGAGTAATTTTCGAGAAAATGGAGTTTATGTTGTTCTGAAAATGCGGAATTTTGAGCTCATTTCTACAGAAAACTGTTGTGTTTTTTAGAAACTTTATATGGCAATATTTAAAACAAATGTACTCATAAATACAATAACGTGAAGAAATCGCCTCTAGTGTAAATATTGCCAACGTGAAAGATAGGTAAAAAAATCAGTTTTGTAATTTTTGAAAAAAGAAATGAATAGAGCAAAGTGGCGTTTATGTCAAGGCTGAGGGTTTGTTTGGCACTGACCTCACTAAAAATTTAAAGAAATAATTTTGAGCCGTTTTTGAGAAAATCTTGTTCTTCTATTTTTTTAATTCCAAATATTTCACGCTCTATTGCACGAAAAATACTAAGATTTTCGAAAAAATGTACAGGACCTTTATGATACAACTATTTATGGACAACAAATTTCGTTTTACGGAAAAATCCCTATCTTTAATTTTAGGGTTGTAAGAAGACGCCGGAAAAAATCCAAACTTGTGCAATTTTCGAAACTTGCCGTGAAAATCGGTTCTATGCCACCTTTATAAACGTATTTTACTCTATTCTTACAAGAAATTTAAAGAAAAAATTTGGAGCCATTGTTGTGAAAATTTTGAAAATGTCTTGGGGGCTTACTGTAATGGGGCCACAATGTAGCCCCAAATATTAAAGAATGTTTTTCAATCTCAAAGCTTCAACTAGAGACAGATCGACGGGGCTTTCTTTGGTTTGGAAAAGATTGTACATATGGCTTAGGCGCTAGCAGTATTCACAGAGCGACGGACGGACAAACGGACAAGCAGACAGGTGGGGAGGCGAACAGGCGGACAGACGAACAGACGAACAGATGAACAGACGGACAGACGGACAGACGGACAGACGGACATACGGACTTCTTGAAAAACAATACAACACTTTTTCGGTATCAGGGAACCCCAATACGCGCATTTCTGTTAAAATTTCGAAATCGATTTTTCGCAGCATTACATAACTTTATTAATTACATACCGTATTACTTAGGCTGCAGTGTGTCGTATCTAATAGAAAGCGACCTTGATGTGAAACGGAGTAGATTTCAGGGAATGTGTGGAACAATAAGAAAAATATTAAAAAATAACATTCCAAGAGACAGTTAAAATTTTAGCACTTGCCGTCCCAACATTAACCTAAAAATTGAACGTTAGATAGATCATCAAAAAGGAAAATTCAAACTAGCGAAATGAAGTTCCTACAAAGTGTTGCTAACTATTCTTTATTAGATCAGAAGAAAAATGTGGATATAAGACATGAACTAAATAGTTTTAACCTCTTAGAAAGAGTCGAAAAACAAAAACAAAATTGGTATGTCCATATTAAAAGAATGAACGAAGCCAGAATCACTAAACAAATAATAAATTATGTAATGACTTGCAGAAGAAGAGTTGAAAGACCAAAGACTCGGTGGATTGATGATGTCAACGTTGAAGAGGACGGAACAGGCCTTCAGGCCTAATCCTTGATGTTGAAGAAGAGGAAGATTGCATAACTTTCTCTATACTACGTATATTACTCCGTATATACGAATGCATAAGAGAAAGTAAAAATAAATATAGCATATTATGGTACAAGGAAAACAAACAGACACAATAGCTCTTGAATTCATGGTCCCACAATTAATTCTAGGAATAGTTAATGGTTGTTAGTGATGTAATTAAAAATTCCTAGTTTACCAATATTTCAGAACTTTATTGATCTCTCCTCAAGATGTGGGACACATATTTTTACTGCTACTACATAGATAAATTTCTAAGTTAGTATAATACATAAAGAAATTTTTTTTTAAAATTACGTGAAAAGTATTCAAATTTTAGAAAAATTGTACATGTCTTTCTTTCAAAATCTATCTTTAAGGAACAGATTTCATTAAGAGAACAAATATTTATCTTTAATATTTTAGTTGTAAGAAGACTTGGAAAACATTTTGAGCTTTTGCAATTTCCGAAAAATCGCTTTTCAACAAACTAGGGACCTGTACTATTCTCACCATTTACACTATTCAACAACAAAATTTAATAAAAAACGATGGGGCCATTTTTAAACAATTTTGAAAATGTTCCAGAGACTTCTGGTAAAGTATTCCCAAAATTAAAATATAGGTTTCAAATTCTAGGGTCCGCGATATCAGCCAGACCAATTGTGGAATATCAATTTTGCAGAAAATCGGCTGAACGGTTTAGCCGCTACCGTTCTTCACAGGCAGACGGACAGACAGACAGACGTGGCCAAAAACTGTTTACAATCAGTTTATTTGATTTAAACTGTTTCAATTTTAACTGTATTAATTGTGCAGTAGCGGCCGGATGCTAGGATCGGTAGTTTTCCGTGGTTTCTTTGATCACAGCAAGCGAATGCCGCAACAGCAACCTAACAAAAAGACCATGGCCCTTCTCAATCTTCCCTTTTCCTTATTTTTTCTATCCTCACCCCTTATTTACACACATTTACGCTTACATTAACTCCACTACATGTGTCAGGAGACCTGTAGGGAGCTTAGAGCTTGTCGCGGCTGGGGTTGTGGCCCGCTGGAGGGAGATACCGGGTTGAGAGTCGTCGTGTAGTTCGGCGCTGTATCTCGCCATCCACCAGGAGATTATCTCCTCCTCCCACGATAAAGCATGCACAACACGTACTGGACTAATGACCTTAGCAGCTGACGCACCCGGAAACACTAATAAATCAATTTATCTATCAAAAGAATCGAAACGCAGAATCTGTTTTCTGGCGTAGCACTTGAAAAACGGTTAGAGGATTATTTCGCGGAATGAAAAAACAGGACTATTTCGTATTACTTTTCATATCTAGTTTCCCACATTTCCTCTATTCTCACAAGTTGCACCTACGAATTTCGATAAATCTCCGTACGCTCCATCCATCGATCCGCGTTTCCATCGGTGGTGAAGCCCCCTTCTGGACCACACGTGCCACGCTCGCTTTGCTCCCTCCCCCCATTCGGACGCGTCTGTCCGACCCGGCTGTCCCACTGGTCGACCGCAAACCCCCCACCCCCTCCGAGCCACGCGCTGTCCCGAGAAGCCAAGCTGATGCCACGGCGTGTCACAGTCCGACGTGATGCACAACGAGGAACACGGACCACTGCTGGGAAGTTTCAGAGCCGCGCGTAAGGAAGCAACGCTATGCACGGGGCGCCAAATGCTCATACCTATATTAGGAATTCTGCTTCGTATGTACGAGTTAGGGCAGAGATCCCAGAGCTCAAGAAATTGTGCCCGTATTGTACTTCTTCTGGGAGAACGTCACACAGTTTGTGATTGATTGATTGATTTTTTCGTGTTTCCGGGCGCGTCAACTGCTTCGGTCATTAGTCCCGTTAGTGTAGTGCATATTTTTCGTGGGAGATGGCGGTGATCTTCCCCCGCAGTATGGCGAGATCCGGAGCCGACCTACCGTCGGCTAGTGGGTTTTCTCCCTAACCAGGACTCTCCCACCAGCGGGGCACCGCCGCAGCCGGGACAAGCTTTAAGCTCCCAATCGATCTCCCAGAATATGTGGTAGTGTAGTGCATGTTAGTGTAAGTGAGTGTGTAAGGGGAGAGGATAGGACAAGGAAGAGGAAGGGCAGATCGCGCGCGGACCGTGGCCCGTTTGGTGGAGTACTGCTCCGGCATTCGCCTGGTGTTGATCGGAGAAACCACGGAAAACTACCGATCAGAGCAGTCGGCCTCTTGAATTCTCCTCCAGACAGCGACTGAATTTGACCTAGCTGAAAAGCTAGTGTCGAAAATCGTGCCGCCGTGGGGAGTGGGAACCTAGGACCTCCCGGTCAGAGGCGCTGCAGTGACATCAGTTGATGCACTGAGCGACTGCTTCCGGTCACACACTTTGTGGCTCATATTTTCACGTTTAAAAAATCAATAAGTCGAGTCCTGAGGCAGGTTGTTCTATCTGCGCCCACCTCTATCCCCCGTTCTGGGCACCCCTGTCATGAGGAGTTGCCCCTGTCAGTTACGCCCTACCCGCGGCGTCACGCCCGCGGTCAACGCTGTTAGCGCACCGCTACCCGCTCCCAACCCCGCTTCCGCAACCCAGCGCGAGACCACTGCTGCAGCCACCCTCGCCCCGGCCGCACCCTCTCCTGCCGTGCACTTCTGCCACCGCTGGCACCCGCCTCATCTTCATCCCGCCCACCGCGCCAGCTCTGATGGCTCAATTGTAGCATTGCCCTTGCCTCTGCAGCGGCGATAAGCAGGAAGCCCCAGGCAGGGTTCGCGTAGGCGGACTTTCGAAACTAGCTATGTCCAAGTCAGTCGGTCTCTTGTTCGGAGGAGAATTCTAGCAGTCGGCTGCTCTGATTGATCTTTTTTTTCTTCTACGATCAATATTATTCGAATGCCGGAACAGTACCCTAAGAAACCGACCACGCATGATACTTCCTTCCTTTTGATTGTCGCATCCTCACTCCTTACTTACACACACTTACATGCACTACACTACCAAATTTATTGGGAGACCAGTCGGTAGATTGGAGCTTGGCCGGCTTGGCGGTGCCCCGCTGATATACCTGGGAGGAAATACCTGGTGAGGAAAACGTTGGTGCCGGAACTCTCCATCCAGAGGAGAAAAATCACCGCCACCTCTGGTTTTTCTTGATTTCTACGATCAATATCAAGCGAATACGCAGAGCAGTAGTCTAAAAACTGGCCAAGAACTGCGCGCGATTATTTCCTCCTCTTCCTTGTTCTATCGTGTTCCCTTACACATATATTTACGCTCACTATATTACTACAGATGTAAGGACATCAGAGCATGTTCAGGATCTCCCAATCAGGGTCGCTGCAGAGAGACAGAGGAAGAGAGAGAAAGGAGGAACAAAGGAGTGAGTGAGAGAGAGAAGAGAGAGAGAGAGAGAGAGAGAGAGAGAGAGAGAGAGAGAGAGAGAGAGAGAGAGAGGCAAAGCTCGCTGTGAGTCCGCTATCGTCACAATTCCACTGTCTTTTTCCATCCCTACCTCCACGTTCGGCCTGAGGCTCGTAAGAAAAGGGGTGGAATTTACAATATTGCGTCTGAACACATTTACGTTCAGAACAGCCAACTTATGAAACTGTGAATCCGGACCCCTCGTCTTGATACAGTTGATTTCCTAACCTCCGAGGTTTGTCTCTCGTGAAATACTAGCTTAGGTACGTAGAATAGCTATGAAAAAATAATCGTACTAATACGTTAACCAAAATAAATCATCAAAGGATAAAAATAATAAAAAGAATAGCGAAACCACTTGAAACAACGGCAACGGCATAATCGACGTGCAGGGTTTAAATATTCGGGGAATCACTGGAAGTCTTCCTCTTTTCATTGCAAACATAATTCAATAATATTTCATTATTTGTATTATTAATGTGCACTTTGCATGATTCTAGGAATGTTGGCAGCAATTGCCAACATAAAACGAAATGAAAACATCCTATGTAGTTTGTGAGTAGGTACCTCTAGCGATAATGGCTTTTTTGTAAGGATGGGTAAAAAGAAGTAATATTCCGCAATAAAAATATATTTAAACTAGTGCTTTTGAGAAGAAATTGGCGCTGGCAAGGAAACAGCTATGCTCTGTAACACGTTACTTCTGGTACACTGTAGACGTAGTAAAAGCTTTGAAACATGTACGCGGAAATTCAATATCTGAATTTTGTGTGAGAGCTACCCATATTTATACATCAAGGACGTTTTAAAGTTTGTACTAATCGAGCGGCGACAAAAAGCTCGAGAGGCTTTGGGCCGAGAATTTTTCGTCGCTCGAGACCATTTCAACGCGTCATGCTCCTTGGTGCATACAGTATTATAATTATTACCGCTTTTAATGATTCAGATTTACAAACTAACTAGATCCTAACTTGCATCAATTGTTTTTTTCATGATTCCTTCCCATAATTTCCTTTCATAATTCTCTCTTATATTTTACTCCGTAAGAGAACTCAATTGTTTTCGTATTTTTTCCGAAAAACAAGAAACCTCTGGCTGCAGGTAAGTTATGCAGCGTATATAGAATAATTCTTTATTGTTTAAGATAACTTCCTTTTATCTATCATATTATACGTAAGTTGCAATGAAGCCCCCAATTAAAGGAGGCCAGAACAGTGTGTCTGCCGCTGCCAACTCCCCCATCCTCGCCGTCGCCGCCGCCCCTCCCTCCAACATCATCCCCCTCCACTTGCCCTGAGCGCCTCCGCCGCTGGAAATAGATCGCTTTGCGCACACGACCCCGGCCAGGCCGCTCCTCTTTGATGCGCGGTTTTGCGTGTTTGCGCGGAAAATGGCGACACGTGGCGCCGCACAGGTGCTCTCGCAAGTTCCCCCCCGCGCCGCGCGGCAGCGCTCCGCTCGTTTCGCGCCCCCTCGCCCGCAACCCCAACGGGCTCACGCACGCACGCATCAACTGCTAAGGTCATTAGTCCCGGAGGTGTAGTGCGTGCTTTTATAGCGGGAGGAGCGCTATATTCTTCAGCTGGATGGCGAGATCCGGACTGCCTACACGTCGACTATCGATTTTTTTCCCAAAAAAGTATCTTCCGCCAGTGCGGTACCGCCCCAGCTGCAGAAAGCTCTAAGCTCCCAAAAGTGCTCTCGATATGTGAGGTCGTGTAGCGCATGTGAGTGTAATAATGTGTAAGTAAGGGGTGAGATTAGGATAAGGATGGCAAAAGAAGGATCGCACGCGGTCCGTGACCCGTTTGTTAGGATACTATTCCAGCATTCGACTGGTGTTCATCCTAGAAACCACGAAAAACTACCAATCACAGCAGGCGGCCGCTAGAATTCTCTTCCAGACAGCGACTGAATTCAACCTAGGTAAGTAGCGAATGTCGAAAGTACTGCCACCGTGGGGACTCGAACTCTAGGACCTGGCATTCAGAGGCACTGTAGAGACATCTGTTGATGCCCTGAGCCACCTAGGCCGGTGCTCTCGCCGCGAAGCGCCGGTCGGGCCACGCCCCTCCACGCCTCAAACCCTACGTCTCCTGTCAGTCAGGTCACACATACGCTCGAACAGGTGATATTCTCCCAACAAGTGTGGAAGTGTAGTTAATGTAAGCGTGCGCGTGTAACAGGAAACTTGGATACAACTGTCAAGATAGCGCGCGGCCCTCGTCCGTACGATGAGATATGGCTTTCGCCTGGTTTGGTCAGACATCATAATAGTTGGACTGTGTTTAGTTCAGCGTTGTTTCTGTCTCTGCTTGTTTGGTCTTTGTTTCCAAGGAGCGATTCCCCACAGTAGCGCACTTTCGTGACTAAATAGTTGGATCGAATCCAGCTGCTGCATTTTTCCGGGATTTCTCCGATCAATACTAGGCTAATGTACAGACTAGACACACTGGACCGCACATGATATTTTCTTCCTCTTCCTTGTCCTATCCGCGCCCCTCACACACACAACGCCGCACATGTTCGGAGCTTGTGGCGGTGGAGGCGGCGGTGCCACGATGGGCGGAGATCCCTGGAGGGGGAAATCCCTCGCAAACCAACGTCTAGTTTGGCGTGGTCGTACGGAGCGCCAGGCGTTCGCTTTGCTAGGCCGGGTTTTGCCTTGACGTCATGGCAAACGAAAACCTATAATACTGCGTTCGCATCTATTTTCTAACTGACCAGTCGCACGAGGTAATTTGCCTTGTGCAGAAAGATTCTGAACATTCAATTCAATTCCGGAAGGTATCATTCGGGTGGGGAACCGGCGATAAATGTAGCTATGCTTATTTTAGGCTTGAGGTCTCTTACATGTAGTAAAACTACAACGTGGGCTTTATTCCCCTCCGCTGGAAGGCATACGAAGGAATTTTAGGCTTGAGGATCTCTGACATGTAGTAAATCTACAACGTGGGCTTTATTCCCCTCCGTTGGAAGGCATACGAAGGAATTTTAGGCTTGAGGATCTCTGACATGTAGTAAATCTACAACGTATGCTTTATTCCCCTCCGCTGGAAGGCATACGAAGAAATTTTAGGCTTGAGGATCTCTTACATGTAGTAAATCTACAACGTGGGCTTTATTCCCTCCGCTGGATGGCATACGAAGGAATTTTAGGCTTGAGAATCTCTTACATGTAGTAAATCTACAACTTATGCTTTATTCCCCTCCGTTGGAAGGCATACGAAGGAATTTTAGGCTTGAGGATCTCTTACATGTAGTAAATCTACAACGTGGACTTTATTCCACGAAGGAATTTTAGGCTTGAGAATCTCTTACATGTAGTAAATCTACAACGTGGGCTTTATTCCCCTCCGCTGGAAGGCATACGAAGGAATTTTAGGCTTGAGAATCTCTTACATGTAGTAAATCTACAACGTGGGCTTTATTCCCCTCCGCTGGAAGGCATACGAAGGAATTTTAGGCTTGAGGACTTTTCATGTCCCCACCGCTGGAAGGCATACGAAGGATTTTGTCGCCCTTAAAAATCCGTGAACTGGGTTATAACCGCCTAATACACAAACCGTTATACCACTGTAGTAGCCACAATAACAGGACATTGCGACAATAACATTATTTTCTTACAAATTGCGTCTTAGGAAGCAAAAGCCAAAACACGTAATCGAATAACTGTACCAATACGAGTGTCCTTTTGAAGAGGCGATGTCGGTGAAGGCAGTCCGCATTTGCCCCTGGTTACGTCCTCTGAGGCGTCTCAAGAAACTTTAAAAAGAATTGTATAAATGTGGAACTCCCATTAGAGCTATATGCTGTTAGATGAAACATAATTACACACGAGAGGCACTCTCTCCAAAGGTCTAAAAGATATTCAAATGGTCTTTTCAGAAGAACTAAATCTTATGACACCACTGGAGAAATTACTGATTTTCGTCTAATTTGTACTGAAATTTAAAGAAAATAGCTATAATAGTATAAAATGGAAATAACAATAATCGTAATAACAATATTATTAATCATAACAATGATATTAATAAGTCACATTATGTTAGCTAATGGATTCTAATAACCTTTGCGTCAATATTTTTTTTATTAAAAATGTTAGTACATCTTATAAAACCAACAACACCAACCTTGACGATCCTCACTCATCTCCCACTCCAAACATCCCAGCCTGGAGAAAATATTGGAGCCATTTACCCAAAGAGACTCGCCCGCAAAGTTGACAGGCGTATAAAAACCCGCCCGTCCGCCAGCCACAGCCTACGCCGCGCCGAGCAGCCCTATCGGGTTTCTTATCTCGAGCGCGAGCGGGTGGGCGTGGCGGGGGGGGGCGGTCATCACCAGCGCCCATCCAGGCGCGACGCGGCGGCGGGTGGGTGACGTCATCGTCTCCATGCCGACGCGCGCCCGAGCCTCACCTTCACCCCCACCCCGCCCCACCCCCCACGACACCTCCGGACTGGCGGTGCGACGTCGAGGTCAAAACATTGATGGTTTTGGAAATTTACAATGGATTTAACATACATTTTTTGAAGCCGAGTTTTTTAACATCGATTTGGTTTGTTCGATGTTTTAACGATTATTAAATAAAAAAGTACCATCATAACCAAATTCTATAATAATTTCCAGGTATCCGTAACTTGCCTCTCTGGAGAAGATACTAGGAAGTGAATGACCCTCTGCAAACATACGTGTGGGGTGGCGTCGAATATCACTTTCTAATGGAGATGGAACGCCCTCGCCTCCCCGTGTACAACATGCACTACAATTACGCTCTTGACCATAGCAGTTATTCGCCTGGATACTCGAAATAATAAAATAATAAATTCGACATCTCTGAGAGATGCGTAGTGTAGCAGTAAGACCCCTCGCCATCCACCGCTGTGAACGCTGTTCAAAACTCCGCCGACTCACGTGAATTTCATGAGGATACACATGAACTCATAGTTGAACACAATTGTTGCCCGATTCATTTTGGATTATTTTGTATTTCTGGGCGCGACAATATGTCATCTATGAGTTGCTCACTCGAGTACGTGTTTGTTCTCTCTCTCTCTCTCTCTCTCTCTCTCTCTCTCTCTCTCTCTCTCTCTCTCTCTCTCTCTCTCTCTCTCTCTCTCTCTCCTCTCGTTGGAATGTGAGGACCGGTGCCGACCTACTCTTCAGCACTCTGGAGTTTCATCGTCCAGGTATTCGCTGGCGAGGCCGCGCCACATTCCGGACAAGCCCCGACTGGTCATCCGACATATTTGATAAAGTAGGGCGTTCATATGTGTGTGTGTAACTGGAAAGTGAAGGTAATCTATGAAGAAGGAAAGTTCGCGCGTGGTCCATAGCCTGTTTTGTTAAGGTACTGCTTCGGCATTCGACTGGTATTGATCGGAGAAACCACGGAAAACTACCGATCCGAGCAGCCAATCGCTAGAATTCTCCCCTAGATAATGGTTGCACTCGACGTAGCTCTGTCACGTAGAAGTGTCGAAATTCTGCCACTTTCCGGAATCAAATCCTAGGGCCATTCTGTGGGAGCCGCTGTAAAGACAACGGTCATGCTGCCATTGAGCTAGCTTAGACTGTTTTTGCGGTGGATTAATTTGTCTGCGCCATTAAATATATGTAATAATATTACGTACTAATACGAATTATGACCTCGCGGATTAGCGCATTGGTCAGCGTTCTCGCGTTTCATGACCGACCCCGGATTCTATTCCAGGTCGGGCAAGATTACAATGTGCGTTTTCCTTACGATGTACCAGTTCATGTTGATATGTGACGATGAGAAAACTCACTTCTCAGGTTGAGAGGACCGGAATACGGCGTGGGGATGTCTTCGTGCTATCCACACGTACCCCCTCAACCCATGGCCGTGAGGCTGGAACGCTGCTGGTAGGCCGGGCTGTCGCGCCAAGTACAGACAGAATACGAATCGTATACAGTCGACTCCGGTTGTAGTGAACTCGGATATAGTGAACCCTCGGTTATAGTGAACTTTTGAATTGAATTGAATTTGCCTTATTTTACGTGGCGAGTGTGACGTACTGGGATGAAAAACACAGACGACTGTTCTGATTGATATTTACAATACATTTACAGTATATTTACAATTAATGTACAAAGATTACAATACAAAAATCTAACCCCCTTGGCAACCTTTCAGTTCTCTTAGCCGCGAAACCCCGCGACCGTCCCTAGGCCTCGCCCAGAACCGATCTTCGACCCGAAGATCACGTGCAATGATAGCACTGGAGATACCTCTCGTCTTTCGACACCCAGCGTATCCCGCCAGGCGCCTGTCGGCGCGGCCTTAAATATCCGTTGGCTCGCCCCCACCCTACAAGCAGCGGGCGTCATACGGCTCGCTGGCCAGCCCTTCCACGGCTGCAACCGACATCTCATAGCCTCGCATCCGCGCGTCCCTTTCAGGAATTTCAGCCTGGATTCCTACGGGTTTTCCAGCCGGCGCAGCGAGGCGCCGTGGCTTCCACCCCATTGAGCATCCGGCTTAGCGCGGGTGTCCCCGAAGCGGACCGGCGCGGCCCGGCGCGGCCCGGCGCGGCCCGGCGCGGCCCGACGCCGCGGCGCCGACACACGCGACGCTACAGACCCTCCCATGCCGGGGGGTGAGAATTTTTCGCGCAAAATATGCCCAGGAAAAAATTCTGCTAAGTTACCTGTCGTGAGACCTTTACATCAAATTTTTCATGAACATGAACATAATTATACCAGAATATTAAACCCTATTTAATCGAAATGTGTGAAATAAATCTCTGGGCTGTCCCCCCTCCCTTTTCACCTAAGCTATGTTGCCATTTACATTTAAACCTTACTCCTATATACATACATAAGTATTCTTGACGCATCTTGAATTACATATGATCCTGAAATACAAACATTTACTTTACATTGAAATATTACATAATAATTCTTGAAATTCGTTACATACATCATGTGCCGTTCTTAACTGAGTTTATTGACACATGTATGATTTACATATAAAAATATAAGAAAGAACACAACAATTTTACCCTTGAGTTTACAAAATTATTTACATAGAATTTCACCGACATTTATACATGTCATGAACGTGCGTGTTCCCTATTCTCGCCGGTGGATCAATTCACATCATCAAACATGCGACTAAGCGCATCTGCATTAACATTTTCTGAGCCCTTTTTGTGCCTGATGCGTAAATCGAGGTGCTGGATTAAAAGAGACCAGCGTAATAATCTGGGGTTTTGCCGGCCGTATTACGCAACCAGACCAACGGATTGTGGTCGGTTTCGACCTGAATTGTGGCCTGCCCGTCGAGATAAATCTTAAGTTTATCCAACCCCCAAATCAGCGCTAAACACTCTAGTTCTGTGGTGCCATAATTAATTTCGGCATCATTTAATTTACGGCTTAGAAAAACGACTGGTTGTTCTACTCCCTGGTCATTTACTTGGTAGAGAACCACGCCTAAGCCTCTCCGAGAAGCATCTGCCTGAACTCGAAATTCCTTGGTATAATCAGGTGCATATACCGCTGTTTCTCACTGAGAGCTTGTCGCAGCTCATTGTAAGATGTTTCACATGCCTCTGTCCAGACGATTTTACCTTGGCGCTCGCGTCCTCGCAGCGCATCAGTAAGCGCTGCCGCTTTCTCCGCAAACCCTGGTATCAAACGTCGATAGTATCCTACCAGACCGAGCAAAGAACGCACTTGTTTCTTTGACTCTGGTCTGGGAAAGTTCTGATTGCTTGTATCTTGGCTTCGGCCGGCGCAATTTCCGTTACCGACTACGTACCCAAGATATTTTACGTTAGCCCGCGCAAACAAACACTTGCGCGGCTGCACTGCCAATTTGGCGGATTGTAATATACGAAAGACCGTATCGAGGTGTCGAATGTGTTCTTGCCAAGTGGTACTGAAAACCGCGATGTCAGCAAGGTACGGTACCGCGAATTCTTGGCATGTAGTCAATAAGGTGCCCATAATCGACAACATTGATAGGGACCGTTCTTTATTCCGAAAGGTAATCTAAGCGGCCGGTACGTGCCGAAACTGGTCACGAACGCCGAATACCTTTGCGCCCTTTCCGTAAGACCGATCTGCCAAAACATTTGCAAGGTCCAGTACTTATAATTTTGCTGCAGCTACCTGTTCTATCCGTTCTTCGAGATTGGGTAACGGAAAGTATTCGGTCTTAATAATTTCGTTGAGGCGCCTATAATCGATACAGGGCCGTGGTTTCTTGCCCGTGCTTCAACCAATATCATGGATGTACGGTAGGCCGCCTCCACAATAATGTTGTCGCGAAGCATTCTATCGATTTCTTCCCGTAATATCTTAGCCTGCCTCGGCGATGTACGGTAGGGTACGCTTCGAACCACTTTGCTGGTATCAGTTAACTCGATATCCATGGTAGTGATATCTGTCAATCCGGGTTTCTCACTAAATATAGAACTGTACTTACAAATGACCGTTTTCAGAGCGTTGCGAAACTCAGGTTCGACCTCAGTCCCGCTCAGCATTTCTTCCGCGTCAAAGTCGCAACAATCCAATTTAAGCGCATAGCGATCTAGCGCGTCTTCGTCACCTGCGTCTGTCACAGACGTAGAACTAAGCACATTCAAGTACTCTGTCCGCTGGTGGTATCTTTTAAGCATATTAATGTGATAGACGCGGGGTTCCTTCCGCCCTGGCATCTGGACCACATAGTTATGCTCCGAAATTTTCTCGCGAATCTCGCCCGGCCCTATCCACTGAACCGCGAGCTTCCGCGTCCTGTTAGATGCGAGAACCAACACCTTAGCGCCTACCTCGAAAGTACGTGAGATCGCCTTCCGGTCATACCACACTTTACGTTTCTGCTGTTCTTCAGCCATTCTATTGTGAGCTAGGTCACGGGGCGTTTCAAACGATTGATTAATTTGAATACATGCTCAACTACAGAATTTTCTTCACCTTCCGCAGTTCCTGAAGCCTTTCATAAAGAAGTGTCATGGAGGTACGGAGATTCTTCCCGTACACCAATTCGGCAGGAGAAAAACCTAATGATTCGTGCACACTCGTGCGCAACGCGAACATAATAGCGGGAAGTTGGCATTCCCAATCCGTCCCTGCCTCCAAACACAGAACCTTCATAAGCCGGTTCATAGTTCGATGCATTCTTTCGACTGCGTTTGATTGAGGGTGATACGGCGAACTTCTCACCAGTTTAATGCCAAACCGCTCGGCGAATTCCGCTGTCAAAGCACTTGTGAAGCAGGTGCCCTGGTCGGTTTGCAATTCGCGTGGAAATCCTATTCTACTGAATAATTCTAATAATGCTTCAATTACAGTGACCGAAGTTAGGTCCCGTATCGGAATAGCCTCGGGATACTTCGTGGCTAAACACATCGCCGTTAAAATAAACTTGTTTCCGGTGACCGATTCTGGAAATGGGCCACACGCGTCGACATTCACTTTCTCGAATGCCTCGCCCGTTATAGGAACAATTTTTAAAGGCGCGCGAAGTTTTTCGCCGCCGTTTCCTACTCGCTGGCAACTGTCGCAACTACGCACATAGTTTTCAATATCCTTATAACAATTCGGCCAGAAGAAATGTTTGGCCATGGCATCTTTGCTTTTTGTGACTCCCAAATGGCCGTGAGCAACTTCGTGACAAAGTTTTAAGATCGTGCCACGATACACCCGCGGTATTACTAACATAGAGAACTGCTCTCCGCGCTTACTATGCCGGACACGAAACAATAGGCCGTTTTTCATAACATAATCGTGCCGATCCGTCTCGGCTCCTTCCGCACGCTCAATCAACGGCGCGAGCTCCTTGTCTTGTCTCTGAGCCGTTTCAAATTCGGTGGGGTCCAAACGAGCCAAAGCAATGCTACCGAAATCTAATTCAGATTCCTGATCGTCTGATTCCGAGTTGCCCGGGGCGTCGACCTCGCCCTGACCAACTCTATTTTCATCCTCGGTTTCCTCCGAAACGCTTACCTGGAACGCGTCCGGCCCACGGTCGGTTCCCTTACTCTCGTCTATTGTCTGAGGCGCTTCGTCTGCCGCATTGTTCGCACCCCGGGCCCCTCCGCCCTTTCGCGCTCAGCAACGCTTGCGCCCTAGTCCGTACAGCGCAGATAGGCTGTGGTTCTAAGAAACCTTGCTTTATCTCCTTCAAAATCGTAGCAGAACGATTACTAAAAATGTAATAAGGCAGATCGCAGTTCTTCGCGACTGCGGCCTCTGTAACAAGAGTACCGAATGGCCCTACTATCTCTACCTTGGCTACCGGTAGATTTTTCGGCGCTTCGTCCAGGGGCTGCTGAACCCATACGGACTCGCCGGTGTATTGTGTCGGCGTGACGTGCTTTGCATTGATGACGTCAATCGTCGCACCCGTATCACGGAGACAGGTGACTGTTTCGCCGCAAATTTTGGCAAGAAAGTGTGTGGAGACAATAACTCTGGCGCACTAGCGTCGGCCACGTGACACATCTTCTCGCTAGGTTTATTGATATATTGAGGACAATATCTTTTATGTGACCTGGTTTTACATAAGTAACACGTCCGTTCTTGCGGCTTTTCGAACTCCGCGTTACTAGCTACCTTCGCACTGCCGTTTTGGAAGTGGACGGCGCGCTTTCCGTCACCTTCGGCCATTTCCGTTCGCCTGCGTGCTCTTTATTGCCGAACCGCGAGAATTCCTTCTTATATCCGCTAGCCCGGTTGTTTTCGTAGGTGTCCAGCCTTCGTGCCAAATCTTGGGACGCAGAAACCTCACCCCACACATCAATGAAATGGTCACGCATAACCGCCGGCACCTTCCGCTTCATCTGGTCTGTTACAATGAGATCTAGCAATTGCTCAAATGTTTCTACCTTTAAACCTGAGATCCATTTTTACAATAACTAGCTAATTCACGTGCATAGACGTTCCAAGTGGTCTTTGCACCTTTTACGTGACTACAAAACATCTGACGGCACTTTTCTGCCGTGAACTTGTACATATCTAATAGTTGTTCTTTAATTAGGTCATAATCTTGATCCGGTGTATCGGATCCTACTACGAGCCAGTTGTTCACCTCATTAGGAAGTAAACCCATTAAATGGCTTACCCATTCGACCGGCGCAATGCCAAGCTGGCGAGCATGCGCCTCGAAAACCTAAAAACAACGTAATATCGTCGCCTTCGCCTTTGAATTTGTCCATGACTTGGCTGATACGAATATTAGTTCGATTTCCCGTGTCGCTACTACCTATGGATACACGCGTGGGAGCCTGATTCGTTAGTTTAAGCTTTTCAAGTTCAAATTGCCGTTCTTCGCGTATTCTTTCCTGCTCGCGTATTCTTTCCTGCTCTCTCTCTTCGCGTATTCTTTCCTGCTCTCTCTCTCTCTTCGCGTATTCTTTCCTGCTCGCGTATTTCTGCGACCTGTTCTTTTCTTGGTCAGCGAGTTGTTTCACGAATGATTCCTCGTACTGCTCGCTTTCCGTAATGATCGATTTAAGTTTAACCACGGTCTCGTTCCCTTCTAATGTTTCCCCCATCTCCATCGCGACCCTAACAAGCACCTCTTTCCTATAACCCGCTAAGAAAGCCATTTTGCCTGAATTGATCCCCGGCCAGAACAAAAAACACACTTACGTTCAGTTGACCTCGGTGTCGCGTCAGCTGCCTTCTGATCCGGTTTTCTGGCCTCCTTCCTTCCTCTCGTCCGGGATGTCTCCTTCCAGTGGTACCAATATCAGCTCGTTCCAGTTCAATATCAGCTGCTCCAGTTCCAGTACCAATATCAGCTCGTTCCAGTACCAGTTCCAAGTTTTAGAAAAGAAAGGTTCCGAGTCGGATTGTACCGCCCCGAAACTACCGTACCGAAACACCGCACTTTCGGTTTCTCGTGGCGTGCGCGACGCTGCCGGCGCCACGTATTTACGACGCGTGTGCACGTTTAACTGCGTACACTGTCTTTACGCGTACTGTTCTGATTAATCAGCGCGCACCGATGACTCTGATGCCGCAATGATGTCCCCGCGGACTGCTGCAGGCTTCCGCGTTCCCCGTTTGTTGCGAACGTAGTAACTGCTTCCACTAAGCTGATTGATAGACGTGAGTCTTTGATCTGTTTAACCAAGAAATAACACCTGCAACCAATTTTGAACAAATGCAAAATTGGCGCGGCCGTTTTAGAAAACAAAAATGGCAGGATTGATGCGGGCACACCGACGTGAGTTTTCGATAACCGCTGCCACCAGTTTTAGAAAAGAAAATGGCAGGAATTGGTGCGGGCGCCCCGACGTGAGTTTACAGTAACCGCTGCCACCAGTTTTAGAAAGAAAATGGCAGGAATTGGTGCGGCCCCGACGTGAGTTTACAGTAACCGCTGCCACCAGTTTTAGAAAAGAAAGGTTCCGAGTCTGTGACGTACTGGGATGAAAAACACAGACGACTGTTCTGATTGATATTTACAATACATTTACAGTATATTTACAATTAATGTACAAAGATTACAATACAAAAATCTAACCCCCTTGGCAACCTTTCAGTTCTCTTAGCCGCGAAACCCCGCGACCGTCCCTAGGCCTCGCCCAGAACCACTGCTTCGAAAGCAGCAAAAAGCAACGCGAGGTGCGAAGCTGTCGGACATAGAGTCCCGTAACTATACCAGTTACATGGCCTGTCGCCAAACCGATCTTCGACCCGAAGATCACGTGCAATGATAGCACTGGAGATACCTCGTCTTTCGACACCAGCGTATCCCGCCAGGCGCCTGTCGGCGCGGCCTTAAATATCCGTTGGCTCGCGCCCACCCTACAAGCAGCGGGCGTCATACGGCTCGCTGGCCAGCCCTTCCACGGCTGCAACCGACATCTCATAGCCTCGCATCCGCGCGTCCCTTTCAGGAATTTCCAGCCTGGATTCCTACGGGTTTTCCAGCCGGCGCAGCGAGGCGCCGTGGCTTCCACCCCCATTGAGCATCCGGCTTAGCGCGGGTTTCCCCGAAGCGGCCCGGCGCGGCCGGCGCGGCCCGGCGCGGCCCGGCGCGGCCCGACGCCGCGGCGCCGACACACGCGACGCTACACGAGACTCAGGCCATGAGGCCTGCTCTTCCGTCTGACCACGCAAATTTCGTTACACTCCTTTCGCCTATCATGGGAGAAGGAAGGTATTACTTGGGCGACGAAACAGGCGATATGAATTTAGCTCAGAGGCGTCATTTAGGCTTGAGGATCTTTTACATGCAGTAAATGTACTAACATGGGACAGCCGGCTACTTCCTCCGAAGGAAGGCGTACGAAGGATTTTTTTTGCCCTTAAAAATCCACGGCTTCGATCAGGTTTGAACCCGCAAGCTTGGGTATAGGAGTCCGATACGCTAACCGCTACACCATCGCCGCCGCTTACACTTTTGTCACTGGTCCCGTTTCTCATGCATTACAAATAAGCATAAGAAGATTCGGTTATAGTGAACCTGAACCTCAGCTATACTGAACGTAGGAAACACAACGCCTAAGAAATTAATTCCTTCCTGGAAAAGAATATATCGCCTCAATACCACAAAATCCAGCCCTAGGTAGCAGGAAAAAAATCGTCGGCCAAAGGTCATCATCGAAGAAGTCTCCCCTGAGGGGAAGACAGCGGACCGGGAAAGGTCATCTTACTGATGAAAATATGCCTCTCGGTTTCACTGCGGAAACAAACACCATGACCTGCGTGGAATACAACTGGCGGCGGCGACGAGCGATTGTTCTTGAGCTTTAATCTTGGTGTTACTTGATATTCTCAGGGATAAAGCGCGTTGAGTTCTACGTAGGTGACAGAAAGCACGCAACTGGCACAGCCTGACGACATCCGCCGTGCCGCGCAGAGAAGCGATCAGTTGCATTAGCCGCTTGCACCTTCTCGGTATTGAAAGCATCTCGTGAATGCTATTAGGAGAGTAAAAGGGTCTTTGGAGAGTGGGACGGTGTACCAACAGTGCAAGAGGCATTGAAGAGTGTCAAGGCTGCATTACGATACTCAGACACAGAGAACTAGCCAGACTCAAGTACGAAGAGAGTACGAACTCTCGAAAAGGATCTGGAGAAATTGCTCATGAAAAAGTACGAAACCAATAATTGAATTTCATTGATTTTTTAGGACAAATAAATATATTGAAATTTTCAGTTCGTGCTGTTAATACACTATTTTATCAATAAAATCAGTCGTTATGGAGGAATTCTATTTAAATTTGACATAATCGGATATAGTGAACCTTGGATGCAATGAACAAAAAATGTTAGTCCCCAGAAGTTCACTACAATCGGAGTAGACTGTATTTGCTATCAGGTGAATCTATGAATCACAGTTATCTCTAAATATATTTAATTTTATTTTAGACTTTGACTTCTACTTCATGATTTTATGACTTATAAACTAATTTATTTAGTCATTAATATCGAGTTCAAAGTACTGTCTGGAAGACACTGAAATCAGATACAGTTTATTTTAATTATTTTCAAGAGAGCAGTGGTATGAATTTCACTGTTAATTAACATGATGCGATCTGCTACCGCAGTTACAATATTTTGTTTGCCTCGCAGTCATTTATCTCTGGCATCTCTCAAATAAAATATGGCGAGAGTCTGTGGAGCGAGTTTCGACTTTATGAACGTAACCACAACTAGTATGCGTGGTATAGAATTACTCATTTCATAAACCCATTAGCACACATGAAATCATAATAAAGATTATGAAATCTCATTCATCATATTTTACGAATAACGAGTAGTAAATCATTACTCGTGAACTTGTGATTTCAAATTCACAAATCATTACTCATAACGTCCACGACCAAAAACATTACACTGGCTGACATCCTGTCAGATAACGGGGTGTACTCTAAATGCTAGTAACTTACAAAAAATAGGAAAATTTAATTCATTAATAAAGCTACAAAATATTTTATTTGTTGTCGCACGTCGTTAGGGTAAAATATTTAATAATCTAATGCTTTACAAGCCAGTTTGATGAAATTCTCTTAATTTGAAAATTTGCGATTTTGTTGTGTTATACAAAGATATTGAAGAAGGTATGTGTTTATATATAGTGTGACGTCACGGGATTATACGAACCCGTAACGCCACCATAAGCCACTAGAAAAGACCAGAGAACAGAGAAATAGGGTACGCGGCGGAGCAATGGTCCGAGAAGGCGACATCTACCCGCAGGTTTTCGCACTCCGATGTCCAAAGTTAGCGGATAATATTTTCTTGAGAGGGCGCGAAGGAGGAGAAAATTCACCCCTCCAGAAATTTCCCCAGGCGGAGACGCATAAATACCGCGACGCACTTCGGAAGAGCTCTCTTACAACTTCGACAGCGACGGCGACTCAACTAAATTCTTCAGCGGTAGTAATTGGTTAGTGCAGGAGTATAATTTTACTTGCTTAAGTAAAGCTGATTTAAGAAACGCGGTAATAAGTGATAAAATACAGAAGCAAAGTGCATGTACTAGCATTAACATCATTAGCACTAACATCACGCGAGAAAGCAAGCGATGTGATCGCTTGAACCTGAAATAGTTTCATAATCGAAGTAAATTCGCGCAGAAGGACTCTGAACGAAATCCAGTATTCAATTTTGTACGCCACGCACGCTCAAAGTGTGGTGTGTCGGCCGAGTGCTAGAAGTAGTCAATTCAAGCACGTTAGTTATCTAAAACTGGTAGCGCGAGCAACAGGTACGCGGCAGGCGGCAGAAGGACGACTACAGTGAAGACTCAAGCGTAGGCGAGAAGGACTTGGACCAATCCGTGGATGGTACGAGCCCGAGATCGAGAGAAAGGTTTGGAATTTGGACGTGTGGCGGCATCCTGAGATCGAGCGAAGGAAGTGGTGTAACCGCGGGACATCGAACCAGTCAAGTGACGTGGCGAGGACTGCGAGCGACCGAACACCCCAAGGTTAACTGACGGCGAGCGGGAAGGAGGTGTCGAGGTAAAGAACTGGCAACTTCTATGCGGCAATTTGTTGGGAAACTGTGTAGCTTTAAACACCAGTCGTAGCGTCCTAAAATAGGTGAAAGTTCCAAATAATTACTGGGAAAAATATTTCGAACGTATGAGCGGCAGTTTAGATTTCATTCGCTGTACGCACCAGTAAATTCGTTTGAATGCCATACCTTGTACAACTTTTCTAAAGAAATTATAATTTTTCATGTAATGTAAAAGTAATTTATTGAAATTGTTTCCATTGAGATGTCAGGGATAATCAGTTGCTATAATTTTGTAAAAGGTACGATTTAGTAACGTGTGTGTCACGTTTATTCTTGTGTTAGAGTTTACAGCATTGTAATAAATGCGCAGCTCAAGGCTGACCTCTGTGAAGTCTATAATAGAATAATTGTAGAGAATCACTTAAAGGGCCGTGCACGGAGAAAACTTAAGATTAACAAAAGTTAAATGAGGTACACGAAATAATTGAGAAGGAGGTAGAAGCAAAAGTATTGTGTATAGTGCTTATTGAAGTAATCAGGCAGTCAAGGTGACGCCTATGCATTCTTTTATGGTTGTGTTATTTCTGTTCTTTTTGTTTCTGCTTTCTTTGTAGTGACCACCTACGCAAAGTACATACTTTATTGTATATTTGTGCCACTGTGTAATTTGTTTTACTGAATCAGAATCATTTTACCAGAATTTTACATAATTCATTGTGTCAAGGGTTCAGACCTTTCTCATACCCGAAAGATCCTGCTTCCTGAGAATTCAAAGCTCGCTTCACGAGCATTCATAGTTTCACGCTTCATCGCCACCGGCTGCAAGGTAGTAGGTGATATTGTACTATTTAACATAGAGTAGTAGGAATAAAGATTACTTGGTTTCTCCTTCTCTGACTTGCAAGAAAAGTAAGCAATCAAAATTTTTTTCCGAAATGGAATGAACTTTTTCCAAATCAATCTTTAAAAATTAAATTCTCATGCTCATAATTATTTCTTGATTTGTTGGATAACAATGTTTCTAAAGCAACATTTGCTGCTGTTTTTATTTCCAAATCAGAACTACATTCACTCATATCGAAAAGTGTAGTATCCAAGAGTGTTTCAATTGGTATCCTTGTTCAGAACAGTGTCGCCACATAAGGGAGAAAAAAACGTGAATACTAATTGAAGGCTTAGATCGAAATTTCATACGAAATATAATAAATTTTTACGAAGTGAATAAAACGTTGTATGATATTCGTGTCGTAACATCTTATTATAATATTCAATTGGTTACCAAACTCGGCCTAACGACCCAATTTGGCAATTTTTCAACCTCGTATAGTAATCAGATGCTTTTCAACACGTATATGGTAAATGACTATTAACATATTTATTTATTGTCCTGATAAATTTTATTTTTATTTTTAATCTTACAGTGATTGTTGTATATATTTGCTTTTTATTGCAATTGCGTTTTCATTGCAACAATAATTAAACTATACGTGAGAAGTCGTGTGTTGTAAAGAGTATATAACAGTAGTTACGTTAACAGTACATACTATTTTAACATATTTTTTATAATGTTGATTGTTATTTTTGATCTTAGAGTGCTTGTTGAAGCATATATTTGTGTTTTTATTCCAATTGTGTTTTATTGCAACAAAAATTAAACACTACGTAATGAGGCGCGTGTTGTAAAAACAACAACACAGTGCACATGTATTCAACCCAATCTGTATTGTCACTAACTATCCGCTCAACAAATGGTTTGAAGAAGTGGTAGTGGTGGGGGAGCGTCAGGCAAACAAATACATGACACAACCACGTTCGTACTTGGTCTTTATTCCATATTTCCGTATTTATTTAATCAAAAAATCTGTAAAAAACTGTATGTGACGTATGGGAGAGAAAATCATTTGCTCACGCTTTCTTGAGTTCCAGAATCCCCTCCCAGAAATTTAACTATTAATAGTTGAAAGATGAAAAAATTAAAAAATTATAATAAGAAGAAACTACATATAATCATTCAAAAACTAGAAATTTTCGTTCCCGAGTTATAGAAAACTTATTTGTAACGGTAAGCGAACTGCACATTTGAATTTTCTGCATTGCTAACAAAATAGTAACTCACCCTACGCTCTACTACCACTACAAGCAAAAAGAGAGCTCAATAAAACGAATTTCTTAAGGTTTTTTAAATAAGGTAACTACGTTAATTCTAATTTTATATTTTTCTTGTATCAGAAAACTGATGATGATGGCTAAGCCATCGAAAGCTGCTATTATTGAAATAAATACTATTGTTGACAATGACAACGGCTTCAATCATTTCAATTCAATAAAACGAAGCTACGTCCAGAAGCGAATCAAGGGGTCATCTCAGAATTTGCTCAACGGATCAGGGAAACGACAAATACACGATCGAGATGGGGATCACTGACACGGAAGCTCGAGTACATTATTTGTTACAGGCAAATTAAGTCGTTTTTTAAAATTATACAACACAAATGTAAACTAATTCATTATACTACATCATTGTTTCATTCAAATAATAATTATTTTTCTTTTTGATGATCAGTATAGTCTCTAATTGTACAGAAACAGTTATGCAGCAGAAAAGATTTTACTTCTAACTTAAATTTGTGTACCGGTTTTAATTGTTTAATGCCATCTGGCAATGCGTTTTAAAGTAACGTATGTGAATTTCTGTAGTGAAATGTTGATACTGACACTTGATAAACATGATTTCTACGACGTGTGTTGTAATTGTAAATATTAGTATTACATGAAGATATTTTCCTACCGTTAAGTAAGTCAGTTGTGACAAATACTGCAGATTCATAAATAAATAGGCAAGGCAAGGGGAAGATTCCAAGGTCAATGAAAACAGGCTTGCAGGGATCACATTGATGGCATTTTTCATTATTCCGATAATTTTCGTTTGCGGTCTAATGTCTGGGTACTAAAGGATGAGCTTTCCTAGAATATTATGCCATATCTTACGCGGGAATGTACATTAGCAAACCACACGCAAAGGGCTGCATGAAGGCTGACACAATTTGAAAGGACTTTGCTAGAGAAAAAAAGTGTCTTCGCAATGTCAAGAAAGTAAAAATAACCATGCTTTTGTAAAATTTACAACAGCGCGCTTTCCTACGGGGTCATGCAGATTTCAGCTTCAAGCGCAAATTCTTCCTATGAACGACTTTGAATTTATTCTCCGTGGCCTCATTTCACCGATTTTTTTAATCCTTTGCAGAACGAATAGGCATTTTAGGTGTTTCGTACGTACCCACTTGTTCCCGGTTCAGGTTAACGTTTCACGCCTGATTACTTTAACAGCAAAGACAAAGCTCAGGTCCCTTTGACTTCCATTTTTAGATAAAATGAATATAGCGTTCATTTGTAACACAAAAGAACCGCTCCGTTGAATTGCCAAGGCAAACAAGAATAGTGCAACCGTGTTTCATTTATAAATGAATTTCTCCAAAATAATTGCGTTTTCATGGTACGCATGAAGCAATCCAACAAAGTTATTACATACTTTGATCGTTCATGAGGAAACATGGGCGTGTAAAGGCACTTGGAAATGAATATTCCTGAATCGATAGGTCGTTGGTGGCCTTTTTCTGATGGGATCTCTTTGAAAGTCACTCGCTTCTGATGCAAGTTGGGAAGGGGAAGTTGTAGTCTGAGAAAGATGGCTGAATATACTATATACTACGTATATACTAGGGTTATAATTTTTTTAACATTTGTCAAAATATTAATTTCCTTGATGTTGCATTTGATGAACTTTTGTCTGCTTATCGCGTTGTTGCTGTTATTTTAGTTCGTTTATTGGAAAAACCTCCCGCGCACAATGTAATTTCATTGATGAGATATATCTTACCCTTGATGAGAATTACCCTATAGGGTAATAAATAATTACATTTGCTTAGAACTGTACTTCCTCAATTGAATTTTCTAATGACGTATAATACTGCATTAGATTGAAACAT
This sequence comes from Teleogryllus oceanicus, assembly GCA_964035755.1. NCBI lineage: Eukaryota > Metazoa > Arthropoda > Insecta > Orthoptera > Gryllidae > Teleogryllus > Teleogryllus oceanicus. Next base: position 22,379,314 of record CAXIVR010000013.1, read on the forward strand.
GCCATTTAAAAGTATGCAATCCAAATCAGCAGTAGGCTGGCAAGAAATGTCAAATTCTCTTCTTTCATTACAACTACAAAGCGTCGACCCATCAAACCAGAAATGGAAAAGGACATAAATGAGATCACTTGCAAAATGCCTTTGAAAAGATGCATTTTTGGTAGATATTTGGGGTTGTACGATGAACTCCAAGTGCGAGCTGAGCGAATAAGAAAGACATATGAATTATTGAAACTTTGGGAGAAGGTAAATTTACCTTTTCTTTCTACGCAGTAAGTTTCAGCAAAGGTTGGCACGCTGATAAAATTGTTCGAAAACTATAGAAAGCGGAGGGAAGAATAATTTGAACAAAACTCTCACTCATTGTCTGTGTTACGAAGTAGAGTGGAAACTGCCTTTGCAATGAAGACAAAAACTTTATAGAAAACAAATAAAATAAGGAGGCCGATACACGACTCCAAAAGTGACTTGTATGAAAACGAGCCATCCTTTAAAGCAGCAAAGAAGCTTATCAGTTCAGACTTCAAGCCGAGTGAAAGAGTTAACTGATAATAGTACTGAAATAGACAATACTGAAGAAGAAAGCACTGGGATGAATCACAATTCCACCTCCCCCAAAAAAACGAAATTCTGAAACAAAATCTCTAGTCGAGCTGCTGTCAAAAGTCTCCTTGTCGAAAGGAAAAGAGTCAAAATTTCTTCAAAACTAGCCTGAAGACGAAATAGGTATACTTACAACATCACAATCAGGGATTTGGCGTCGAGTGACTAAGGAAGCACGAAAGACCACGAGCCGCCTCAAAGAACTTATTGCAGAAGAGGAACTCTGCATTCAGTTTGATGGGAAGAGAATTGAAAACAGAGAGAATATCCGGCAGTCTGTCTTAATAATTCTGCAAAAGTCTGCACTTCGGAGTTTTGGCTCGTGCAACAGGATCAGCGAATGACTTCAAATAAAAACCCTAGCTAGACAAATACAAGCTAGACGAATACAGTACATGGAAGAGTATTGAAATGACAATTTCTGATACCACAGTCGTCAATACGGGGCACAAATATGGCGTAATTGCTAAATTTCTGAGAGAGTTCAGACTAAAGGGTCTAGCAGCACCTCAGTTTATAGAGTGGCAACACCTTTTCGACTTGATTCTACGTCACTTGATGGATTTCCTGTCCCCAAAAGATCACGATCACCCAACACAGTCAATTCATTAATGATGTTTTGTAGGGTATGATGACTTACAAAAAAGTTATTCCGGCAGAGAAAAGATACCGACACATGATGGTGAGATGTCTCCCGGAATATGTGGTAGTGTAGTGCATGTTAGTGTAAGTGTGTGTGTAAGGGGAGAGGATAGGACAAGGAAGAGGAAGGACAGATCGCGCGCGGTCCGTGGCCCGTTTGGTAGGGTACTGCTCCGGCATTCGCCTGGTGTTGATCGGAGAAACCACGGAAAACTATGCCTGCCGCCGTCAGGACTCGAACCTAGGACCTCCCGGTCAGATGCGCTGCAGTGACATCAGTTGATGAGCTACCGCTACCGGTCTCACTGGATAAAGGAATGGTCCGTTCTCGACGTGCCTCACTCATAGTGGCCAAATGAGCTGCAAAGCTGATGAAAGAGCTGCACGGCACTTGCAAAATTGACAGATATCTTAACAGCAAGTTTATAAACAGTAATAGAGACATTTAAAACCATTTGTTTAATTTGCTATATGTGTAATTATGTATAATATATTTATTACAGATAAATATTCTTTCGATGTTTCAGCTCAATACATGTTAGACGCAGGAGACTTTTACAAAATTTAATCCTATATATTCTCTCTCTTTCTCTCTCTTTCTCTCTCTTTCTCTCTTCTCTCTCTCTCTCTCTCTCTCTCACTATATATATATATATATATATATATATATATATATATATATATATATATATATATATATACGGGAGTCCGAAGCCTTCGGGATTTATAATCTGCCTAGTGCAGTGTCATTCAGCAAGTTGCTGCAACTTCTACTATATACACCCACACCCACCTACCTACTTTACCTACTTTACCACACGTGGTGGGTCGTGATAGCATGAATGCTCGTGAAGCGAGCTTAAAATTTCTCAGGAAGCAGGATTTTTCGGGTATGAGAAAGGTTTGAACCCTTAACATAATGAATCAAATAAAATACGAATAATATGAAGAAATATTCAATGAGAAAATTTACAGTGTCGCAATTTCATAACAGGTTATTGCACTTTAAGTAGCTGGTCATTGAAGAAAATGAAACAAGACAAAAAACCAAAACATATAGGCGTCACCTCGACTGCCTGAACACACTTTCATCAACTACAATTTACGATTTGATCACTCCTGAGTTTTTCCACTACCAAATTATTTACTCTTTTGGCCTCTAGTTTTCCGTGCACGGCGTTTTTTTCTCAAAGGAATTTGATACTTGTTTCAAAGAAACTTTTTCACAGGTGCTAGCCTTGGGCTTCGCACTCACTATAACACTGAATAAAAAAAAACGTGGCATTCACTTACTTAAATCAGACCCTTTTACATGTCACAAAAGCAATTACTTTAAACACAATACAACAAATTGATCTTTCCAGATAATATTAACTGTACAACATATGACAATCCTGAATCATTTATGTAAAATTGTACAAGGTATGGCCTCTTTAAATGAATACATGTGCAATTACACGTGCAGTAAATGACCTGGAAACTGCCACACACACAGTTCTAAATACTTCTCCCACCTATTCTAGACGTTTCACCCACTTTTAACACTGATTGTCGTGTATTTACCACTATTCTCTTTCCCCAGCTGATCGCTGCATAAACGTTGCCAGTTCCTTTACCTCAACAGCTCCGCGTCGCTCACCTGTAGGTAACCTTGGGGATTTTCTGCCGCTCGCCCCACGTTACCACTCGTCTTCGCTTGCTAGCCCACGACGATAGCCGTTTCCTTCGCTCGAACTCCGCCAAACCTCCAATATCCACACCCTTCTCTCGTTCCGCACCCGTACTATTTTCGCTCCAGACCAAGTCCTTCTCGCCTACGCTTCGCTCTTCCTGGGGTCGTCCTTCTTTCACCGCCGCGCCTCGCACACGTTCGTTCGCGCTTCCAGTCTCGAATAATTAATGTTGCTGAAGTTGTGCTCAAATGCTCGGCCGAGCTACCACACTTTAGGCATGTGTGGTCTCAGCGTGCAATGGGAGTTGCTGGATTTAATTAATGTCCTTCTGCGCGAATTTTACAACTTTGAAGTTATTCCGACGTCAAACAGTTATTTCGCTTGCTCTCTCAATTATTGTGAATGTGACGAATGATTGTGCACTCTATTTCTTAGTTACTTCACTTTCTAAGATACGCTTTCCAAGCTAACTTTTAACTATCAAGTTAAAATAAACTCCTATGCTATCGATTTGTACTCGCCGTCGCTGCTGCAGTCAAAGAGAGTTTCTTCTGGTCGCCGTCGCTGTTGCCGTAAAAGAGTGTTCCTCCGAGGCGCGCCGCGATACTTATGGTACTCGCGCCTGGGGAAATTTTGGAGGGGTGCATACTCTCCTCCTTTTGTGACCTCTCGGAAAAAACATTACGCACTAGTTCGGGCGTCGTAGTTCGAAAAGCTGTAGGCAGATGGCGCGTTTACCAGCCATCGCTCCGCCGCGTACCCTAGTCCTCTCTGTTCGTGGGCTTCTTTACATAGCTGATGGTGGCGTTATGGGGTTGTCTAATCCCGTGACGTCACAATATATATAATATTATATATATATATATATATATATATATATATATATATATATAAATGTTTCCTTCTTTTGTTTTTTTCGTTTTTTTAAACTTCAAATACTATTTTTATAATCCTTTGTTAATATACAGATTGTGCAGGTAAATGATGAATTTTTTACTTTTACTATGATATTTTTACTTCAAATTATTTATTCATAAATATAGATATAGATCGATAAGATTCATAATATTGTTGTTAATATCGCTCCAAGATGCGTAATGACCAGTTTGATAGTAGTTAACGCTCAATATTCCAGAAGTTATTTGAGAGGACACTGAGGTGGCATTTGGCCTCTGAACAGTAAACGTAACATCTGGCATCTCCCCAAGAGTGTAGGCACAACATAAATAATATTTAAAACGTTTAAGTTCAAGTGCATCATTGCGACCGATTTTCAACCTGACAATGGCGTGACCAAGAAAGACAAGTTAATTTTTTTAATGTGCAATGATGAGTGTAAAAGATTCAAGTTAAAACTCTTCCTTATGGTTTCCTCCTTTCTTCCCACTCCTTTTTCGACCAAACCGAGACACATCACGTTACGGCACGTGACGTCATGTCACGTTCTCCCCGACCGAGACACGTCAAACTCCAGGACACGATGATGATGATTTGACAACACAATCGAGCGCAAGTGACACATGTGTATTGTCACCGGCAGAGCTCGATCGGTTGGGCTTTTCAAGTTCTATAAATTGAGAATGCGTGGAGGAGGAAGGATGTTGAAATAATAATTCAGAATTTAACGATAGGTTTATTTCTGGTCCAAAACCAGGGAAGTTACATGACAACAGAAAGAAACTGGGTGAAGAAATTACTATCACCCTACCCGTTGAGCTCAACTTGTTAAATTCTTAAAATTAAACATAATTTGGGCCATGCGCGGCCTCGCTGACATTAACACAAATAAAAAAAAATTTAAAAAATGTTACAAGTCTGCTTGAAGAGCAATCTCTTGGTTATATACCCAATTGCGTGGGTCTAGGGCATACACAATTTAGTGATTGCGAGTTGATCTCTCGCAGGCTGCTGGAAGGTTCGGCAGGCAGGTCAATGGCCCCTCTCTAGGGCGTCTGGAGACAGCTGATGGGGGCGAAGTTTCCTGGGCAGGCTTGCAGGTCAATGGCCCCTCTCTAGGGCGTCTGGAGACAGCTGATGGGGGCGAAGTTTCCTGGGCAGGTCAACGGTAGCACCGCCGTCTTGAGTCGACCGTCTCCTCCGCTCATTCATGAGATACTTCGCGTGACATATTGGCCCGGTCCAGACAGAAGCAGAGGGCCGCAAACACATGTGGTGTTCGTGAACGCTCACAGTTGTTCACCGCGGTTGGATTAGATCTGCTACTGTCCCTTAAGCAATCTTACGCACAGCAATCGCCTCGGCGGTCAGCCCCATTCCCAGAACACCGGTCCACTTCGCGACCCGTGGTGCTCTTTTCTACCACAATACGTCCTAACACTTTGACGTCTTTTTCCAATCTTCCTCTTCGCGTCTTCGCGCAGCGCCGCAGAGCTCGCCTCCCCCCTCCCCGAGTTACCCCTCTTAAGAAAACGCTCCCTCCCATGTTCCTATAATTCTAATTGGTCAAAGTATACTACGTTCTAAATTTCTCTCGCCCAATCACCATGCGAGGATCTCTGGAAATTTCCACTAGATTAAAATGTTCTGTCTCTCTCTCTCACGCTGGGTGCGTGCACGTGTGAGGAATCTGTCAGAATTTGTAATTTTGAAAGTTATTTCTGATGATAAACATCGGCTAAGAGGCACCCTCTCTCTGGGACGAGCGCAGGTCAGGGGGTTTGTTTATCGGAAGCCCCTGGCGCCGGGGTGGCGAGGATCGCGCCGAGGGCCAGGCAGGCAGCTTGCCTGTCGTAAATTTTCCGCGGGTCGCCGAGAAGGGAAGTCCCCCGGACGAGTGGCGTCTTACAAAGGCTGCATTCAGTGACCGTTGTTTCTCAAAATGTCATAATCACATTTCAATAATTCCGTCGATTCGGAAGTGCCGCCACAGTATCTACGCTGTATAAAAATTTCTCACTACATGAGAAGGGGGTCGAAAAGATTTTCCACCCTCCTTCATTCCCAGGAAGATTGTAACATTCATTCTCAGACTTTCTGTAGAGGATGAAACATTTAAAAATTGAGCGAGAATGGGATGATGGACTGAGAACGGAAATGTGGACAGATGGAAGAAAAATCGCGTACTGTACCTGATCCGTTTTCAAGATACTACTCCAGCATTTATCTTGAATTGATTGTTTGATTTTTTTTTCATAGATTGATTGTTAGTGATTTCGGGCGCGTCAACTACTAAGGCCATTCCCGTAAGTTTTTCATCGGGAGGTGGCTGTGATCTTCCTCCACTGAATGGCGAGATCCGGCGCCGACCTACCATCGACTAGCGGGATTTTCCCCAAACAGGTAGCTCCCACCAGCGGGGCATTGCCTCAGCCGGTACAAGGTCTAATTCCCCGACCGGCCTCCCGGCATGCGTGGTAGTGTAGTGCATGTTAGTGTAAGTGTGTGTGTAAGGGGTGATGATGAGCAAGGAAGAGGAAGGCAAGTTTGCCCGCGGTCCGTATCCCATTTGTTAGGGTACTGTTCCGGTATTCGCCTGGTGTTGATCGGAGAAACCACGGAAAACTACCGACCAGAGCAACCGGCCGCTAGAATTCTCCTCTAGACAGCGATTGAATTCGACCTAGCTGAAAAGCTAGTGTCGAAAATCCTACCCCCGTGGAGACCCCAACCTAGAGTCCCGGTCAGAGGACCTGCAGTGACATTAGTTGATGCACTGAGCTACTGCTCCCGGTTTGAGTGTTTGGTTGGTTGATGATTCCGGATGATTCAGTCAACACCTAAAGTCGTTAGTCCCGTAAGTGTAGTGCATGTTTGTAAGTGTAGTGCATAATTGTGAATGTAAGAAGGGGGAGGTTGAGGTCAGGGAAGGGGAAGGAATGATCGCGCGCGGCTCATAGCCCTTTTGTTAGGATACTGCTCATGCATTTACTTGCTATTGATCTGAGAAACAGCATCCGACCGGTAGAATTCTCTTGTACGCAGCGACTGAACTCGACCTAGCTGTCGAGCTTGTGTTGAAAATCCAGCCACCGAGAGAATGGAACTCCTTGGAGGAACTGCAATGACATCAATTGATGCCCTGCGCCAGCTAAGCAGGTTTGAATTGATCGAAAGAAATCACGGTATCCACATAGCTACTGGTTTCCAGAATTTTCTCGTTGTACTTCTTAGCAGGTTCCGTCGTAGAACGGACTCCGACCTATGACTTACCGATCGTGAATGTTTCCGTTCCGGGTTCAACTCCACACTGCACGCGATCAAATTACCTCGTGTATTAGGTTGTCTTAGGACGTTTAAAGCCAAGAAGTCGGTAAAATGGCATGGTTTAATTCACTTGAATGAAGTTTTATTTTGGCGAGACTCAGGCCATCAGGCCTGCTCTTGTGTCTGACCACGCAAATGGTGCTTCGCTCTTTTCACGATCTAACGGAGAGAGAAGGTATCTTGCGCCCGACGAACCTTGCCATCTCAATTTAGCTGAGCGGCTTCTTTCAGGCTTGAGAATCTTTATATGCAGTAAATCTTCAGCATGGGACAGCCTCCTTTACTTCTCATCCGAAGGACGGCATACGTAGGATGTTTTCGCCCTTAAAAATCCACGCTTCAATCGGGTTTGAACCCGCGAATATGAGTGTAACAGTCCGTTACGCTAACCTTTACCTACCGAAGCCTGCTTTCCCCAAAGTTACAAAACGCCGACCCTTACAGCGGTGGTTCGGTTACCACCGCTGCATTTTCTTTGTATTGTCATCAGTAAACTGCAGTCAATTCAAGACTTCTCTTCCGCAATCTCAAAGGTACTCGATTAATTAAAACTTTGAACTGACAATCCTTTCATGAAAACAGAGTTGAATAGCACGAACCCGTGCGGTCATTTCGCACTTTATTCGGCCTGTACAGTACTTTACATCACAATGCACAATACTGCGATGAATAATTCTAACATTGCTAACATTTAGTGCATTAACAACTTAAGACTTTCACTCTGGGTTTACACTGCTCATAATAACAAATTATCAAGTTAATTCGACATGGAAATCAAGACTCTTCGCGTTCTCCAAGCAACAAATTACGTTTCTCCACTATTAATAATTATCCTCTGAAACTGAGGCAAATATATGTGTGTGCTTGTGTAGTTTCATCGAAGAAAACTGAGAGAAATAAGTATAATACAGTGTGCTTGAAGTAAACTTGTAAGCGAGAAACTTTGCTCATTAGGAGTTCCACTGTTTTCTCTTTGCTTCATTTCCCGCACTCTGCAGATGTTTCTTGGATATCGCAAGAGAGGCTCCTGCTGACTTCTGCCCTTCACAGTTCTTGAAGTGGGTTTTGCGGGAAAGAAACATGTGGTTAAGTTTCATATATTTGTGCCTTGAAATTTGGTAAAAGTTACTAGATCTACTCACGAGATCTGCCTCCCTTTAACATGGAAAAACTTAATGCCCCCCTTTAACATTCTTACTTTCGTATGAATCTGTTCTTTATGTGCATTTATGTCCACATGTCAAAACTATCTAACTAATTTTAAATATTGTTCCGCAAAATAGGTTCTAAATAAAATAAACAAATTTTAAGTAAAGTAGGAGCAAATAGTTACAAATTCGGTGTTTTGAAAAATATGTTATCACAGTTCTACGCACCTCACACTTAAGAAAACATGCGAAAAGTTAATTTTCTACAGTTGTTTGAGTAAGTAATTTTATACGAAATAATTAAGAAGTGGATAATCTTGAAAGTATATTTTCATTTTTAGTACCTACATTTAAGATTTGGGCAAGATATATTGGCATGCTTACATAAACTACATTCAATGAAGTTGAGTTGAGAATGTGTATACTAAATATATGTATACTAAAAAATGGGGGTCAGAATTCTGTAATTTGTTCAATTTTGATTTAACCACAGAATAATAATAATAATAATAATAAATACAATTAGTTATAATACATTAAATTAAGAAAGAAATTTTCACATTCCCTAAACAAAGTGCAAATTTATCTGTAGGCTTAATCGCTTGCTTTCTAAACTTGAAATTATGTTCAAGTTTTCAAGTTATGTTAAAGGTTCCTTGGACCGATTCCTCAAAGAAAAGACAAAAGGGAGCAAGAGAATTGAGGTCGCTTCGTGCGCGATCTTTCTTCGCGGAATTAAACATTTACCGCCAATGGAACTCTACGGCGCGGCTGGGTCATTCAATCTGTGGGGGTGGCGGTGGAGGGTGGCGGGGTCCGGAATGGGGGACCAATTTTCTGGCGTGGGACGGATGCAGGGGGCCGGAAGCTGGCGGGAAGCGGAACCGGAAATCGATCGGCATCGACGGGAAACCACGCGCCGGCAGCGCTTGCCGCGGCCAAAGGAGAAACTACACGGGAGCCGATGGCGACATTTTAATATGTAGAAACTAGAAACAAATTTATCGTGGTCATGGTAACGGTTATGTAAAAATAGAATAATCAATACTGTATTCTTTGTAGTTGTGTATTTATAATAAATACTCTTTACGAAACGCACGCATTTCTATTACGTGCGTTCTATTTTTATCATTTGTCACAGAATTCACTAGACAAATCTGCGTAAAACAGTTTTACAAAATAGTTTATTCCTAGCATTATCTAAGGTCACATCGTTCGTAAGAAATAAATCGTCAATAAGGAAAACCAATATTGGTTTCCATGCTCATTAACAAAAGATTAGATTCATGAAATTTCAAATTTAATTTAAACGAGAAAATACTAAAAAATGAAAATACTATTAATTTCAGTTTTAAAATAGCAAGAATAATTTTTGTTGAGAGGGATAAGTGCAACTAATTAGAATGTAAACCCTCGGTCCTTAATGCCTCCAGGAGGTAAATTCGTCTTTTCTGTTTGAAAGCGGAATGTGTCTCGGTAGCTATCACAACATGAATTCCCACTCAACTCCCTGGGAATTTTTATTTAGTAGTTTAACAGAATTGCTCATTACCACAAGCAGATGATGCATACTTAATAACTCGCCTCATGGCATTTTGCCAAGCCACAGAAAGACTTCACAGAGAGAATTCATTAAGTAGAGTTGAAATGAATTCTCTCATTTATTTCTTTAGTAAATATTGTCTGTCCGAGTAACTCGTTTTGAAACACTATCTAATGAAAAGAGCATAGAAAAATTTATTTATCTTTAGTTTATAAAATTCAATAGATGGAGGTATTGTTGGGTTGAATATCACGAACAATTAAACAGAGGAATACAATTTGATACCTGATTTCGGACTCCAAATTATGAAAAAGGGGAATTGTATCACATCTGTTGCGTTGTTATTTTACGCATGATTTGGAGTTATTATTAATTGAATCGTCATTACAATCGAATTAGCATTACCATCACAATGGAACCTTCTACCATTGTTCATACACAAGTACATTAAAAAACAAAAATTGAAGCAGGAATGTTGTAAGAGTGAACGGGTGTTTATTGGTGAAGGTGAGTATTTATTAGTGGGCCGCAAACCCTATGGCCTCCAGGTCGACTATGTTGTAAAGACGACGATGTTGCCGTCAAACTATCGCAGCAAGTATTTGCGCCGGAAAACTTTCGAAACTAAAATTCCTAATCATTCGATTTTACACTCATTAAGGAAAAACAAAGTAAAATGTGTATTTTTTATGAATTCATAGCCTACAGTTCATTTCACATTATTAAATGTATCTCAGGGTGGTTCTGAAGATGAATTAACACAACATCTCAGCTGAAATTACTCGGTGTAGTTTATTACACTTTTATTTAATTATTTGAAAAATTAATGTATAACATTGCTCTGCAACTCATTTCGAGATTAAACACAGAACATCCATGTGAAGAGAAATCGAGAAAACATTGAGAATCAAGAATGAAGATACTTATTTTATAATTATTGTTTATAGTATATGTATATCATATTATATTATATATTACAATATATTATATTATATGATATTGTATATTATAATATATTATATATTATGTGTATATTAATTGTATATTAATGCATTATTTATTAATTTTCTATTTTGTAACTCCAAAGTATCGAACACGCCCTAGCAATTGTTATAAGGCAACAATTGTACCGCAAATGTCTTACTGCTTACTTACAGCTTCTGTCTCAATGACGCCCCTCTCGATATGGTTTTTCATTGCGTTTATCTCTGTCCATTGAGCAAATGTTGAGACGATCCCTGTCTCTGCTCCTGAATACAAAAGGAACTACCTAACATTGCCCCCTCCCAAGCCTTGAGTTGTTTGTTAACAGATTTTTAAGTTAAATTTTAAAACAATTCTACAGCTATCTGTAACTGTTACTCCGCATGTCTGACCATCTGCAAATCGACTTCCCGCATTTTGTTCCGTTCCATTTACATCGTGTGGAATATACTCGGATCATGGTTGTGCATCATTTCACTTCCCTTGTCGCTTGTGATGCAAAATCACGAACCCTGTACACAACACTAGAAGGGGTTTCTGCAGCGCCAGCTAGTCATTTGCGTGTGAATGCGGGGACCATCCGCGTTGTTTGCGTAAGTTAATTTAGCATCCCTTAATCGGAAATTCAATGAGCCTGGAGTGCTGAACGATGTCGCCCGCTCCCCTCGACACGGTGTCGGCGGACCGAGACTATCGATAGCATTTGATGCTATCGAATCGTTTAATGAGATTTCTATCGAAATATCTTCTCAAAACACAGAAAGTAATATATTTTTCCTACAGTTATTTATGATACGAGCGGTAAAAGTGACATTTTATTTTGCGAGCAGGAAAGGTTGCGACATGGGGCTGCTAGAACTCTCGTCGCAATCTTACAAGCAAAACAAAATCACTTTTGCTACGTGTGTCATACACTATTTTTTAGACAGTCTTACTGACTTTCATTTTACTTTGATTCAAGTACACAAATAATTTAAGGTTAGTAGGTGCTGATGCAGTCGGGCGCAATTTTTCTTTTTTGCACTCACAGATTTATGTTAACACTTGAGCATCGTCTCACTTTTAAGCCCTAGTGCTAAAAATTGGACTTTTAGCACGCCACGCCACCTCTGAAGAGCCACATTTACTAGTGGCCGCATAAACAGTATTATGTTACTCGTAACTTCAATGATTTCACAACTGTTATTAAAATCACTACTGTTTAAGAAAATTTGGATTCAATTGTCCTCTTGCGTTTGGTCAGGACTGCTTTCGAGTTGACCCAAGCCCTTTCACGGTGGCCACCTATCGGCGCCTCAGTGACCGAACAGGGATTCCTGCGATCACCACCATTTTCCTTGAAACTCTTTTCAGTGAGGAGCGTGCGCTCACCGAGAATCACGCTGAGCTATCTCCCTGACCCACCTCACTCACTTAATTATATTGATGTTACACCTGTATTATTTAAAAAGTAACTTCCGCTCAAGATCAGACATTGAATGTATGATACTTATGGTTGTAAGAGAGTGCAGAATCATTTATTAACATGGTTACGTAGTGATCATGTTAATAAATGATTATGATACTCTCATTTAAAGCATGAAACGTAGTCTCACTTGTACATAGCAAGGAATACCATTCGTTTTAGCATCCTTGTGTTTCTTCATCAAAATAAATAGTATATTTAAGTTAATTTGATATAACAACTTAGTAACTCACTTCAGTAATAACCATAAGTGAGGTACTTGGTAAACATTTACTGCAAGTTCATTCTTCGGCTTCATCAATTAGTTGTGAATGTACTAATATCACTCAGGGACGAAACAATACAATTGTCGATACGGGGTATTATTTTGTAATACCTCATCTCTTTCACTCATTATGGATCATGCCCATTAACTAAGCATGGACATGTATATCAATAAATTGACGAATTGGTATTTGCAAGGGCTGTCTTCCATATTTTTTCTCCTCGGAAAACAAGAAACCTTGTGTGTGTTTATATGTGTCATTGTGTCATTTATCTAAATTGCAACAGACGCTACGGTGCTATTCCCATCATTTCTCAGGTTTTCTCTTTTTGTTACATAATTGAGTTAAAAAATAGCCTGTATGCTTCAATTTGTAACTAAGTAATAATCTGTAACTAAGCAGCTTATCATCTCCTTCATAACGAAAATTAAAACTATTGAAATGCAATTTAGAGAGTGTGAGAGAGATAACGCATGCGAAAGGCTGTCCAATCTGACATCTAAATATTGAAGAGACAGAAGTCACTACTTATTGTAAAGGTTATTAAAAATTAGTTAAAAGGTAAATAAAAAAGTACAAATTGAATTAGAAATGTCAAATGAGAATTGGTTGTTTTATGGAATAACAACACACTCTAGTGACGTTTACATATGAAACTATCAGATACAAATCTTCAGGTATTTAATTGAAGCTTGTTGCTGCAGAAAGGAATAATCGTCACTAAACTAATTGGGCGGAGAAAACAATAAAAACAGATTATGCTGCATCCACTTAAACACCTAGGAAGAACAATGTAGTACATGGTCCATTGTTATATTCAAATGGGTACAACCAGAAACGTTCAGAATCTACTTTTTCGTGATTAACTGTATAAGAAATATAAATCTTATTTTTGTAAAAAAATTTAATCTAAAAGAGGAAGTTTTACGAATAGTGTCAAATGTTTTGGACGCAAGACAAAAGCAAGTTATAGGCAGATTCGATTGTTTTACTAGTGACAAAACACGGTTCGCGCAACAAAATAGACCATCTTGTCTCATCTACATACTTTTGATAAAAAATACGTTGAGGCTCGATAAAGTATGTCCAAATATTTATGATCAATTGAAAGTACCTATTGTATCCAAGTCGCCCCGTTCTTGATTTTATTGATTTTTTGATTGATGGATTACTAGTGATTACGGGCGCGGTAACTACTAAGGTCATTAGTTTCGTAAGTGTAGTGCACGTTTTTTGGACAGGGAGGTGCCGGTGATCTTGCCCCGCTGTATGGTGAGATCCGACGCCAACCTACCATCGATTAGTGGGATTTTCTCCAACCGGGTAAATTCCTCCAGCGGGGCACCGCTCCAGCCAGGACAAGTTCTAAGTTCCCGACCGGTGTCCCGTCACGTGTGGTAATATAGTGCATGTGTGGGTAAGAACTAGGATAGGACAAGGAATGAGAAGGAAAGATCGCGCGTGGTTCGTGGCCCGTTTTGTAGGGTACTGCTCCGGAATTCACCTGATATTGATCGGAAAATCACGGAGAACTACCAATCAGAGCAATCGGCCGCTAAAATTCTCATCTAGACAGCGACAGAATTCGACCTAGCTATCTAGCATCGAAAATCTTGCCCCCATCGGGACTCGCTCCTCTGGACCTCCCGATCAGAGGCACTGCAGTGACATCCGGTGATGTCCTCAGCCACCTCTCTCGGTTTTTATTCCAATTTACTTATATTTTTAAATGTGTCTTCTAATAAAAAATTGTTTGCCCTAGTTATCTAAGCGGTGATGCAGTACAAAATCATGTTTGACTATATTAAATACAAGCAGGCATTTTAGAAACGAAAATATGTCATTCATGTGACATGTCAATTACTTCCGTTGTTCGGGTGCCACTTAATTTCAAATCAATGGGATATTCACAACCAATCATCTGTATTATTTTGAGCATTCAGGCATAAAAACTAGTATTTACCTCCACAGTTTATTGATTGGAAAGGGTTATTTTGGGTTTCACAAAATAGACTTTGCTGTTTGCGTCTCGCAAAAACGTCATGGCCCAACAATACATCTGGGAACAGCAAAGTAAACAAAACATGAATCAACATGGTTGCCACCTCGCGAATAATCTCAAGAATATGTACTAGCAAGTTTTCATGAATTATTTACTAGGGCTTGGACATTTTGATGCTAAATAGTCGGAAAAAATTACTTTTTGGCGTGCTTTAAAAGTGCAAAATATGTGTTAAAACGACAAAAGTATTAATTTATTTCCATTATAAAACCCGTAAGCAAGATTGAGAGATGTCTTGATGTAGAATGTGATGTCATCCTCTTTATACTCTGCGCTTTTCGTCTGTGCTATCTGCGGAAGCCACTCGTGTTTTGAGTGTATGTTATCGTTCGGAGTTGTCATTAACTGAATTGACGATAGGGCAAGAAAATACCCTCAGACGATTTGACATGTCGTGAACCAGACTCACTCCACTCAATCGGGAGAAGTCTCACAATAAAAGTAAAGTGTTACCAACCTTTCCTTACCAAACTGGCGCATCTTTCACCTTATATACAAAATCTCTGAAGTATTAAACTTGAAAAGATTCAAAATATTCATTTATTCATATAAAAATGAACCAAATATGTAATAATTTTTATTTCCACAAAAAATATTTATTTTTATGCAACTTAAATCAAAACATTTACTTGTAGGTGATTTGAAATTTAGTGTATGAAAGACACGAGGACGCTACTTGAATGTCCACTCAACATTCAGTGCTGAAGATCAAAGGGTAAACATTTGTATTTACCTAATACTCCGAGTCCTAATTATTATTAAACAATAAATTTCGCCACTTGTACGAAAATGTCTGTCGAATACAGATTTCAAAATGTGGGATTCGGACCCCACGAGTATCGCCACGTCACTTTGTTTTCTGTCTTGGCATGCGTTGACTCACTCCCTGAACTAGTATGTAAAGAACTATTTAGTACAGGGAGCATTAAGAAAGAAACGAACCGGAAGCCTAGGAACAAAATCCAGTGCTTGTAGGAAGTAACTGGCCCTGGCTGTTAGGCACCTGTCCCACTGCAACGCAAGGCGGAGAATGGCTGTCTCATAAAATTCCCGGGTCTGCGCTGTGCATCAGTTTCGCACGTACTGCTTGACGTCGTCGTCCGAGATGAATCGTTTGCCACTAAGAGCCTTTTTAGGGGACCAAAAATGGGAGGTATGGACTGTATGGAGGGTGACCGAAACCCTCACGCTTGAATTTCTGCAAGAAACGACCAGGCAAGCTCACCCGTGGGGTCATGCTGCTCTACGACATTGCAAGACTTCATACAGTCATACAATCACAGCACTCTTGCAGAAATTCAGGGAAGGGAAGTTCTTGGTCATCCGTCATCCAATTTAGACCTATCTCCTTGCAATTACGCCATTTCTGGTCCCCCCAAAAAGGCTCTGAGGGGCAAACGATTCATCTCGGACGACGACGACGACGACGTCGTCGTCAAGCAGTACGTGCGAAACTGATGCACAGCGCACCCACGGCAATTTCACGAGACAGTCAGTCATCGCCTTTGTCGCAGTAGGACAAGTGCCTCAACACTCAGAGCCAGGTACTTCTGACATACATGTACTAGTGTTTGTTTCTAGTCTGGCTCGTTTCTTTTTGAATGCTCCTTATAGCATAGTCATGTTGTGTGACTCTCTCACAGGACCAAATTTAACAAACGAGGTATCAAAAGGAAAATAATTAGTAGGAGAGGTGACGAATTGCACTATATTAATATTTGTTGAAAGATATGCGTGAAAATTATGAAAACAAAAATGTAAACACGAACACTTGGCGCGTTGAATGGTTTGTGTTTTGACATTGATCGCGCATAACTCGTAAACTGGACGTCCTTCTCTCAAGGTTTGACCCTCACGCGTCATTATGTACAAAATGTAATGCTACATTTCGCGGAATTGGGCTTTTCTGGGCACTCTAGCACAATGGTGTGAGTGATAAGAGACGAATTTACTTGAAGTCTATTTATAAATTGAAAGTCATTTCTATCATCATCATCTTCTTCTCCTCTTTGTTCTTCTTGTTTGGGGACCAAGCCTTTTGACCTATTCCATTTTGTTAGAACTGGTCTGGCCAACTTTTATTAGATCTCCCAAATGATCTTTCTAGCGGTTTGCATTGCTTCGTTGTTTTGTTCATTACTGTGCCTAAGATATGCCATTTCATCTTAGTACGTATTTTTTATTGTTTATAGTATATTTGACACTTTTTAATTCCGTTGGAATGTCGACACTTCTATTATCCACCCGATATAACCAGTTATATAGACGGGGGGGGGGCATGGAGTTCGTATGAGATAGTTCTCTTTCAAAGTACCTAAACAAGTTTTACATTAATGCGATTTCTAAGGATGAAGGTTAGCTTACCGGCCTCTCAAACCTCTGCACGCGGATTCAATGTAAGCTGAAGTGCATGGATTTTCAAAGGACGAAAAGCCCACAATGACCATTTTCCCCAGTGGCGTGTGCACGAACCCTAACTAAGAGGCTGGCAATATAAATCAAACCCTTCGTTAATCCCCATCCAAATATGATCCCATATTCACTTAGCCGGGTATCCTCACAAGTAATAATGAACTCCGACCATTGCTTTAAGAGTCCTTCGTTCTATTCGAGAAAAATGTTTAATACAAAATTTGGAAATATTTTTGAGAAAATTTGGATGTGTTGGTAAAGCTTCATGTAAAATATCTCCTCAAATCCTAATATCCGTTTCAAAGTTTCAGGGCCTTGAGTTCGACCAGATCGATCGCGGAATTTCAATTTTAGAGAGAAAATTATCTGAAGGGCTTTGATATATATATATATATATATATATATATATATATATATATATATATATATATATATATATATGTTCGTGTGCGTATGTTTGTGTGTTGGTATACGAATGAGAATATCTATAATTGCGTGCTTTTTAATTTTTTTTTTTATGTTTGTGTGTATTATGATTTTGCGTTTATTTGTGTTTGATTTGCGTGTGTACGCGTATGCGTGTAAGTATGATTGTGTGAACGTGTGTGTGTTGTATATGTATGTTTGTGTTTGATTTGCGTGCGTGCGTGTGTGTGCGCGCATCGCAGGCAGAGCCGCCCCTGCCCCGCCCCCTATCGATCGGGCGCCTCGCCCGCGCGCCTTCGCTGCGGCACCGGCCCCCGCCGCCGCCTCTCGCCGCGGGCACCGCCCACCGCGCTCCGCAACAGGCCACAACACGCGGACAGCTTGTGATCTCTCAATGCCCTTCTTTCAAGCGATCGCCTCCCTCCAAAATAAAGCTGCATTACGGCATAAAGCGATCGAACTGGCGGATAAAACACAAGCCGTGATACCGGCAAAGGTGGCTCAGGGCACCAACTCATGTCAGTGCAGTGCCTGTGACCGAGAGGTCCTAGGATGCGAATCCCGACGGTGGCAGGATTTTTGACTACATAGTCTCTAGGTCGAATTCAGCTGTGGTCGGGAGGGGAATTCAGCCGAGGTCTTCTAGGGGCTGCTCCTCAGATCGTTAGTTTTCCGAGGTTTCTTCGATCAAATTGAGGCGAATGCTGGAGCAGTACCCTCAGAAACGGGCCACGGATCATGCGCGATCTTTCCTTTCTCTTCCTTTTCTTTTCCTCACCCCTTACTCACACACACACACACACACTATCTATCTTACCCTAACATGCACTACACTTACGGGAATAATAACTTTCAGTAGTTGACGCGCCCGGAATCCCTAACAATTAATAATAATAATAATAATAATAATAATAATAATAATAATAATAATAATAATAATAATAATAATAATATTTTCTGGCGAGACTTAGGCCGTAAGACTTGCTCTTCCGATTCCAGCCACTTAAATATCTTTACTTTTAGATAATTATAATTGAGGCGTTCGGTCACAAATCGATAACTGTATCACCTTACATAGGAAAAGTGTAATAATATTCGCATTAAGTACTAGGAATGGGCTATGCATAACGTATACAACTTTACATCATGATTGCTGCATGACGACGGTGGTTATATGACGATGGTGCTTGATTGACCCTGGCGGTAAGATACTTAGAGTCAACATTCGTATTTGCATTTAGCCATTATATGTCCCGTAAAGGGCGATTGGCCTCGGCGTCGGTAGATCCCGGAGTTCCCAGTCAGTCACCCAACCAGCAACCCGCGATGTCTCGAATTCGCTTAACCTTCGTGACTTCACGTAGTTAACGCATTGGGCTAGCGACGCCGGTTTCGCGGTCGTGGCCTTTCATCAGAACCATTCCAGCATTCGCCTGGATAACGAAGGGGAACCACGAAAAGCCCGGTCAGGGTGGCCGGCACGGGATTGAACCCGAGCCTCCTGAATGCGAAGTCTGCGCGCTGAACCACTTCGCTTGCACAAACATACACATAGGGGACAGACAGTTTCTTGTGTCTCAACACCCCTCTTTCAAACGTTCGAGCCAATGATCCTGTAATAGGACATAAAGAAATGCAAGTATCTCATTAAACGTGACGTTCAATGGTGGGAGATAAAAGGCCGGAATGTTGGGGAGAAACAGAAAAGGGGTTGTTGATATACTAGGGGATATAGAATGTAGATATACTAGGGGATGGAGTAATGACGATAATAATTCCAGGAATATAATGTTTGATAAAAATTAATTTTTGGGGAGGTCACAATAAAATCAAAGGAGCTTACTATCCTCAGTTCAACGTCCCTGAAGCTGCACTAATAGGTCTCAAAGTGATCTAGTAACTAACGCATAAAACATGATATTTGAAGTGGAGAGGAAAGAGTTTAATGATTATACACTGAAAGGGAATTGTGATAATTAAAAATGCAAGTAAAAATGATAATGCATTTGCCTGACCACGTTGGATAAGGGTTGCATGTCTAAGCTTTTGTGTTGTTGCTTAAATGACGATGGGGCTTGGTTATCAAAGGTGGTTGTACAACGGCGTTTGTCTTTAGACGATGGAAACAAGATAATTTTGGTGACGTTCGTATGATAGTGGTGGCATAAAATCTCGAATGCTCATGGTAGTGAGCAAAAATGTGGGATATACAGACGTTGTTGCTCTAGGAAAATGTCAATCTTTCTTAGTTTTAAGCTTCAACACGTTCAGAAACTGAAAGGGTTTGATAAACATCAATACCCACGTTTCGCTTCATTCATTACGCACTACTCTTCCACATTATATTGACTGTGTTCAATATATTCTCTGGTTGTTTTTTAGTAGACAAATACCTCGCAAACCTCAGACCTATATTGGTAGGAGCCGTACAAGTCTATTATCACCACAATCTTTAATCAGTTGATATCCCTGCATTCAACAGAATCCAAAGCACAATTTGTAGATAACCAACAATATACTGTTCCATCCACAAACTAAATACATTAAGACACGCAATACTTAACGTTAGATTCCCGGGCAAACAAATGGAAATTTAAATAAATTCCATCTGAAACAGCACCAAAGTCTTTTCATTATAACATCTATTCCCTCAGAACAAATACCATCTCTGGAACTTCCCAGAACAAATTATCAAAGCATTTAGGACTGCATGTATTCACCAAACTCAATTGGGAAGACCATTTAAATATCGAATCCTAACCTACAAAACTAAAACTATTACAATTAAAACCTCTATAAACAACCAGAGCAAATTATCTACTGTAAATTACAAACTCAAATACACAGCAAATATTAGATTATTATAACTATAGTTCTTAATGGACTATGACTATCCTGTCTAGATCAATGCAGCAAACACTAATGTCCATAAAATACAATCCAGATCAAATCCAACGAACTACTTCCTCCAGCTTCTTCTCATACAAACAACTCCATACATAAACAAGTAAAACCATAACCGCAACACAAAATTATTCCACATTTTTTCTTTCACCCGTCCTTTAACTATCCAACGTTGATAAAACCCTGAGAAATTACCCAAGATTCAAACATAGGGTTCTCAACATGCTTTTTATTAAAAAAATTTGCCCAAGGTCGAAGAGTAATAATAATTATTATTTGTAAAGAAATAGTTTTAAAACGGGAAATAAATAAAACCACGTAAAAAGTTGTAAAAATTTAATCATTTATCCCAGTCATAATAAATAAAAAATTATTCCATGTCGTCTCTTATTTGAACCATAACTGTGACTTGTATTAGAGTCTTGAAAATAAAAGAAGTTTGAAAAAGCGAACATAGAGAGATGAAATGTATCGATGGTTGTATTCGAATTGGTTGGTTGGATGGTTTGTTGGTTGGTTGGAATTGGATGGTTGTATTCGAAGGTTAATATCTTCACATTAAATAAAGTTAATGGACATACACGCAGTGGGACGATAATTGCTATAATAAAGATCATTATAACGATGGTGTGAGGAGACAAGCCGATAACAACCCCTTTCACACAACGATTACGACCAAGACCACTACGGAATTAATGGTGGAAAGTAACGGGTCATTAAAACTGTACTTCACTATGTTCTCAATAAGGTTATGCTGTCGTGAACGATGTAATTCAAAACATTTATAATAGAATATAACGGGAAACTGTTCTAATACTTCTTTGAAGACTACTTTGGTGAAATGAATTAATTGGATGAAATTGTTGGATTTAATCGCTTGGGGCATGTATTCTGTCTAAACGCTCGGCAAAATTAAATCTCCAGATAATACTTCTGTCAATAAATCTAATTTTTCCTTAGCAAGGAAACGATTCAAACGGGTACTGTTGGGTCGGTCTTTCGCGGAGATTTTGAGATAACAATAGTTGTTAGTGTGGGAGACCATGTGGAATAAAATTCATAAATGACCAACAATAGGGCAATACATTCGGAAGTGGGTTAATGGATAATTTTACAGAGCGTGCGACTTAATTAACAACAACAACAACAACAATAATAATAACAGTAATAATACATTAATGATTGAAAAAGTTATATTCTTTCGGAATTCGATAGGCAATAAGCATTCGGATTTCAAACTATTGAGATTTGCCTCATTTAGTTGCAACCAGTGGTCTGTTGCATCAAAAATGCTAAATAAATTCTATAAATGCAATAACATAGTACTGTGTATTTATACGGTACCAGCATTCTTTACATACCAATCAAATGAAGATGTTGCTGATCCACAACGCAACATATAAACTAGTAGTGTTGCCAAAGCACATACTTTCTCGAATTGGTTGCAAACGCTCCGCAATATTATACTACATAAACAGCAAAAGTTATTTCAACCAGCAAAATTTTGTTTACGCTACGAAACCTGATCTCAGTTCCTCAGAGATAACTTGTCGGTATTCATACCGCTTCTCCAAACAATAGACGTATTGATCAATTTCGGGGAAAAGGCCTAAAAATATAAATGACTGATTAATGTAAAAAAAACATCAATAATCGAAATATCCCTTGGAACGGTTTGGGAGCTATTATCTTGTCGACAGACGGACTGACAGATTTTAGGTTCATAGGTTGATTGATTCATTGATTGATAGTGATTGTGGGGATGCTAAATTCATAGGCCCGAATGTGTAGAACGTTATTGCTCGGGAGGTAGCTGTGATCTTCTCGCCCTGGTTAGCTAAATCAAGCGCCATCCTACCGTCGGATTGCGGAGATCTGAAAAATTGTTAACTGTATTTATCCACTTTTTCGTTATCAGAGTCCCGCAATAAGAGTTTTTCAGGCGAAAATTCACGGTTTTCCGGCGCACTATCACATAACTTTCTCTTCTTACCAAGAACTTCGTAAGGCGAGAAAGTAATAACCTTGTAGCGTTGCTGCCGCATGACGTCGGATGTGTCATAAGCTGTGACGTACCGGGTATGAAAAATGAGGCGGTATCCTCAGTGGTCGGTACAATACTTTAATTTTGTATGTATTTTTCCCGAGTTTCTGTGTACCTAACAAAAGGATAAACATCTCTCACATGCTCGGAGGCCGCATATTTTTCTTCCAATTCCCCGCGTATTGGAAATTAGACATGTAGTACATGGTCACCAACAGTTAAAACAATGAAGAAGTGCAAGCGCTTAGATTCCCTCTCCCCACTGTGCTTGAACAACCAACTGATATCACTGCAGTGCCTCTGACCGGGAGGCACTAGGGTGCAAGTCCTGATGGTGACGTATTTTCGACACTAGCTAGATAGCTAAGTCGAATTCATTCGCTGTCTGTAGGAGAATGCAGATAGTAGTGGCAGGCTGCTGTGATCGTTAGTGCTTTTTCTTCGCTCAGTACCAGGGGAATATCGGAGCAGGATCATAATAAACGGACCATGGAACACGCGCATCTTCATTGTCCTTTCCTCGCCCATTACTTACACTCACTTACACTTACATGCACTACACTACCAGGCACATCAGGAGACCCAGAACGTAGCGTAGAACTTGTCTCGTTGGTGGAGGTACCTGTAGGAGGAATTTCCCCAGGTCGACGTGTAGGTCGTTGGCGGATCTACCGGGAGGCGTGGCTCAGTGCATCAACTGATGTCACTGCTGACCTCTGACCAGGAGGTCCTAGGTTTGAGTCCCGACGGTGACAGGGTTTTCGACACTAGCTTGTCAGCTACGTCGAATTCAGTCGCTGCCTGGAGAAGAGGCTGTTTGGAGGAGAATTCTAGCGGTCGGCTGCTCTCATCGGTACTTTACACTTGTTTCTCTGATCAACTTCAGGCGAATACCAGAGTAGTACCCTGACAAACGGGCCACGGACCGCGCGCTATCTTTCCTACCTCTTCCGTGTCCTATCCTCTCCCCCACACACTTACACTAACATGCATTACATTACCACACACGCCGGGAGACCGGTCGGGGACTTAGAACTTGTCCCGGCTGGGGCGGTACCCCGGTATTGGGAGGTACCTGGTTGGAGAAAACCTCGATAGTCGACGGTAGGTCGACGCCGGATCTCGCCATTCAACGGGGAAAGACCACCCCACCTCCCGAGAGAAAACACGCACTACAATTACGGGACTAAATACCCTAGTAGTTGACGCTCCCGGCATCACTAACAATCAATGAATCAATCGACGGATCTCACGATTCAACAGAGAAGCAACACCGCCACCTCCACGCATTAAAAACATTCACTATTCCAACGGGACAAATTAACGCAGTAGTTGACGTGCCCAGA
Source organism: Teleogryllus oceanicus (assembly GCA_964035755.1). Taxonomy (NCBI): domain Eukaryota; kingdom Metazoa; phylum Arthropoda; class Insecta; order Orthoptera; family Gryllidae; genus Teleogryllus; species Teleogryllus oceanicus. The sequence goes on from CAXIVR010000013.1 coordinate 22,403,056, forward strand.
AACATCAATTATCAATCATAAAAACCGCGGAGACGCGCAATAGGGTACATTCCTTCGTCATGTCCCCAACCACACTGTGCTTAAACAACCGACGACCCAACTAAATCTGCTGCGAGTTCCACCTACCACGCCCTGTTGCCTCGAAACCGCACGTGGTAGCACGATCGGTCGGCAACAGACCGCCACACCCACTCGCATTAACACACACACACACACACGCTTTAAACAACACGCACACCCGCTGGATGGCGGCTTTTGATGTTTCAATAGCCGTCCTTTCAGGTGTTCGTTCTCCCATTGAGGAGGCATTAAAACACACGAGGGCCGCGAACAATCGCTTGCCAGCGGCAGGGGTGGGGCAGGATCAGAAAGGAGCGGCGGTGAATGGAAATATAATGACTGTATTAATGACGTTAATGAGGGCGATGGCAGGGTCATTATTAAAGATTACTGTCGATTATGGTGTGGATTTAGGTGGAGGATATTCCTGAGTGACAGTTTGTGATACGGTTTGTTTCGAAATCGCTTTTTATTGTCCGTCTTTTGAAAAACTGAGGTTATTTAAGTCAGCATGTAAGTGTTTTATTCTCGATCTGCCATAACTTGTAAAAATATTCTATTTAAGCCGTTTTCTCTTGAGCAGCCGATATGTAGTCATGAAATAATAAGTAGATAAAAACACCAGTAGAGACCAGAGTTAAGAGTGCTTTTGTAGTTTTCTTAAAATTCTTGAAATACTCTAGTAATTTTTTATGTCAAACTCAATGAGCGATTAAATATATCTTCTGGATATATCTCTTGCCAAACATAATAATATAAAATATTAATTTCCATTTGATATATTTTTTATTGGCTTACTTTCATACCACGTTTTTCATCTACTGGTGTTGTGGGCACTTCAACATTTCACAATTTTGGAAATGGTCAGGTACTTGCCTCGGTAATGACCCCTCTATATTTTACCTCCTGGACCTATCTGAGAAACGTTGTCAAAAAACCTACTAGTTATTGTTGTATGATTACAATATCAGAATTAAAAACATATTTTCAACGTATTCAGAATAAATAAAATAGGGAGAAAAATAAATTTCGTTTTACACCCTCCGTAAAAAAGACGGCGTATGCGCCGTCTTTGCAAGTTTGAAGGAAGGGGGAATTACCCAATCTTCCTTTTTGAAATTGTGCACTTGAAGTGGTCACAACTGATGCAGTGATCAGTGCAGGTGTCTTCACCTTAGAATGCAACGAGTTATCTTTGTCAACTTAGATTTATTAAGAGATCCGTCTTTCGACGGCTTAGATTACGTCAGTCTAAAGATGTACGGAATAAATACAAACTTTAAAAAATAATAAAAGAGAAGATAAAAAATAATGAAATTAAAATTAACTTTAACTTATATGTACGCATAAATAAAGTCCGATTATAAAAAAGGCAGAGATACAATTTTTGCTGAACTCTGTATTGCCGAAAATTGAAAAAGTTGACAATGTTTTGGGTGTCTTCCTACGACTACAGTATTGAAGATGAAGATTTTTTCCTAACGAATTTTGTTCTTTCAAATAAAATCATGTAGTTACTCTATGAAAAACTAAAATTTTGGAAATTGGAAACGCAAATGTCTGGCTTTGTTTTCCGAACGTTTGCGAAAGTTATTGCGAGTCATTATGAGGCTCTTAGTGCAAGTGTAGAGGTGAGCAAAACCAAAGTACCCGAGATCGAATCCCAGAGTGAAATAAATGTTGCTGGTTGTAAACATGTCTTCGGATTCATGGAATCCCAATGAAGTATTTGAGTTTTGGCAAAGGGTGCGTGTATGCCAGGGCGTGGATCCGTCACTCACGGTTGCACCACTTCCCCTGCACCAATCCAGGCACATGAGGCGTCATTCGACACGTCTCGGTCTCCTGTGGGGAACTCACCATTTGTTTTCGGATCCGGCCAGAAGATTCAAAGGAATTTCCAAAAAGTGTTTTAGCGTGATTAAGCGCTGCAATCTTAGTAGGTAGACGGAGAATTAAACCAAAACCACCTCAATAGATCTAAGTAGGTGGCGTTGATTTAAACCCCAGTCATTTTCGGTCCACTGCGCCGTATATTTCTTCTAAGAGGATGGCAAAACTGTTCTGGAACATGTGAATCACGTGGCAGAACTGAATTGTTGACAGTTGCTTTGCATCTAGTGCTGCTTTGAACATGCAGTGATATGTTTCGTAATATTTGTTTAACGTTCTTAATTCGTGTTTAATAATAAATTTGCTAACTTCTACGTACAGTATTACCTTGGAACGTATTAAACTTGAAGAATACCAAGTGAATACAGAGACAACGAGAACTATGAGTGATGTTAGAAAACGGAAGCACATGCTTATTCGACTTTGCACATTTATATGTTCTGAAGGCTGCAAATACGAGGGAAGAAATCAAATGTAATTTTAGATGGTCACAGAAACAGTAATTTTAGATGGTTAGTCACAGACTTTTCGAAACTTACTAGAATGACTTTATACTAGGATTAGATAATAACGCTGAAGAACAACTTAAGGTTATCTTCTATGTGTATATTTGCAAAAACGGTTAAAATATGTAGCTGTACTAAATTCTAACTATTCGCATTATCCATACCTGCAAGTATTTTTTACGTCGATTACAATTTTCATATTACAACAATGTTATCAGTTCATATTCCGAATGGAGGCATCACTGGGTGTTTGGAATTTTCAACAAAAGGATAGCATTATCAGATGCTACGATTCATTAATATCTTCAAAGCCAGAGACTGTAAGTACATATTTGAAGCTATGTATGACATTTCGAAATGTTCATCACATGAAAAAAAAACTTTTAAAATAGTTTACAGCGTCAGTGACGTCACATTCAATTAGTATTGTTATATTATGAAACCGTTTCAAATAATGTGCGAGAAGCGCGTGCTATTGTTTCACCTCTAATTTGAAACGTAGGTGGATCTTGACCCAGCGATGCGGCCGGGAAGTACTACAAATAAATATCTTCTATAATTGTTTTGATCCCCATGAATAAGCTGATAAGTAAAAAAAACTTAATTTTACAGGGGAGCAAAAATAAACTTTAAATTATGCTATAAATAGGGGATTAATGATATTCAAACAAAACTTACGCAAAAATAGATTTGTTTGAATATCGCTTCTTTTGAATATCATTAATCCCTCATTTAATTAATTTAAACGTTGTTTTTTTGCTCTCCAGTAAATTTAACTGGTTATGACTTATCAGGTGGATCTATCGGGATTAAAGAATTATTCTCTGTGGACAAACTTGATCGGCCCATGCGCCTGTTTCCCTCCATGCATATGGAGGTTTCCACATGCTTATGCAGGAGGCGGCGCGCGAGCAATAATGCAAGGCCCTCTGTGGACTGCGAAAGGGTTCGCAGGGCGCCTTGGCCTGCAAACGGCGCGAAAGCTAAGGGCGCTCGCCGACGGCCATTGACTTACTCATGAGCGCCGGCTGAAACAGGGTTAATCATTTACATTAAAGAAGGCAAAGGGACGCGGAGAGAGAGAGAGAGAGAGAGAGAGAGAGAGAGAGAGAGGGGAGAGGGGAGGGCGAGAGGGCGAGGGCGAGAGGGCGAGAGGGCGAGGGCGAGAGGGCGAGGGCGAGAGGGCGAGGGCGAGAGGGAGAGGGCGAGAGGGAGAGAGGCGAGAGGGAGAGGGCGAGAGGGAGAGGGCGAGAGGGAGAGGGCGAGAGGGAGAGGGCGAGAGGGAGAGGGCGAGAGGGAGGGAGCGAGAGGGAGAGGGCGAGAGGGAGAGGCGAGAGGAGAGGGCGAGAGGAGAGGGCGAGAGGAGAGGGGAGAGGAGAGGAGGGCGGAGAGGGAGAGGGAGGGGAGAGGGCGAGAGGGAGAGGGCGAGAGGGAGAGGGCGAGAGGGAGAGGGCGAGAGGGAGAGGAGGGAGAGGGAGAGGGCGAGAGGGAGAGGGCGAGAGGGAGAGGGCGAGAGGGAGAGGGCGAGAGGGAGAGGGCGAGGAGGCGAGAGGGAGGCGAGAGGGAGAGGGCGAGAGGGAGAGGGCGAGGGAGGGCGAGAGGAGGGCGAGAGGGAGAGGGCGAGAGGGAGAGAGCGAGAGGGAGAGGGCGAGAGGGCGAGGGCGAGAGGGAGAGGGCGAGAGGGAGAGGGCGAGAGGGAGAGGGCGAGAGGGAGAGGGCGAGAGGGAGAGGGCGAGAGGAGAGAGGGCGAGAGGGAAGAGGGCGAGAGGAAGAGGGCGAGAGGGAGGCGAGAGGGAGGCGAGAGGAGAGGGCGAGAGGAGAGGGCGAGAGGGAGAGGGCAGAGGGAGAGCGAGAGGAGAGGGGGAGAAAAGGCCGAGAAGGAAAGGCCGAGAGGGAGAGACAGGGAGGGAGAAGGTGAGAGGGAAGGGCAAGATGGAGAGGGTGTTAGAGTGAGAGGGCGAAAATGACAGCGAGAGAGAATACGAGGGGGTGAGAGAGTGAGAGGCCGAGAGAGTGGGAAGGATAACGCTACCTTTCCGTTTCTTGGGGTGGTGATCACATTGTTTGTTTCCTTTGCTTTCCATTCTACGAAGGATGATAGGGTAATCATGAAGGATGCGATGAGACATTAATTACTGTGGATATGGTGATATTCAGATGTGACGTGTCGTGATATGGCACATCAGGCATGCCACAACCATAGAGCGAAAACCCCTATGACTTACGTGGAGCTACTCAATCTCACAACTTTCTGCTCCGCTGATTTCGCTACTAGTGCAAACCCGAAGCAAGGAAGCAAGGAAGTCTCATACAGAATAGCGAAATGCAATTTAGTTGGAAGATTATAGATATTGCAATAAGGTGAAAAAACACGTAAATCAAAAGCGAAGTGATAAATTAGGTGTCACCTGCCTGCAAAGAAAACAAAAACTATCAGAGGACCTAAAGATAGAAAGAAAATACAGTTAAATGATGGATGAGCACCGGAGAGAGTTGCTGCCGTCCCGCTTAATGTGGATTCACGATCTATTTGTCTGTCGAAATTGAGGGCTTTCTGTAAGCTGTTGTAATATCTGCAAATGAAAATACAAGACTAAAAATGGCTATGAATGGGATTTCAGAGTTTTTCTCTCCTTGCAACATTAAATCAGCACGAAAGTTTGTCGGAAAGATGAGAAACAAGGAAGATTCAGCCAGGTGCGCTGTTCACCTAGGAAACTTTAAGGTGAAAAGAATCTGATCGGCCCTGAACAATCGAATCTTTAGTTCTTTAGGACGCTGATGGAGACACGAGTGCAATTTACTTTCTCTGGTCGATTCTTTCAAAGAACGTACAGTGCACTTGTGCGTCGTAGACGTTGAAGAGAACACGCGATCGAAAAGAAACTAATCATTTTATGTTGATTGATGATTGTGAACGCGTCAATTGCTAAGGTCAGTAGCCCCGTAAATGTTGGGTATGCTTTTGTTCAGGAGATGGTGATGATCGCACCACGCTGGATTGCGAGATCCTACACCGATATGCCAGTGGCTAGCGAGGTTTTTCCCAACCAGGTATCTCTTTCCAGCGGGGTCCCGCCCCAGCCGGGATATGCTCTAAGTTCCAGACCGGTCTTCCGGCATGTGTGGTAGTGTAGTGCATGTTAGCGTGTGGGTAAGGGGTAGAATTGGACAGTGAGTGGGAAGGAAAGATCGCGCGCGGCCCGTGGCTCGTTTGTTAGGGTACAGCTCCGACATTGGCCTGGTATTTATAGGGGATACCTCGGAACACATTCGATCAGAACAGTCAGCAGCTAGAATTCTCCTACAGATGGCGACAGAATGCGACCCATCTATCTACCTAGTTTCGATATTCCTGCCATCACTCTACTACCTAGGACCTCCCGGCCAGAGGCACTGCAGTGATATCAATTGATGCCCTGAGTCACCTCTCCCGGTCTCTTTCTTCTGACAGCAATGCAGAACTAGCAAGGGACATGAACTCCCCGAATTGTTTCAAAACTTGTAACATGATATTCAAAACATCCAAAACATCGTACGAGTTTAGGCGGCTCAGAAAACTAATTTCATTGCAGTGCCTCTGATCTGGTGGTTCTTGAAAGCGAATCTCGACGGTAATAGGATTTTAATCACTAGCTATATACACATCTAGGTCGAATTCAGTCGCCAGTGTTTGGAGGAAAATGCTAGCGGTAATCTGCACTTATCGGTAGTTTTCCGTGATTTCTCCGATCAATACCAAATGCCTGAATAGTACCTTAACTAACGGGTCACAGACCGAGCGCGATCATTCCTTCCTCTTCCCTGTCTTATCTTCACCGCTTACTACCACGCACTTACACGTACAGGCAGTGTAATACCACGCATCTCTGGAGTTAACAGTTCTTCCTGGCTGGGGCAGTGCACTCTGGTGGAAGATGCCTGATTGGGGAAAACCGCAAGCGGGGGGAAGTCGGCTCCGGATCTCACCATCAAGGGCGGGAAGATCACAGCCACCTCCCGAGGTGTCTGTGATGCATTAAACTTTTGGCATTAATGATCTTAGCAGTTGACGCACCTGCAAACACGAAATAATCATCAATAAAAATCATCATGAATATATTAATTTGTGATTTAAGAAAAGAATTGCTAAATTTTGTTCTGTATAACATGGACCATCCCAAAGAAAAGACTTTTCAACTAATGAGACTGAGGTTCATTTTCCAAATATTCTAAGTTGAAAGTTCAAGGTTACCTCAATTTCCTTACCTCATTTTCATGTCAACATCACACAGACAATCAAGTCATCACATTGCAGTGATGAAAGTGATGACAATGATTACAGTGAACGATGAGAAAACAAAAAACAGGGCGAAAACTCAGCAAATAAATAGTCCCTTACCTTCACTATTGAATAGATTCATATACAATTCTTAGTGCACCATATTATAGCAAATGTTTAAAGAACAGTCTTGTAGAAATACTCTAAAATCCGAAATTACTAAGAGAAACACAAAGCACAAAATATGTTTCACCAAAAGTCTGCAAGAAAATGAACTTTGAATGTAACGTGCAAATAAATATAGGAAAGTCACCAACCAAACATTGCAGTCTATTTCAGCAGCTAGTGCTTCAAATGACTTGTCATTTTGTAGATCTTTTTCGTATGTAGCACGCCTCAGTGAGCTAATGATTAACTCTGACTCCTCAGTACGTGGGTATGGCTCGTGGGTTTTGAAGAGCGAAAAATCCCGTTGAAGCCATGTCATGCATGTGGCTTATAAAATAATTTGGTCAGGGGCTCAACAAAATTAAATCTCTTCGGCAATAATCCTAACGATATTTCACGTACTCCCAACCAGATAGCTCTTATAAATTTCACTGAGACAAACATCTGGCGGAGGAAGCGAGTCACACGCAGGCCAGAAGGGGACGCACAGAGAGACGCCTTCCACAGAATTTTCCCTAAATCCATGCCACGTGTACGCTTCAAAGAAAGGCTGAGTCGAGTACACGAGTGTAGAACTTCGGCCAGTGCCCGTCTCCCCATAAAATAACCCATACGATGAAAAAACCTACGGCTTCTACTACTTCAGCCGCCCGGGTCGACGCTTTTCTTTTGTCCAGTGCCCTAATTTAGCTCTGTGTGCCACCCTTGTCACTTGTCGAGAGGCGCGTTTTTTTCTTCCTTTCTGTTTACTGTTCCTTCGCTTCTCGAGCGTCTTGTCTTTGCTCCGTTTCTGGGTCGATGCCTTAATTTCCTTGCGTCCCACTTCTACGCAACTTCTCGCATCTCGAGTTTCAGGGCCAACGAGAACTGGGGAGAGGAAGATGCTATCTATGTCGGCTCATGGTGGCCTCAAATAGGGCCTACGGTTAATGGTTATGTCACGACCTGCAATATTCGATGCTATCAGAAACCTTCCCCATTTGTTATTCAGACACTGCATACCTTGTTTTATGTGAATACATACCATACGATGACTTTACAACACATTTTGAAATGAAAATATTAATGTTCTTACACAATTTAACACTCCACGATAATGTTTTATCAACATTTGAACTTTAGACGTGTGTATTTAGCATTTTGGGTCGATTGTCTGAAATTTTGGCCTTAAGCCGCCATCCTGATTGAGGATTTTTCTGGGTTTACTCAATCGCATAAGACGAATGCCGGGATGGTCCCTAGTATTTCATCCCACACTTAATGTAAAATATACCCCCTCTTTTTGTTTATTGTTCACAGTTGAGGCATATAGGGCAATGACAACTGACATTTCGGGCGAATTTAAAATTATTGATTCTAACTGGAATAAGTAGGAGCTCTTTTTTATCTCATTTTTTAAGAATGTTCCTTACATCATGTCCTTCCGTTTTGCAAAATTTCAAGAATAACCAAAACATGACAATAAATTCATTTGACCCGCACAGATAAATTAATGTAGATGGTAGCCACAAATTGATTTTTTTCCCTTTGCGATATGAAAATCAGTTAATATTAATTACATCTGAACGCCTCAACTATAATCTTTAAAATTGTAAATTCATTAAAGTGGTTAGGTGAAAGTGCAGGCCTCAAGGTCTCAGCCTCGTCCCAAATAAAGACATTATTATTATTATTATTATTATTATTATTATTATTATTATTATTATTATTATTATTGCCGCCGGGTAGCTAACAGTATTCCCCATGGTATTCTCCAGGTCTGGGCCTAGTTAATTTGCATGCTTTGGGGGTAAGAGAGACGAACATGTATTCTCTTCACCGTGACTAGCAAATCCCGCCTGCCTGAGCTTTTCTTCGTTACACAGCTAAAGAAAACGACAATTTTAAAAGAAAGCTTCTTTTATTTTGCCCCAACCCGGGATTGCATTACGGGGAGCTTGTAGGCGACGCAGGAGCTACCTTATGGCATAAAACATTCACTTACCATGTAAAACTATCACCACGAAGGCAATTATCAAAATTCATTTTTATTAATATTTCTTATTCTTTCAATTATTTGTTTTAAAAAATTATAATATCTAAGTATAAAATTATAATATGTTACAAGTGAAAGTTTCTAATATATAACGTTTTATAAAACAAAGCCAAATGGGGAATACAGCCGAACCCCTCAAAACGCAAAACCAAAATTTTTATCTTGCGAAGAACCAAATATCTTTCCCCTTTTAAAAGTGTCGTGACCGCCCGCGCGCATTTGAAAGAGCCGCCGCCGAGCGACGTCAGCGGGGCGTTACCGCCCCCGGCGGGAGAGGAAGGCGACCGGTGCGAGCCGGCCGGGCCCATCTGCGCGCGGCCGTCACGCCCCAGCAAGCGGGTAGGGACTCGCCACTGCCCCTACTCCGCAGCTAGTCGGCGGGCCGCTAGCCCTAGGGAGCTATAAGAGGGCTCCGACCCGACGCCAGGACAGATAGCGAGCGACGGTGTTAGCGATTGGGTTCTGGTGAGTGTCTAGAAGTGTGAAGAGTGGTGATCGGCTACGACGACGACCTGTGCAACGAAAGAGGAGCTGTCTAGTGGATATTCAATTATAATATTTAATTGTGCGCCGCTGACAGAACGGTTAGAAAGTTTCCAACTTGTATTCATTTCCTCCGTTAATTTAATCAATGCAAGCAAGGTATTTTTAATTCGCGTAAAATCATGAGGTAGTTAATTTTTTGTATTTCCCAATCTAAAGCATCCACCTTAATTATAAAAAATAATAAATTATTTACCGCCAGCTGAATTTCGAAGCAGGTCTTTTTAATTAGAAAAAAATTGTTATTTGTGAAAACAAATTAATTTAAATGACAGTCATAAAACCGTTGCCAGCAGACACTGCTGAGGGACACCACCAAATCCCTCGTGAACGCAGAGCCTTTTTGAAGCCTAGCGCAACACCTAAGAAAATTTACTTTGACGTAAATGAGGTGTAAGTTGCAATCCCCAGACTCGGTTAAGGCCCTCGCTTCATAAAGTTTATCGAGTTATTTTTACGCTTTTCATCTCGGGAGACACACCCTTATCGTGGTTAGCTGCGATTCTGTTGAAGATGAAAGGAAAAGAAATACGAACAGCCATTAAACGAGACGATGTTTTTAAGTGTTGATAGCACTGAGAAGAATTTGTTGCTTGGAGATAAATAGATCTGGGAATTGTCTCCGTTGTCTCGCGTAATGTCGTCGTGAAGAAAGGAGAGCGATATCAGTTTGGTGTCCTTACAAAGAAAGCGCTGAAGTCTGGTGAAGAATAAGATGGAGAACAAGACAACGAAAGAGTATTACTCTGAAGAAAATACAATGTTTAAATTTACGACGACATAGCACTGCAACGTCGGTGTCAATTCTACAATGAGAAGGACATGTCGTTTTCCACAAAACTTGAAGGGCCAAGGGACACAAGCATTTTTGAAGATATTGTAAAGAACATGTAATTATAAAAAAAATGAATGAGTGTAATACAATCACACCATTTCCTTCTGATGATTCGGAAAACAGTTATTAACGTATTGCATAACAAAAATAATTGAGTAAACTTTGGTGCATTTGAAAGGACGTATCAGTATAACAATAATATGCAGTTGTGTGAAATGTTCTTGGATTCTTATGCTAACGCATCTAACTCATTCCAACAACACGTTGTAGTTTTTCTATTTCACGGTTTTGTGTTTTCACGACTCTCTTGCAGTTTTCCGTTATCTCGTTTTTCATATTCCGTGTTCTTCTTGGTTTTCCTCCCTCTATTGGATTCCCTCCTCACTTTATGAATTAAAGATCCTTTTTACTTTTTCATAAGCGTTTTCGTTTGAGCTTTTTAATTTCTTTCATTTTAAATTGCACATTTATCTACTCTTATAATCTATTTTTTAATTTTTTTCACAAAGTAAACATATGGTACATCTTTTCCAAAAACGTCAGTTCCACTGTCTGCAGTTGAATACATTTTCCATATCTGCAAACTAGTACCTGCCTTTGGTGTTTCTTGTTAGAAAAGTATTAATTAAAGGCAATCACGTAAAGAAAACCCTTAAAAAGCCTCCGGTATTCCCTGAAGGGTTTCTTCTATTTAACACTTCTCCACATGTGGAGAGATTTCTCCTGAAGGACGTCCTCCAGGAAAATGACTTTGGGTATCTTAGGATCAACACAATAGCTCTTTTCTTATATATTTCTATCATTTTAATCTTTAAAACTAACTTGCCACAAGCAAGAATCGTTCTCAGGCATTTGGATGAATTCTGTTAATTTGCAAGACATGACTGATGACACGAAATCCTCAAGAACGACTGAGCATCATGTGATTAAGAGATCGAGGAAATCCGGCCTCAAGGTAAAAAAGAATTGAATTTGGTACAGGATTTTTCGGCCTCTCGCCATCTCCGCGGCCTCAAGGAAACTGCAACACACGGTTGGGAAATCCTCCATATTCGGACCAAGCCTTGAGAAAATCCCGCTCCTGTATATGGCTCTTTTGGGACGCGTACGGGAAAGTCGACTTTGCCGTGCTGGTACCGCAACGAAGTCATCGCCACATAAAACAAAAGAGTACTCCAAAGTAAATAAAACACTAATGCACATAAATCAAGATGGTTGCCACCTCGCGAATTGAGAATGATCTCAAGAGAATATGCTCGCAAGTTTCCGAGAACTCATACTAAAAAATAATATAAGTAATTCGTACGACAATGTCATTGCTGTACTCATTTCAAAAAGCAACATTTCTTCCCGGTTCGCCAACTTTCAATCTACGTCAAAGACTCACTTTCGGATTGATTGCTTGATTAGTGATTTCGGGCACGTTAACGGCTAATGTTATTAGTTCCGTAAGTGTAGTGCACGTTTTTTCCTCGTGAGGTGGCAGAGATATTGCACCGCTGGATGGCGGACTACCGTCATCTAGGCGCCGTCACTGGCGCCGAACTACCGTCGGCTAGCGGGGTTTTCCCTAAGTAGGTATCTCTCACCAGCAGAATACCGATTCACGTGGGACAAACTGTAAGCTCCCGACCGATCTCCCGGCATATGTGGTAGTGTAGATCATGTTAGTGTAAATAAGGGATGAGGATAGGACAAGGAAGAGGAAGGAAACATCGCACGCAGTCCGTGACCCGTTTGTTATGGTTTGTTATGGTCTGTTCGAGTATTCTCTTGGTGTTAATCGGAGAAACCACGGAAAACTACCGATCGAGCCGCTAGAATTCTCCTCCAAAAAGTGGCTGAATTAGACGTAGCTATCTAGTTAGTGTCGGAATTCCTGCCACCGTCGGGACTCGAACCAAGGACCGCCAGATCAGAGGCACTTCAATGATAACAGTTGATGCCCTGAGCCACCTCTCCCGGTTCACTTTCGGTAAAATGTACGTAACTATCAACGTACTTACGAAAATAAACGAGTCCAGACTTCCACTTTTTTCTATAATTTTTTCTAGAAATTTGGACGATAACTACTTAGGTCGAATTCTAGCGACCGGCTGCTTTGATGTGTAGTTTTGCTTCTGGACATAAATGTAACTTCATTGTCTTTGCACGTCTTCTAGAGTTCAGTGGATAATGTAGTTTTTCAATCGTTCTCCCAGTTATCGTTGCAGAAGTATATTCCTTCACGATGGACGTGATGAAAGAAAAGACCCCAAATCTATAGCTGATTTGCCTGTCAAAATAGAGTTTGTTACATCGAAGCGAATACTTTGTTAACAATTCTTGTCATAAACGCTCAGTTCTTTCTATATTCACTACATGCATATGGCTCAGAACTTGTTTATGGCTTAGGGTGAGGAATACCAGAATTCAGAAAATATGCACAGAATATACTTTTCCCCGTAGCGCGCCACACAGTTTATAACAGTCTTTTACGTAAAAAATAAAAAAATAAAATAGTTTTTCGTGTTTATTTTAGTGCCCGTCAAATACTGTGGAAGCATCTTAACAATTTTTCTATTCTCATCATTGTCCTCTCCAATCTCCTTATGAACATACAGTTTTTCTTCCATGAACTACACTACCACACATGTTGGAAGACCAATCGGGAGCTTAGAGCTTCTCCGGGCTAAGACTCTGGGAGAGATAACCTGAGGTGGGAATCTTCAGTCACGGACGTGAAGCTCATCGTTGAATCTCACATTCCAAAGGATGAGGAATACAGTCAAGGAACATGAGATAGAACATCTTACATAACGAAGTGACAATTGCCGGTGGATGGTATTCAACTCGTGGTGCATTGGTGTTCACTAGATGAAAAGAATCTCTTTCAATGAATCAGAATGTGACTTGCTAACTAGCAGTGCGTAGTAACGCATGCAGAGCGTAATAACATGCGCAAATTATAGTTCTCTGACATGCGTCAGGTAAAGTTTTTACATTTTGTTTGACGATAATGAATCAAATAAAATCTAATGAGTTGTCAATCAAACGAGTCATTTCGTTATATGAAACACCTTGTTCGTTATATGCCTTACTTTCTCTCTCGGTCTCATTTTTAACGGACTATTTCTCCAGGCAACATCTTTACAGGAAAAACAATTTTTAGTGTATTTTTGCAACTGTGAGGTAATAACACCGGGACAGAAAAATAGTTGACTGACCCATAGACTTTACCCATATTTCTCTAAGTATGTCGACGCGCTGAATCCGAACCCGAAGCCTATATCCCTCCAGATTTTTAATCGCGAAAAACACGTGTAAATACTCCTTGGATTGGTATCTTGTAGCATTATACTCTATAGAAGCCCAAAATTATCAGACCCAAAGACTTGACAGATGTTTCACACCGTTTCATTCCAGCTCTCCCTCTCTCGCACCAGCTGAGGTGGCTCAGGGCATCAACAAATGTCACTGCAGTACCTTTGACCGGGAGGTCTGAGGGCGCGATTTCCGCCGCTGACAGGATTTTCGACACTAGCTTTTCAGCTAGGTCAAAATCAGTCGCTGTCTGGGGAAGAATTGAAGCGACCGACTGCTCTAATCGGTAGTTTTCGATGGTTTCTATGATCATTACCAGGTGAATACCGGAACAGTACCCAAACAAACGGACCACAGACCGCGCGCTATCTTTCCTTCCTCTTCCTTGTTCTATCTTCATCCCTTACGTACACCCTCGTACTCTTACATGCACTACACGAACTTTCATGTCTGGAGACCTGGAAGTGGAGGGTGCATTTCTGGCTTCGGATTCAGCGCATCGACATAAATAGAGAAACACGTGTCAAGTCATTGGGTCTGACAACCACCCAAGAAAACAAAAATACAATTTCACAGTGTTCATTTTTCGCGATTTAAAAAACTTTAGAGTGGTGGCCCAATTCTGGCTTTAGTTTCGGATTCAGCGCGTCGACATAAATAGAGAAATACGTGTCAAGTCTTTGGGCCTCACAATTATTTTTGTGTCTGAATAATGTTTAAAACAGATAAATAGTTTTTTCTCATGTGGACAATCGAATAGAAACAAAAGAATAAGAGCTTCAAAAATACATGAGCATCCGCACCTTTCTTATCCGCTCACTTCTTCAGCACCAACTAATGACGGAGCTTCCAACCTCAATATTTAGAGCTGGCAACGAGCTTACCTGATCCTACGTCGTGTTCCAACGCCTCCTAGGGAGTACTTTGCACTTAACTCACGTTAATTCCGGAGAAAGTCCTTAGAGATTGGTGGAGTGAAAACATAATTTTCCTAAAAAACTTGTTATGGTCTTAAGAAAGAATTACGTAAATTTTCAACTAACAATAACACACTTCATTTTTTAATAGTATAGGGAATGTAGGCTTTATTTCTTTAGCTTATGATGCCCAGATTCTTGAGTTAACGTCTCGTCAGAATAAAAAAAAAAAAATTTGAAAAAAAAATCAAATGTTTCGCTGCTTTATGGAGACTATTTCAATATTTTTAAATAGGTAATGTTAAAAAATATTTATTAATCCAATATCAATTAATAAGACTATCATTCTGATTCGTAGAATGCGCAATTTAACATGTCGTGTGTAGTGCAACAAGTGTGTGTTTGTAGAGCATCCGTATCACGTATAAGAAGGATAGTCTATAAAGAGTCGAATATGATTATGCTCCATCTCCTTCTGTAATCTTTGTCTCCTCTCATCTCTACCTCCTTTTATCGCATTGTGTGGTCTCCTTACTATCCCTCATTATCATCTTCCCTTTGTCGCCTGTTCTTCTCCACACTATTCGTTCGTAAATCTCTCCTGATTTACCTCCCTCTTTTCCCTTTTCTCTGACCTAATCCTCTTCTCTTTCCTCCTTATACTTATTTTCTCTTTCTCTCTTTTTGTACCTCCTTGCTACCACCCCACCCACTACCCTTCTGGATCTACTGTCCGACCGGCCGGCTCGAGCACAAAGCCCCGGCCGATGGAGCAGCTGACTGCCCTACCGGCAATTTGTCGCGGCCGCCTGATTTAAGGAGCTCGTTACAGTGGTCTCGCGGAGTCGGAGGGTGGGGGTGTGCAGAGTGACGTATGGCCGCTCGCAGGAGGCTGAGGGCCCACGGCCTTAAAAATAGATGGCGCAGCGAGCGCCGGCGCCTGCGCCGCGCACGGACGCGGGAAGAAACGCGCTGACCGGAGGACAGCGGAAGACGGATGGTCGCTGATCGCGGGGCTCATCGGTGGCATCAATGAACCGAACAGGCAGCTTTCGACTCGCGACGAGAGATCGGCCGGGAGACGGAAGTGGGGTTTTGGGACAGGAAGGGATGTTCTTATTGGGACCCGGGTTGCTACGGCTGATTCACGTCACAGCTGCGCGCGTTTGGTCCGCCTCATTAGCCAGTATTGAAGATCATTCATCCATATGATGCCCCCGTCTACTTAACATGTCAGGACCATATTAGAAAAAATCGTCCAAGGAAACAGAGAACTGATGTCGGAAAATATTATTTTGTAAATAGGACTATCGAGTCATGGAATAGCTTGCCTGCAGCACTAATGGACACTCTTCCCACAAACATCAAGTCTTTACGTTAAGATTAAATTCTAATAATAGTGTTGTAAGCGATAAGATCAGTAGTTTGCGGAGCACCTCTGCATTTAGTAGGCATGCCGTAAATGGAATAATTTTGTACTATATCTTGTATTGTATGTATTTTAGTGTTCTTTATTGTATTATATGATTGTATTATTTGTAGATGTATAATAAGTGCGAAGAATTTGCCACCGGGTTTAATGCCCAAAGCAAATTAAATAAATTATCTATCTGTATGAAAATTCGTAAAAGTGTGTGTATATGTATTTGGCATTTAGGGTTGGATTAATCCAACTCTTGTCAGCTAGCGGTGTTTGCATGCCTGGCTTGTTTTTAATTATTATTCAGCCTGGGGCAAAGAGAGGCGTACGTAGGCGTGTACATGCGTGGCGAGATGGACGTATTGCTTTAATCGTGGCCTGCCTGAACTTCTATTTCGTCACATACGTGCTATAGAAACTAAAACGATTGTAATGGAAAGCTACAGATCTATTTTGCCCCGATCAGGAATCGAACCCGGGATAGCGCCACAGAAAATTAGTTCGCTGTTCATGAGCCACACATCGGCGATTCGTGAAAGTAAATTGTGATTTTCTCATATCATATGTAGCTCACGTGGATTTGAAATCAAAATTGTCTCCCTGAGGATTGGCTATATGACACATTTGTCAAACCTATTTATTGAAGAGGAATGTTTGAAATTTCTATAGTTGGCCATTTTTTTTTGTAGGAAATGTCATTGAATAGCAAATTCTCGCCAAGCTCATTGATGGTATTGGTGGACCAGATAGGCAGCTTTCGACGCTTGGCGAGAGGTAGGCCGGAATAAAGTAATGGGGCTTTAGAACAGAAAGCAGTGTTTGCATAGAATCCCGAGTTGAACAGTTGACTCGTGTTATTAGGCGACTCATGTTCATTTATCGATATTACGGTTCGTAAAAGTACATTCTAAATGTCTTATATTCTATGTAGTCTACTTCGATTAGAAATCAAAATTATGAAGCTGTCTACAGACTTGTCATTCCAATTTATTGAATGGAAAATGTTTAAGCTTTCATATTGTGCAGTTGTTTATAGATAATTGCGTTGTATGTAGGGTAAATTTTCGATCACCTCGCTCATCAGGGTCATTTGGGGCACCGACCAGACAGCTTTTGACGCACGAGGAGATGTCGACTGGAAATGCGAAGTCGGGCATCTGAAGCAGGATGTTCTTATTGTAAAAACGGTTATTTTTAGAGAATGCAAAAGGTGCTTAAAGTTTAATTTCTAGCACTGGTGCTAAAAGTGAAACGATGCTTAAATGTTCAAGAAAAACACTTAATGCTACAAAGAAAAAAAATAGGCTGATTACATTAGCTTCTACTGTCTTTGATGTAATGTAGTACATACATAATTGCGTGATCTGTATACTTGAATTAAAATAAAATGAGTCAGAGTGGCCGACTAAAAATAGTGTATGACACACATGGTAAAAGTGCTTTTATTTTGCTCTTAGGATTGCGCTACTTGGCCTATCGTCCTCGTTTGCAACCTTTCCTTCTCGCAAAATAAAATGCCACTTTTATCACTCGTATAAATTACTTTTTTCTATTACTATTTCTCCCATTGTACTCGTATAATTCTGTCATTAGGTGTCTGTAGATCCTTCCCTAATGATCATTATTACAGAGCTGCACATAGTAAAGATCTTTGACAAAGAACAAAGACGTTTACAAACCCAAGATCGGGTGAAAGATTATGAATCATTGGCCATCACTCTTCCAAATATTTTGTTCACTTCAGAAGATTCGTCAGTTGATCATCCCAATAAAATGGACAGGCAGTGTAAAACGCTAAAATCTTGAACGGGAGTGGATTTGGCATGCAATTAACATCGCAAAGAGTATGATTTGATTGATTAGTGTTTCCGGGCGCGACATGTGCTAAGGTCATTAGTCTCTAAAGTAAAGTGCTTGTTTTCATCGCGGAAATTGGAGGTAGTTGTCCCTCTCTGAATGGCGAGATCCTGCGCATGCGCACAAGTCGGCTTGGGGTGAGGAGTTCCGACCCAGGTGTCTTCCACTAGCAGGGCACCGCCCCAGCTGGGACAAGCCGTAAGTTCCCGACATCTACGGAAGTGTTGTGCATGTAAGTGTAAGGGATGAGGATAGGACAAGGAAGAGAAAGGAAAGATCATGGGTGGTCCGTAGTCCGTTTGTTAGGGTATTGCTCTGGCATTGATCGCCTGGTGTTGGTCTGCAAAAACTTCAGAAAAATACCGATCAGAGAAGTCGGCCGCGAATTCTCCTCTAGACAGCGGCTGAATTTGACCTCTGAGTAGCTAGTGACGAAAATCCTTCCATCGTCGGGAGTCGAACCCTAGGACCTCCCGGAGAGAGGAACTACAGTGACATCAATTGATATCCTGAGCCATCTAACCCATTACCAAAAGTATAAAAAACAGAAATGTTAACTAAGTTCAACTTCCAATAGTTATCATTAATATTAGAATATGTTATCTGTAAAATTGGATGTAATAGATATTATTATAAATTTATGACACTCATTCATTCTTCGCTCGATTTCATAGTATAATTCATACTTGAGTCTTAATATCCGTCATTACATCACCGTTGCATATTATAGTTTTTTCCTCGCCCTATGCAGCCTCTGTACATCTAATGGTGTTCTTAAAATCCAAAGAGCCACACTAAAAGATCTGAGCGTATAGAATGACTTTTTTTTAATAAAAGCATAAAGTTAAGAGAGAATATAAATCTACAATGCAAGTATTTTTCTTACTGATAAATGCAATTCCGTAATGGTCAGATTAATTTCTTAGTTAATTAACAACACCATTTTATGTAAAGCCTGTGAAGCTACTTCACATCTAAATATGTTCAAAAATTCCAAATACCCATAATAAAAATCTTTGAGGGAAAAAGAATGCCCGTAGAATGTCACAAAAAACATAAACACTGCGGAGGTCACAATTCTACCGTGTAATTCCCTCCTGAAACCTCCAGTCCAGGTCAAGTAATTCCGGCAGGGGGCCGTAACTGTAACTCCAGCCTTGCCCGTTGGAGGCCCTCACGTGCTGTCTTAATGCCCTACCTGTCGCTTCGCGCAGATCTATATATTATGTTGGGGTTATGGTCGACCAGGCTTTTGTAGGGAGGAACAGTGGAGGAAAGCGGTAAGGAAATGTCTACCCTGCCTTTTTGTTTATCTTTCGCCCTTCCGCAGACACGACTAAAAAGAGAGTAAGAAGGAGAGGAGCAAATGCAGAAAATTTCTAAGGGCGCAAGAAAATAAGTTTGAGAGTCAAGAAAACGAAGCAACAAGAAAGAAAAAAAGTAATGAAAATGTTATACGACGAGTAAACAATAGAAACACAAGTAATACACAAATCTATATATAAATAAAAGGGAAAGTGCGTATGTCTATCGCATACAGACGCAATGGCTGCTCGTCCGATGTCGCTTAAATTCTAGTACTTTGTTCTGATCAGTATCGGGAGTATTTAAAGAGTGTTTTGAATTAAATCGGACGGGGTTTTTTTTTTGCTACGTTAATCGACGAGGTGGGCTCTTAGCCTTTCCCAGAGGACAATGCTTGTATTGCGATCGATGGGCACATTTTTGAATTAAGCGCCTCGCATCGACTAATAATATCGAATAACATCGAAGTTGTGATCTCGAAAGTAGGAAGTCTGAACTTAATTCTGGCGGGGCACTACACTATCCCAATACGTGATATTTAAAGTGTAGTATAATGTAGTAAAGTGTAGTTAATACATAGCTAATCTTCCTTGAATAAATTGATTTTGAACTTGAATTGCATTTATTTAATATACTGCAAAAACGAACGAGTCCGCTAGTTATACATAAATGCAAATCTTTGTTCCGAGTGTCAGACCATTTGACACATAGTATTCTAGATACGAGAGAGATTTAATTATATTTTTATGCATCACAGACCCAAAATGATTTCGAGTGACAGTTTGATGATAAAAAAAATGAGCATCTATGCCAAACTCGTCCGCCCGAGCTACTTGCCTGCCAAGGAAGCACGGCGCTCCTGCGAGCAGGGGCCACTTCCCCTCACTCCGCTCTCATTTCCCCTCCAAGTCCAGTAAGGGGTGTACACGCGAAAGCTGAAGCGCTCAATGTAAGCGCAAAGCGGGCTCCAACTCTCAAGAATGAATAATTGTTTCATTCGAAAATATGCTTGCATGATATCTATCAAACAACAGACTCTTGAATTATATTTCTATACTTTATTGATTACTATATTATTTCATGCTTATTTTCTTTTTCAATTCTGCCTGAATAAACATTTTTGCCATTTTTGACATTGAATCTTTGTGTATTAAAATAGGATAACTTGAACGTGGGTAGTTAATACAATTGTTGCACCATTAAATAAATGTGAATACAAAATCAAAATCAATATAATTCAAAATGTTTTTTTACTTTCAGTTGACAATTTTCAATATGACCGATGTATTTCACTTCAATGGATCATTTCTTTGCTCTAGAAAGAAAAATAACATGGTTTTTTACTGTCCCCAAAAACACTTTTTTAAAAGAATGCCATCTGCCAGGTATCCAATGATATATCTCCACCTTTGAGCATTTTGAACAACCCTGAATGTTAAAACATCTACCTATTGCTCTGGACGCAGAACCCTATAAATCTAGTAATCTAGTTAATTACCGTGCCTCCGGCGTTGACACACCTAAATTAGAATGTGGAGACACAAAGGAGGAGAAAAGGAACGAAATTGAAGAGGAAAGAAGATAAGGTAAAAAATGTGTCAAGCCTCTTAAAAATTATATTGTATTGAAAAACCTTGTTCGGTCCCACACGCAGAGGTGGAGAAAGGGAGGTATGAATAGATGTTTATTCGATTAACATTCCCACGCGCCGCGCGGCAACCCCACACGGCCCGGCGTGGAAAATTCCCACGCCCCGAGCCGGCTACGCCGCGCACCCTAGAAAGTTCTAGAACATTTCAAAAACCCAGAGAGCTAATTGGTCAGTTCAAATCCCCCCTCTTCGCGAACCCCTAACCGCAGAAAAATCAGTCGCTGAGAGGAAGCC
This sequence comes from Teleogryllus oceanicus, assembly GCA_964035755.1. NCBI lineage: Eukaryota > Metazoa > Arthropoda > Insecta > Orthoptera > Gryllidae > Teleogryllus > Teleogryllus oceanicus. The sequence goes on from CAXIVR010000013.1 coordinate 22,424,044, forward strand.
TCGCGTGCAACATGCATTCGGACTCCGTGTTCAAAGTTCACGTAAAACTTAAATTCTCATACAGAGAATAACATTCTGTGCATTCATATCATGGCATAGTGAAAGGCCATATTGTTTAATTTGTTGTAATCAGTCGCTAAGAAGCAGCCGCGAGAAAAAATGCGTTTGTGGCTCCGTGATCAAAGTCACGTAACTTTGTATTGTCACATTGAGAATAATTTCAAGGTTTATTTAAGCATTGTGTATAAATGCTGAACCATTCAAGCTATTTTATACGAAGTGCAAATAAGCTCCGGATGCGCTCGGACTTCGTAATCAAAGACGTAAAGTTATTTGTATTCTCACATTGAGAATAGTAATTCAGTGTATTTTAGCATAGTGAAGAGCTAAGCTGTCAATTTCTGTAAAAAACATTAAGTGTGTTTGTTTGCTAATTGCACAAACTCTAATTGTGAAGAACTAATGTGATAATCTTTAGGTTATCATGATCATTAAAGATCATTATTATGATCATTAAAGATCATTGTGCAAGGTGAGACCTTGTGTTTCTATAACAGCCCACGTCATCATAGGGTTCCTAATAAGCATCGAATGGGACTGAGCGGAGTGCCTGCCAATATTCAACGCACATATGATACAGCCCACTAAAAGCACAGGCAACCGCCCCGTCCAAACCTGTATCTTGAAACCTGATATGATAATGATAAGAAATATTTCTGAAATGTGTCGAGGAAAAAATATAATAAAATTATTTAGGGATAACAATCGAGTCGTGAAACAGTTTTGGATGATTGAAGAGTTAAACAGAGTAATGAAAAGAGACGGGAGAAAGATGGAGAGAGGGGAGAGGCAGATTTATTATTTCTTTTCTACGGGGGCGTCAACTGGTATGGCCATTTGTCTCGTAAAGATAGTGCATGTGTAATTCAATCTGTCGTGTTCTTACAACAAGTTGATATCAGGCTTTGGTCTATACAGTGGCTTGCGGATTTTCCAAACCTATATATCTCTCATTGACAAACTTGTTGGCAGAAGCTCTAAGTCGTGACTCGTCGGAACTCCAACCGAGGACCTCCCGGTCAGAGCACTGCAGTGTCATCATTTGATACCCTCCGTCATCTCAGCCGGTGAGGGCGAGGGAGAAGTGGCATGATTCGGCGGAGCAGTGGGTGCCTGTGCGAGTGGGATTCGACTCGTCGATTGGCTTTTTGGCGACCTGCGTGGTGTGGGGTGGGGAGAGATGGTCGCGGCCGTCGCACAGGTATAATCCGCCGCAGGAGATTGCGTGGATTAGTTTTCGAGCGATTGGCGTCGAATGGGATCGTGTGCGATTGGCTGGTTCCGCCTCGCTCAAACTCCTTTCGTACTGCGCCCCTCCCCCTCCGATATCCTGCGGTTCCGTTCCATCGCCTCCCACCCTTGGGCTCCTTTCAAACCCCAAAACGTTGGTTTAAAAGTAAAACGCGTAAAAGTAAACGCGAGGATTAAAAGTAAGCGTTGCACGATGTGCTGTGGGATTGGGATGTGTGAAGGTCGGGAGCAGATAACTATCTTTCTAGAGTTTGCGGGCACTGCGTACTCTCGCGAATGGTTTAAAAGTAGGAGTTGTACAAAATCCTCGAGTGTGGCGGTTTGCCACTGGTTAACTGGACATGACAGCCTTTTGAAAAAGTGTTTTGGTCAGTAATTGGCCCAAAAACAATGTCATTTTTTTCTTTCTAGAGCAAGGAAATGGTCCATTGTAGTGAAATACATCAGTCATATTAAAAATTGTTCACTGACAATAAAATTAAACATTTTGAATCACATGAATTTTGATTTCGTAGTCACGTTTATCTAGGGGTACAACACTTGTATTAACAAATATTTTTGCCTATTAAAATAGCTGTCCGCCTGAAAGAGACTTCTTAATTTATTTTGCAGTAGCTAAAAGTAATCTGAAATCGCTTCACAGAACTTACACGAATTTTTATTTCCCTCCCCCTGTCCCCTCTGTTCTACATCTTTTCACCTCTTTCTTTCACATTGTATCTTTACTCTTTACGTCAGGGATGCGCTTGTGAGGGTGCGTCTAAGAGAGAGAGCGACAGAGGGAGCGAGGGCGAGCGAGGAGGCGAGGCGAGGGCGGCAGAGCGGCAGGGAGGAGGGGGAGGCGGGCAGAGCGAGGCGAGGCAGGCGAGGCGAGGAGCGGCGAGGCGAGGGAGAGGCGAGGGCGAGCGAGGGCGAGGCGAGGGGCGAGGCGAGGGAGAGCGAGGGCGAGAGCGGCGGCGAGGAGCGAGGGAGCGAGGGCGGGGGAGCGAGGCGAGGGCGAGGGAGGGCGAGAGCGAGGGCGAGAGCGAGGGGAGGAGCGAGGGGAGGCGAGGGGAGAGCGAGAGGGCGAGGCGAGGGCGAGCAGGGCGAGAGCGAGGGAGAGAGCGAGGGCGAGGGCGAGAGCGAGGGCGAGAGCGAGGGTGAGAGCGAGGGCGAGTGAGAGGGGGGGAGGGGGGGAGGGGGTGTGGCGAGTGGTTGGCGCGTGGGCGGGACATCCCTGGCGCGAGGGCCAGGCGGGAGCTATTTTAAGAGTCTCCGCCCGGACGGTCCACCTCCGCCTTCCTTTCGGCAGCTCACCCAGACCCCACGCAACTGCTTTTACAGCCCCCGCCTCGCCTCCCTGCACGACGTCCGCCTTCGAATACTCGTCTCTGGAGGTGGCGCACGATTCGCATTCCTCCGGGTTCTCCCGTTTCCATTGTCACTGATGCCGCTATCGCTCCTTCATTGTGCAAATCATATCACCTGTCACTCATCCTTCGAAACCACTGACATGTGCGGTCGAAAAGGGTACCGATAAGATGATAAATTGATTATGAACACCCACACAAATTCACTCTTTCCCGTTCTTTCTCTTCCCCTATTCCCCCTCCTTCCTCCCATCCTCCTTTCACCTTCCCCATCCTCTAACGAACCTGTTGCAGTTTCCCTGTCCTCTCTGTCCATCCCATTCCACCTGCTTCATCCGCCTTCTCCTCCCACTGCGCTCCGCTGCGCCGCCCGCTGTGAGCCTCATCGAGCAAAACTAATTGCACAAAGCCACCCCCCCCTCCCTTTCAAAATTCCTGATTCGAGCGCACGCGACAGACACATTCCCAACGCGATCTTTATTGGCGGAAACCCAACGTAGCCTCCCTCACGGCCGGAATACACTGCCCGCGTTCACTGGCGAATATTGAGGGGCAGGATCTACCGAATGAACTGTTTTGAAACATGTTGAACCTATTTTTAAAATGTTAAATTACCGAAATAACAACCTTAATGGTATAAACAAATGTATTACTCAATTGAATTATGTCAGTTCCTGAACTCATTATGGACGGAGAACTTCAGTTTTATATTTTTATATGTTTTCTTCATTTATTGTAGCTATTACGTATAGTACATTAGCAAATACATTATATATGCGATGTTCAATACGTATATTGTATATACGTATTGTATATAATGTTCAATACGCAATTTTTGTATTTATTTATTTTACGTCAAAAAAAAAACAGTTAAAACTGCGTATGACGTGCTATGGGGAAACGTGAATTGTGTGCACATTTTCAAAATTCTGTGATCCCTACACTAAGTCATATACTACTTAAATTTTGAGGAAAAAAGGTTCCCATGTAATAAAATCTATTTTTAAGGATAAAAAATCAGTAAATTTTGGCTCTTATCCATGTTGTCCTTCGGAATAATACTTTCTTCTGCGACAACATGGAAACGATAATTTGAATAATTGTATTTACCACTGAATTCTACAAGACGTGCACAGAAAATGAAGTTACATTTATGTCCAGAAGCAAAACAAGGGGCCATCTCAGCATTTGCTCAATGGATCAGGGAAACTGGACGAAAAACCTGATCGATATGGGGGTCATTGACCCGGAGGCTGCAATACTTGTTACAGGTTGTTTATACACATTTCAAATACAGTTCATATACAGTTCAAATGGTAAATAATGCATTATGTATCATTGTTAAAATTAATGTTACTTTTCTTGTGATGCTCAGTATAGTCTCTAATTGTATAGAAACAGTTATGCAGCAGAAACGATTTCACTTGGGATTTAAACTTTTCTATCAAATTTAATCGTTAATGTCATTGGAATTAATAAGCTGTTGTATGTCAATTTTTGTAATGAGCTGTTGATACTGTCACCTGATGAATATGATTTCTACGTCGAGTGTTATAGTAATAGACATCGGCATTTTCTGAAAATATATTCCCGCCCTTAAGCAAGTCATTTTTGACAAAAGCCACTGATTCGTAAATAAACAGACAAGGTAATGGTAAAATTCCCTAGATTAATGAAGAGAGGCTTACATGAATCACGTGGGTGGGATTTGGTTATTATTTGTACAATTCGTTTTTGTAATCTAAAAGTCTGTGAGCTATAAGATGTATTTCCCCAGAATATTATGCCATATCTCAGGCGGGAATGAACACTCGCAAAACATACACAACGAAGAGTATGAACTTAATTTTGTGTTTAATTTATTTAAATGGACGTTCCATTTAAGGTTTGACTGAATTGAGAGACCTAAAAATTTTGTTGCCTTAATATTATAATTTATATGTAGTATATTAATTCATTCCTTCTTAAGAGGGAAAGTCGTTAACAAAAAGGGTTTATTTGTTTAAAAAATGTATAATTGTATCTTCCAATGTACTTGCATAATGTCAAACAAAATAATGAATCATTCAATTGATATTTCAAACAAATTTTCACTAGAGGTTGATTCATTATTATAGAAATACTTCATTTATAGAAATAATTCATAACACTTCTTTAAAAACATCATTTGACGTAATTATGAAGTAATATTGATAGTTTTTCGCTTTACTTGATAGTCACTAAAATATTAGAAAAGCTTGGAAAACTACGTAATATTGTCCATGCGAAAATTCAGGATGGAGCGTGTACAACGATACTCTTTGCAATGTTAACTTTATTGCCAAACAGAGAGATACACTCCCGTGCAATTCAATCGCGTATATAATATCACGTAATTAGTATATTTTCACATGCAGTATATATATTTTCACATTCTACACGTCTATGAAGAGGTGGGGTAATATCGAGATGTGTCGGGCCGTCAAGAACGGAATAGAATTTCTAAGATCTCGTCATGTGGATTACCTAGTAAGGGTCATTTCTTTGAGGCATTTGCCGTCAAATTTCTAGAGTTTAAGGCCGTATGAGTTATTTAACTACTCGTATATTTCGATTTTAAAAACGCTGTGTGTGTGTTGCGGGTTGCATTGGATCCGAATGCAAATGCATTTGATAAGATGCGTTTTTATTTGTTTGTTTCTTTTCAACAAATCCTTCATATTTTTTTCGTCACGTCTCCGCAAAATTCTCATTATTTTTTAAAGACCCCATTTATAAATATTTTTTGCGTGTGAGAGCCACAAAACTCATCTATACTAATGAAATAATGCAGGAGACGATGTTACTGTATAAATGTTCACTAATTTCTCAAAACTTGAAATAAATATTATTATTATTATTAAAAAAATTTTGCTGAATAAATTTCGTGTAATTTCATCATATAATCATAATTAATAAGATGTCATGTACACAGAACCGACTCGTTTTGTTAAATTACTTTGTTCCCACATGGAAGGCTGAGGCAAAAGTTATGTGAAATTTAGAGACCGTCCACAGTTTTACGCAAGGGTGTCTGAGATTCAGAAAAGACACTCGCTGATCGAACGTAGGTGTAGAATGTTATGAGGGTCTGGATTCTTTTTAAGGCTCAAGAATTTTACAGGAGCTCTGAGAACGATCCTGCTTTCCTTTCGCCTCAATCTCGGAGACACTTTCATGTTTTGCTGCTGTCCTCACACTCAGTCTAAAGAGAGGAGGAGAAAACTTTACCCCAAAGAAGAAGAAGAAAAAAAAGAAGAAAAAGAAAAGAAAAAGAAGAAAATGAAGGAGATGCAAGAGATGGAAAAAAAATTAAGGAAGAAGAAAAAACGGAAGAAGAAAAAAAAATAGGAGAAACAACTAAGAGAAAGTAATGAGGGGATGATGAGAAACGGAGAAGATATTTAATAAGTCTTCGGAACGAAGAGAAGAGGGAGAATGGAGAGAGAGGAGGAAAGAGGAATGAAGAAGGGAAAAGAAGGGAGAAGGGAAAAGGGGAGGAATAAGGAAGATGGGAAGGAACGAGGAGGAGGAATCGAGAGAGGAGGCAGAAGGGATGAATGAAAGGGGGAGGAGGAGGAATCGAGAGAGAAGACAGAAGGGATGAATGAAGAGGATGAAGGAGGAATGAGGAAGAGGGAGGAGGAATGTGGAAGATGAAGGGATGAAGAGGAATGAGAAGGGTTAAGAAGAGGAGGAAGAAAAAGAAATATGAAAAATAAAAATAAGGCGAATAAATGAGGAAGGAGAGACAGGGAATAGAGGAAGAGGTGAGGGGAAGGCTGCCCACGGGCTCATCTCCACCGCCGGCGCGCCCGCCGCGCAGCCGCAATCCCAGGCCGCCATCAGCGCCACCTGCGCCGATGGAGTCTGAAAAACCAATTTCCGCCCGCCCACGCCCCCTCCTTCCTTCATCCTCAATCAGCCCCGGCCAGGGCCCTCCGCCAGCCCCTACACTCTAAACATTTTATTGTCGTTATTATTAGTATTACTTGCTGGGAACGCGTGAAATAGCACGTGGCACAGCCTTACATTTCTTCTTCTACTTCGCTCCTTCCGTTTCTTTCCCATTCTTGTTTCTCGTCTTTATGTTTACAACTTTTCTTTCTTCTACCGCTACTCTCCTCTCCTCCTTCTTTCTATCCTAAAAGAATTTTCTTTGTTGTTCTTTTGTATTCTTCCGTTGCATTTTTCTCAAAACTTGAAATAAATATTATTATTATTATTATTATTATTATTATTATTATTATTATTATTATTATTATTATTATTATGCTTGGTGACAATGTGAAATAATATTTTTATGAAATTTATTTCTTTTATTCCTTCTTTCCAATATTTTGTGATTATGACCGTATGATACGTTTCTCTTTAAAATCTGCAAAATTGAACTTGTTTCCAAATTTCCTCTTTTGTATTTCTTCTTCTATTATTTTGTTTCACCTAAGTCCACTGTAGCAACTTTGATCTATATCTTTGTGACTAAATTTTCGACTAGAATATTAAATTTGTTCATAATAATGTTTATGCTTATTAGCAGGGAGATGATTTTGATGCCCTAAAAAAATCTTGGAATTTGCTTTTAAAAATATGCATTTATGAGCTAAAAATTCTCAAATATGCACTTTAATGTGCAATAAAAATTAACAATATTTCATTTCCCGTTTATACCTTTCTTGATAAATTTCAGGAGAAGCCTGCTTGGAAAGAAAAGAAATATTTCTATGAAAACAATATAATATACCTTACTTTTCGGGAGAATAATTGAAGTAAATATTCACCTTAGTGAAGTTAATAGTATGTCTTGTTGCACTTCTGCTGATTTCAAACATATGCTATCAAGAAATATCCTACATCCTTTATATACTTCATTTACAGAAAATAAAGAATACAATATCATAACGTTAATGTATTTTTATCGTACAGTTTCACTTTACTTTTTACAATTTCAATGTTGCTTTACAGTATGTTACAAATATCATGCGCATATAGCCAAACGTAAAACCCGGCGATTTTCAGCCAACAGGAACATCGAAAAGTTCGTTTTATTTTCTCTCTCTGGATTATTCCTGCGTTAAGGCAAGCTCTTTCTAATCAAGAAACGCGCAAAAATACATAAATTCTATGAAAGGATGAAACGTTTCAGCGCTAAGTCTATTTTAATGAAATATACAAAATAAGAGTTTATAATTTTTTCGAATAGCAGCAGGTAATATTCGGCCAAAAATGCCCTAAATATGCCCTAAAATATCAATCTACCAAACATTCCATTCCAACCAAATGTCAAGAAGTTTTCTTTGGTATGCCCTGAAGCAACAGACAAAAATGCAGAATCATAGAAATCCGCTCTCATTGAAACCTACGTCTCCGACACATGTAATTTATCATATGGCGTACGTATAACCTGTTGTTGTTGTTGTTGTTGTTTTGTTGTTGTTGTTGTTGTTGTTGTTATTATTATTATTATTATTATTGTTGTTGTTGTTTTTATTATTTTAGTTATGCCAAGCAAAACTAGATACCACAATATTCCCATTCATAAAAAGTATTCCTGAATAGTTAGATCGTTCTTCTGAAACTGAATCATATTTTCAAAAACCCTAAGTACGAAAATCATGCTTCTTCGCGAATGATTCACAAGGAATGCGTTTCCATGATTGAAATCTAAGAAAAGTGGAAATTGGTAGTATATTTGGAATAGTAACTTAATTACCGTCTAATTCCAAACAATTTTGTATTTACATAAACATGCTAGGTCAAAAAATCACAATTGCAGAGGATCGTTACAACACTTTTCTCACTCAACATTTGAAAATTGTATTCGTACAATGAGTGTGCAATGTGGTTCAAGCAGGCGCCTTGAAAGCGCTATCCCCAGCAAAAGAGTTACACGACGCACGCAATCCCATTTCCTGTTGGAGGTCCTCGTGCGACAAGAGCATTATTAAAACATGCACGAGTCTGCGTATAAATGTGGTACGTTCCAGTGAATTTTTCATGAATTTAAAATTACAACTTCTGCATATAATGGATGAGGGAAGGAAAGTCCTGTTGTTTTAATTTGTAGAGATGTGTGGCTAGGCCAAATTAACACGATCGTTTTAATGGGTTATTCAATATTACATACCAGAATGTGCCATGATTTCCATAAATTTTCATGCATTAATGGTAATTATATCGGACATGATGTCAATTGGTATTAGCAGAGCTGCGTGTTTGTATACACAAGACGATACGCTTGATCTGGATAATATTTGTGGTAACATGTTTAGACAACGTGAATGCTTCATAATTGCGATGTATCAGTATCACCCTGAGCGCCTCTATAATGTGGAATGCATTGTATAGAATACAGAATAACAACAACAGAATAACAACCAGCTAGAAAATGTACGACGTGTAAGAATGTTACTTTCTGAATCCACACTCGTATGTAATAAATAGAATTATTCTTGAAAATTTCTTGGGATTGCAGAACCAAACTAGAGGTGCTACAGTAGTAAAGTTTCTCGTAGTAAAGTTTTCTAATTTCCTTGGTGTGACCTGTTTTTACGGACTTGCCCCATCCTCTTGCTACATGCCATCTGTCATTGCGCATAGTAGCAGGGTAGTTAGGCGCAAATAGTGTACACAGACGGACAGACGGGCATACGGACAGACGGGCAGACGGGCAGACGGACAGACGGACAGACGGACAGACGGACAGACGGACAGACGGACAGACGGACAGACGGACAGACGGACAGACGGACAGACGGACAGACGGACAGACGGGCAGACGGACAGACGGGCAGACGGACAGACGGACAGACGGACAGACGGACAGACGGACAGACGGACAGACGGGCAGACGGACAGACGGGCAGACGGGCAGACGGACAGACGGACAGACGGACAGACGGACAGACGGACAGACGGACAGACGGGCAGACGGGCAGACGGACAGACGGACAGACGGACAGACGGACAGACGGACAGACGGACAGACGGACAGACGGACAGACGGACAGACGGACAGACGGACAGACGGACAGACGGACAGACGGACAGACGGACAGACGGACAGACGGACAGACGGACAGACGGACAGACGGACGACGGCAGACGGACAGACGGTCAGACGGTCAGACGGGCATACGGACAGACGGACAGACGGACAGACGGACAGACGGACAGACGGGCAGACGGGCAGACGGGCAGACGGACAGACGGACAGACGGACAGACGGTCACACGGTCAGACGGTCAGACGGGCAGACGGACAGACGGACAGACGAACAGACGGACAGACGGACAAGACGGACAGACGGACAGACGGACAGACGGACAGACGGACAGACGGACGACGGACAGACGGACAGACGGACAGACGGACGACGGACAGACGGACAGACGGACAGAGACGGACAGACGGACAGACGGACAGACGGGCAGACGGGCAGACGGACAGACGGACAGACGGACAGACGGACAGACGGACAGACGGACAGACGGACAGACGGACAGACGGCGCAGACGGACAGACGGACAGACGGACAGACGGACAGACGGGCACCGGACAGACGGACAGACGGACAGACGGACAGACGGACAGACGGAACAGACGGACAGACGGACAGACGGACAGACGGACAGACGCACAGACGGACAGACGGGGACAGACGGACAGACGGACAGACGGACAGACGGACAGACGGACAGACGTCTCTAAATTTAGCAACTGGATTTATCCACATTCTCGTTATCGGGGCCCGAAAATGAATTTTTCTGCCGAAAAGTCGTCATTTTTTCGCGCAGCGTTACATAACTTTCTCTATACTACGTATATTACTCCGAATATACGTACGTACACGAGAAAGTAAAAATATACGTCGTAATGGATCACTAAGACTCTCTCTTTCCTTGTTTCTTCCTTTGTCTATCCATTTCTCTCTTTCATTTAAATTTCACTTCAACACATTTCCATTTAGTTTCAGTTAATCTTACCCTCCTCCTTTCAATACCTATTCACCTCCCTTGCTTCCCTTATTGTTGGGTCTCACCTATCCCCATAAGGGGCCGTCCAAAAAGTACGTCATGCAAATTTGGAGAATTTTCAATACCTCCTCTCCCGCCTGTAACGCACCCGTAACGCGTTTGAAATCTCCCTAAAAAATTACGGAACGCTTGCGGCAACACTCCCTTGCAAATGTGAGAGAAAATAAATTGCAGAAAGTAAAATCAATTTGTTTTATTTTACTTTTTTAAAATTAACGATAATTAAATGTATTGACTGAGAGAAAAAAGAGAACATTAATGAAGAGTTAATTCAATTAATTGACATCTGCTTAAAAATGCGATAAAAATCAGAGTTTTGTTAGGCCCAAAAGAGCTCCACATTATTTGTTAAAGGCATTTACTATTATAGGGTACTCAAATTAACATGTCTAAATGTCATTTTGTAAGTGGTTATATTTGTTTTGCTACGGGAATACAACGTTCCCGACATGAATTTGGTGAAAGTAGAGTGTCTCAGAGAAAGCCAGCTCCAGCTGGTCTGTGGCCTAATTAAGGGAGATGCACTCCTAGCGGGGCAGTCACTACTCCCTTTGGTAGTGGTTCTTGAGCCGCAGCTTTGCATCGTGGATGCAACCGTTGTTTGCATTCGTAATAGGGTTCGGACGTAGGGGTGCACAAAGGAGGGCAGTGCCTTTTTAGAAATATTGAAAGGGTCCCCGTATCCTTACAAATTCCTTGCTTAAAATGTCCTTAAATTTGTTCGATTCTTCATTTTATCCTTTTTGAAACCGACAATTTGGGGAATTGTTATATATTTGGGGTAGAAGGTTTCCAAACTATATGGTCACCTGTAAATGGATCAGCATAAAATGAATTGTATTTATGAATTATATTATCAAAAAATTATAAATTTCATTGTTCTTGCGGTATGGCTTATTGATTTAGTAGTAAAACATTCCAAATATGGGCCATAAATAAAAAAAGAGTTAAAAGGGACCTGGAAAGCTAGTTCGCCACCCCTCTTATTTTAGGACACGCACGCGCGCGATAAAGGAGACTTGACAGAAAAGGTCATCAGTGTTCGCTTGTGCGGTTCATCATGAGTTCATCAACTGATAAGGAAAACCGCAGAAATGACCGAATTCTCCCGCTCTACCCAGGGTCTTTATCGCGACGATTAGTTCTAAAATAGTATTGCTTTTGAAACGATGATGTAAAGAAGTGTGATATTACGATACGGTGTGATTAACGAGTGTGATATTACGATACGAGCGAGGAACGAGCGAGGAACGAGCGAGTGTCGTAAACTTTACACGAGTGTATTAATACCCATTACATCGAGTTTCATACGGTACTTTCTCTGCGATTCACAGTAACTTTTAGAAGTTAAACTTTGGGATTGAATCGTTTCATGGCAGTTAACATGCAGGATTTAGCCAAGGCCACGTAGCAGACAGCTCCTTACCCTACTCTGCCAAGGGTGGCTATGGTTTACCACTGCGTTAGTCAAATAGGATCAAAGTGATATTTCTATCCAATTTATTTAAAAATATTTTTCATGTAAAATTACTAATTATAAAAGAAATTAAAGCTGACAAGAATAATATAATATTAAATGCAATTTTAATTAACGCAGTTGAACGAAACATTTACTACAACGATTCTCAATTATTAAGTTTCACTACTTGATTTGTAAACTCCCCGTGATTGGTCAAAAACTGTTCTGTAATGAAATCTGTATTGTAAAGTGTATCATTATGCAATGGGTTGCAGCCATCAAATGTCCGAATTATACAATGGAAATAGAAAAAAATAACTAGTAATATTAAAGGATAATGTATAACGTACAGTTATGATATTTGCCATGTAGATGCATGGTAACGAATATGAAGAGCGCTGTGAAGAAGTGAGGAAGGAGACTTGCTTAGGGATCGTCCATAAGTTATCTAATCCTAAAGAGGGGAAGGGGGTTTGAGGCAGCGTTACGCTGCATTATCTATGGCTAGGGGGTGTTAGCTTAATGTTACGTAACACGGACACTTATATTTTCACATTTTTCAATATTTGCTGAAATAATTCCTTTTATAGTTTCCTACTAAAACATTAATATATGAACTAATTTATTGTTTTAAATACATAAATAAATTAAAGTTATTAAATCGTTACAATTAATGGAATATTTGTCAACAATTTTTTACTGAATCTGTAAGATTACAGGGAAAATATTGAAAACTGATTTCTAGTATATTCTAGAACCCGTTTAAATTGGCACCGCAGACTACCTCATGAGTCATTCACGAATGTGTGTGCACGGCCTCTGCTCAAACACTTTCTCGCCTATGCGTGCTTCCTTCACTCCTAACTTTCCCCAATCTTCTTGTTAGGTACGGTCACCAACTAATTTCTACTCTAAGCCACTACTTTTTTCAGTTTTTGGACAATAAATAATGTAAGATCAATATAATATTTTATTATTTATCATCTTCCTTTTTTCTCACAAAAGTCTTTAGCGCCTTTGTAAACTTGTTCTCCTTTTTTTTAGAGCCAGAGAGAACACGAGAATATTTCTGTCGCATCTCTTTTCTTCCTTCTCCTTCTGTCCCTGAACAGACCCCCAGATTACCACATGCATCTCTACTACCCTCTTTTAAGACATCAATAAAGTGAAATTAAAACACAATACAATCTTCGTCTTAGATTTTCCTCTGATTTCATTTTCTTCTACTGCTTTCCTTTCTTGAATTTTTCAGCCTCCTCCCCATTTTCTATTTCTTGTCTTTCCATTAGGTCTTTTCTTCGCTTTTCTTGTTTTTCTCTTTCGGGTACTTCTCCACTTATCTCTGATTATGTTTCTATTCCTTTACTTACTTTTATTCTTTACATTCTTCTTCTCTTTATTTCCTTCTTGTTCGTCTTCCGTTTCTTTCTCTTCTCCTTTCTTTCCTTTCCGGATCTTCCTTCTTACACATTTTCCTTTTATCCTCGTTCTTATTGCAGTGTCTCCGACCAGCAGGTCCTGAGCTCGAGACTTGTCGGTGGCAGGCACTACCTACACAGCTAGGTCGAATTCAATCGCTGTCGGGAGGAGAATTCTAGCGGCCGGATGCTCTTGTCGGTAGATTTCCGTTGTTTCTCCGATTGTCAGCAGGCAAATGCCGGAGCCGTACCCTAACAAACGGCCCACGGACTGCGTGCGATTTTTCCTTGTCCTTCCTTGCTTTATTTCCCCCCTTATTTACAGACACGTACATGCACAATACTACCACATACGCTCGGTCCGGAGTTTAGAGCTTGAGAGGTACCTCATGAGTGGAAGATACCTGATTGGGGAAAATCTCGCCAGCCGACCGGTGAGTCGACGCCGGATCTCGGAGGCACCTCTCATTCAGCGACACCTCTCATTCAGCGGAGGGAAGAAAACCGCCACCTCCCGAGAAAAAAAGCTTACACTATACTTCCGGGACTAATGACCTTAGCTGTTGACGGGGTCGGAATCACTCGTCAATCAATCTTTTTTATTCTTTTTTTTACTCTCACTACTTTCTCCAATGCAAGCAGATATAATTACATAGACAATCATTGCTTTTTTTACTTTCTCGCCCTTACATCGTTAGAACAGAAGCATTGTAATCGTGCGCCGGAAAACGGTGAATGTTCGGTCCAACCCAAAGAGAAGAGCTTACGAACGTATCGACATGTCATGTGACGGGTTCTCTACCCCCCGTGCCCTAATCCTCCATCCGTTGCGCCGTCCCGTGCCCTTCGAGGTGCCCTAATGCGGAGGAGGCCTCCTTCCGGGCGGGGCCCTCTGCCCTTTGGCCGGCGGCGGGGCGGGGCGCGGGGCGCGCGGGGGCGGGGCGGGGCGGGCGCCGTGCAATATTCAGCAGCGCGCTCTTTCGCCGCCGCTCACTTATTCATTGCGCAGCCCTCGCAGGGCACCGCCAGAGCGCAGGCGCAAGTCTCCTCCCTTCCCCTCCACCTCCCTCCCCTCACCCCCACCACCCCCGCCGCCCCGCTCGCTTCCGATGACCGCGTAACCCCGCTCTGCCCGCTTGGGTTGTTCCTTACGCTACCACGAGGGCGCCAACTATTCTCTTTTTCTCTTAAGGTCGCTTTTCAACATCTAGGTCATATAGCGACCACTCTGATTTTTACACTGTAGGGGAAATAGTAGGGAGAACTCGTATGGACAACACACACAAACATCCATGCCCGAGGCGTGACTCGAACCCGCCATCCTCTGGACCGATACCGCTGCTGCCATAACGATGTCGGCCATCGGATCGGTACCAATTATTTTTATTTGTTCGCGATACAGGGGAGTTGGAAGTTACGTAACAAGTGCGCGCAATGGGTGATTCGCACATCAATCGTTTGATAATTCTAAATTTTCAAATCTGTTTAATTACATAGACAATCATGGATTGACTTTTACTTTCTCGCTCTTACGTTGTTAGAATACTCGTAGAAAGTACTGTAATAGTGCGCCGGAAAATGGTGAATATTCGAACAAAAACTCCTATTGTCGGGCCCTAGTAACAAAACAGTGGATAAATCATGTTCCCATGTATAGTAAATTACTTTGTCTAACACGTGGTGTAGCCGAAATCCATGTTTTATGGATCTTTGATACCGAAAAATTGATTCACGGCAAAATGTCTGTCTGCCCGTCGGTCTGACCATCTGTGGTGAACGCTAGCGACTAAACCATTCAGCAGATCTTCTCCAAAATTAATATTCTCCGATAGATCTGGAAGAACTCGAGACTTTGGGGATTTCAAACAGATTTACTGATTTTTTAGAATACATGAAGCCTCAAAAACATTCTAAAAAATGGCTCCACTTTCTTTCATTAATGTCCCCGGATATCATAAAGGCTGCTAAAGAGAGAGGTGCAAGTCTCTTTTTTGTTAAAATCCCTAATTTTTCGAAAATTGCAAAAGTGCAATTTATTTTCAGCGTGGTCCTTCAACTATAATATTGATGATAGAATTTTTTTCTAAATGAAATCTATTCTTTAAAGTGAGATCTTGAAATAGCAACAAGTTCAAATTTTCGAACATATAAGTAGTTTTCACGTATTTTGCGCGAAATATATGTAATTTCTTAAGCCAGTTTTTTCTTAGAAATGAATCCATATTTTTGTTTCTTAATTTTTCAACAAACTTCTTTTGTGTCATTTTGTTCTATTAAATCACGTTGTTATGAAATGTAAATTTAGATTATCA
This sequence comes from Teleogryllus oceanicus, assembly GCA_964035755.1. Taxonomy (NCBI): domain Eukaryota; kingdom Metazoa; phylum Arthropoda; class Insecta; order Orthoptera; family Gryllidae; genus Teleogryllus; species Teleogryllus oceanicus. Next base: position 22,439,947 of record CAXIVR010000013.1, read on the forward strand.
CTTTCCTTGTAGCCTTTTATTCACCATTTGAGACATTAATTATTCTTTGCATGGACGTCCCATTTACAATGTCCTATGACAGAATAGGAACGGAAAATAATTCGCATAGAATCGTCCTAATTACTACATAGAGACTTTATCTAGGTAATAATTTATATTTCATTAGTGGGATTGATTGATCGATCATTTCCTGTTTCCGGGCACTTCAACTCCTATTATCGTTAGTCCCTAGATAATTAGTAACTAGATAATTCTGGAATTAGGACTGTAGCCATAATTCGCGGCTCGCTTCGCGTAAATTTTATTAGCAAGTAAAATAATCCGTGGATAGTGCGCTTTTAAAGAACGGTTTGATCCTCCGCGCTACTTCTGTGGCTAAAGCAACACCGCCTTATATTTTCTTGTAGCATTTCTTGCTATATGCAAACGTAATAATAACACAATTATAGTTCAACAGGTGTGATCATTAAACAATAGTATTAAAGTTGCTGCCGTCTTTTCACTGACTGTCTTAATTCGGACAAAACTCTGGAACAATCTAATGCTAATTGAATCTATTATACGAAATCCGTACTTCTTGTTCAATCACAAAGTTCCTCCACATTCTTCACTTTGAGAGGAGTACATACAAATAAAGAAGGATATTTCCACCTTGGATGCATGCCATATCGTCAGAAAGATTTAAAACTATGAATCCTGATTTCAGTCCTCCATGTTCCAATCGAAAGAGGAAATATATAACCCCCTTTTTAACGTCTTATTGGAACGTATAAAGCTAATGTTTATTGAAAATTATAACCTGGTTCTTTAGAAAAAAGAATTTGAGAAAGCAAGAAATAAAAAGAGAGAAGAGGAGACGGGAAATAGGGCAAGAGATATTTACGACAGAATTTGAAAAACAAAACAATTTGGCATGCGCGCTGAACAAGTTAGTATATCGCAGGGAAAGAAGAAAAGAAATAATACGAACTGAGAATGAAACCTTAACAAGTATGAGTGCGTGTGGAAATGTGAATGCATATTTTGCGCGTGATGAATTATTGTGTTTCAACAATTACTGTTGTCATTTTATTTCAATTAACAGTAAATCTAGTGGATAAAAATAAAAAGATAAGTATCATGTGCGATGAACCGATATTCGAAAATAGTGTGAGAAAAACTTGTGTTAAAATTCGTATTTGGGTCATTGTTTCAGGTTTTCCTCATTGCTCTCGTTTTAGGTTTTTCTTTCAAACACTTAAAAAATATAGGTATTTAGGAAATACCATTCAAATAGTTAATTTAATACACTGAGATTTATCAAACAATATTTATTTGAATTAACTTATTTATCGTCAAAAAGGAATATAATATTTCATGTGAGGGAGGACTAAACGAAAATGGTTTTGGAACTTTTCCTTGGGTTTAGATTCTACCTCACTATTTTGCTCTTCTTACCTGATTTATAAATAAATACACTAACAAGTATGGTAGCAATATTCGAAAACTAAACCTTTTCTCTCCAGAGGAATAGAAAACATTTACCTCAGCAGACGAACTACAATATTGATTTTATTTTATTGTGAACAAAACGACAACCTTCACAGTCGCTAATTCTCCCCTGATTAGCAAAAACAGCTCATACATTTGCGTTCAGTGAATCTTCAATGCTGCTCAGTTCAGAAAAAAACAAGGGGACATCCCAGCATTTGCTTCCTTTATCCATTGATAGCATACTACTGGGAAAAAAGCTATATCAAAGGTACTAGACTTCAAGGCTGCTAACAAGTATTATCTACTCGGATAAGATGTACAGTTTCGACACCAGCCTTCATAACATTCAAACCATACGTCGCAAATCGAGGAGTATAAAAATGACATGTACAGCAACGACCATAAGGTTATCCACACGCTTGCAGAGCAACTCGCTGTAGGCAAGAATGATCTTCTCGAACAAACTGTACAGTTTCGACCCCAGCCCTCAAAACTAATCAAATCATACGTCGCCACACGAGTATAAAAATTACGACGTGTAACGTGTTGCCCATAACGCTATCTGCCCGCTTGCAGACATGGAGCTACCCGCTGCGGGCAAGTATTATTTACTGGGACAAGATGTACACTTTCGGCAGTAGCCTTCAAAACGAATGCAATCATACGTCGCCAAACGACATGTACTGGAACGGCCATAACGCTATCAGCCGGCTTGCAGACATGTTGAGCAACTCGCTGCGGGCAAATCCGAGCGGAGAAAATTCGGAGTCGCCGTCTCGTGTTCCGGAAGAGACGGCCTCCGGGCCCCGTCCCATGCCGGCGGCGGCGCGTGAAAATTACTTCCCGGACCGTGGGGGGGGGGGGGACGGCGCCGCGCTGCCGTCCTTCCGGCCGCGATGGCATCGTAAAGCGCCCTGCGACGCCCCGCCACGCCCCCTCTGCGAGGGCGGGCATCGAGGGCTGCGCCTCCGGAGAGCCCTTCGCCCAAACCGCCCTCATTGCCTCCCTCACGCGCTGGGCGGGCCTCTCGCAGTCTCTCTCTGTTTTTCTCTCTGGCTATCACTTTCGCTGTGTCTCTCTTTTCCATTCTCTCTCTCTTTTTTTGTCTCTCTCCGTCACTTTCCTTCCCCTTCCTTTCGGTCTCTATCATTTCTCTGTCTCTTTCTCTCCATTATCTGTCTCCGTTTGTGTAATTATCTCCCTTTCTGTTTCACATTCTTCCTTACGCCTTTGCTGTTTTACTCATCTTCTCTCATCATCCGCGCTCTCTCTGACCTCTCCTTAAGCTTCTCTTTTTCTCCCTCTATGCACAAGTCTCTAAGTGTCTCTCTGACTCTGTATCTACGACTGGTGCCGCTTCTTTTCTTCCCACTACCTCTTTCTGTCCTCCTTTCATCACCATCCTTGTGCTGACGGTAGCATCGTTGAGCCTTCCCCTCCGCCACTGAGAATTGACATCAGGGAGAGAAAGCGTCACCAGGGCACCCTGCGCCCAATCCACCTTCATTGCGTTCCTTACGCGCTTGATCCCTTTTGCTTCCAAGCTAACCGTGTCCCTCCTCTCTCTCTTTGTCCCCCCTCTCTCTTTGTCCCCCTCTCTCTTTGTCCCCCTCTCTCTTTGTCCCCTCTCTCTTTGTCCCCCTCTCTCTTTGTCCCCCTCTCTTTGTCCCTCCTCTCTTTGTCCCCCTCTCTATCTTTGTCCCTTCTCTCTCTCTTTCCCTCTCTCTCTCTCTTTCTCCCTCTCTCTCTCTTTGTCCCTCCCTCTCTCTTCGTCCCTCTCTCCGTTTCTTCTCTGTCCCTCTCTCTGTCTTTCTCTGTATCTCTCTGTCTTTCTCTGTATCTCTCTGTCTTTCTCTGTATCTCTCTGTCTTTCTCTGTATCTTTTGTCTTTCTCTGTATCTCTCTGTCTTTCTCTGTTCTCTCTTCTTCTCTGTCTTCTTCTTTTTTTCTCTTCTCTCTGTCTTTCTCTGTATCTCTCTGTCCCTCTCTCCTTTCTTTATCTGTCTCTCTCAGTCTCTATCTCTCTCTGTTTCTGTCTCTCTCTGTCTCCCTTTCTGTTCACACATAAACGGTGAAAATAACTCGAATTAGGCATTTAAATAAAATAGAAACAATTATAACCTGTCTTTGGTATAAGTTAAGAGTAAAGGGCGTGCATTTAAAACGTGACACTTAGAAGATAATTTTTAATTTCCCCCTAATCCCGCGAACTTTAGTCCAGAGAAAAAACAAATTGAAGAAAAGGGAATAAACTCGCACTGCTTCGCAAACGGCCATCAGAGCACAGCACTTCCTCGGGCCAGGCTGACGACAACAAACAAAATTATCGCTTTTCCGAGAAATTCGCCAATTCCACTAAAGACGCTATTAGCACGCATTGTTAAGATCGACATCAAGAGCAGCTGCGATGGGAACGGGTGCAACTAAAGACACACTCGTATACCTGCTGCACAAGCTGTTGTGTTATTTATTCCCAGTTAGTGTCTTGTGTTCGAAGCTCCATGGCGCTTTATTCTTCGTGAACCAGATGAGTTTGGCGCGACAAAGGGCGTGGTATAAATACGTGGTATGAACGCGCCCCAGAGTTAGGTGTATGGAAGGGTAATTGATTAATCCCAGAACAGGTAACACGATATTTTTTACTTATTGTTGGAAAGCAGATTCTAACGCCAATGTGTTCTGACAGCCTTAATGTTCGTCGTTTCAGAATTCTTTCTTGCACGAACCAGGAAGGAAGTTGTCGCCAGTGTCGTCTATCAAAGAATTTTAACTCTCCCACCCAACAAGCCATTTCGACGCCTAACATGAAAATGTTACGACGCCACCTGAAAATCCCCTTCTCTTTCAAACATGTAATATGAGAAATACCCCCTCCTCCCCACACACACTGATTGATATTATTACTAAATCTTGATAATCCTTCCAAAGAATTTTATAAGTATTATGAAAGGGTTTATCTCCCTGCTTTTATCAATGTTATTATTTATTTTGTTTGCCCTGCTATGCTCATAAATCCTTTTATTGTTAAAACTTTATTATCTTGATTACTTTTCAATTTGATTGTGGGTTTCGACATACTACCCCGTACCTATTGTATGTGGACTGTAGAGAATTACGATTCCCGGATTTCTATTCATTAAAATCAATTATTGAATTGATGGCAACGAACAAGAAATTATCGGCATTTTCTTTTTTAAAATAAGAATTTAAAATTTTTTAAGAATTTAAAATTTATTACACTAATATTACAATTAATGTTGAGCTCATTACTGAAGTAATTAAACGCTTAAGTACAATAATTAAAGTGCGGTTCGGTTCCGATTAAAGTCCATGAGCTTCGTGTAATCTTCGCACGCTATGATGACTTCTCAGACGCCTTCCAATCATCTGGCTTGAAATCGTCCATAGGATGTCTTCATTGATGTCCCTATTATCGTGATCTTACCTCACGTTAGAATAAGTTTACAAATGTTCCCAGAGTTTAGTCCTTTTTAAAATTCCAAAATTCGAACTAAATTAATTCGCGAACAATAACGGGTTTGCGGTAGCTGACTTTGTTAGTATAGTTCACAGGGGAACCCTTTGAGAGGATTATTATACATGATTCATCAGATTTTTAAAAAATCATACTTCAGAAATTATAAACATAACGTAATGACTGATACATTGAAATAACTTCAATCTCTTCACGTTTTTTTGTAATTGTGTCATAAATGTTCAATATCTCCTTTCCTCATACGAAATACATTTATGCGATAATCTAAAAAAAAATCCAAAAACGATGTAGCTTTCCTCCAGAAACGGTCATCACAGCATCAACAACGTGATTCTTCAGTTTCTCTATTGTTATTGACAATGGAGACACGCATATAATGTCTTTGACATGCCCCAAATGAAAAAGAAACAGGAACTGTAACGTCGGCCTAGGGAGCCATGCGACCAGCGCAAACAGCCATCAGCACAACACCTGATCCATCGATGTGGAAGATCCTCATTAAGGAAACGAAACACATCTGTATGCCTATGAAGATGAGTACCATCTGAATCGCCTTTAAATTGCGTCAATAACTTGAAATTTCATATTCCAAAAACGACATGCGCTTTTTGCTGCAAGCTCGCCATTTTGGAAACTGGTATAGTCCTATAAGAGTCGCAATGAAGCCAGCATGATATGACGAAAACCTGAGTTTCTTGTTTTATCAATGTACTCATTATGTTATGTATAATAGTACACAAAATATGTTTTTAATATCCTATGAATAATTTGTAATAACTCAACTGATTGATCAAACTAACAAAACGTTATATACGAATGAACTGTACTCTGTCTGAACAGTTTAGTTTCTTTCAAGTAGATTTGATGGAGTTTGATGTCCCACATTCTACTCCATTTGGGAATTTAGAATGATGTTTTAAATATTTATGTAACAAACCTAAATTAATGTAATTTTACATTACCGTTCCAGATATAAGGGAGTTCGTGAGTTGTTTTATCACCGTCAGTCAATTTTAAATATGGGCAATTTTAAATATGACAGTCTATTCTAAATATGACAGATCGATAAAATGAGAAAATAAATTATAACCAAAATATTGATATATTTAAATATTGATTTAAAATCCTTGAACATACCTGCATATACAATTTTAGGGAGAGCTTTTAGCAAACAATCTACACATATGTGTATACCGTTCTTCGCATATCCTGTAATTGGAATAATTTGTTGTGTGATAATGATACAATGATATTCTAAGTCCTTCATTGCAATTCCGTATGGCATAGTGTCTTTTTAATTATCATTTGATCGATTGCTTTCTTTGAAATACTTGTGGTGGGTAAAGGTACATTTGTTATAATTTCTAAACTGAAGGAATTAAATTGAGATATTGGTCTTTCTCCTAAGATTGCAACAGATAATCAACTATAAAATCTCCACATTCAATGTATTTTAAAGAGTTATTGCAAACTGTTTAGAATGACCTTTAATTTTTTATTAACATGACATAATATATAGCTCATTTTGTTGGAGTTTTGTAGATATAAAATAAGATAACTTTAAGTGTTGGAAGATGTACTAAGATAGATATTTCAAAATGTTTTAAAGAGAATTTACATTTAATTCCGACAAGGAGAAAGAATTGATATACTTTCTTATGTAAACATTATTTGATTTTCTTACTTTACAATAATAGCCTACGAGAGAAAATTAATTATTATGAGATAATTAATGTTTTGTAGAGCAAATAACATTTATTTGATTTAAATCGCTCTGTAGAAGTGCCTGGATAAATTCAGTTTCATTTGAAAGAGACTGAACATTGTGCAGTACTACGTGAATCTTTTGTAACTTTATTATGGTTTTCAAACTCACTGTTTGAAAAATACCTAACATTTCTATTTTATAAGCATAATCTATTTATGCATTTTTCTTACATTTATGAGGTGACGTATATTAATTTTCATTGTATATTTTATAAAGGAAAAGGGAAAACAAAATAAATACTGCGCCAGTTCTTCACAGTTTTCAATTGGTGTATAATTTTCTTAAAAAGTTAAATTGCTTGGTCTTGAAATTTATTTCCAAATTATGTAAATTTCTTTTAGTCTCTTCTACACTGAACCTTGTTCTAGTTGAAAACTTTGAAGCAAGAAGTCTTGGATAAGGTTTGAAGTTGAAGTACGGAGTTCAAAGACTTTCAGAAGAAGCCAATTATAGAAGAAAGGGTTGGAATAAATGAAGTCTGGAACATTTCCCTTGAATTGGATCCCTCATAGAGTGGTGTGCTGTAGACACAAACTACACGACGCGTACCTCTGATGTAAAACTTCAGTGTTGAAGTTTGCGCTTGAATTACGGCGTCAAAGGATGTAAATTGTGCAAGAAATTAAGGAATAAAAGTGTACCTAATACTATTGGTGCTTTGTACGAAATTTTGTACGAAAATTTCAATTATTCTTTGAGATTACTCTTAAATGAGGTGTTGCATTACATTTACTCCGAAAGACAAGAATCTGAAGTTGGACAGAAAACAATATTTTCTACACAGAAATGTGTTTCAAAGGACTACGATTGTGCCCATTAATTTTTCATCTCGATTTATGTCTCATTACCAGAAACAGCAGGGCGAATCTTTAGCACATAACTTTCCATACAAGGAAGTTGATAATCCTAAGAAACACAGAGAAGTTTGACCTCCAGTGGCAAAGAGAAGACTGTACTTAGACAGTCGGCGGGTGAGAAAGTTACTGTGAGAGCTATCAATACTAATAAAGTGAATTCAATGACATGTAACCGACTTCGACACCAGAAAATTATTGTAGTATATGAACAAATAAGAATTGTTTACTGGCCCCTTTTGATGATTATCTTCCTTGCAAAATTTGGTAAACATTTAATATAACACAAATGCGGAAAATAAATAAATGTTTGTAGATGCACCATAATCCTTATTTTCGCCTGTTGCTAATAGCAGATTGGCTCCTAATTTATTCCGCCAAATGCCAATAGCGATGAAGCAGAACTGGCACCTATCAGATTCACTAAAAGCACCGGCTAAGCGTAAGAATTGTTTTTAAATCTAATAGCAAAGTACAATAAAATAAAAGGAGAGAAAATTATAAAATTTTATTTCGGATCAATTACATTAAAAATAATAATCTTTAACACCGTGGTCTATATAAAATTGATCTTTTTCCAAGATTGGGTATTGCAACCGGTCTGGCTACCTAACCCCGCCTAACTTACTCATGCCCCACGTTGGGCACACAATGCAACCGTTCCTCTGTCCATTGCAAAAACAAATAACACCAAAAAAACATAAATACAAATATAACATGCAACCTATCCCATCCTCTCGTTGGGCGGCCAATGCAACCGTTCTCCCCTTTCCTCCTAACTACTTACTTACTCACTCATTCCCTTTGTTCTCTTCTTTCAACTATTTGCCCTGCCCTTGCTCTTGCTCAGTCGCCCGTACCTCGGCTAGCGTATAATATTACTAAATCTTACCTGGGCGTGACTCGCGTGCTCATTCCATACGGACTTGAGACGGGATACCTCACGTTCGTGCCTGGGTCAATCTCTAGATAACTACTAAGAAACGACACACATATTCAAGGCAATCATGAGCCATACTGAGTGCTCATTTGTTTATTGCAAGCAAATTTTAACACATTGACATTGAACCCTAGGCTTGCAAAAAAAATAACACAAAAACATAAATACAAACAGCATAAAATAATCCCATTCACACTTAAAACATTAATAAAATTTTCATTCACACAGGAATGCGCATTCTGTCGCGACCTCTCTTCTCTTTGACGAATAAAATTCCGTTCTCTGTATATTTTACGTGTTCTGGGTCTTGCAAATCATTACAGCATGAAGAAAGCAACTCCTAGTATTTTGTTAGTTTGTTGTAATAGTAAACTGCAAAGCCTTCGAGTTAACGAAATTTTAATTTTCATTCGTTACTCATACATGATTGTTCACGTGTTCATTTCATCATTAATCACAGCAGTGTGAGGTGATTTGGCTGTTCTCATATCGTAACCTACACATTTTCGAAGGCATTCCCGCAATTCAAAGTCATAAGCCGTCACTGGAAGAATGATAAAGACGAGTCAAGTTGGTGGAGAGCCATTACTCTAGGAAATCTGCCGAGCATTTTGAACACTTGAACCTACAGATGGTAAATCAGCATGCTGTTCACCATGCTACCGATTTTTCACAATAATCTTTTTGACATATTCAAATTCTTAAAACGAAAAATTGTTTAAAGAATTAAATTAAGAAAAAATTAATTATCAGAAAAAATGCAAAATAATTTTGTTGTTGACCAAAACCTAACCCATACTCGAATAGGTACTTTCTGGTGATTTTAATTTATTCGGTTATTTCTCTACCTTCAAAGTAGTTCTGAGAACAGAACATCATATAGTAAGTGCTTGAAATAAAGTTATTTTAAAAAAGGAACTAATTAAAGCTGACATGGAGGAGTTTATCGAAGCTATCAGGCTCACAAAATTACAATTGACAGCCAATAAACCCATGACTAGTAGTCGATGGTCATAGATATGAAAAGTAATTTGCAGCGACATTCTCAGGTGGGCAGAATTGATATGTCAAATCATTTCGTCGGACGAAAGAAAAAGAATTCTCTGGTATGAATATAAGAAGCACTCTCTAAAACAGTATTCTGCTTTTAATGAGCAGTCTTTCGGCACGTTTAAAGTTATTAACGAAATGAGTATCGCAAAGAATTTACTACAATAGGGGACTAGAGAATTATCAAATGAGACGTTAAGTCTGTTGTTATTATTAATATTGTTATTACTTCTGTAGTTGTTTCGTGTGACCGAAAATATTAAATCATCTGAGGGAAGGTAAGGGAAGGGAAGAACTGTAAGCCAATTTAAAAATACTTTTGAAATCCCGTGTCAACGTATCTCAATAGGCTGAATGGAAAGAAAGAAACAATAACATCAAACGAATAATCATTACTTAAGCAGCTACGAATGAGAGAGATGATCCACAAAAGTATTTGTATCCTCTCGAGCTGAAAAGCAATGTTCTTCCGGAACATTTTTATCTTACCCTCGCGTCCTCTAACTCCACATAAGGTGGTCCAATAAACAGTTATGTTTGCACCTTCATAAATAACTATTCCGTTGGGGTACGTAATAATGGCGGTACTTATACCACCGTTCTTTCATCAGCATTGGTCGTGTTGGAGTGGCAGGTCGGTCGCAGGCCGCCGGGGGCGTGGCCGCGGGGCAGCACTGGAGGGCGAGGGCGCCTTGTTTGTCTCCGCGCCGGGCGCCGGGGGGGGGGCAGGTAGAGGCAGCGACGCAGTCAATGGAGTGCACACAATTCCGCCTGCTCGCCAGCTCACCGGGCTCTGCGCGGCGGTGGCGCTGCTCCGCACTGCGGCGGACGCCCGCTCGCCCTGCCACGCCCCCGCGCCCCGCGCCACCCCCGTCATGCTCCCGCAGCACTCCCCAACCCCCACCTCCGCGCTCCACCCCCCTCCCACACGCCACCCGCCCCGCCTCGAACACATCCCAAACCCAGCGCCCCCGTTCATATTCTTAACTCCGACCCGCGCAACACTCCGCAACCCCTACGCCCCACCCCACCTCCGTGTTTCCCCTCCTCCCACACGCCACCCGCCCGCCTCGAACACATCCCAAACCCAGCGCCCGTTCATATTCTTAACTCCGACCCGCGCAACACTCCGCAACCCCTACGCCCCCACCCCCACCTCCGTGCTTCCCCTCCCTCCCACACGCCACCCGCCCCGCCTCGAACACATCCCAAACCCAGCGCCCCCGTTCATATTCTTAACTCCGACCCGCGCAACACTCCGCAACCCCTACGCCCCACCCCACCTCCGTGCTTCCTCCTCCCCACGCCACCCGCCCCGCCTCGAACACATCCCAAACCCAGCGCCCCCGTTCATATTCTTAACTCCGACCCGCGCAACACTCCGCAACCCCCTACGCCCCCACCCCCACCTCCGTGCTTCCCCTCCCTCCCACACGCCACCCGCCCCGCCTCGAACACATCCCAAACCCAGCGCCCCCGTTCATATTCTTAACTCCGACCCGCGCAACACTCCGCAACCCCTACGCCCCACCCCACCTCCGTGCTTCCTCCCTCCACACGCCACCCGCCCGCCTCGAACACATCCCAAACCCAGCGCCCCGTTCATATTCTTAACTCCGACCCGCGCAACACTCCGCAACCCCTACGCCCCACCCCACCTCCGTGCTTCCTCCTCCACACGCCACCCGCCCCGCCTCGAACACATCCCAAACCCAGCGCCCCCGTTCATATTCTTAACTCCGACCCGCGCAACACTCCGCAACCCCTACGCCCCCACCCCACCTCCGTGCTTCCTCCCTCCACACGCCACCCGCCCGCCTCGAACACATCCCAAACCCAGCGCCCCGTTCATATTCTTAACTCCGACCCGCGCAACACTCCGCAACCCCTACGCCCCACCCCACCTCCGTGCTTCCCCTCCCTCCCACACGCCACCCGCCCCGCCCCGAACACATCCCAAACCCAGCGCCCCGTTCATATTCTTAACTCCGACCCGCGCAACACTCCGCAACCCCTACGCCCCCACCCCACCTCCGTGCTTCCCCTCCCTCCCACACGCCACCCGCCCCGCCTCGAACACATCCCAAACCCAGCGCCCCGTTCATATTCTTAACTCCGACCCGCGCAACACTCCGCAACCCCTACGCCCCACCCCACCTCCGTGCTTCCCCTCCTCCCACACGCCACCCGCCCCGCCTCGAACACATCCCAAACCCAGCGCCCCCGTTCATATTCTTAACTCCGACCCGCGCAACACTCCGCAACCCCTACGCCCCCACCCCCACCTCCGTGCTTCCCCTCCCTCCCACACGCCACCCGCCCCGCCTCGAACACATCCCAAACCCAGCGCCCCCGTTCATATTCTTAACTCCGACCCGCGCAACACTCCGCAACCCCTACGCCCCACCCCACCTCCGTGCTTCCCTCCCTCCCACACGCCACCCGCCCGCCTCGAACACATCCCAAACCCAGCGCCCCGTTCATATTCTTAACTCCGACCCGCGCAACACTCCGCAACCCCTACGCCCCCACCCCCACCTCCGCGCTTCCCCTCCCTCCCACACGCCATCCGCCCCGCCCCGAACACACCCAAAACCCGTGAAGTCGTAGGCTTCCGCGGCCAGAGTCATGGCTGGCAACACAGCCTTCGACGCGGCGTCACCTGGACAGCCAAGATCATTTACACACCCAAAACCCAACGCCCCACGCCCCCTCCAAACACTCCCAAACCCCCGCACCCACTGCTCCGTCCCCCAGCCCCGACCACTTTCCCCTCCCCCGCTCCCTCCACCCGCGCACCCAGCCCCACACGCCCCACCGCACTTCACCAGCTCCCGATGCCCCACTCCCAACACCACGCCCCCCCCCCCATCAACATCCCCCCCGCACCCGACCACCGCGCCCAGTTCCCACCACCCGCTACACCCGCACCTAGCGCCTTCCCCCCGCCCCCCCCCCTTGGCAAGTGCCAATCTACGCGCCCCACTCCCCGCTCCGCCTAGCACACCACGCTTGCATAAGCGCACACAGTGTCTGACAATAGAGAACTCATGGTGTGGATGAACAAAATTATTTCCAGTTACATCGCCGTCCAGTTGCTCGCTGGTCCCGTGAGTGCACCGTATTATATATATCATGGGCGACGTTGGTGTTCCTTCCACGCTCAATGGCGAGATCCGGCGCCGACCTCTTCGAGGGTTTGGTCGTATTTCTTCTCTCCCCAGCGACTCAACACCTCGGCCGGGACAAACTCTGAGCTTCTGACTGGTTTCCCGACATGTGTGGTAGTGTAGTGTATGAGAGGGTAAATGTTTGTAAGTAAGGGGTGAGGATAGACCAAGGAAGAGGAAGGAAAAAACGCGGCCCGTGGTTGTTTTGTTAGAGATCTCGTGTTGGAATTTGCCTGGTATTGACAGGGTAAACTATGGAAAACTACCGATTAAGCAGCCGGTCGCTATAATTCCCCTGCAAACAGTACCTGAGTTTGACCTACCTACGTACGTAGCTTGAATAGAATATACCACGAAGCCAGATTTGATTGAGTAATATAGTCTTTGTCCCTGGTTACTAAAATTTTAATACCATAGGTGTAGTAAAAAAGAAATGGGGGGTAGGTTGATGAATTCTTTATTTAGATTCTAGACGCGACATCAGCTACGGTCATTAGTCCCGAAAGCTTAGTGCATGTCATATCCCTGGAAGTGACGGTGTTCCGAAAGAAATTTGACGCCTACATTTATATGATATTGATCGAAGAAACCACGGAAATTACCATTCAGAGAAGCTGACCAATAGAATTCTCAGTGGCTGAATTCGAACCAGATATCTAGCATGTAAAACATTATACACAGGACACCTCTTTCAGTGAGAAATCATCCACCTGAGCTGGAAATTGTTGAAATAATTGTTTTAATTTCATTCACTTTGTAAAAAGGAATTAAGCAGCGCTCGCTTTTGAAGCAGTATATTTTCTAAAATGACTCTTGTCCGCCGTCTAATTGAATATTGAATTGAATAAGCAAAGTCCCAGAAAAGGGGAACCGAAACGTTGTCACTTGCGCCTAAGACGCAGCATCTGCCGGCCAGCGAAGTAGGCAGAAACGAGCTGTGTCCCACTGTGAGGCGACAGCGCCGCTTCTCTTCCGCCGGCGCCCGTGCCGCGCCCCCGCCCTCGTCCGCCTCGGAGCTTCCGTGCCGGCGCCCGTCGCTCCTCGCGGCGGCGACGGCCCCTTGCGCACACACCTCGTTTCGCCCACGCCACGCCCCCTCCACACACGCGCAATCCACGCTCCCACTTGCCAACCGTATTCACGGCTCAGGGCATCAAATGATGTCACTGCAGTCCCTCCCACAGGGAGGCCCTACGTTCGAATCCCGACAGTGGCAGGATTTTCGACTCTACCTTCATAGCTAGGTCGAATTCAGTCGCTGTCTGGAGGAGAATTCTAGCGGCCGGCTGCTCTGATCAGTAGTTTTCCGTGGTTTCTCTGATCAACACTAGGCGAATGCAGGAGCAATACCCTAACAAACGGGCCACGGGTCGCTCGCCATCTTTCCTACCTCTTCCTTACCTATCATATTCTCACCCCTTACACGCACAGAGACACGTACACTTACATCCACTACACTACCACACATGCCGGGAGACAGGTCGGGAGTTTAGAGTTTGTTCCGACAGATGCAGTGCCACGCTGGTCGGATATACCTGTTTGGGAAACCCTGCTATCCAATGATAGGTCGGTGCCGTATCTCGTGATCTAGCGGGGAAAGATCACAGTCACTTCCCGATGAAAAAGCATGCACTACACTTACGGGCCTAATGACCTCAGAAGTTGACGCGTCCAGAATCACTAACAACCAACCAACCTCCCCACCCCCCCTTCCCCCCACTCGTATTCACGCCCCCCCCCACCCATCCACCCTATCTACTCCCCAAAACCGACTCTACTACCCCACCCCTTCATCTCTTTCCCACACCCCACATTCTACTCCCATACCAATTCTTTCGATTCTCTCGTACCCCTCCTCCGTTTCCCGAATCTAGAGTGTCTCTTTCCTCCCCCTTCGAAATTTCCATAGTCCCTAAACAACTCTCCGACTCGACTCCCCATCCTCTTACCGTTTAAACAATCCTCTCCCCATTTAGCTCCCTGCTAGTGTCCTCCATCAGCAAAAATGCTGCTGCTCCTCACAAAATAATTTTCCAAATGGGAGTACTCTCAGTGCTTCAAAAAACAAATACGTAGGTAATTCAATAATTAGATAGACAAATTGGTATGGAGAACAAACAGTATGGAGGACAAGTGTGGTAATTTTATGACGTTAAGTTGACATTACTGTGATGAGCCCTGACCATCTGAGTGATTAGAATTATTGTGTTCATAACCTCAAATTTAAGTTGAACGATAGCGCTCAACCTGAAAATTCCACGTTGATTGAAGAACGTTCTGTGATACTTTTTTACTTACTAAATGTGAAAAAACAGCTAATGTGTTCTCTAGAATGCCTAAAGTGTATGGTGAAAGTTGAATGAACCGCGGGAATTTTAATAAGTGAGTAGAACAGTTTAAAAATGGTCGAGACTTAGAGACTGACGAACACCGTTCCAGCGGCATCAGCAGGAAAAGCCATGTGGACGGTGTGTGGGGGCTCTGTAGGTGTATCTTTTCGTGATTATCTCTATAAATAGCGTACAGTAAACAGCCAATACTACACAGATTGCTTTTAAACGAGGTGAAGCCAGCCATAAGAGATAAGCGTCGTTGATCTCAGAGGAGAGGTGTGATTCTCCAGCAAGAAAACACCCGTCCTCACACTGCTCAACAGAGCTGTGAAACCATCGACAAAATGGGTTGGGAGGTATTGCCTCATTCCCCTACAGTCCCAATTTATCACCATCTGATTTTCATTTGTTTGGTCCACTGAAAGAGGTATTACGTGGGAAGAAGTGTTAGGATAACAAAGGATGTCAAAACATTTGTGGGAAATTGGTTGAAATACCAAGATAAAGAGTTCTTTGCATCCGGTGTAAAAAAAAGCTGGTAACCCGTTGGGACAAATGCACAAATGATAATGGTGATTATATTGAGAAGTAGGAAAAGTCCTGTTTTGTAAACAAACGTTTATTTCTCCAGTCGAATTTGTCTCTTTAATTATTGAATACCCCTCGTAAAATATTCCCGTAAAAGCTATAATAAATATTTTCAGAAAAGTCTTCAGGAATACAACAGTAACATAGTATGTACAACACTTCTTTACATACCAAGAATGTCAAAAGAGTTGCTATTATTACGCAATAGATGTGCGGTAAATATTTAATGCCGTATGACCTTTAAAGATCGTTTCTCTTGCTTGACGTGACGTAAGCAGAGCCGCATGGAGTTTGAAATTTCAATTGGTACGTACAGCATTAGAATAGGTGGAATAACACTCAAATATTCGCATTTTTCAGTCAAAATCGAACCGGTTTTGGATTTTTCTTAGAGTTTCAGGGTATCTTAAGAAATCATAGGCACCTTTTACATGAGGAGATAATTCTCTTCAATTACGTCGCGCACTAGTACCAGTTTGGAATATAGATTCACCTCCCTCATCACCGTCCAGAGGAAAATTCCAGTGGCCGGCTGCTCTGATCGGACGTTTTCCGTGATTTATCCGATCAATAGCAGGTGAATGCTGCATAGATACCCTAACAAAAGACTGCTTGTCTTCGCCTCTCTCCTTCAACGCACGCACGCTCTACACCACCACACACGTCGGGAGCGAAGAGCTTTCCCCGCTGGGGAGATACTTGGAAGGGGAATTCACCCGCAAACCAACGCGTAGGTCGGCGCCAGATCTTAATTTTCAGCGGGCAAGGAACGCCGCCGCCTCTCGGCAGAAAACATTCACTACACTAACGGGACTAATGACGATATCAGTCGACGTGTCCGGAAACATCAATCAACGTATGAACCTTGCCTCTCAGGCTCGTCCTCAAACTATCCTGCTCAACTGTTGACATTAAGCCCCCTCTCTCTCTGTCTCTCTCTCTGCTTCCTCTTCCTTGTTGTGCTCCACGCCAACCCGCCCTTCAACGTTGTTCATTGTGCCTGGACTCCCACTTCGCCTCCTGTCAGTTCGTTCCGCCTCGCTCCCTCCCTTTGTGGCCTCTGAGCTCCACTCAACCGTTCATCATCCTTTGTTTTCTTTGTGTCCCCGCCTCCGCGACCGCCGCCTTCGCCCCCGCCGTACCCGGCCGACCATATCTCACCCTACTCTGCTCGTACACGTCATTAGGGCAATGCTGTCTTTACGAGTATTGCCATCCATAGCTGTCCCTGTATTTGTTATCAACTATCACAGTTTACTTGCTGCGGGCGGTAGCTTGGAAGTTGAGATTCTCCTCTTGTCCTTGGAAGGTAGTCACTTCCGCAGTATGTAAGATTTTTTTCTTTGATGATGATGATGATGATGATGATGATGATGATGATATTGAATATGAGTGCTATTCATCGCCATTCTCAACACTATAAAAGCTGTCATCTCTATCGTCATCCTTAATATTGTTATTGTCATCAGCATTACCATTATTGTTCGCGTCATTTTTATTACCGTCATTGTTCGATATTGTCATAGTTCTTGTCACCGTAGTTGACATCTTTATGGTCATCTCCATTGTTTTCGTATTTATCATCACGATCGTTGACATATTTATCTTTATCTTTGTCGTTTTTTGTATTCGTAAACGTCTTTATTGTTGATAACGCCGTCGTTATCTTCAACATTGCCGTCGACATAATTGTCACCAGCATCGTAGTCATAATCAAGATTGTCATCAGCGTCATCGAAGTAATGAGAGGACATTTTTTTATTTTCATAATTTGTAACATTCTTACTGTCATAAGCGAATGTTCAAACATCGTTTACATAAAATAAATCACACCCCTTGTAACCCTTTCTGTCCCATCACAATCACAACGGGACTAAATATGTTGTTTCCATTCATCTGAATAGGTTGAAACGTTTGTTATATACGGTTCCGAGTTGAACACTAATTTTGTAACTTTTGCTATATGCTGTCCTAACTTGGACACAGCATTTTGAAACGTATTCCATATGTTCCGTTTTCTATACGTTTGAAACGTATCCTAACTTTTAAACAATTTAATTTTGTTATAAGTTCTGTAGATGGCCTACTCAGTAATTACTTACGTTGTTAAACAAGATTTAAGTGAGCCGACGATCCATCTAATACCGACGAGGTACACGCCGAAAAACTGTCTAAAAAATGATTGGTCTGCGGGATCTAATTATTAAATAAATCAGCCGTTTCTCAATAAAAAATTCACATCATTTATAAAAAAAAGTCAAATGTTTTTTTCAAAGTTTGTGTTGAATTTACATAAATTAAAGCTAATTAAATTACTTTTTTGGCCCTTTAAAAATCTTTAATTTCTTAAGGCATTTAAACTGCCTCAATAATATTTCTTTGCAAATATTTCGTCATTTTTATTGCATAACGTTTTCCGCGGAGCTTACATGCTTTGGCATGATACAGCTTATGATTACGCCGATAAGTTCTACCGCGTAGAACGTTCCAAGTTCATAATTAATTTCATCATTGGCTTTATTCATTTGCAGACAGTCATTTATTCTGACCTGATACCTGCCTATTAACATAACACCAGTATTAAAAGACAAGTCACCATTAGTCCTATATTTCTTCATTACTTCAAATGATGCAATTTATATTTTAAAATCAAACATGTCCCAAATCATGAATGTGTTTAGTTGCTGCCATAGGTATCCAACATCCAATATTTTCCGTCCCTTTCAGACTCGAACACACATAAGTCTTGATTTCGCGTGGAAATATTTTCTTTTGATTTTCATTTCTATAAACATAGCTACTATATGTTCTACTTGAAAATGTGTAATGCTACTCATGTATTTTCTCCTCCTGTTTTGAATGTTCTAAAATAAGCTACTATCTCACTAAATTGATGTCAAATGTTTGCTTGGGACATTTGTTAGGGATCAATGTCACCTTCAGGCCAGGCAGCCGATCTGTTTCTTGCAATCTCTCTGAACTTGAGGGAGAAATTCACATATTTCACTTCTGTTCTGAAATTATTCATTCTATCAAAAATGTCTACAAAAGTTTCATAAAAACCTACTTTTTATCCTCTGTGCATCGTAGTATCCTTTTTATAAACCGTAATGATTAGGGGGCAGATTTTGATGACCTAAAACATCGCCGAAAATGAGCAATAAAATGGTGTTAATATGTTTTAAAAGGCCTTAAAAGCAAAGAAAAATTACGTAAAAGATCTCATCAAAACCATTTTTGATGAACAACTCAAGCTATTGGATATATTACTGATGTAATCGAGGCTCCTTCCTTTCGTGAACTCAGCTTACAATCTTTTGGTTTGGACTGTTCTTTACCAGGAAATTTGTCTCTAGGCTAGGCATAACGGGAACCTTAGATTACATTCTCAAAACAGCTTACAATACAGTTACTGAGCGACGAAATTGGATAGGCTACCTAGGCATCAACGAAATCCACGAAAAATGCTTTAAAATGACAGGAAAATGTAAAAAATGAGTTATTAGTTAAAATTAACGAAAAATTAAAAATATATCATAAAAATGGATCATTTCCTTTTACTATAACATAAAATCATTGTATATATTAAAAGGCACTGTCTTAAAGAGAAAAAAAAATTACATTTCATTAAAATCATCCCTCTTATAATGATCATAAGAACAAGTGAATGTGACGACCATTCACCCTGCCTTAGCCGCCACAAACCAGAAGCATATATGTAACTGCTTTCTTATGAATTCACGTGTCTTTCCATTTTATGCAACATATGTTTTCGGCAATAGTATATTGTGCTACATTAAAGGAAAGAAAGGCATTTTCCCTTAGTGTAATTTTTGAACATCATTTGTTCATTTCTTGTGTCTATTTATTCTTGTTTTGTTTTCAAAACTTTTTCTGTAAATTATCCGTATATTTTTCCATGACAAGTCGTTGTGTTGTGCAGTGTCATTTTTTGTTAGACTGTCAGACAAAGAGTCACTATCTTTTTTAGAGATTACTTTCCTCGGCTCAAGATGAAACATGGCACAGTATTCTTCAAGTGGGCGATAAATTCACTCACATATGCCCACATGTTAGAGTGTCTTTTTCTTTTGGAGTTAACCTCTCAAATTCTTTATCTTCATCTCACTGAGAATAAAAATATTCTTCCTCGAGTTTGGGAAAGTAAAAAAAAACATGAAAAAATTGTATAAATAATAAACGTTAATAAATATGGTTAAAAAGGCTATTTGAAGATGGTATTTTCACGTTATAAGTATATGAATTACATTATATATTATCACCTTTTAAGGTTCTATTTTAGACAGTATATCCTAAAGAGGATATTTTAGAAGCCAAGTATAAATGTTTTTACTTAGCTATGATAGTCACTTGCGCTAACGGAAGGCATGCTTCCCAATTCCTCTGAATCTCTTATTCTACTTGGCGACACCCTTTTTGCTCGTAAGCCTTGTTGTATTCAGGTAAATTGCCTGTTGTCAGAATACATTATAATGTCGTTGATTGTAAAGGGTGAATTTCTTCTTTATCTTTCTTATTCTTTTTCATTTATGTCTCCTCTTCTCGTCTCTCAACATTATCATCTCGTTTTCATTTTTCTGCTCGTCTCTCCTCTCTCTCCTCCCTCTCTCTCACCGCCTCTCTATCTCTCTCTCACTCTTTCTTCTTCTTCTTCTTCAAATAATTCTAATTTATTATCTATTTTAATGATAAAATTTGTGGTAGAGTTAAAGGTATTTGAATTTGTTAGTTCAAAAGGTTGGAAAGATAATATAAAGATAAAATACTTGTTTGGACAGAATAAAGGATGATGATGTCGACGTATGTTTGGAATAGGTTACAAATAATAAACGAATGTTTCCTTTAAATTAACTAAATTTAAGGTAATATGAAAAGTCCAGTAGGATTCTAGCCTGTTATCTTTAATGAAGGCAATTTTAACTTTCTTCCTTCGAGAAACAGTGAGCAATTGGATTCGAAAACTTTTTATTTTTCGTTTCATTTTCGTTCCCCTTCTGATTGTTGGCAGATTTTCTAGAATAAGACTACCTGAGCGTGGAATGCAACGGGTTCGTTTAGTTCATTAACCTACACTATTTGGACGTTATCGAGTTTTTGTTTCGTGGCTAAAAATAATTCCTGAATCATATAATCACCATTTTAACCACCTTGAAAGCAGAGTTGCGACAACTGACTTGAATTGATGCCCTATTTTCCATGGCGAGACTCAGGCCATGAGGTCTGCTCCGCCATCTGACCACGCAACTGTCGCTACGCTCCTTTTACCAACTAGCGGGGAAAGAAGGTATCACTTGGGTGAGGAAGCAGGCAATTTGAATTCAGCTCAGAGGCTTCATTTAGGCTTGAGGATCTTTTGCATGCAGTGAATCTACTAACATGGGGCAGCCGGCTTTACTTCCCTTGGAAGAAAGGCCTACGAAGTATTTAAAACTCCACGGTTTCGATCGAGTTTGAACCCGCGAACTTAGGTATAACAATCCGATACGCTAACCGTTACAACATCGACGCCATCGCTCCCGCGTAGTAGAAAAATATCTAAAATAAAATCCATGTCCATGAAATTGAAACTAACATATCTATTGAACCATTGTGAAAAAACAACATTGAATCTACTTTGGATATCTATAGAGGATCCATAGTATGCTTCAAAAGTGAATCTCTCCAGGAAACACTCAAAATGTTTACTATGCGTTTAACCTCTATATTATAAATTTCTACTAATAGTAGTAATAAATGCATTATTTTCCCAAGAGACGAAAGTATTAGCCGAAATGGTTAATCGCTAAAATTATGTTTGAGGATGCTGACATTCACACTACCATTAATTTAACTTGCGTAATGCTTGTGTGATATATGCATCATGTTTATAAGCTTGTGTGATACATGATACGTGCATATATATATATATATATATATATATATATATATATATATATATATATATACACACACACACATGAAGAGCAGATGTATTCATCTATGTTAATTCTCGAGGATTCAACCGCTGTCTGGAGGGGAATTCTATCGGCCAGCTGCTCTGATCGGTAGTTTTCTGCGAATCTCCGATCATCACCAAGCGAATGCCTGAGCAGTATCCTAACAAACGTGCCAAGAACCGCGCGCGATATTTCCTTCCTCTTCCTTCGTCCTGTCCGCACACCTTACTTACATACACTTACACGCACTTTACTACCCCACATGTCGGGAGACCAGTCGGGAACGCCTATTGCCCCGGCCAGGGCAATACCTTGTTGAAGGGTTGGATGAAAAATCCATGCCGACGCGTAGGTCGGCGCCGGATCTCGCCATCCAGCTTGGGAGGTCAGTGCCACCTTCCGCTATAAGTCATGCAATACAATTACGAGTCAAATGACTTTTACAATAGTCGTGCCCGAAAACACCAAACAATGAATCATTCTCCAGGAAAAAGTGAACAAACACCTTATCAAGTTGTAGCGTTCGAGTTTATCCAAATGTTACTACATCAATATCGGTTAACGACGGTACAACATTAAGACTGCGAATGTATCTATATAAATAACGCTTAAAGTGTCTCTAATTTCAAAATAACTTCTATTTTTTAATCTCATATATCTATTTAGATTATGTAAAAAACAATTCAAATTGTACAATGTTTGTCTGTTCGAAGTAATTCCTGGAATGGCTGAACCGATTTCAATGCTTATTTCACTGAAAGGTAGCCTGGTTTCTCGCAAAACTTAGTCTACTTTTATTCAAATTATTATTCTCTCTTTTGTAAAGACGAATGTTTGCTATTTCACATAAATTCACAGACTGCTGATGGTGGCCCAGTGCGTCAACTATTGTCTCTGCAGGGCTAACACTACCGTTCATTTAACTTTCGTAATGCAGGTGTATTATATACATTCTCACTGTCTTGAGAAGAATTCTAACGGTAGTCGGTGCTCTGATAGGTAGTTTTCCGTGGTTTCTCCGATCAATACCAGACGAATGCAGGAGCAGTACCCTAACAAACGGGCCACGGACCGCGCGCGCTCCTTCTCCTATCCTCACCCCTTACACACATACTTACGCCTACATGCACTACACTACCACACATGGTGGGAGACCGGTCGGGTGCTTAGAGATTGTTCCGGCGGGGGCGATGCCTTGCTGGTGAGAGATACTTGGTTCGGTAAAAACGCCGCCAGTCGACAGGTAGATCAGCGCCGGATCTACCCATCCAGTGGAGACTATCACTGGAGATTTTTATCTCCCGATGAAAACCGTGCACTACATTTACGGGACTACTGACCTTAGCTGTTGATGCGCCCGGAATCGCTAATCAAACAACAAATAAACCCACAATTTTATTCCGATCCTTAAAGGAGTTAGTATATGCGACATTCACAATAGAAAAGTTACACGCTGTGTGTGATTAGTAAAAATACCTTTACCCCCATTCCTTAACTTAAATTTTCTTCTAAGGTTAACCTTAGAAGAAAATTTAAGTACGCACTCTACTAGTTTCTCGCGGATATTTCGAAACTTTGAAATCATTGCTATTTGTGTATTAAAAGTTTCTAAACACCCATAAAATGTCCCTATAAATTACTTGTTGATTCATTTTGATAGCACAATTAAGCTTTGAGTAATTGAAGGTCAAAAATATATTATTAATGTTATTGGGTTGTATTATTTACCTGTTGGGTTGTATTATACGCTGGCATCTTGCCTATATATTTATTGTAAACGATATTAATACCCCTGAAAAATTGTACGGTTGAACCGATAGAAAATACATATTGAAAAAAATCATAACTGAAAGTTATCCGAAAGTATGAAACAATACATATTTATAGCTGCCTACTGCGTGAAGTGTATCAGGGCGTAGCACTCTGACTTCGCATTCAGGAGGCCTGAGTTCAATCCCCGTGCCAGCCATCATGAACGGGGTTTCCCTCGGTCATCCAAACGAATAATGGGATGGCTCTACAGAAAAGTCATAACTGCGAAACCGGCGTTGCTATCCGAATTCGTTAACTATGTGAAAAAATGAGAGTTAAGCGAATTCAAGACATCGTGGGGTACGGTTTTGGTGTCCGCCTAGGAACCCTGAGATCTAACAGCGTCGAGACTGCCCTCATACCGGTATAATGGCTTTATATATATATATATATATATATATATATATATATATATATATATATAATAATATAATATATATTTATATATTATATATATATATATATATATATATATATATATATAGCCATACTCACAAATAGTAACGATGGTGGCATAGTAGTAACGGTAGTTGGTAGGTGCAACGGTAATCGTAGCACATTTGGCATGGCATAAGGGAGAGGTGACGCAGAACATGTTGGGGTGGGGATGGATGAAGTGTAGCCCGTGAAAAATCAAGGCAGGGGCAGGGTTGTCAAGTCGGGGTAGGCAGGGTAGGGCGGGAATACACTGATGAATTTATTTCTATACCTGTATTTCGATTAGATAATCAGCATTAATAAATTCCTGCCTTACACAAGATACTTCAACTAAGTTAGATTAGGTTTGTTCGAACGTGATACAAATTAGTGTATAAACCTGCGTGTATAAAGCCCCTTGTTAAACTAAATGTAGTTTACTCTCCTTGTTAAACTAAATTTATAACGTCATTAACACGAGCACCAAATTGCATTGCATTGGCTTTTTTGATGGCCTGAGATTTCCGACCGATTTTACAAGGCAGTGGGCTGGGCAAAATTGCGTTACTAAAAATGTAACATTTAATTTAATTTGGTTTGAAGTATGAGCTCTGCAATTTCTAACCACCGGATCTGTCGCACAGACTGTCAGTTTATTAGGAAACGCAATCTACTTGAAAGCGTTCCCTAGTTTATGTAAATGTTCTCGTTCCTTTGTTCACTATCCGCAAGGACGATTTCCGTTGGCTGGTTCTAAACAAATTACCCAGAAATAACTTCTAATGTTTTAATTATACTTTCATAGAATCTGCATTTAGAATTTAACAAATTACTATGGAACTAATACACAAGCCCTCGTCAACATTCAGCTGCAAATATAACGGAGAGCATATGCTCCTAGAGGTTAAGGCCAAATATAACCTCCCAAAAAAGCCAATAACACAAAGGTTATAAACTTTTGCGTATAAACGAAATGACATTTTAGGATAAGGCGCATGTTCGATCAATATTAAAGTACTTATTTTTAACGGAAATACATTTTAACGGAAATAACATTTTTTTCTCTTAATTTAGCAACTGGATTTATCTACTTTCTTGTTTTCACGGCCCGACAATAATTTTTTTCTGTCGAAAATCTGTCGTTTTTTCGCGCAGCATTACATCACTTTCTCTGTACTACGTATATCACTCCTTATGTACGTACATATACGAGAAAGTAAAAAGTGAAGTAATCAGAGAAGAATTAGAAGTACTCCCATTAATAAATAAAGTACAAGATTGCAGCACCCGATGGTTCCAACATCTACACTGAATGAGTAGTGACCGCATCCCAAAACAAATATATTACTACAGACTTCATGGTAAAAGGGATGTCGGCCGTCCAAGATTGAGATGCAATGCTGAAGAGGGAACAGGAGTCTCTCCTAAACCCTGGAAAAATTATTATTATTATTATTATTATTATTATTATTATTATTATTATTATTATTATTACTATTATTATTATTACTATTATTATTATTAATTTATATAAATGTGTAATAAATTAATAAAAATAAATTATATTAATAATAATAAATGGATTTTTTGTGCTGTAACTTTGTAACTTTTTAGAATATGGCGATTCATATCATGTTAATGAAAAAGAATACCACTTTCTTGCTTATTTCCATATTATTCTTATATTTCAACGCCTTACTATTATTTTGTCTGTCCGTGTCTGTCTGTCTGTCTATCTGTCTCTCTCTCGCTCACACATACACACAGACACACACACTCCTTTGTTCGCTTGTTCTGAATATTACCTTCGGGCATTCTCTCTCGCCTTTGCATTCTCTCTCTCTCTCTTGTACTCGCTTTCTATATCTCCTTTGGTTTCTCACTCACCTTTGATCGCTCTCTATCTCATTTACTTCTATCACTCTTTACCTCTCTCTTGATATATTTCTTACTTTTATTTCCTTTACTCTTTCTCCACCTCAGTTCGTCTCACTAAATCTTTTCACTCGACGGGAGGACCACGGACCCATTAACTGCTCTGATGCTCTATTATACTCCGTTGTTCTGAGATTGATTTATTTATTTACTCATTCCTCCTCGTTTCTTCGCTTTTTTTTTCTTTCCACTCCAATTTTCTCCTCATTGCTCTCCGTTTTTTTCTATATTCTTCCCTCTCTTTTTTTCTTCTTTCCTCTTTCTCAGAATTGTTTCCTCTCAAGCTTCCTCAGTCTCTATGATCCACGCATACACTTTCTCATATTTCCAAGTACGATGTTTTTCTTCTTCGTATTTGGCGTCTCATACTCTCACCTGCTCTTTGCTCGTGTTTTTCTTGTACTTGGCATTTCATCCTCTCTATCCCTGTCTCATTCTTCCTTTTTTCTCATCTCTTCTCTCCCTCCAGGATCCTCCTGACTCGCGTACACACTTTACCATAGTCTTTCCTCACTCTCGCGTTTCTTTACTTATGTTTTCCCTGTATTTGGCTTACCATCGTCTCTCTCTTTCCCTTTACTCAGCCTCTTTGACCCGGGCCCACACTTTCTCATATTGACTCTCTCGCATCCGCGTGCTCCTCTGCCTTTTTTGTTTCCCAATATTTTGCATCTATTTTTTCTCTTACTTTCTTTCTTTCTTTTATTCTTTATTTATTTATTTTATTCTTTCTTTCTTCCTTTCCTTATTTCCCAGTATCCTGAACCTTTGCTTCCCCCAGGACCGCCTGCTCCTTTGCTCCCTGTATTTGGCGTTCCATCACCTCTCTCGCCCCTCTTTCTTCCTTTGTTTTTCTCAGCCCGTCCCCCGCCCCGCGCACGCACTCGCTTGCATTGTCCGCCGCCTGGCGCGCGGGCCGCACACGCCCAATTGCGTCCGCGCGCCGCTGGGGGGCGGCTGCCCTTGGCCTCGTCGGGCGCCGCGGCGCGCGGGGCGGTGCGTGCGCGCCGATCGATGCGTGTTGCCCGGGCGACGCGCCAACGCGCCCCCGCCGCCCCCGCCGCCCCCGCCGCCCCCACGGGCCACGCGGCGCACCCACCGCGCGCGCTCCGCAGCAGCTCTCCAGAGGAGGCCGCCTTCGCTCAGTGGTGAGATCCGGCGTCGACATATACGTCAGCTCTTGCGACTATTCTACCTTGTGCGGGGGAGACAGAGCCGGAGATGGAAGTGGATGTTGTATCTCCGGAGATGGCGATACACCTCCCCTATGGGACGTGAGCTCCAGCGTTGACCTACACTTCAGCTTGTGCGGGTATTCCACCTCGGGGTATCTCCCCTCGAGGGGTCGACGGGAAAAGCTCTAAGCTTCGCGCAGCGCGGGAGCGGCGGGGACAGTGCAGAACGTGACGGCAGAGACGGAGATCTCTTTATTTGATGTGAATGTTTTCATCTCAAGAGATAGAGATAATTCTTTCCTTTAGGGCGTGAGATCTGGCGTCGACCTCCACGTCGGCTGTAGCGAGTTATCCCCCTCAGGGTATCTCTCCCAGCGGGGCACCGCCCTAGCCGGTACAACTTCTGAGCTTCTGGCATGTGTGGTAGTGTAATGTGTGTGTGTGAGTGTGTGAGTATAGGGTGAAGATATGACAAGGAAGAGGAAAGGAAGGTCTCGCGCGGTCCGTGGCCCGTTTATTAGGGTATTGCTCCGGCATTTGCCTGACCGGAGAAACCACCAGCCGTCGGGACTTGACTCTACGACCTCCCGGTCCCTCACACCAGTTGATGGCCTGAGCCACGTCTCTCGCCGGTTCGAGTTGAGGCTGATGTTGAGATTGAGTTTGATGGTTGCAGGTGAGGTTGATGTTGAGAGTGGGTGGAAAAGGGGGGGTGGGGAGGGGGGACGAGGGCAGGAAAGGATGAGGGCGGTGTCGGCTAAGAGCGGGGATGACAGACGTGTGGGAATGAGAATTGTTGAATGTGAAAATGTTTCCAGGCGCATTAACTACTAACATTAGTTCCGTAACACCTTATGTTATTCTCAGGGAGGTGGCAGCGTTCCTTCGCGATAGAACATGAGGTCCAATGCAGTCACTGTCTGGAGGAGAATTCTAGCAGCTGGCTGCTCTCGTCGGTAGTTTTCCGTGGTTTCTCCGTTCAAAAACAGTAGAATGCCGGAGCTGTACCCTGTCAAACGGGCGACGGTGCGCAACCAATATTTCCTTTCTTTCCCTAATTCTATTCTCTCCACATACAAACACATTTATACGCACTACACAGCCACATTTATGGGGAGACTGATCGAGAACACAGTTCTTCTCCGAGCTGGGGCGGCACCTCACTCGGGAAGACATCCGAAAAGAGGTGTACGTGTATGTTGATATCAGATCTCACCATCCCGCGGGAGATGAACATCAGCCACATTCCGGGATACTTTCTCGAAATTTTCATGGTGTCATGGCGGAAGCGCTTGGCAGCATGTGGAGATGGGGGCGGAAGAACGGCAGGGGCGAAATGTGCTCTCCGGGACGTTTGCGGCCACATGCGGCTCAATAGAACCTGAGATATACCAAAATTTTCTCTCTCTACATTTATATCTGCTAAAGATCTTAGCGTCCGGCTTGCTGGGCCAATGGGTCACGATATATTATAATCCTTATTACTATAATGGATTATAGGATCCGCCGACTATACAGCGCAGCTGGGAATCTGAAATAGAATGATTCTATTCCTAGTTCATTTCTGTTTGGGTTGACTAAATAAAAGATCACTTTCTTTTATAAAGAACAAAATTTAACAAAGTTTATTTTTACCTTTTTAGCAAACAATTTAGTGAATTCATGTTATGCCTTTGATCAAGATATCTTTGAATTTACAATTTTATACCGCGGTTAACTTATCTTTTCTTCGTTGATGTCCCTCGTAGACTTCTCAGTCGAAATATCTTGCGAGCTTGCCGTAGTCCAAAGTTCCACGAAATCCTCTTCTGCCCCTATCCAAGCTGGTCTCAAACTATCAAAATTATCAGTCCCGATTACGTCCTATGACATAGTCCCGAACTCGATTACCACTCCCGACAAAGTTCCAATTTATACATCAATATTGCTTCCACATGAAAATATCTGCAATATCATTCACTGTCCTTAAAATTTCACTGATAACCCAATTCTATCTAGATTGTACTCGTTCCCTCTCACGAACCTACGATCAGTTCAGAAGCGCGTTTCCGAGCAGAATGAAATCTTCCTGCATGATTCATCCCTCGAAGACTTCGTATTAAACTACCTTCATTTTTTTCATAACATTTGACCGTCTAAACTTCTTCGCCCAATCCCAAATTTTCTACTTTCGGCACCAAGCCATCTCTTAATGCATTTAGAAAAAACAAAAACTACATTGTTTATTCACGGTCGTTGCTAAGCTCTAGCTCTCGTGATATTTCGTAATGCATGTTCCACCATATTGTCTACAAATAAATGTTAGTTTATTTTAACGTGACATATCTGTATGTCACAAACCATACTTGTGGCTCTTGGGTAGTTTAATACTACATTTTGGAAAAATAACTTCAATATTGGAATTGTCAAACTATATAATAATCTGCGCTCATAGAAAAATGCCCGGCAGATCGCATGCATATAAACCGACGTCACACTAAAAACCAATGCGAATAGAAACAAGCTTTACGAGGTCACGGGACGACTACGTGGGAGAAGAGTCTTGAGTTTTCGAATTCAGTGCCTTTTAGTACTGACTCTTACAAACTTTCTAATAAATTCCATCATGCGATGCAAGAAATTTCAGCAAAATATTTTTTATTACCACTTCCAATGTGTTGCATGTGCGCACTGTGAAAAATCTTAGGCCTTATTATTGAATACGTTCTCTATCATTGAATTTATATTTTAAGCAAAGTTATATAACCCCTTGAGATTAGGTTTTTACAATTACCTCTGTTTTAAGTAATAAAAAACCTTTTCCGTTTTCTTTAATAAGTTGATTTATCTGTTCTGTTACTACGCAAAATAGAATCTTTTGACTTCACAATAAATACATGTTTGACAGTAGATAACGGTTATATTATTTTTTCTGAAACATATTACCGATGTATGTTCTTTCATTTGGCTTTTTAAAAAAATAATTACACATCTGGAGAAAATGGCTCTTAACTCCACAAAGGTTGCCGACTCCTGTCCTAGAGCTTTGGGTGGGTGCGAGGGGTGACCCAGGTCAAGGCAAACCGCATTTCATTGGGTCTTCGGCAGCTGACGTAGTGCAGCCTCGGCGAGGACTGTTCTCCGGGAGAGCGACTTTACAGCGGCCATCGGGCGGACTGGGGGCATTTGGAGCGCAGAGAGGGCGGGCGCTGCTAGCAGGCATCGGAGGAAGGAAGGTTTGGTTTGATTTGCTTTTTTCGTGTTTCCGGGCGCGTCAACTGCTTTGGTCATTTACTCCCGTTAGTGTAGTGCATACTTTTTTCTCGGGAGATGGCGGTGATCTTCACCCGCTAGAAGGCGAGATCCGGCGCCGACCTACCGTCGGCTAACGGGGTTTCCCCCTAACCAGGACTCTCCCAGCAGCGGGGCACCGTCTTAGCCGGGACAAGCTCTAAGCTCCCGACCGGTCTCCCGGAATATGTGGTAGTGTAGTGCTTGTTAGTGTTAGTGTGTTAGGGGGAGAGGATAGGACAAGGTAAAGGAAGGAACGATCGCGTGCGGTCCGAGGCCCGTTTTGTAGGGTACTGCTCCGGCATTCACCTGATGTTGATCGGAGAAACCTCGGAAAACTACGGATCAGAGCAGCCGGCCGCTAGAATTCTCCTCCGGGCAGCGACTGAATTCGACCTAGCTGAAAAGCTAGTGTCGAAAATCCTGCCGCCGTCAACTCGAACCTAGGACCTCCCGGTCAGCGGCGCTGCAGTGACATCAGTTTGGCATCAGTTGATGCACTGAGCTACCGCTCCCGGTCGGAGGGAGGAAGGATGCCCGCAGGTTCTCTTTGGGCCAATCTGAACCGACGGAGGAGTGGAAGGTCCGTGCACACAGGCTACCAGACCACCAGTAGCCTTCGTCCCCCGATAAGCGGAGGTCAAGCTGTTATATAGGCCTTTTCTGCTCTTTTCGCGACGAAGCTAAATCATTGTGCTTACGTGGCAGGTGCGTCAAGTTGGAACAGCCAAGTCAGCACACCACAACTAAACATGCCAAATCATTTATTGCTAATTAATTGACAATTAATTGCCGCAATTTGGAATTAATTGCCACGTATTTTCGGGGCGAAAACGCGTGTGAGCTAGCTTGACGCGACACCGAAAATAGAGGAAATATTCGAACGAGCACAATCCAATAAAACCATAATCATAATTTAACAGATAATTGATACTAATTTATTACTATAAAAAGGAATTAATTACTCTTGTTATTTATGAAATAAATAATTTTAAAACCTTCATAGTTATGCAACTACGTACGATATTCAAATAGGAAATTGGAGAGTACCAACGGATACAAACATCTAAAACGTATTAAATAATTAAATGCACATTCCATACTAATTTGTTACACCAAAGGTAAATTTACAAGCGTTGCCGTGTATTAAATAAACATTGTTAAAAACTAAATTCGAGTTGCCCAACCATGCAACATATTCTTTTCCAAAAATAGAGAGAACCAACGAGCACAATCAAATAAAACCAAGATCATAAATTAATGGACATTTGATACTAATTTATTACTTTAAACAGAAATTAATTGTTCTTGCCATTTATGAAATAAATAAAATTTAAAAACTTCATCGTTATGCAACCACGTACGATACTCGATTAGGAAATGGGAGAGTACCAACGAGTATAAACAAATAAAACTTATTAAATAATTAAATACATTTTCCATAGTAATGTATTACACTAAAGATAAATTCATAAACGTTGCCGTGTATTAAATATATATTGTTAAAACCTCAATCATAGCTGTCCAAGCATGCCAGATATTCATTTCCGAAAATAGGGAGAACTGCAGTGATTCCGAATGTGTCAGATTTTCTGTACTAACGACATATGTCGAAACCGAATAGGACAGAAAGAGTATTGTTTTTTGTTGTTTTTTTCAAGACGTCCTGTCCGTCTGTCCGTCCGTGAACACCACTAGTGCCTAAACCATGAGTAAGATTTTTTCCAAATTGAAGAAACTCCAGTCCATATGGTTCTAGTTGAAGCTCTGAAATTTTGAAAAAATTTCTCAACATGTTGGGTACTTTAAATGAAGCCTCCCGGCCGTCTTCAAAATTTTCTCAAAAAAGGCTCCAATTTATTTCTTTAAATTTATTGAAAGAATGGAATAAAATACACTTATAAATGTTCCATATTTACACGGTTAATTCCAAATTTTCGAAAATTGCGCAAGTTTGAATATTTCGGGGTCTTCCTATTGCTATAAAATTGGAGACGTATTTTTCCTTTAAATGTAATTTCTTTTCCATAAATAGTTCTTTCATTAAGGTCTGTAGAGTTTTTGAAAATTTTAGAACTTTTCGTACAATAGAGCGTGCAATATTTTTAATTTTATAAAATAACAAAAATAAAATTTCCTCAAAAACGGCTCCAAATTTTCTTTAAATTTTTGATAGGGGTAGTGCCAAATGTACCTTGTACGATGACATAAATGCCATGTTTCATTAGCCTTTTGTTTTTTCAATAATTACAAAAATGAAATTTTTCTACAACTGCAAAAAAGACAACTTCTTTGCATCGCTAGCAGTACGTGATCTTCGTCATTTTTTAATCGCCATTAAAAAAAGATCGTGGCCAAGACAACTATCTTGTTACCGTGAAAAAAGTGTTTTTTGCACGGTTTTAGAATACTATTTTGCACGTTTGGTTATTTTTCCAATGCAAGTTTACAAAACTAGTTGTTTGATATTTTTATGCAGTTGTAGAAAAAATGTTCATATTTCGTGTGTAAAGTTTCCGCCCTTTTCAGACCTACGGTCTCGGCAAAAAATCTCAATCTCGACCATGAAAAAAACGGAAACTTCACACACTTAATATGAAAATAACTATTTTTACATATCTCTCACGTCGGTAATACTTACACTAGAGAATTACTTCACATTATTATATTTATGAGTACAAGTGCTGTAAATGATGCCATGTAATGTTTCTCGAAAACTCATCCGTTTTCTATTAAAATAAACTTAAAATTTTCCACCTTTTCGGCATTTCATTCCAAAAACACGCCATTTTCTAAAAAATGACTCAAAATTTTTTCTTCAAATTTTTCCAAATAATAGTGATAATTGCACCGTTTAATATTACGTAAAGTTCATTTTGTATATTCTTTTGTTTTTAAAAAAAATAAACAAATGTATTTTTTTAAATATCTCTCACGCCATTAATATGCACAATTTTGTCAATTTGTATACAGTATTGTAATTGTGAGTTAATGTGCTTCAAATGACTTTAAATGGAGTTTTTCAAAAACTGAATACATTCCTGTGAAAAAGAGCTTCAAATTTCCCATTTACAGCAATGCTTAATCGCCATTTTCTTAAAAACTGCTTTAGATTTTTTAGTAAATTTCAATTTAGGACGTGAATTAACTCTTTTTTATTATTATTGAAATACAATTTCGGTTCTAGTGTTAAGAAATCGAAATGTTGACAAAGTGTCAAAAAAATTTACTCAGGACGACGATAGATGGCAGCTGGCAAGAGGATGGGGCAAGACAGTCCACATCAAGGAAATTAGAAAACTTTACTATGAGAAAGTCTGTGCCACTCTGTAGCCTCATTAGCTTTTAATTTTTCTTTTCTTTAAATGTGCTTTCTAATTAGTTAATTAAATATTTCATTACATCATTCCTAGCGATAACAATGTAAAATGAATGCATTAAGTAGTATGTTTGCTGTGAGAGTTTACATTTGTAAGTAAATATACACCTATATCCTCCTTGGGAACAATACGAATTATAGTTTTCATTTCATAATTATATTGCAATATGTGGTCTGTAAATTCCATTAGAGAATTACACATACACGCCGTTTTCATCTGTCGTTTCAATGAGACCAAATAAATACCAATTGACTGATTTGTGTATATTTGAAATAATGTTTTGACCAATAATTAGTCTAAGGAACTGAATGCGAATATATGATCTCTTACCAAAAAGTAATTGATCTACCACAAGATTATCCCGATATCTCCCAATTTGTCTCCCGTATAACCATGTACCTGCATATTGGTGGTATCGAGGCTACCAACGGGCTTTCGTAGTGGTTTCTACAATTCGCGACGGTTATTTAAAACAATTACAGTGGTCTTTCAAATGATTATACTCACTAGGAAAATATGTTTGTTTATTTTATTTATTTTCTGCAAAAGAAAAACATTTGTCATGAATGATTTTACATTTTTGAGTGATTATTATACACAATTTCTAAGATATTTCCAGGACAAAATGGTTTTCTGAAACCGGAATTCCCTTTAAATGCTAATGTTTTGTGAAATCGCCCTCAGCAGGAATAAGTACAACGATTCTTCTTGGCATACCAATGCAATTTATTGTTAATACTTCCCAATGAGGGCTCCCCAAAGCCTTATATACTCATTCTCTAAGAATATTCTTATTGGAAATATGCCCATTCATTGCTTATTGCTTTCTGTATTATACTGAAGATCCGAGTCTACCAACTTTCAAAATTTTAGCGTATGTATACTAATCTCTTTTAATGTATTTCAAATTTGTAAGAATAAATAACTTAAGAATTGACTAGTTATCATAGCAATACTTGAACAAAAATCAGGTTTCTCTTTAAAAGTTGTATTTTCTTGCGCTGAGTATCATACTGCGGCACACCACTGTAGTATTAGAATAATAACCGACAAACTCATCACACCAATAAAGCGTAATTATACATCTATTCACGAGGCATGCTTTGTTTGTCGTCGTATTTTGCTGACGGCGAAGCAATTCATTCTCTCCTCCCCCTGTATCGCTAACATTTGCTTTGTACCGCCCCCTATCATAATGTTAGATCAATATAGAACCCATTAAATTCTCCCCTACTCTGATAGCGATAAGGGGGAATAGCGCAGTAAAACAGGCGATGTTTCATCGTTTTACGTTTCTATAATATACGTAAACAAGTTTACATAAAACAGCATATCCCAGATCAGCAATTAGTTTGTTCGCAATAACCCATCACCGTGCCATAATTTAGTTAAAAGACATTGTTTTGAAGTAGAACTCCACGGTTTGAAACTGATATGAAGTTATTATTCTCATAAACTTAGTTTTGCGTGAATAAGCTGCTATCAATTGTTTTCGAATATTGACGCAAATAGGTCAATATCAACACAAAAGATAATATAAAACACGAAACCGTGTAAAAGAATACCTGTTATCCATAAAACTATTATATATATATATATATATATATATATATATATATATATATATATATATATATATATATATACTCTAAATTACTCTAAAATATTTTTAAAAAATCTCCCTGTTTATGTATTAAAATTTAAATATTGTTGATATACGATCCACGTAAGCACCCAATACGAAGTTTAAAATAGATAAGTCATTTATTGAAATTAATTGAACATAATAACATGTTATTTACAACTGTAAAATATTCATTTTGAGAAACGTAGTGATTTCGGCTATATATACTCGTAGTTGGTAAATATGGTAAAATTGGCCTATTGTTGGACGTCAGTGCAAAGGAAGACTGCTGCACTGGAAAAATATCTCAGAACAGAACAATTTTATATAGTGAAAATTCAGGCAATAAAATCTGTTAAAGTCGTCAAAGTCATCTGTGACGTGAACGGAGTGAACACCGTCAACGTGCGCAAGCAAACAGCCGGTGAATGGGATGGAGATGTTTCTCGCCAAAATCTCATGGTTTGCGGACGGAAAAAAACTATGAGTTGGAAGAATGTCATTTCTCGTCAGCCTCTCGTCAACGTTCGTGTGTAAAAAGAACGATGAGTTTGAAGGAGGACGTTTCTCGTTAGAATTTTGTTAATTTCCAGATAGAAAAAAGAAGGTGAGTTGAAAATGGAACATTCCTCGTCAAAGTCTCGCCAACTTGCGGGCCAGAAAATGACGTTGAGTTGGAAAGGAGACGTTTGTCTGTGTCCCACGGGACGAGCTTCATGGCATTTTCTTTGCTACCCGGAGAAGAATTGCAGCATACACATTGGGCGTGAAATGCGTAGCGTGCGTTCAGCGGAATCGCATAAGCACCCGCTCGCCTTCTCCAACACTACTCTATTTTCATCAGCTTCAACGACTGCGCTAGCGCTACGAACTCCGACAGCTCGAAGGGACTAGAGATGGGCTTAACAGCTTTTCTTCAATAACTGTTACCACAAAAGCAGCTGACTCGTAATAGCTGTTATTAATAACAGTTGAAAAATAACAGGTCCATGACCAGCAACCTAACATGACCGACTGCAAAGAGTTAAAGCAGCTGTAGCGACTTAAACCACGCAAAACGAATAACGTTGGTAGCACCGTAAAGCCTGTGCAGCTACCTTACGGCGCTTCCTTGCACTACTTTCCCTAACATGTTTGGACAGAGAAGCAGCTGATATGAACGAGACTGGATGAACTGCCAAGGATGAATAGTAATTCATATAATGTGTAGCGAATGTGTATAGAATATAACTAAAATGAAAGTGATTCGGGTTCAGATTGCACATATTCTTTCAAATATGCTGCTTGTGCATAGTGAAGTGACGAGTGCCAAAAATAATGAGGAGAAACAGTGTTTTTGCTTACCTATAGCTAAAGTATTAATGACTGTCGAATATCAAGTATTATAATATGCGATATTTGATCGTAACTCATTTTATTTTATCGGACCTAGGGAAATATTAGTTGATCTCACATAAGCAGCAATGGCAATAAGTTAACATATTGAACGGACTTAATTTAAAGGACAAACATCTTGTTGTAGTGTATACAATAAAATATAAAAATATTGTGGCACATGGTGCGTAATAATGACGAATTATGTATTAATGAATTATAATTTGAACACTGGCAAATCATGATTGATTAGCTGCAGTGAAGTTGTTATTGTACAAAATGGTTGCCACAGAAGCTCGTAGTAGTTCGGATTAGGCCCAATAGGTTGCAGTTCTATGCATTTCAACCGATAACAGCCAATAACAGGATAAACGAAATAACTGTTAGTTCACGTAACAGTTACGAAACGTTAACGGTTAAGAAATAACAGTTTAGCTGTTAAGGGCACATCTCTACAAAGGACGCCGATGACAAGACATATTGAAACAATCTTAAATTTCAATCAATCAAATCCGAAATCACCGTCGGCGGTCAACTCTGACGTTGGTCAACTCTGTCGAAGGTGAACGCCGTCGGCGGTCAACACAAAAGGTGGTCATCTGTGTCAGCGGTCAAAATTGTGTCAGCTGTGGCGGGGGTCAACTATTTCGACGTTCAATTGTTTCCGCGGTCATCTAAGGCGGCGGTCAAGTATGACAGCG
The DNA here is from genome assembly GCA_964035755.1 of Teleogryllus oceanicus. NCBI lineage: Eukaryota > Metazoa > Arthropoda > Insecta > Orthoptera > Gryllidae > Teleogryllus > Teleogryllus oceanicus. The sequence continues at coordinate 22,477,264 of CAXIVR010000013.1, forward strand.
GTTAATTAGGGGTCAACCGGTGGCGGTTTCAACTGTCAGTGGGCAACTGTGGGGAACAAAAGTCAAAAGTGTCAGCGGTCAAATGTGTCAGCGGTGAACTGTGTCAGCAGTCAATTTTATCAGCGGTCAACTGTATCAACTGCATCAGAAGACAACAGTGTCAGCAGTCAACTGTGTCAGCGGTCTACTAGTTCAGCAATCAACTTGTCGGTGGTCAAATGTGTCAGCCGACAAATGTGTTGGCGGTTAAATGTGTATCCGGTCAACCATGTCGGCAGTTAACAGTGTCGGCGGTCAACGCCGCCAAAACCTCGAGAGAAGAAAGTCGGGAGGAGACGAGCTCTTCATTCCTTAAGGCGACATCCTCCTCCTTGAAATGTTTACACCTCGTCTCATGCACAGCATCAAATCCGCGGATGCTGCGTGTTATAAAATATCAGTTACTCACCACGTCCTCGTCGTCCTCGTGCATGGCGTCGTCGTCGTGTCGGGCGCTCATGGCGGCGGTGGGGAAGTAGGCGGAGGGGGAGGAGGAGCCCGAGGGCCCGGGCGGCGGCCCCGGCCCCGCGGCCGAGCAGCCGGGCCGCGCCGCCCCCGCGCCGCCCCGCCCCGCGCCTCCACAGCCCGCACAGCCTGCGCGCACACACACACGCATTAGACCTCTGTACACGCACAGTGGGCTAGGGAAATCCTTCCGCCCCCCCCCCGCGCCTCCACAGCCCGCACAGCCTGCGCACACACACACGCATTAGACCTCTGTACACGCACAGTGGGCTAGGGAAACTTCCGCCCCCCCCCCGCGCCCCCCCACAGCCGCGCCACACACCGCGCACCCACTGCGCGCACAGCCTGCGCATACACAGCCACGTTCGACCTCTGTATACGCACAGTGAGCTTCCAACATTTGTTCGCCGCGCCGGACGCCTCCATGGGCTGCTCACACACATCGAATTAAGACCTCAGTATACGCGCTGTGCGCCAGGAAAAATCTCTTCGCCCCGCCCCTCTACGGCCCGCACAGTCTGCGCACACACCAGCCATTAGACCTCTGTATACGCACAGTGGGCTACTAACATTTCTTCGCCCCGCCCGGCGCCTCCATGGGCTGCTCACACACATCGAATTAAGACCTCAGTATACGCGCTGTGCGCCAGGAAAATCCTTCCCCCACCCCCACCCCGCGCGGTGTCTCGACAGCCAACACTGCCTGCGCACAATAACATCACACATGTACTTGGGTTATCTTAATCATTTTATTTTTTCACAGATTTTCTTCTTTTTTCTAGGGTTTTTATCCAGCCGACAGCCGGTTACCCTTTACGTTCCGATGGGACGCATATTCGACCATACACTAGACACCAACACACTTGCGGGCTCCTCTGATCTGGGGTCAGCAGAACGCGAGGCCCTCCGCGACAACACATACATACAAAGACAAGGGACAAACAACCATGCTCAAGGCGGGACTCGAACCCGCGACCCTTCGGACCGAAGCGCTGAGTCGGTACTCGCTCTCAGCCATCTCGGCCATCCAGGTCGGCTTCACTGATTTTCATATTATGGTATTTTCACTCTGGTAGGACAACTTGTAAAGAGTAGAATAAAAATTTGTAAATAGTAAATGTACCGGAAAGGCCAGTATATCTTACCCAAACATTCATGTTATTAAATGTAAATATTCCTTCCGGCTACTATTGCCTGTAGTATAATTCATTATCCTTACATTGTCCTAACTTTGTAAGTAGTAGGTTAATTTATTATTTTGAAATTTTAATGTACGTTATTTCTTTTTCTGGCTCTTACATGCTTTATGTAAAAACTTATTCGCAAAGCAAAATGAAACGTACACTCATGAAATATAAGCGCGTGATCTGCCGTCCATCGGAGAGGCATAAATTGTAAACACCCCACATTAGTTCTCTCAAAATAAGTGTGTAGATTAACTTAAAAGCGATGTCAAGGTGAGGAAAAGAGGATAGAGACGTCGCCCAGTGCTTCTGACCCTCATCCAGCCTGGCTGGTGTTGCATGCCACGTGTAGTTTGTGACTGAAAAATAAACAATTTATATATTCTGTCAAAAAATGTACTTGGGTTTTTCTAGCGAGGCATATGAGTGTAGTATCTCCAAGATGGAATATGGCACGGTTTTTCGCGTCTTTCCCGATCGTGCCGCAAGAGTAGCTTGATCTGTAGTACTGCTTGATACGGTCGCAATTGTGCGACGTCTTGCGGCAGGACCGATTGATTGATTTTTCCGTGTTCCTGGGTGCGTCAACTGATTTGATCATTAGTCCCGTTAGTGTAGTACATGTTTTTTTTTCGGGAGATGGCGGTGATTTTCCGCCGCTGAATGGTGAGATCCGGCGCCGACCTACTGTCGGCTAGTGGGGTTTCCTCTAACCAGGACTCCCCCATCAGCGGGGCGCCGCTCCAGCTGGGACAAGTTCTGAGTTCCCGACAGGTCTCCCAGAATATGTGGTAGTGTAGTGCATCTTAGTGTGTGTGTGTGTGTGTGGTGTGTGTGCGTGTGTGTGTAAGGGGTGAGGATAGGGCAAGGAAGAGGATAGACAGATCGCGCGCGGTCCGTGGCCCGTTTGGTAGGGTACTGCTCCGGGATTCGCATGGTATTGATCGGAGAAACCACGGAAAACTACGGATCAGAGCAGCCGACCGCCAGAATTCTTCTCCAGACAGCGACTGAATTCGGCCTAGCTGAAAAGGTAGTGTCGAAAATTCTGTCGCCGTTAGAACTCGAACCGATGACCTCCAGGTCAGAGGCGGCAAGACCGAGAAAGATGCAAGAAGGCGTACCATATTCCATCTTGAAGATACTACCCTCAGATGCCAGATTAGAAAAATCCAATTATAGTATGTATACATGAGGTCGTGACGGTTGATTTTACCTAAACATCAAAATATCGATATTCACCTAAATGTTTTCGATAATGATAAAAACATCGGCAAAAAACATCGATGTTAGTATATTAATGGTTCTGGTTGAAAATATCCATGTTTCAAAACAAAGTTTTTTTCCATCGCTACACGAGGGCTCATTTAGTTGAATTAATGTACACTAAAATAAATTGAATGATGATTGCTATAATACTTTGATTCAGTAGTGATTCCGGGCGCATTAACTGCTAAGGTCATTTTTCAGAAAGTGTAGTGTAAGTTTTTTTCTTGGGAAGTAGTGGTCATCTCCCGCTGGATGGTGAGATCCGGCGCCGACTTAGCGTCAGCTAGCGTGGTTTTCTCTCGACAAGGTATCTTCAGAGGTACACAATCCAACATATGATATAACTGTGGCGAGTTCGCAAAGGGCGTTTTCTCTTGTTTCGTGCCGCAGCTATGGCTACCAATATAATTTCTGTTGCTAGACAACTCATCGGCAAAGTGCCACTGTGCAGACACTTTCCTGGAGCACTTACAAGCCGATATATTTTTAAAAAATTGTTCGCGCTTCATTTAGCCTACTTAAGTATACAGCCACTCAACTATATGAAACACCCATGTATGATTTCGTGGTTTAAATACAGTGTGTGTGTATATGTGTGTGTATATATTATATATATATATATATATATATATATATATATATAAATGTATATATTTATATAAATACTATGTAAATATATATATATATATATATATATATATAATAATGTGTATATATATATATATATATATATATACATATATATATTTACATAGTAGCCAAGCTCCGTGTTAAATGCCCTATGACGGCGTGTTGGTCAGCGACTCTAGCGCTCCGTGCGGCGTCAAAGGTAGGACGCGGCGACGTCTCCTTTCCTTTCTTAATTCAGCATCGTTCTGCTAAATCTAACAACAAAGTGAATTTTTATATATTTTAATTTCTTTATGCATATAACCATAAAGTATCTCTTTACCAAGCCGAATCAGGAGCTCCCATTAAAAAGTGCATTGCATGTTCGTACCAAATAGATCACTGGGAAACAGGAGAAAGGCCCAACAATTCCAACATCCTTTAAGGTCTGGTGAGTATGTAACTTATACTTTTACTTTCTCGTATTAGGACGTATATACGGATTTGGGACGAGGTTTTACTCTTCTATCTTATTCTATCTATTTCACTCTTCTATCTATTTCAGTTCTACTATTAGTAAACAGAAAAATTGAGAAAATTTCAAAAAAATGTCCATTGGGCGGCGATAGATAGCTGCTGGCAAGAGAATGAAGTAAGACTGTAAAGACAGTCCATACCAAGGAAATGCGAACACGAGAAAGACTGTGCCATTTTTAGCACCACTAGTTCTTTGTTAGAAGCTACAGTTCGTGCTACCAACATAAATTTTGTTGCTAGCACTCTTACCAGCCACTGGTGCCGCTGCGGAGAGATTTCACTGAAACACTGTTATACGATAACGCAGCTCAGCCCGTTGTTTGGCAAGTTAGGGCGCATACAGGTAGCGATCCTGGTGGAGGAAAATTAAAGGTACGGATAGCTGCTACTGAAGCACATGGATTAGTTTGTGAAATTGTTTTTATTACGAGTTGGTTAAAAACTTTAAAAAATAAGTGTTGTTTCATCACCTCGTGGTTTTATATTCCTACGATTTTGAAGGCAAGCCATTAAATAACACGTAAAAGTACATATATAACTAATTTTTTAACCTTACATTTGACATGTATCGATACATATTTGATATGCGCCAACTGAATTATTGTGCTTTTTCAGTTTACACATTTATAGCTTGGGGGAATATTTTATTACGTAAAAAATGGCCAAAAGTAATCATGCTCTTAAAATACATTAAAATGCCCTATAAGGAAAGAAAAATGACGTAAAATGTGAACAAAACAGGTTCTGATGAACAACTCGACATGTGGGATATGATACTGAAGTAATGAAGTAATCTTTTCTTTGAAGTGAACTCAGCTTGCAAACGTTTGGTTTGGGCTGTTCTTTACTAGGAGATCGCTGTCGGTGTTGTGAAATGGACCGAACCGACAATGGCACTGATAGGCGTCGCAGGAACCTTAGAATGCATCCGCTGCCATTACATTTCTGAGCGAAGGAATCGAATAGGCAACTCTTGCATTCCATTTGTTGCATTCATAAATATTATTTTAAGCACGTAACATTAAAATTTAATTAAAATCGATGGAATCAGCGCAAAATACCTTGAAAATGACGGGAAAAGGTAAAAAATTACGTATTAGTCGAAATCGATGAAAAATGCAAAAAATAGTCATATAAAAATGAACCATTTCCTTTCATCGTAACATAAAATTAATGTCAAAACTAAAAGGCATTGTAAATAATAACATTTCATTAAAATCTGATATTAAAAAACAATGTGTGTGGAAAATGATGCACTGTTCTTGAATTAAGTGCACCAAAAATAAACGAAAGACCTTAGAGTTATGATTTTTTTCTAAAAGACCTAGAAAGGAAAGAGAAACTTGTTCGAAAGCACAACAGAAATGTGTGCCCTTATAGTACCTTTTAGATGCTCCTTATTGTAGATGCCCTTATTTACAACTTAGATTACTTATATTTCTATATATTTTCTAGAAAAGTAAATAAATACTAGTACTTCCTCGTGATTCCACTATTCCCTTTCAATGGTCAACATTCATTAAATATAAACCTTTCAATCAATCAAGTAATCATTTTCCACTAATGCGCTAAAGTGCGTAACATTTATTTTGAGGCACGCTATTGAAGCGATGTCCACCCCATCGGCGTGACATGGGCGCGCCGGCGAGCCTTGATTCCACGCACGCCACGAGGCGCCTGTCAGTCAATGGCCGGTGTAATCTCGATTATGCAACGACAACCGTGCCTCGCGCGCGTGTTCACATGCTACTTCCATCGCACGAGGCCATTTGCTTAATGGGCAAAACGACCTAACCTAATTCCAATGTAGCAATCCTGACCTTTTCACTTGTTGGGTTACGAAAAGCAACCGCTTCGTTCTGTAGAAGCTCCAAACTGGTCACTGGGGTATTTCAATAGAAATATTTTTGCCTGAATGTTAGATACAAAGTATGCATACTTCCAATGGTTTCGTCAGAAACAAATCCATAAACTACATACGATGGAAATATTTTTCATTAATGTTTTGGGGATTGGTTTTTGATTAACAGTAGCAATCGGACCCTGCTTGCAGAAATCATGGTAGTAATGGAATGTTGGTTGAAACCCAGAATGAGTAAAGAATTTTGGCTTTCTTCAGATAACGTTTTCCACAAAAGGACGAAGGCCAATTTTAAATTGCTATTATCAGCTGAACATAGTGATTTCGATCACCGTTATCGAATCTGTGGTATTTTAATTCTAAAAGTGGTTAGAGAGCGCTGAATATTTCGTTTATTTGAAAGTGACGATTTATCTCGAATGGGAACAGTATCACGTATAAACAACAGACTATTTACTCTCGACTCCCCTCTGGAGGATGGCAAGTTTATTCTCATTAATAAAACTTAATGTTTGTGATTTTTTAACAATAAATATGTTTAGTTCATTCTTTTGTCTTATTTGCTAAAATAGAGAGTTTCTCAATTATCACTTGAACACTTCTGGCGGGATAAATTAGAGTGAGACATGTGCGAATGTCGTCCTATGCAGTTAAGTGGCTGCAACACGGCCGGAAGTTTTTGTTTGTATATTTATCATTGCACAATTAAATGCGCCGCACGCTCCATATAATGGCTTCGGCATTTGGCACAATTTGAAACAGGGGAAAAAGTAGTGGTATAATTAATCGAAAATCCGTTTGCTAATGTGATCTTTAGGAAGCAGAGGAGAATTCAAATAACATTAGAAGATAAGAGGTTTTGAAATTGGGATGTAGATACATAAATGTAGTCATTACATCGACAGAATTTATTGCGGATCAACTTCTGCAGAAGGAAACTGAATGGTACGAGGAGAACTGAATGATATGTATTTCTAATTTTCAAGAATAGCAATATCATGGAATAAATCACGGAAAGGATCGGCGATACGGAAGCAATAATGTGTTTAGTTCCGATTATTGTCCTGGTTTGGCTCACTGACGTGTTATCTAGCGCACAGTCATACTAAACCCAAGTTCCTAGATTCAAATCCGATATCGACGATTTCAAAAGATCGATGTTTTTATCGAAACGTGGACGTTTCAAAATTCGATGTATTAAATTCGATGTTTTTAACATCGGGTTTAACATAGTTTTTAACATCGGATGATGTAATATGCTCATTGTTTTTAATGGTTAGTTTGTGAAAGAAAAATTTCAATCAAAATTTTGTTAAAGTTAAACTCTTCTTCTTCTTCTTTTTCTTCTACTTCTTCACGGATTAGGGAAATTACCTGGTCCGGCTTCATTACACCATATCTGTCGTGGACCGCCAATGTCCCTTCTTCCCCGTGGTCTTTACAGAAAGACATGTCGGGGATCCTTTCGTAAGACATTCTTCCTAAGTGATGTACCCACCGTGATCTGTATTCATTTATTTTTTCATTGATAGCAAATATGTGAAGTTCCTGTTTTATATCTTCGTTTTTTATTTTGTCCATTAGGGAGCAGCGTTTTACTCTCCGTGGGAATTTTATTTCCGAGGCTTGTATCTTCATTTTATCTTGTTTTCTTAATGTCCATGATTCACACCCGTAAAGCAGTTGTGGTACTTCCATGACTATAAAATTTTAATTAAATGTTTATTAAATTTAATTAATTTTATTAAAATGTTTTCATATTATCACTGTAATCGCATGTGATATCAGCGCCCAAATAATTGAAATGTTTCACTTGCTCTATTACTTTTCCTTCTATTATTATTTTAGTTCTAATAGGATACTTGCCTCTTAATGCCATCGTTTTAGTTTTACAAACAGATATTGAGAGACAATACGGTTTGCATATTCTATTTAGCTAGTACAAGGACTTTTGCAGACTTATTTCGTTCTCTTGTATAACTATATGATTATCAGCATACAGAAGTGTTTGTAGAGGTGTATTTGGATTTATCCAAATACTTGGTTTAATTAAACTTTTCCATTCTCTTAGAATGTTGTCAATATAAATATTAAACAATGTGAGGGACAAGCTACACCCTTGTTTTACACCTCTGTTTACTTCTAACTCTTCTAACATTTTGTTCTCAACTTGTAAATTAATATTTGTTTTGTGATAGAGGGATGTAATAACTTCTATCAAGTGGAAAGGATAGCCCCTTTTTCGAAGAATATTCCAGAGAAGTTCACGATTAACTCTATCAAATTCTTTTTAATAATCTATAAAAGCTATGTGGGTCTCTAAATTGAACTCTCGTCTCTTTTCTATTATTTGGTTTATGGTAAACACATTGTCTATACATGATCTTCCTTGTCTGAAACCACTTTGTTTTTCCAATAACAGTGAATCTGAGATTGTTGTGAGCCTATTATTTATTTTTGTGTAAACTTTATAAGCGTTGATCAAAAGCTTATTCCTCTGTAATTCTGTGGCAGGCTTATATTTCCTTTTTTAAAAAATAGAGATACTTTTGCTTTCTTCCATGCATCAGGTATTCGGCATTTTCTCCAACAATTATTAAATAGTTCAAGAAATCTGTTCTTCAGTTCTTCACCTCCATATTTTAGGAGTTCTGCATTGATACCATCTACCCCAGGAGCTTTTCTATTTTTCATGCTTGACAGTGCGTATTCCATTTCATGTTTGCTCAAAGGGTCTATCTGAGGGTGGTTGTATTGTGAATTATCTTCATCGATTACAGTTGGGTTATATAAAAGTATAGTATAAATCTTTATACTATTTTATCCAGTCATATTTATCTATTATATTTAGTTCTGCTTTGTCATTTTTCCTCTGATTTTAAATGTTTCATGATCTTGTAAGCGAGATTCTGCCTATCATGGACATCATTTTTGATTGTGCTGATGTTAAAGTTAAATTACGAAGTAATTACCGATGGCACTTCTCGGTTTGTGTTGACCAATCGAACGCTGTTTGTGCTTCATCAAACATAGGGCCTATCGAGGGCCTATCCCGGTGCACTGGTGTTTCCTATGTCTTTCCTCTGACACATGGAGAGGCGGTCAACGCATTCACCATGACGTTAGGGCCTCTCGTTTCTTCCCGAACCTTCTTCGGCAAACTGAGAACTGACCCTTTTGCAATCGCCCTGGGCGCTCAAGCTTTTAGGTTCAGTTTAATACATTGTTCTTTTGTTTTCTTACTTTATTTTCAATTATATATTAATTGTAAATTAATGATCTCTACCACTGTCAAATTCAATTTTCTATTATACCAATTTAATGTCAGACGTTACTAAACCAGCTCTAAAACATCGATGTTTAATAATATTGATGTTTTTGTCGATTTATTATTAACATCCATATTTTAATTTTGAACATCAATGATTGGTAACATCGATGTTCTATTATCGAAGTCGCATCACTAGTTCAATCCTGAGAGCAGCGTGTAAAGGAAGTAAAGCCTCAGTGTACATTGTCACACTTGCAGCATTTAAATAGCCCTGGCAGGTTCCCAACGAAATTAAAATCCCTCCGGAAAAAATCCCGCTCTAACGAGTTCCTACATTATTAGGAGCTGTCAGTTGTGACTAATGTACTACTAGCCGAGGCCATCTGGCGCGGGGACGAGGCCCGCCCCTGCGAAGCGGCTGCTCCAATGGCCGCGGTCGGCGCCGGCTGAGGGAACCTTAGTCGACTGCAGGGTCCTCGCAAATACCCCTGAACAGAAAATTAATTAATGATGATAAATATGAAAATAAAATAAAAACATTAATGCATTAATCGATTATTTCATGTGTCCGGGCGCGTCAACTGCTATGGTCATTGGCGAAAGAGAGAGAAAGGAAAAGGGAAAGAGAGCGAGGAAATGAGAGAAGGAGAGAGAGAGAGGAGAGAGAGAAGAGAGAGGCAGAGAGAGACAGAGAGAGAGAGCAGAGAGAGCAGAGAGAGACAGAGAGAGGCAGAGAGAGGCAGAGAGAGACAGAGAGACAGAGAGAGACAGAGAGAGACAGAGACACAGAGAGACAGACACAGAGACAGAGACAGAGAAAGCATGACAACATCTACCGGGTTCTGCTAGTAAAATATAAAATGAAATGAAATAAAATAAAAATAGAATAAATGGTTGAATGAATAAATAATCCAGGAATTAAACATTTTTACCCAAGTATTTGAGGCTAAAGAGTCTTAAGAGAAAATTAACCAGCTACGGAGTCGGATTTATACCTCTCGGAGCCTTGAGTATGATCATGACAAGAGCCCTTTAATAGTATTTAAATATTCGACAAGACATTGTACCGGGCATCAAACTGAATACGAAAAGAAAATATGTAAAACTTGAAGTCATCAAAACTTGTTTGCCAAAAGATATAAGATACTCTGCAAAATAATGATAGAGTAAAATTGATTTCTTTTGAAGTCTTCCCCAAAAATAGTTTCAATACATAACATAATAATGAGCTATTAATAATCATATAAATTATAAAATTCTAGTACAATTTCCACGTTTGGAATATGAAAATGTAATGTAATAATTGAAAGAGATACTTATAAAAATGTATCTTTACAAAAATAAGTTTACATAGTTGTGAACTAATCTAAAATTCAATTAATAATGTATGGCGCGAGAACCTACAGAAAAAGTAAGTCAGAAAACTAGTAAAAAAATATCTACCCTTTTAGCGATCCAAGTTTGAAGTATGTTACAGAAAGGTCTAATACGAATAGACATTCAGTGAATGCAGTAAAGAATAATGAGTTCCGAAATGGCAGAGTTGGGGTTGTTCGCGAGTCTGCAACTAGTAATAAATACAAGAGGAAAAACATATTTGATTTTGAGGAAGTCCTCAGGCAGCCAGTAAATAGAAGACGAGAAGAGAGGAAAAGTACGTTGTTGATTTTGACTCAGACTTTTCTTGCGAACCGCAAAAGGAAAAAGGGCAAAAGACGAGCATTATGCGCATTGGACGAGTTGGATTTAAGCTTCGGCTCACAAAAGAAAAAGGGACGGGTAAGTGAATTTGCCATGTGCGTTCCAATTGGTTTATTGACTGATTATGTCGTGTGTCCGGGAGCATCAACTACTATATAAGTCCTGTAAGGGTCCAAACTATCTTGTGAGGATCAGACTATCAACGGAAAACAACCGATCAGAACAAAGCTACAGGGCAAACGTCTGGAATTCTCCTACAGTCAGCGGCTGAATTCGACCTAGCTATGTAGTTATTGTCCAAGACCCTTCCAAAGTCGGTACTCGAATCCTAGAACCTCCCGGTTAGACGCACTGCAGTGACGTCAGTTCATACCCTGAATCACCTCAGGCAGACCGCCATGAAGCAATGAAGGATAGAGCGCCTTATGCCAAAATAGGTTTGATGAAATCATTAGTGTCTTCTAAAGTCAATATCTGCAGGAGCGAGCATTAGGCTATTCGCAAAACGAGACGCAAGTCGATGATGTGACGCAACCTGACTCAGCCGAATTCCTCACGGCAGAATGAGTCACAGCAACGAACACCGCAAGATTGGCCACAGTTCACTATGCAACTCACTCCGGTACGAGCGCTGACGAAGATGTCGAGTATTCACGCTATATTAGTGGATTTGAGTTATGAATCGGATTTCAAAACCACGAGTTAGAAAAGTTGTGTTATCCCATTCTATTTGAGCAAAAAGGAGAAAGAAGCAATTACATGAAGAAAAAACAAACACCTGGAGAATTTACTCTAAGAAATTTGATTTCCACAAATTTCAGAACTATTTTACATTAAACCGTGACCAGTCCAAAGAAGTGCATGATCAGATCAAAAATAAAATTTGCAAGAAAGGGCTACAACGCCAGAAGATCCATCGAAACCGAGGAAAAATAAGCAATGTTTTTCAAGAAAGTCTTTATTTATTTTATAGTGTTTTAGTTTCAATTTTTCGGACAAACACGACTTCAGTCATTTTTTCTTCCATTTCCAAAAAAAACACCGAACCTTCTCAGAAAACTGCCTAAAAGACACTACATTCTGCGGGTCACCACACTCAGAATTGGTGACACTGCTCTCCAACGTGCGCGGGACCAATTGGCTCAGTTGCTCGCATACACTCACCATGAGTCTGTCGATCTCTGAAGAATTCTAGCGACCGGCTGCTCTGATCGGTAGTTTTACGTGGTTTCTTCGATCTACCCCAGACGAATACCGGAGGAGAACTCTAAAAACGGGCCACGGAACGCGCACGATCTTTCCTTCCTCTTCCTTGTCATATCTTCTCCCCTGACACAAACTTACACTAACATGCACTACACTGTTGCACATGGCGGGAGAACGGTCGGGGGCTTAGAGCTGGTTCCGATGGTGGGAGATGGTTGGGGAAAACCCCGCTAGCCGGCAGTAGGTTGGCGCCGGATCTCTCCATACAGCGGAGGAAGAACACCGCCACCTCCCCATTAAAAACATTCACTAAGATTATGGAACTAATAACCTCAGAAGTTGACGCGCCCAGTATCAGTAACAATCAATGTATCAACCGTGAGTCACCGTGCGTCGCGTCGCGTTTCATTTTGCCACTAGCCTAATGATCGAGCGCAATCGAATACCCGACCTCATCTCCACGATCTTACCTTCCCATCCCCTGATGCTAAGAAAAGGTACCTTGTTGAAACAACCTAGAACTACAGTGAATAAAATCATGCAAATCCATCCATGTTATCACTAAGATGACAATTGGAATGATTGACTCAAAAGGCTCAGGACATCAACTGATGACAATGCATCTGACCGGGAGGTCCTGGGATTTTAGTGCCAGCGGTGGCAGGATTTTCGACACTAGAAACATAGTTTGGCTGAGTTCTGGCAGTTGGCTACTCTGGTGTTTTTTCGTGGTTTCTCCGATCAACACCAGGCGAATGCCGGAGCAGTACCCTCAAAAACGAACCACGGATCGCGCACCAACTTTCCTTGTCCTATCCTTACCCCCTACTTGCATGCCCACTTACATGCACCACACTACCTCACATGTCGGGAGACCACTCGAGAGCTCAGATCTTGTCCTGGCTGGGGCGGTCCCCGTACGTCGGCGCCAGGTCTCACAGGGGCGGAGCGGGGGCGGGGTTCCGGGGGGGGCCCCGGCCGGGGGGGCGGGGGCGGAGGGGGGCGGAGCGGGGCGGAGCGGGGCGGAGCGGGGGGGGGGGGGGCGGGCCGGGGGCGGAGCGGGGGCGGAGCGGGGGCGGAGCGGGGGCGGAGCCGGGGCGGAGGTGGACGTAGTCGCAGCAGTGGCGGGGGACAGTGCCTGACTGGCAACGAAGCGGAGGGGAGGTTAGGGGGCGCTGCTGAAGGCGGGAGGGAGTGCGGAAGGCGCTCAGAGACGGGGCTGGAAGAAGGAAGGAGGAGGGTCATGTCGGTGGCGAGTCATAAAGTAAACGCGGCCCCACACATTTGGCATTCGCCGAGCAGCGAGCTACTACTTGCCCAATCCCGCACAGTTAATACGTTCGGCGAATTTTCGCTTCCTTTGATGTGTCCAAAAGGCCGAGACGCGGTGGGTAGAGCGAACAACGAACGTTCGTCACTGGCTAAATAGCAAGCCCATTCACAGTTGGGGTTCGGCGAGCGGTTGCTCGCTACTCGCTAAATAACGAATGTGTGGAACCGCAAGGTGGTGACGAGCTGCATTCGAACCGTCGAGGACGAAAGCGAGAGGGGATTATTTATTGATTACCACGTATCAACTGCTAGGGTATTAGTCCTGACAGTGTAGAGCATGTTATATTGCAGGGGGTAGTGATCTTGCTTTTCCACTAGGCGTGAGGTCTTTCACAGATCCTACACGTCGGATTACAATGGAATTCGCCAATCGGGTGTCTCCAGCAGCGATGCACAGTCCCAGCTGGCAAGAAGCTCCTGACTGCTCTCTCGATGAAAAGTAGTGCGAAGAATATATATATATATATATATATATATATATATATATATATATATATATATATATATATATATATATAGTGACGTCACGGGGTTATACGAACCCGTAACGCCACCATAAGCCACTAGAAAAGACCAGAGAACTGAGAAATAGGGTACGCGGCGGAGCGATGGTCCGAGAAGGCGACATCTACCCGCAGGTTTTCGCACTCCGATGTCCAAAGTTAGCGGATAATATTTTCTCGAGAGGGCGCGAAGGAGGAGAAAATTCACCCCTCCAGAAATTTTTCCCCAGGCGGAGTTGCATAAATACCGTGACGCACTTTGGTAGAGCTCTCTTACGACTTCGACAGCGACGGCGACTCAACTAAATTCTTCAGCGGTAATAATTGGTTAGTGCAGGAGTATAATTTTACTTGCTTAAGTAAAGCTGATTTAAGAAACGCGGTAATAAGTGATAGAATTCAGGAGCAAAGTGCATGTACAGCATTTGCACTAACATTACGCGAGTAAGCAAGCGTTGTGACTGCTCGAACTTGAAATAGTTTCATCATCGAAGTAAATTCGCGCAGAAGGACTCTGAACGAAATCCAGTATTTAATTTTGTACGCCACGACCACGCACGCTCAAAGTGTGGTATGTCGGCCGAGTGCTAGAAGTAGTCAATTCAAGCACGTTAGTTATTTAAAACTGGAAGCGCGAGCAACGGGTACGCGGCAGGCGGCAGAAGGACGACTCCAACACTCAAGCGTAGGCGAGAAAGACTTGGACCAATGCGTGGACGGTACGAGCCTGAGGACGAGAGAAGGTTTGGAATTTGGACGTGTGGCGGTATCCTGAGATCGAGCGAAAGAAGAGGTGTGACCGCGGGACATCGAACCAGTCGAGTGACGTGGCGAGGACTGCGAGCGACCGAACACCCCAAGGTTAACTGACGGCGAGCGGGAAGGAAATGTCGAGGTAAAGAACTGGCAACTTCTATGCGACAATTTGTTGGGAACTGTGTAGCTTTAAACACCAGGCGTAGCGTCCTAAAATAGGTGAAAGTTCCAAATAATTACTGGGAAAAATATTTCGAACGTATGAGCGGCAGTTTTGATTTCATTCGCTGTACGCACCAGTAAATTCGTTGAATGCCATACCTTGTACAACTTTTCTAAAGTAAATTATAATTTTTCATGTAATGTAAAAGTAATCTTATTGAAAGTATTGTTTCCATTGTATGATGTCAGGAATAATCAGTTGCTATAATTTTGTAAAGGGTACGATTTAGTAACGTGTGTGTCACGTTTATTCTTGTGCTAGAGTTAACAGCGTTGTAATAAATGCGCAGCTCAAGGCTGACCTCTGTGAAGTCTATAAAAGAATAATTGTAGAGAATCACTTAAAGGGCCGTGCACGGAGAAAATTTTAGATTAACAAAAGTTAAATGAGGTACACGAAGTAATTGAGAAGGAGGTCAAAGCAAAAGTATTGTAAATAGTGCGTATTGAAGTAATCAGGCAGTCAAGGTGACGCCTATACATTCTCTTATGGTTGTGTTATTTCTGTTCCTTTTGTGTCTGTTTTCTTTGCAGTGACCATCTACGTAAAATACATACTTATTGTATATTTGTGCCACTGTGTAATTTGTTTTACTGAATATATGCTCATTTTACCAGAATTTTTATATAATTCATTGTGTCAAGGGTTCAGACCTTTCTCATACCCGAAAGATCCTGCTTCCTGAGAATTCAAAGCTCGCTTCACGAGCATTCATAGTTTCACGCTTCATCGCCACCGGCTGGAAGGTAGTAGGTGGGCGTGTTATAATATATATATATATATATATATATATATATATATATATAATTTGTGACGTACCGGGTAGCCCGGCTTGTTCGCAGTAAATTTATTTGCAAGGGACAGGTGTTCTTTTTCGTGAATGGACTCGGGGTTATTAATCAAACACCACTGTTCCGTGAACAAAATGAACATGAATTATTTATTATTCTACACAAATCACTATTGATTACAAACATCGGTGGTGGTCTTTATCCTTTACTTTACCTCACCTAGAATCACTGTTAGTTCTTTTGATCTTACATCGATCGAGGAAATATTTACCGTTTAATCCTCCCGCCTCGAGCGTCGGCGGCTTCGGGGACTCTCGGGTTGCCTCGTGCTCCTTCGCTGTCTGCCTGTGTCCCCGGGCCGATGCGATGCTTGTTTAATTCCCAATCTTCCCACGGTACCTCTCGCCTCCTCGCTGAACTCCTTTCCGGTTCACCCAGATTTCTTGATGTCACCTTCCGCGAGCTGATAAACGCCACTAATTATTCAAGGTACAGTTGCTAGTACGTGTCTCACCATTTCACCAGGCTACTAGACTCGTGGTGTACTCCTCTGCACATAAGTTCTTTCGATCAGTACTACCCCGGATAATAGCTGTCACTCTGGCACTACGTCCGAGCTACTAATGATGGTTATATCTAGCACAAATCGTCCGTCAATCACTCTTTCCAGCGCTCATTCGTTCGCGACACTTTTACTTTGTTCGAACGCGGAGCAGTCCCAGGCACCTCCTTCCTTACCGGCGGCCAGCCAGACACTGAAGCCTCGCGGCGTCGTTTCCCACGCCTCGGCCAACCGACAACACTTCGCCGCCCGTAACCGTTTCTCGTGGCTAGCGAGCGCCCTCTGGCAACCGTTCTGCCGCGTACTTACTTGATGTATCGCCGTTTCTTTAGGCAGAAACGCGGTGCGTTTCAATATATATATATATATATATATATATATATATATATATATATATATATATATATATAGTGTGTGTGTGTGTGTGTGTGTAAAGAGAGATAGTAGGATAAGAAAGAGGAAGGGAGATCACTCGATGTCCGTGGCCCATTTGTTAGGGTACTGCTCCGGCATTTGTCTGTTATTGATCCGAGAAATACAGGGAAATACTGACCAGTGCAGCCGGCCGCTAGAATTCTCCGCAAGATAGCTTCTGAATTCGACCGAGTTAAGTACCTACTGTCAAAAATCTGCCAGCATAGAGGCTCGAATCCTCCGACTTCCCGGATAGAGAAGCTCTAGAAACAACGGCAATACCGACTGTGGGTACGTACGGCAGGAAGCGGAGGTGTGAGCCAGTCTGGTCGCCGAGGGTTATCATATACAAACGTATAATCGAAGTGCACTGGTCCAAGTGCAGGGTTGGAGACAGTGGGCATGGGGCGGGGCGTTATGGGCTAAAGTGAGATCAAAGTGAAAAGCGGTTGAGGTGACCCGGACGAAAGATGGAATTCAATTCATTTCCATTCATTGCCTTGAGCAGTGATGCCATATTTTTCATGGTGAGGTTCATACCGTCATGACTGATCTTCTGCCAGACCACGAAAAGTTTGCTATGCTCCTTTTGCTATCTAGCAGAGAAAGAAGAAACCACTCGGGCGAAGAAACAGATGAAGACGTAAGGTTAAGAATTTGGCTGCAACGTTGAGGGAAGGAGATAGCTGTGGTAACAAGATGGAAAAGAGGGCAATGTAATAGGGAGGGCAGAGTAATGGCGGGAAAGATACTAAGGGTTGGGACCAGAAGCAGAGAAAAGGAGACGGAGAACGAAGATGCAAGTGATGCGATTTAGGATAGATAAGATAGGCAGTTTGCACAAAACACATATTTATAACATGTACAATTGAACTGAATACGCCAGGAGAAAATAGCGCTAACTTTCATTTCGGAAATCCAAACGAAAGGAATTGGAATATCTCCTAAAAAGAAACTTGATTGAAATGCTGGACAAACGTGTTCATTGAATTACAGAATGTGTGTAGAAAGCAGCTACAAGTGTATATAATAATAAGTGTACAATCCCACACGCGGAGGAACGATGGCGGGGAACGTGTTCTAGAAGATCCATGGTGCTGTTGGTTCGTAGGTCCGTGGTTAAGGAGAAAATACGTAGTTGTAGAAGTAGAGTCGACAAAAGGAAAAATGCAGTATTAGTGATTCGAAAGCTGAAGAGAGAAAACCGAAAAGTAACCAAAATCTCTCTGCCAACGCTTTGTCACTACTCTCTCACGACTCTACCCTCTGACACACTCGCTACTCACCAACTACTCGCAGCTCTAGATTATATTAGCCGTTAGTTTAGCAATGATTGGTTTTTGGCATTCCAAATAAAATAATTAGAGCCGTTGTCTTTACCAACGATATTTTTTATTTCAATAGCAGTTTTCGATGGGTGGATTGAATCAGTGGATTCGATGAGTGTATAAAGATAGTAAATTGGGAGAATGCATTGAAAGAGTAGATCGGGAGGATGGATCGAAATAATAGATTAGGGGCGGATAAAAAAAAGGGGGGGCAAATTGAGATGGCGGATTCAAAAGGTACATTAGGAGAACGAATTGAAACAGCAGTAGATTGAAGCACAACTTACGAAGGTCGGATTGGGAGATGCGACAAAGGAAAACAAAACACAAGCCGCTGGAAAAGTCCTGAGAACGAACATAAGCAACACCGCCGTAGCGAGCACAGAGCTCCGGGCGAGGTCGGGGTGGGCGTGGCGGGCTGGACGGGCAGGCCAGGAGGGGGCGGGGCGGGGATCAGCGGGTGGGGGGTGCGGGGCGGGCGGGACGGATAGGACTGGCGGGGGCGGGGTCAACGGGGCGATCCGACCTGCCCTGCCCTGCCCTGGACGCGCGCGCCCTCTGAATAAGAGATGGCGGCAGAAAACAGCGTGCGCTCCAGGCGAGGGAGGGGAGGGAGGGAGGGGGCGGGGAGAGTCCGCGGCAGATGGCGAGGGGGAGGGGTAAGAAGGCGCCGCGCCGCCCGATGCATTATGGATATTCCCTTGCGCGGCCGCGCGCCGGATGCGCAGGAGGAGGCGATCGGAATGGCACTGGGCGACCAGAGGTCAGGGCAAGGAAAACACCACACTAATAATAGTAACAACAACAACAATAATAATAATAATAATATTAATAATATTAATAATAATAATAATAATAGTAATAATAATAATAATAATAATAATAGTAATAATAATAGTAATAATAATAGTAATAATAATAGTAATAGTAATAATAATAATAATAATAATAATAATAATAATAATAATAATAATAATAATAATAATAATAATGCCAGTCCGAATAGCGGAGATTGCTAAGGCAGTAGTGCCGTAGGCATCTCGGACGGACGGTTCGAGTCTCGCCTTGTTCATAGGTGTATTTGTGTATGCATGTTTGCGTGTGCCGTCCATTCACCCTTCATTATCATCATTCCATCTTCCATCCCCCCCAGGACTAACAACCCTGAGGTATAAAAATCTGTTCAGGATAATGCGTATGCCCCTGATTAGTTACTTGCAACGTGATAAAATGATACTGAGCCTGTGCAAGTGCATGTCCTGCGTGGTCTAAGATTGTCTATTCGCGATCAATATAATAATAATAATAATAATAATAATAATAATAATAATAATAATAATAATAATAATAATAATGAAATTGATATTTCAAACACTAAGAGTTTTTCATTTAGAAAGAAATGTGAGCTTTTTAGTCATGCAAATTTCCATGTTTTGACCTCGATGAAAGGTAGTGCGATCCTCAGGTGTTATCACTTGCTATTATTAACCGATTTTATAGTATGAGCATTAATTTTAATATATAATTAAAAACCACCGGCATCGTATCAACTCTCGCTGCAGTGCCTCTCACCCGCAGGGCCTGGAGTTCGATTTTCGACAGAAGCCGCTATCTGAAGGAGAATTATTGCGACTGGCTGCTCTAATTGTAATTTTCCGTGGTTTCTCCGGCCAATACCAGGCGAATTCCGGAGTAGTACCCTAACAATTTTGACACGGAATTCACACGATCTTCGCTCCCTCATCTTCGTCGTATCCTCACTCGGTACCTACACACACTCTTACATTCATTACACCACCACCCATCGAAAGACCAGAAGGGAGCTTAAAGCAAGGCACTGTGTCCCACTGGTGGGAGATACTTGGATTGGGAAAGCCCCGGAAGCGGACGTGTAGGTCGATGCTAGATCTCACCATTCAGCGTGGTATGAACAGCGCCACCTTCCGTGACAATACGCATGCACTACACATACGGCATTAATGACCGCATCTGTTGACGTGCCTGGAAACACGAAATGTATATTAAAATTCATGGAATGAACGCTTAGCTGCCGTCATTTGTTTCCTTTCGGCGTTTGGCTGTGAGTTGCACTGTTATCGAAAGCATCTGAAAGTCGCTAGCGTGAGGAACCATGAAGATATTGTAGTTAGTGAAGTAAAAATAGCGAGCTATTTAAGTTCGAAGATTGCGTTGATTTTAATTCAAAATTTAATTAGTGCTTTACAAACGAAATGTCCAGCAAATGTCTGAAATATATCCCCTTACCAAAAATATTTAGTTATTATAATTGCATTCCGTTTTATCAGTAATTGCATTACGTTTTTTAGAACAGCAGGATTTCTTTGCCGTTATGTACTACAACAGACATATACAGCTTCTGGTAAATTTAAAACATTTCAATTACATTTCAAAAACGTATTTAACACTGCGTTCCTAGAGAAAAGTGGTTGCATTCCAGCCTAAACTTCTCTCACTTCATCAGATGTATAATAGTACATAATGAAACGATGTAATGATGGGTATTAATACACGAGTGTGATATTACGATACAAGCAAGATACGAGCGAGTATCGTAAACTTCACACAAGTGTATTAATACCCATTACATCGAGTTTCATACGGTACTTTTTCTACGATTTTTATAATTTAAAATTTTACATTGAATCGTTTCGGGGCAGTTGACATGCAGGATTCAGTCAAGGCCACCTAGCGGACAGCTACCCTACCTGCCGCAGGTGGCAGTCCACCTGCGAGAGAATACAAAAGTTGCGGCAATAATTCCGAGGTCACCATTTTCGCTTTTTCTCCTATTTTTGGAGGTGCGAACTCCTCTGATTCACTAGGCATTTCAAACTAAAGAAGTGGCGGACTTTAAAGGACAAATACACGGCAGCAACATATAGTACGCAATAACTTTAGTTCAAATCTTAACGTCAGTCCTCTACCACTACCACTGCGCTAGACAAATAGGATCAAAGTGAAATTACGATCCAATTTATTTTAAATAATATTCTACATACAAATTACTGCTAACATAAAACTGATAAACATAATATAACAAAATGTAACTTTAATGCACACAATCGTACAAAACGTGTACTAGAACGATTCTCAATGATTAATGAAGTGTCAATACTTGGTTTATAAACTTCTCTGTGATTGATCAAGAACTGTATGATAATAAAATCTATATCGTTATGAGTGTCATTATGCATCATCATTATGCATCAATTACAGGATTATACAATGGGAGTAGACAAAATAAATACTGAACGACTTGTAACATTTTGGGGGTTTTCAATTTTTCCCAGTGCAGTCGTGTAGCATATTACTATTTTAACTTGTCTACAGCTTTTCTTCCGTGCGATGTGTGGCAAGCGTTCGGATAATAATAATAATAATAATAATAATAATAATAATAATAATAATAATAACAACAATAATAGTACTAATAATAACAATAACAACAAAATTGTTTGAAGAATCGCTAAGTTTACCTGCGTCTTAATTGTTTGACTTCGGCTTCATTACAATCACCCAACATGTATTATGAAAAAAAAACAACAAAAAAAAACAACAGATTTTTAGAACTACAAACAGTGCACACTATCCAAAACGGACGATACCTAAATAAATTAACATTAAATCATCCTCCGCGTTCGTTGAATTCATCCACTAAATCAAACATTTTATTAATCAGTTCCGCTCTTGAGCTCAAACAGTTCTTTTTCTTTCCGTGACGAAAACGCTTTTCTTTTGGGCAAGGAACGAACTTAACGATTCTCGGCATCTCGTTAGCGTTAAGTCTTCAAGGCACCTTGGCCGTTTGCGAGGATATATTGCCCCCAGAGAAGTCTGAAACGAGGTGAAAAAGTTGCGATCGCGTGACAGCTGTGAGCTGCCCTCGTGCCACATGCGCCGTCGCCCTTTTCCCGGAGAGCGAGGGAAAAGGGAAAATCTAGCGCCGCATGCGTACGAAAATGTGGTTGATGCGGGCATAGCCCAGTCGTTGCAGCATTGTAGAATGAGACGGTTCATTGATTATGTTGTGTTTCGTGGCGCGTCAACGACCATGGTCATCAACACCATAAGTGTTTTGCATGTTTTTAACGCCATAAGTGTTAGCGGTGTACTTGCCCGCTGGATTGCGAGATCCGGCGCCGACCCCTACGTCAGCTCGCGAGGTTCTTCCCTTCTCCCAGATATGTACAGCACGTTCAAAAACTCTCTCCACAGTGGTTGTCTCCCGTCGTCAAAAAGTCCCCTCCGTCAAAAAGTCTCTCCGCTGTGGTTGTCTTCCCCCTCCATCATCCTTTTATGTGGAAATGGCAATCGCATAAGAATACGATCACGTATTTTTATTTCAACTACTGCATGCTTGCAGCGAGCGCGCTTCTGGGAATGACATCGGAAGACCGTCACGCTGATTAAGCCCGCGATGATGCCGTTACCGCATACAGAATGTTGGATTGCGGAAACGGTCACTCTGGTGAGACTTTTTGATCGCTCTGTACAACACCCAGGGACCGCCCCAGCTGGGACAAGCTCTAATTCCCCTGATCTTCAGGCATGTGTGCTTGTGCAGTGCATATTTTAAGCTACTGCTCCGGCATTGGTGGTGTTTAGCTACTGCTCTGGGGGTTGGTGTTGATCGGAGATATTATGGAAAACCGAACACCCGGCCGCTTACCGCGCCAATTACCGAGCAACCGGCCGCTAGAATTCTCCTCCTGACAGCTGCTATAATTTGACCTAGCTATCTAGCTAGAAAAAAATCCTGCCACTGTCGGGGCTCGGACCCAGGACCTTTCGGTCAGAAGAACTGCAGTGACATCAGTTGATGCACTGAACCTTCTCAACCGGTTGAATAAGATAATGTGAGTTCTGCACGATTGAATATTCAAATAATTACGATAGCAGCGATAAACTAATAGTTTGATTAATGATAATACATATATATTTCATTTCGCTTAAACATTCTTCACTTACAAAAATTCAGCGTAAAATGTATAATCAATTTTATGTTAAAACGGAATCAGTATTTTGTAAAAAAAATTAAAAAGTAAGTTCTTTCGCGCGTATGTTAGAAATGGGACGTTCTAAACTCTTAACACTGAAAGGTCCGGAACGATCATTCTGGTCGTTTTTTAACTTCAAACGTGTGATACTTTAAAATAGGATGAGATAGATATCATATCTGAAGTAAGATATCTATACTTTGCGATATTTACTTATTTGTTATATATTTTAGCGAATTTTTGAAAAAAAATTCCTTCGTTACTTTTGGTTTTATTTCGTTATTTACCTAGAAGTGTCGCAGCTGCCATTCTGACCTGCCTAGAGGCGGTTCAATATTATTCCTTAGACATACGAGGCCTTTGCTAATCGTATTTTCAACACTCACTGAAGTAAATACTTATCTTATCGTCCTTTCGCGAACGATATGTGTCACTTATTGTCATTCAATACATTCTCTGAAAGAAAGCTTTCCTGTCTCTCGTCATTATCATGCTAAAGATAAAGGGTGCTGAGTTTCTCGCCATCGCGTGTTTACGACTTCGGTTCTGAGGAAGAAAGGGAGCGTACGTCGAGGGTTGATACATCGAAATGGAACGCTTCGCTCTTTGTCGTGGAGTGTGTTGGAAGTGCTTGCAAGGTTCCTGCGAAACGTCGAGCCTTTCTATAAATGATATTCTGCTGAAGCTTCAAGAATTAGAGTCAGATGAATCGGGAGACGAACTTGAAGTTTTGGATGTTCAGAATATTTGTTTTCAATGAAATAGGCACATTTCCACGTGTGACAGTGAGGTATTCTCTTCGGTCGATGAGGAGTGTGAAACAAAAAAATAAGAGGCAAGCCACAGGGACTTAACTTCGTGTGAGTAATAACTGGTTTACAGAAAATTGTATTGTACAAAATAAATCTTACATTTTATTACCGTAATTTATTTGCTTTTAAGATCATCAAAATACCAATGAACCGGTATCTAATGAGTCACAAAAGTCCCCAAATGATACTCGACCACATCTTTCAATTGGACAAGATGTCGCCGGTAAGTATTGCGTCCCACGCGTCGGTTTCAAGCCGTAAGGCCAGCACCCGACCTGAGACGTCTTGGGGGTGGCGAACACAATTCGCCGTATGGTCAGCTAGCTCAGTAAGACGTCCCAGTGTGGACACAAATAATTTAAAAAAAGCAGAAGAATAGGGGGGTCAGGGTCGTGATGAACGTTTTGGATTAGATGCAAATTACTAAAAACTCGAGTTATAATCACTTTTCACTTATTTTAGTATATTCTAGAAAAGTTGCTGTTGTGACAATTACATGAAATGGCACTCAAAAAAAATCAAATACACAATAACTATGACTGGCGGGGAGAAAAGACCCAACACACTAATGACTAAATACACAACTTCTTGCTCTCATTTATAACACAAACTTTCAATGAAGACTTTTTTGAATGACTTTCTTTCTTTTCAGCAATACTGAGAATCGTAAAAAAAAGATTACTTTACAAAGAAAACAAATTGAGAATAAACTAGTAATTCTGAATTAACACTGCTTTAAAGTGAAATCCTCTCTAAGAATTCAGAGAATAATTAATACTGGAATTCCTCTCTTACTCAGATTCTTATTCACTAATTTACAATTTTACATTTTCAAATCCTTTAAAAAGAAAAGATTGATTCTGTCTTCTCGTGCTAGAGATAGGAAACAAATGTACTTCTACTTTCTTTATCTTTTAGTATAGCAAATACTTTACTCTCCCCTCTTTCTACGTAAAGAAGTTGAATAAGCTTTCCGTTTAAAAATGAATTACTCATTTCAATATAAAAACTGTTCATTTGGCACGACCTTACTTTTGCTTCTCGGCCGCGTCGGGAAATCCGTTGCGCCTTCTGGTGTTGGTGGCCTTGAAGCGTCGGAGGTTCGTTTCTGGTGGGCGACATAATACACATCGCAGCCAATCACATGGAAATTGGAAAGCATTATTTCTACTAATTGTGATATTTTTTTCTGCTTTATTCTTTCCTAGAAAGTTTTTCACGACTAAATCAAAAGAATACCAGGCACTCGATTTATTTTCGCTCATGGATTCCAAGACATTTGAACCATTTACGAGCTTTTTTTATTTGGGAACCAACAAAAATCCCTGCTTTCAGTTTCTCGTTGGTGACTCCTGGAGATGCACGTTATATACACTGGAATCACAAATTATCCCATCCCCAACAACTGTACAATTGCTTCATCACGCGTAGCTCGATAAACCAAGGAGGGAATAATTTTCTCTCGAGCACCTAGAAGTAAATTGATTCCATCGTTTTCCTCTGCAACTATATCTTTCCTCAGAGGCCAATTTTTTTCAACTAATGCTCACTTCTGGCTCTCCTATCTCACAGAAATATAAAGCAGGGATAGTTTGTGAAACAACTTTGTTGACCGAGAAGAAAATTCACTATCTTCAGATCAACACAAATTACCCACTGATGTTCATAATACTTAATATTTTTTGAACTAAAGAAATTGTCTGGTACTCTTCTTTCATGCAGAATGAGTGACCAATTGTAACAGAGACTATTTGTTGCCGTCGTGTAAGAGTACCACTTCATAATTATCTTTGAGCTGTCAATCAAAAGTCGCCATTCATCTGACTTATATTCTGTAAACCCAACTTCTTGAAAAGAACTTCTACATCGTTGTAGAACAGTAAGGTTACTTCTTTCGTAAAGGAAAACAGCAAATCCTTTTCCCGCTGACAAACAAATGCAATATTTGTCCCAGGTACAACGAAATTCTTTCCTTCATCGAGAGGCAAGCAATTCAGAGACTGTTTTAGAGAGATTAAGTTTCCTGACGAGACCAATCAATTCTTTTTGGTCAAAAATGCAGGTCTTGATGAAGTATTTAAAAAAGCATAATAACTATTTCCATTTCCATAATCCCGATATAGAAGATTTGTCTTCAGTGAACTTTTCTATGAGATGGAATGATGAAATAGATGCGTCGAGTGTAAAAACGGGCCTCCTAGCTGAGTCTAGGTCAGGATACGTCTATTTGATATAATTGTTTCGAATAATACTATTAACGTTGGCAAGGCAAAAATAACAATCATTAATATGGTTTTAGGCTCTTTCTCCGAACTATTGCTGTGCCGCATTTTAGACTTCTTGTACCACTTGTTCACTATCGCAAATGTTCCTTACACCTTCTGCACACAATATGATGAGCCCACATCTTCATCGAGCTTGACACCAAAATAACTTAAATATGCCTTGTTTATGAACTCAGAAATAGGTTTTCTCTTTTCCTTGAAAGTGTACTCACCGTATTTAGCGAAAGACACCTGAACTATTCAAACACTGCTAAGATGCTATACATATATAGAATCATATATGTATACAATTCAAACACTGTATACATTCTGCAAACACTGCATTCAAACACTGCTTGAGGATTCTAAACATATATAGAATTAATAAATAAGTTAATTGTAAGTTACCTCGTTCGTATCTGCGAGAACACCTTAGATGGAAATTAGCGTGCATTAAATGTAACCGCATTCATTTCAGGTGTAGCAAATTAACTCAAAAACGCAAAGCTGCTTAATGTAGCTCGTTGCTTTTTTGTTGATTGAAAGAGAGTCAGATTGGAAGACCTTTGCAAAATGACAAAACTTGCGGCGGCTATGAAAACATTGGATAAATTAATGCGATTAATAAACGTGAAGTTTTATTTCTAAATACATAACTTAAGAACTGAAAATATGTGAAATAAACATTGTACTTTACTAAAAAGGCGAAAGGAATTGAAATTTGTCGGTTTATAATGAAATAACAATGAAACAGACTATACATATTAACTCAAAATAAACTGTGATTCCGAAAGTAACGAAAATCGATATTTTCCCTCTATCTTGAAAACTAGAGCTGATGCAGCCCCAAGCAGTTAGCATTTTTGGAATAAGCGACTCTGAAATACCTATAATCAGCTCTAAAATTTCAGACACCAAAAACAGTTGTATTTTGTTGCCCTGTGTAATGCAACACTCACTATGTATTAAGGTAAGAAGAACAAACGTGTTCTTATTCTGAGCACGTACAAGCACAGAGACGTACAAGCCTAGTCTGAAGAAAAAAAGCTACCAGATACTCTAACATTTTACAACAGAACTAAATATGGGGTAGATACTGTTAATCTGCTGGCAAAAAAAATACTGTAAATGCAGGATCACGAAGATAACCAGTCCATGTGTTTTACAATGTACTTCATCTCGCAGCTTTGAATGCATGGATAATTTTTAAACAAATTATAGAGCAAAATATATTGTTATGATTGTAGGTGGTGAATTAAAACTCGGGTATTATTTTAACAAAAACGCTTATTTTGTTTCTTAACACAATCACTGAAAACACTTAATTTATGTACAGATAGTCTTCACTTGATTATTCTTTATACGGCACACTTCTCTTGATTATTTATTTACACTACACTTCTCTTGAGTATTTATTTTCACTGTTCACTTCTCTTACACTGTCGCACAGTCCTAAGTACTGACCACTATTCGATGCACTGTCCACAGTCCACTGCACTGACCACAGTTCACGGCGTTGGCCACGGTTCACGTCACTGAGCACAATCACTGCACTGCCATTCACCGCGATGCACACACTTCACAGCTCAGCTTCCACTTCAGACTTAAAGACTGCCTCGCGGTCGCCGACCGCCGCGTATTTATACTCGGCGGGCACCGTCGAGCATTTTCTAGACTATACTATACGCGTAAAAACTACTATGCGCGTGCGTCGCGAACAATCTGCGACCGTATATTTCAAGGGCCGCCGGCAGATATCGCAATCCGCGCCTTTTTTTCTCGGCTAAAATAAAAATGTGTGTATTAAATAATACTGGGATGCACAAAATATAACATTTTATTTTGTTAGATGATTATATTTTTAAAGGAACTACGTACTTAATTTGGAACGAGATAAGAAAAAATCTTGGCGGTCAAAGTGACCGCTCCGGTCCTTCTAGATATGCGAGACCATCGGCCCTCCTAGTGTCAAAACCAGTTCAAAACTCCCGAGCACCTTCGAATGTTTTAAGATTTCAAAATGGACATAATATATGTTAAAATTTGATTACGTCTTTAATTTATTTCATGGATTACTAGTTCATTTTTGTGTGTTTACGGACCTGAAACAAAACACGCAATAGTATTGTTAATTCCCTTGGGGGCCTTCCTGATTCTTTATGCCGTCGGACCTTTTGAAAACTTTATGGCCCGCTCTAATACCAACGCAACACATAAAACAACTCATTTTTATGAATTCGATTTATTAAAGTTAAGATGCAAGCAAATACTACAAATAAATAGCATAGTGCTCAAATAAGTAAAATAACTCGTTATAACACTTAGTTTACTTCATTAATACAAAAATTACAATTTTGGAATATTCCCGTGAATTTATAAGTGGTATCGGTCACGTACATTTCACTGTTACGTATGACATTTTTTAGAGACCCATATTCTTGAGTAGTAGTAATAAGATCGGCTAACATCCTCGAAATGTTATTTGTTGGTGTTAAGACATATTCCAAATAACTTATAGCAATAGAGGCAAATAACCTGAAAGCACCGTTTCATCAACGCAATTCACACTGATTTCACACTGTTATATAACTCTCAAATACACCATAAACATTTTCTTATATTTCTCGACATTTTACTTGAAACCACTGTCCGTAGTTTTCTTAGCTTTTGCGAAAATTTACACAAGAACTTCACAATATTCTCTCATTTTGTACAAAAAAAACAGTCCAGCATCGATTATGCAATCGTAATTAAATACACACTGTTTTGTTTATCTGACGTCATATTGACAAACGACGATTACAACGCGTCATTTCACTTTAGATGCACGAAAAGTTATCAAATGTTACGAATTCACGTTTGATTCAGCAACGAACTAGTAAACCATAAAGTTTTGTATGCACCACGGGCGTTACTAGATGTTTTTACCCCTCAGGCAACATCCAAATCGTCGGGACAGAGGCCCTCGGGTTTGGAAGTCGCCTTCGGAAAAAAAAACATCAATATAACGCCCTTGATACATAAATAACTATTATTTTATTGGTTAGTTATTTCTGGCACGTCAGCTGCTAAGGTTATTAGTTCCGTTAGTGTATGTTTTTTCCGTGGGAGATGGCTGTGATCTTCCCGCACTGGCTCGCGAGACCTGCCGCAGCCTACGCCTGCTTGTGGGGATTTCCCCGACTAGGCATCTCCCACCAGCGTTGCACCGCCCCAGCAGAGAAAAGCTCTAAGCTCCCGTCAGCTAGTTTCTCGACGAAGTAGTGCCTGTGAGAGCATGTGTCAGTAAGCAAAGGTTGGGGAAATAACAAGGAAGAAGAAGGAAAGAACGCGCACGGTCCTTTACTCGTACTGCTCCGGAACTCGCCTGGTATTGTTCGGAAAAAAACTCTGAAAACGTCCGATTAGATTAGCCGCGCGCTAAAAGTCTCCTTCAGACTGCGACTGAATTAGACCTGCCTCTCTATCTATCCCCAACCGTTTGGACTCGAACCCTACGATCTTCTGATCAGAGACACAACAATGACATCAGTTGTAGCCCTGAGCCATCTGAGGTGGTTTGTAATAACTCTTAAATATTAATTTGTTACCATTGGGCACCATGCATCATGATTCTCCAGCTAATCCTTATACGGTTGCTGTGTGTCTTTTGTATTCACAAGTTCTATTTTATTGCAACATTTTTTAGTATTTTGGCATTATTATATACAGCTCGATGAAATATTTTAATGCATGTGTTTGTTGTGATAACTGGACGTGAAGATATGATAAATTTGAGTTAATTATGTCACAAGTGTGAGCTGACTGGGTCCCACGTAAGGATACAATATATGAAGAGACATTTCTCTTTGATTTAGTTAACTTACATACATTAATTATACATTACTGTTACTGATTTATGTAAATCGAGAAGACTGAAAGCCGGACACTCATCGTAGGGTAGAAAATGCAGGTTGAAAGCATTCATATATTACTAATTGAATAATGAATGCGTTCTTCCTATATTATTAAAAGCTTCATAAACTGGTTTCGCATATGCTTCATAAACTATTTTATATATATTGAATATTCCGGATCGATTTGTAGATTGAATACGACCATCTATGATAATGAATCAAAATCAAGATGAGTGAACTGTGAACAGAGGCAAGAGGCTGTTAACGATAGTCGTACCAATAATTCTCTTTCACTGGGTTTCCAGTACTTTCAAATTATTTTCACATTTAAAACAGCTATTTATGAATTTCAAAATCGTGCAATCAACGTGATTCAATTGTTAGATTCTACTAGTTAGTTTACAAGACATAAATTACTAATTAAAAAATATTTTGCCAGGAAATCGGTGGCAAATGTCACAACACATGCAAAATATGCCTTACTCGCGTAAAATAATATAGCATCACTCTACAATCTACAACCTGCACACATGAAACACATTTTCTTCTATTTTGTCCTAAAGCTCGTATTAATACTAGAAGCAAACGCCATGGTGTAATGATTTCATTTCTAACTACCAGCCAAACATTTATTTTCATTTATCTGTACGTTAGAAGTGTATATATAATAGTCTATGAATTGTTTCCGAATGAATATCAATATTATATTCAGCCTAGCCCTCAGAGATAAAAATCTCCCTTTGTAAGGAGTAGTGAATAAAACCGACGTTTTTCCATTCTCTTTTTAACATTATGCATCTTCTCTTTATTTTTTACTCTTATTTAGAATCTATTTGTATTTTTCTCTTTAAAACGTTTTAATCTGAACTTCTAGCTTCCTTAATGCTCTCTTCTATGAGAAAATGTATATATGAGTTTCTCACAATAAAGGTGTTTTATTTTACTCAATACCTCATCTATAAAATTAATGCAATACATTCATTGAAATTTGATATTAGACAAGGAATCGTAGCCATTGCTGTCTTTAAAGTCATTGAAACTGAATTAGAGTACAAGAGAACTAATCAGGTAAAGTGTTCGAAAAGAACGCCATTAAAATTAAACACAATTTAGAATATATGAATCATAGGCTGAGGTAAATTACAAAATTACAAAAAGTAATAATTTCCCGCAGAATGTATACATATGTGCATGAGATTTCAATTTTGGGAGCTGGAGCAACTCCCAGTTACGTTTCATCATTTCGTTTATATAGGTTAACGCTATTTCGAGCGAAAGTAATCGGGTTTATTTTCAGTTAGTGCATCAAACGTTTCATTACGATGATCTTTTCATGTTATTTGTAGCAATTACTTGGGTAATTACGCAACTAATCGGATGTTGTTTCCAACAACCATATCATTTACATCGAGTCCGCAATTTCTCTTTAAACGCATTGTGGTTTTAGATCAATATCGTGTCTAACCCACTTATTGAACTCGTCCGTCATGTCATATTTCCAATTTTTTTAAATAATAGGGCTTTGAACCACTTTAGATCGGCCGGATAATTTTCATTTTGGCAAAATTCCTACTAGTAATTTACTGACAATCAGACAATCAGACAGACAAACGGACAGACAATCAGACAAACAATCAGACAAACGGACTGACAATCAAACGGACAAATAGACTTAGAACTTGTTCCGGTTGGGGCGCTGAGATTTCGATTAACAACTGTATTTGCTCCATAATCTTCAGCTTCCACCAGACAGCTAAAATCAAACTTCCTCTCCGTAATCCTACTTGATGTCGACACGCATTTATTATCTGTAATAGGTGATGTTAAGCAACCACAATTTAGAGTATAACGTGAAGAACGCCCATTTCTTGGCATTGGTTTACCGTGACATAGTTTTAAGAGAGCACGCCTTAATAGTTTTCACCACGTCAGATCCTGGAGAGAGCGAGAGCGAGCGAGCGAGCGAGAAAGAGAGAGAGAGAGAGAGAGGGGGGGTAGGGAGAGAGAAACGCTTCCCTTGTGGCTTGAGAGACAAGTCCCGCCTACAGGTTTTCTACGCGATGGCCAACCGCAGATTATCTTATAATAATGTTACAAGCATGTATGGTGTCAAAGGTCATAACTTTTTGCCAATGAAAACGTGTCGAGAAATCTCGTTTATCACGAAGTAACACAGTTGACATTTTCTCCTGATCCCTCAGGCAACTCATCTTGCACAGATTCTTGCAGGTAAACAAATCTCTTTCGTGAGAACATCTACCTGCCAAACAGCAACGCGGAATAAACATCGCCTCTCTAAGGGGAGGTGATGTTCAAAATTGCATATCCACACATTTACGTCAAAATTGGCAAGGTATGTTTCAGGAGTGAAGAAAAGATGTTTTTGATAAACACATTTTGATAAATCGTTAAAATTTTTACACGGTCAGTTGACAACACTTTTCCACCGTTTCGAGGTCCTGAAATTCAATATTTGCGACAAACAATCGTAAAGTTTTGACATACGCTTATTTGTTTTTAAGAGAATCGATAGTAGTCTTGATTGCAAGCGATTTCCTGCCAAATGTTCATTAGCAAAATGTTATCATATTAAATCCATGTGCTTGCCCTAGAAGTTTTATTTTTGAGACATCATTCACAGAGGTACTTCTCGTGGAACCGGTGGAGGTTACAGCGTCTAGTAGATGTGGCTGATAAACAACCCGCGAGGCAGATCCGTCGTGCACGTAGCCTATGTAGCGCTTGTGCAGGGGCGCGACGCGGTAATTGGCCAAGTTTCGCGGGGACGAGGACAGAGGGCGCTTAGGTGGCAGTTTAAGGGCCGCTGCCTCCCACCGCAGGAGGTGGAAGGAGCACAGGCCCCGGCAGATCGCGTGCGCGACGGGGAGCAAGGAATGCGGCGATGGCGGGAAGAACCAAGCGAAGCTACGTGCTCGAAGCGTAAGGGCATTTTGCGATTCTATTCGATGTCCACGAACGAAAATCAGACGTGGTTTGTGAAGATAAACCACAAAAAATGGTTTTGATAATTTCATGCCATAGCAGTTCACGATTTTATTCAAATAACGTGACCAACTGACTTTAGGACAGAAGCAGCATTAGTGCTGTATCTTAAAGTCTCTGACCTAGGATTCGAGTGTCGATTGTAGCGAATTTTCGACTGTGTCTAAATAATTAGGTTGAATTCAATGGCTGTCTAGAGGAGGATTCTAGCGCCCGTCTGCTCTGATCGGTAGTTTTGCGTCGTTTCTCCGATCAACACAAGGCGAATGCCGGAACAGTACCCTAATAAACGGGCAACGGACCGTGCACGTTCTACCCTTCCTATTCCTTGATCTACTCTCACTTCTTATTTAGACATACATACACTAAAAACACTATACTACCATACATGCCAGGAGATCACTCGGGAGTATAGAGCGTGTCCCGTCTGGGTCGGTGCACCGCTTGGAGAGATACCTGGAGGGAGAAATCCTTCTCAAACCGACGCGTAGTTCGGCGCTGGATCTCAGTATCCAGCGGGTGAGAAAAACTGCCACATCCAGACATTAAAACATATTACCTTCACTAATGCAGCTAATGACCATAGCAAATGACGTGTCCGAAATCATCAATCAACCAATCGTATATAATGATACTCAGTGATAAGTATATCATGATACTGAATAGGAGAGCTTTTAATTCTCATTTGACTGTAGCAGGTCAAGCAAAATTCAATAGCATTTGTAGCTAGTGTGTTACTTCAAGAACTGTGGTAGCTTTAGAAGGATAACTGTAAGAGTGTGCAAAGGATTGATAAAGAGGTGTGATTGGTGAGCACAAGTGAAAGTGTCTTACATTGATATATTGTGTTTTACGCTTCTATTGTTTACATTAATTCTTACATCAAAACTTATGAAAAATTAAATACATCGAAACTTCTTTATCGAATATTTCTTTTTTAGTTTAAACTTTCCCCTCCGGGTGAGCGAGATGTGACATCGGCAGAATCATTAAGAAAAAGTAAACTGGTATCCAGTAGTTTAGGAAGTTTAACGTTTCGTGGCTTTCAAAACCTAATCATACGAGTTGAGGCAAAGGCCAAATACATAAAAAATGAATTCTGTCTCATTCCATATGAATGATCATCTCTAATGGCACAGAACGACCTATATTTAATTTAAATAATGTAATGTCTACGTTATTTATAAAAATATAGTACCATCAGATCTTGCAACTTTACTGTAGCTCTGTCTATTAAAGTATAAAGTAACAAGTCCTGAATCCTAGTCGATTGGTAAACGTTAGTTGAAATGATGATTAAACCTGTTTAGGTTTCATTGTTTTTGTTGTGACATGTGGTCGACTGACTGTCTCGAAGAAATGAGAAGAGTGATGTAATAAAATTCAGTGTACGTCCTTAAATGTTAAAACTACGTATCCCTTCTTTATATAAATCGGGAAGAGAAGATGATGTTTTTGTTTTAAAAAAGACTATAAGAAATCATTAGCACAAAAACCCACAAATGTGCTACTTTATCATACAGAATTTCCACCAATCCTGCATTAAACAGATTTAAGTTGAATAATTTAGACGCTTTCACATTATCACACAATAAAAACACAATACGCACATGCAATTCGCAACACACTTCACGGCGAATAACGTTGTTGCGTGCACTACCCAGAAATAATATCTCCTGGGTCCTTAAAATTAGCTTTTCGAAATTTTATAAAACACCTGTTATATTCCTCAAGCCTTTGTATAAAAAAATGAAACATTCCTGAACGTTCTATTACATATTTTGAAGGGTAGTACGGGCTGTCCGAAACAATTAAAGTTGGGTTTCAGTGTCCAGCTTTCACTTTAAAAAAAAATATTTTCATTGGCCGAATGCCGCTGCAGACCACCAGTAATTTATGAAATTGATATGCATATTTTAAAAGAGGCGTTCTAAACTATGCATATAAAATATATTATAAACCCGCATACCTTTCGCGTTCCGTTTTGCAAAACTTTTTGGAGTAAACTCATTATGGTGTGTTAGGTTGGAGGCAATGTAAGTCACATGCAAAAGTTTATTGGCGTTACAAACTTTCGAGATGAACTCAATAGGCCGTACGAGTATTAGTCGAAACGATTGTACTTCCTCAATGAAATATTATGCATAATTCAAATACAAAAAGTAATATTAGCTACAATGAACCCCGTAAATAAAAATAGCTTCAGAAATTTTTTAATGAAATGTACAGATTATCCATGGAAATAAATATGTTTATCGCTAAACATTTTCAAGAAAAAATGAAGAAGA
The DNA here is from genome assembly GCA_964035755.1 of Teleogryllus oceanicus. Classification (NCBI taxonomy): domain Eukaryota; kingdom Metazoa; phylum Arthropoda; class Insecta; order Orthoptera; family Gryllidae; genus Teleogryllus; species Teleogryllus oceanicus. The sequence continues at coordinate 22,512,596 of CAXIVR010000013.1, forward strand.
ATGTTCAATTTGCAAAAATGAAGAAATGATGCTTATGAAAACTGACTATATATATTACCGTAAAATAACTTTAATGATTGCAAAGTGGGTGCTTCGTTCATACCAAGTTAGCGTAGTCCCTGTCAGCAAGAAAGAAATATGTATTTACTCTGACATCTGATCCCTCTTAATTGACATAACGTCGAAATGGTACCCACCTCTTGGAAAACCCGGATGTGGTCCGTTGACCCATCGCAGTCAGTAACCAATTGATAGAATTGTCAAGGCAGAAAATGAATTTTGGAGGATTCTACATGTTGTATGGGTCTGTCCAGTGGCGTATGCTTAGTGAATGTGAGTGATGTGTCGCATCCTGAAGGCGCTTTCGGCTCTTTTAAAACGTTCGTTAAAAATATATTCCACAAGTATATCTCTTTCCCGACTATACCATTCATTTGTTTCCATGCGCTTTCCGGTAGGCGTCTGTCACCTCCGTGGACGTGATAGGCCGAGAAAAACCACTTCAAAGGCTTCGCTTCGTAACTGAGGTCATTGAATGTACAGATTTCCCTCCCCTCTTATATGTTACTACTCTGTATCAATGTAAACTCAGTGGTTAGGCGGAAGAGCAGGCCCTATGGCCTGAGCCTCGCCATTAATAAAGACATTATTATTATTATTATTATTATTATTATTATTATCATCATCATCATCAGTAAAGAAGGAGACTCCAGAAAAGACACTATCTCAAAGATCACGCAAGGGAGACAAGTCACTCGAAAGTTAAACTCTCTACTTTGGGGAAATGAAATATCCAAATCAACTAAGAAAAGACTGAAACCATCGTACAAAATGTAGTGCTGTATGGATCAGAAACGTGGGAAATAAGAAAACGAGAAAAAGACAAATTAAAAAGCCTGCAAATGGATTTCATGAGAAGAAGTTGTCATGTAAGAAATGAAATTTTGAAAAGAATGCAAATACAGAAATCGATTTTAGAGGAAATGGAAACACGAAGATTAAATGGTTTGGTCACGTGAAAAGGCTCGGTTATGAGAGATGGCCCAGAAAAATCTCTGAGTGGCTCCCCTTAGACAGAAGAAAAAGAGGTAGACCCAGAGAAGAATGGCAAAAGCAAGTTATGAAGGACATGCAGAAAAGAGGCCTTGAAGAAGACGATTGGAATGATAGAGAGGCTTGGCGATTGGGATGCGAGAGACGGCCGCAGGAGCTGTAGACAACTCGCAAGAAGAAGAAGATTACTATTATTATTATTATTATTATTATTATTATTATTATTATTATTATTATTATTATTATTGAACTCTCCTTATGTTATGTGAGCAAGATGCGAGGTTTCGGCCGACGGTGAGGCGACGCTGGCGGTCGCACCTCCGACTTCTAATTGGCGCTTCTGAATCCCCTCTCTCAAAGCTTCTTCCTTTCAGTACCTTATCTTCTTTTGGTACAAGGACTGGGAATCCCAGTACTCGCGTGTCTGTGGACTCCAAGCGGGTTGGAGGAGGGGGCCTCTTGAGCACACGACACACGCATACGCACGCATATTTGCCCACAGTTCTTCTGAGTGATTTACGCAACATGGTTTATCAGCACCGACGAAGAAATCTTACGCGACTGGTAATAGTTCTATAGTTCTTTCATTGTTCACGAGTATTGTGTATTGTGTTGCATGTTGCGAAAATTCTGAGTTTTTTCTTGAAACTGCGATTTAGAGTATAGCGTGTACTTCTACAAAGAAAAATCATAGTTTCGGAACTGTAACGCGATAATTATAATCCAACAATGTTTGAGCGAAAAGATACGACATGGCGAACACTTAGTTTGTAGAAGTGGATGAGTTATATGAGGCGGGAATCGGTGAGTGAAAACTCCCAATGTCCTTTGAAAGGTTTCAAAAACTCTATTTAGTTCTCAAGTAACCTAGAAGATAACAAGAAATCGACCTCTAATTATGTACATTGTTTAAGTTATAATGTACTTTTCTATATTATTGTCAGATAAGCAAAGCAATATTCTCAAAGCAAGAAATTCTCAAATATTCTCAAAGAATGTTCAGTAGGCATGTACATCGTGGAATTCATTAACATAATCCGTGTAATCCGTAAAATTGATCGCATCCTCATGCTTACTGAGCCGGTGACACCACTGGATCTGCCCACCATTCCGAAACGCGCAACACTCATACGGTCCCACTACTTGCACAAAGCCTCTGCGACGTCGTCATGCCGGCAAGGAAGGGAAAGAAAGAGCTTTATACATAATATATGGTTAATCCCCATCCTGACACAATACACAAGGAAACTGGCATGCCCGTAGCGAGATTCGAACTTATCAACCTTTAAGCGGCAACCGCCAATGCTCTCCGGTCTTGGTAGAGTAAATAATTAATAAGTCTATTTCTTTGTTGTTTTTTTCTCGTGAATAAGTAAGTGGCGTTGTGTGATTAAGTTGGCGTTGTACTATTCTGCTTTACATTGTTGGTATTAAAGTCTATCTCCTGCCGAGTGATTCCGTGTTTTTTCCGATCAACACCAGGCGAATGCCGGAGCAGTACCCTACCAAACGGGCCACGGACCGCGCGCGATCTGTCCTTCCTCTTCCTTGTCCTATCCTCTCCCTTTACACATACACTTACACTAACATGCACCACACTACCACATATTCCGGGAGACCGGTCGGGAGCTTAGAGCTTGTCCCGAGTGTGGCGGTGCCCCGCTAGTGGGCGAGTCCTGGTTAGGGGGAAACCCCACTAGCCGACGGTAGGTCGGCGCCGGATCTCGCCATCCAGCGGGGGAAGATCACCGCCATCTCCCGAGAAAAAGCATGCACTATACTAACGGGACTAATGACCGAAGCAGTTGACGCGCCCGGAAACACGAAACAATCAATCAATCAACCGAGCGAGCTTGTAAAGGGCCACTGGCATGAAAAGTCAGACAAATTACCAGGGAAGGACGACACTTGACCAGTAGACCAAGAAATTTTGCAATGTTTCACAGCCGTCAGGGCTTGGATGACCCAAATGTTTCACGGAAATTATAAAAGAGCGAAGTGTTATTAAAAGTGTTACAGTAGACCATTCTGTCTGTTTTAGTTGCAGGAAAATTTCATTCTCCTCCCTCGTGTGTCTCCACTACACATAGAGTTTGCGCTCAAAACTTTCCGGGCTGACTATGAGGCAATAAAAACTGGATAAAAACAATGGCAACTCGAGGTAGCGCCAGTTTTTTGTAGAACGGCCGTAAAAGTTTCAGCGACCAATTTGTCTCGTTCACTTAGTGACAGTCATTTGAACCTCGTTGGGTCGGGTGTTTTTTCACGATGCAAAATGTTCAAGTATCGGATTCTCTCAAAAGTATCGATAAAGAATTTTTTTAATCGTAATAACTTTACATTATGTAGTAATAGTATGCACAATGTTCCATTCACCAGCATTCTCCATACGTCGATTCCCATTGACTATTATCAACATAAGTGTGTCACATTTCACTGGATAAAAAATCACATTTGGAAGGAACATTGTATTTTATTATATTTTCACAATGTGGATTTTATTTTCATAAAATATTCCTATCGTACCATCTTATCAAAATATTTGATTGATCATCAAATTCTGGCCTGGCAAAGAGTATCGTTTGATAATTCTTCGATTTTGTATCTTAATGAATGACTTGCTTTATTCTGAAAAATAACTAAGTATCAAAAAAATTGTGCTAATGCAGAATGCTAGAGCATCAATTACAAATGTTAATACACTGGTTCAAAAAAATTAATTATTTCATGCTTGGGGTGACGTACTATTTAGGAAGGCTAAAGCACCTCTCATCATTCTTTAGTTACGGACCAGCGTAGTCCCAAAGTCATTGGAATCAGTCACAATGAGAATTCTAGATTTAATTTCGTGTCTCCAAACGCGTCAAATGCTGTGGCCATTAACTCCACAAACGTAATGCATATTACTCTCGGAAGGAGTATTAATTTCGAAGGGATCTTCCTTCCTTCCTTCGCGGCGGCGATGGTGTATCGGTTAGCGTAACGGACTGCTATACCCAAGTTTGCGGGTTCAAATCCGATCGAAGCCGGGGATTTTTAAGGGCGAAAAAATTCTTCGTACGCCTTCCTTCGGAGGGGAAGTAAAGCCGGCTGTCCCATGTTAGTACATTTACTGCATGTAAAAGATCCTCAAGCCTAAATGACGCCTCTGAGCTAAATACAAATCGCCTGTTTCGTCGCCCAAGTAATACCTTGTTTCTCCCATGATTGGTGAAAGGAGTGTAACGGAATTTGGGTGGTCAGACGGAAGAGCAGGCCTCATGGCCTGAGTCTCGCCACGTAAAATAAGGCAAATTCAATTCAATTCAATTCAATCCTCGCTAGAACGTCAGATCCGACACCCCCACGTGCACGTCAGCTCGCGGTTTTCCCCCTCCAGATTGCTCCGCCAGCGGGGCACCTCCACACTCGGGATAATCTTTAAGCTCCTCACCGATATCCTTCCTCGTGTGCTAGAGTAGTAAAATACAGTCTGGGTAATTCGAGGTGGACCGTACCAGGCCTAGCTCGAATTAATGAACTCGAATGATCGAAAATGATTAATTTATTAAAACAGAAATATTACCACAACTTTTAGATTTCATAGTATGTGTATTTCAATAAAAATATACTAGCATAATATTATTGCATTAATTGGTGAAGATAAGTTAATTATATCTTAAAGTAAATGTCAATATTTTTTGTTTAATTACATTGTTTCATTTACGAGCGTCAATACCACGCAATCTGCACAACTAAACTAATTGTTATTGACCGATTTGGCGTAACAACAATGCAACCGCACCGGTCCAACAACAATGATTCGAAACGGTCAAACAACAAAAAAAACAGATGTAAATTTTTCATGTGATCATTTTTTCGGGAATAAATTTATTTATTTTTATTTATTTATTTATTTGAATTATTTTTGGAAATTCGTATTTAACTCGGATTTATGGGAAACTCGAACAATGATACTCGAACCACAGAGACTCTAGTGTACACGAAAAAGGAAGTGTGTGTGAGGGAGAGGATAAAACAAGGGTGCGAAAGAAAGGCCCTTGCCCAAGGTACTTCTTCGGCAATCGCTCGGTTAATTGATTGATTAGTAATTCCAGGCGCGTCAACCACTAATGTAACTATTTCCGTAATTGTAGTTAATGATTTAGTCACATGAGGTGACGGTTATCTTCCCCTGCTGGCTGGCGAGATCCGGCATCGCCCTACCCGTCGCTTTGCGGGGGCTTTCCCCAACTAAGCATCTTCCACCAACCAGGCACCATCCCAGCCAGGACAAGCTCTAACCTCCTGACTGCTGTCCCGGCTTGAGTAGTAGTGTAGTGCAAGTGTGTAACAGGAGAGGGTAGCTCAAGGATTAGGAAGAAAAGATCGCGCGCGGTTCATGACCCGTTTGTTAGGATACTGCTCCGGCACTGTTGTTAGAGTATTGCTACTCCTTCGATCACCTTGTGCTGACTGAAAAAAAAAACACGGAAACTACCGATCAGATCAGCGGGCTGCTAGAGGCAGTTGTTTCGTAAATACGAAAAAGTACTGGTAAGTACCGATTAGAGCAGCCTACGCTAGTATTCTCCTCCAGCCACCGGATGAATCCGACCCAGCTATCCACCTAGTGTCGAAAATCTTAAAACTCCGCCGTCCCAACTTTCCACCGTGCACCGCATTCCGACCAGGTAGCCCGGGGGCGCACTCCACCGATTGACAGCGGGCGCGGGGGAGGGGGAGGAAAAAGTCTGCGCCACGTAATTCGCGGGAAGCTTCGAGAATGCGTAAGGCAGCGCCATCCGCTCAGATCTCTCCCGCGCGGAGCGAAAGCGAGAAGAAATTCGCGCGCGAACGATGATGGATGGCGAGCTTTGAGGAGAAGCGGCGGGGGCCTTTGGAGGCTGCGAGAGCTGTGCGACACCCAAGGTGAGCCAACTCCCAGCGGGAGTCCTCTCGCCTGCTTCTTTGTGAGAGATAAAAGCGATGTGGAGCACAATCTATAACACTGGGCTGTATTGGAGCGTTGTGTATTGCAACATCGTATTCATACATACATGTACTCGTATGTATGTACTATATCGCAATAGCCTCCGACGAAGCCTGGGCCTACCAGCGGCGTCCCGCCTTAGCCATAGGTTACGGGGTACGTGTGGTTACTACGACGCAATAGCCTCTGACGAAGCCTGGGCCTACCAGCGGCGGCCTTGCAGCCATAGGTTACGGGGTACGTGTGGTTACTACGACGCAATAGCCTCTGACGAAGCCTGGGCCTACCAGCGGCGTCGCGGCCTTGCAGCCATAGGTTACGGGGTACGTGTGGTTACTACGACGCAATAGCCTCTGACGAAGCCTGGGCCTACCAGCGGCGTCGCGACCTTGGTGGTTAGTACGTAAACGTCTCTACGGCGTTTTATGGCATTCTACACCTGAGAATTGAGTTTTCTCATCGTCACACAGCAATATATACTGGGACATTGCAAGGAAACTGCACATTATAATCTTGCCCGAACGGGGTATAGAACCCCGCGTCATGGAAAGCAAGCACGCTGACCAATGGGATATACGCGAGGGCTATTGAAATATAGTGAGACGATATAAGAATTGAACAGTTGATTGATTGATTATTTGATGCTTTTGGGGCGCGTCAACTGCTATGGTCATTAGTTCCGTATGAGTAGTACTTTTTTATCACGGGCAATGGCGGAGTTCAACTCCGCTGAATGACGAGATCCGGAACCGATCAACGATTGCGATGTTTCCCTATTCAGGTATCTCTCAATACCGACCCTACACTTCTTCTGCCGGGACAAGCTCTAAGCTTCCGCCCGACTGGACCGATATGAGTGGTAATGTAGTGCCTGTGTTTGTATGTGTGTAAGTAAGGGGAGAGGATAGGACAAGGAAGAGGAAGGAAAGATCGAGCGCGTTTCGTGACCTGTTTATTAGAGTACTGCTCTGGTATTCGCCTGATGTTGATAAAATAAACAACAGAAAACTACCGTTCAGAGCAGCGGGCCTCTAGAATTCTCCTCCAGGCAGTGGCTAAGTTCGGACTAGCTTTCAGGTAAGTATCCAGAATCCTGCCAGCTTTCAGACTAGAACCATAGGTTCTCCCGGTCAGAAACAGTGCAATGGCATCAGTTCATGTCCTGAGCCACCTAAATCAGTCAACACCAATATATTTATAAAATGGATTTAACACAGATTTTTTAAGCAGTTGGTTTTTAATATCAATGTTTTTACGTGTTTTTTTAATCGAAAAATTACCATGGTAATAAAAATCAATAGTGTCTAAGTATGAACATAAATTAAAATCAAGTTTCTGTGTGCGTCAGAGGAATTTGAGTGAAATGATGATGAAAAAACGGTTTAGTGAATGTGAAGCGGTTGGAATGCGTAAGCATTAAACAACCTGAATGCAAGGCGCGTTATATTAGAGCTGTAATATTAATGAATGAGAGGAAATGTATAGGCGAAAGTACGTTTGCTTTGGTCTCTTTAAACTCTTGAAGACGAGCGTGTGTATTGGGCGAACATAATCAGATAAGTGCAGAGGGGAAGACATGCCATTCACCGCTGAGGGATCACCAATGAGTGGGTGAATGATTTATTACTTATGTCATACGTTTCTTCTTTCTCTCTGCCGCTCATGCAGTAACGAGAATGTTATGAAATGCTACGCGGAAAAAGGAGAATTTTCGGCAAAAAAGAATGTATTGATAGGCCCTTATAACGAAAAGGTTGATAAATCCGGTTCCTAAATTTAGAACAAAAATCCTTTAACACATGGTGTAGCCAGAATTCATGTTTTTTGGGTCCTTGATACCGAAAAATCGATTGACGGCAAAACTTCCGTCCGTCCGACCGTCCGTCCGTATACCCAAGGATATATGCGTAAAATGAGGATCTCCGATGAGAAAATAACTCCAATGTAAGATTACTGAAACCAAAACAGACACAAAAATCTCTGACAAATTCTCACGTTATTATGTGTCCCTGTTATACCTCGTAACTCATCATAAATTTTAAACACACTCAATGAAAACTTCTAAAAATGTTTCATTAACATTCATAAACTCGCAGCAAGTTTCTCAAAAAGCATCATGGTGAAATAAAAATGTAAATTCAATACTATTATGAATACGTGACATTCCCCACAAGATAGTTTATAACTGAAGTCAATAAAAAAGTTGCTGATATTATTTTTACAAATTATCTTCCTTCAAACTTCTTAAATGCGATGCAAAGACAATTTCTCTAAAAAGTCTGGAAAAATTCAAATCAGCTACAAACTCTCATTGGACCACATCGACGATGTGCAGAGAATATCAGTCTTTAACTGGTGAATAATTTAAAGGATCAGCTTCCCAGAAAAATTTGGTCGTTAAGCGTATATGACTCCGCCTTCCATATTTCCACCCAACGATCATTTCCTTAGTTCACTGCACGAGAAAGTCCGATGAATGCCACTCTGTTAAAATTACCAAAAAACTTTTATGTTCTCCAGTTTTTAGTTACCTCGGGCCAACGCTGCCAGGCAGAAGGCAAAAGCGGAAAAAACTAACACGAGAAAGTTTCCGTAATTTCTTGTACCAGTATTTTAATACTGTAATGAGTTTCGCGATGCAGAGACAGTTTTGGAAAAATTATTCTGAAACTTTTGAATGAAAAATTCTACATCTGCTTGGCGTCGACTTTGAAATAGATCGATACTATACCCCTGACGAACTGACATGCTTGAAAATAGGGAAGTAAATATGAACCGTAATTCAATGTTATTATGCATTTGATTCAGTGGTGAGTTGTAGTTGACATTTATATAATTGAAATGATTGAAGGCGTTGTCATTGTCAACAATAGTATGTGATATAGTATACTACATAGTATACTACAACAATAGTATGTGATATAGTATACTACATAGTATACTACAACAATAGTATGTGATATAGTATACTACAACGATAGTATACTATTGTTGACAATGACAACGCCTTCAATCATTTCAGTTATTATGCATTCTGTAAATCAAATGTGGAATTTGATTCCAGGTCTCGATTATATATTACACTTTACATGAATGTTTGCAAGAAATATATCATAATCCCCTTTTCTTTAAAAGTGGCAAATGATCCATCTACAGAAAAAATGTATCTTCCGCGTTGCTAGTCTCTATTACCTCCTACATGCCTATGGAATTATAAAATATGCGAAGAACACTTTTCTTAAATTAAAAACATAAAATTGTTCACATTCAAATTAACATTTCAACATATTTTATAAATATTAATGTAAATTTCATATGTAGAACATGAATGAAATCTGATGCTATGCTTGTTCCGTCATTAAGAGCGATTTTCTTTTGAATGCGATGTACTTCTTGGCATAGAAGTACAGAACTCAACTATTTAATGAGTTCAAACTTTTATTGCATAAGTAAATGTTTGGAAAACGAGCAAAATTAGAAGCAAGGTAAATGTAATAAAGCAACTTTATAAACAAAAATAAATTATTTTGTTTGTGTATAAATTGATTGAAAAGAGAAAATAATTTTGGAGAAGTGGAAATTTGTGACTTTCAGTTAATTTTATTATGTGATTTTACCTTACACATTGGCACTGTGTTTGTTTACTTGTTATTAGTTGGAACTATCTAATGAAGGTATCATCTACAAGAAACATAAGACCATAAAACTCACGAAAGATCAACAAATTTACGTAAATTAATACTTTTTAATTGGCATAAAACTAAAGAATCCATATATTATACGCGATATCATTGTACTTTCAAAATAAGGTATAGAAATCGGTTTGTTAATCAAATCTAATATGTGTACAAGGGCAACTCAAGTGTATTTTATATTTGATTGATAAACTTGATGTTCATATCATGATTACTATTATTTTTCTTTGTGGCATTAACTGTAAAAATAATGTACTTGTATGATAATAAATGTACTTACATATTAAAAATGACTCGAGTATAATAAAAAAGTGTTATGATTTAAAGAAGCAAATAAGGAGCATTTTCGTCAGCACTCATTTACCTTTTGTTAATATGAATAATTCTTTACGTTCTTGTCGTATTAATGTGAACATGCGAGTTTCGTGACATATTCGTCGGTTATATCGTTAAATTTTGAACATAAAAAGCGATATCGTAATGTTTTGTGTCATTATAGTTATTTATAAAAAAGTTTAGCAAATAAGGAGCATTTTCGTCAGCACTCATTTACCTTTTGTTAATATGAATCATTCTTTACGTTCTTGTCGTATTAATGTGAACATGCGAGTTTCGTAACATATTCGTCGGTTATATCGTTAAATTTTGAACATAAAAAGCGATATCGTAATGTTTTGTGTCATTATAGTTATTTATAAAACTCTTTAATAAAGTGAATCTTTGGCGGACAAATGAAAATTTGGCAAAAGAGACGATAGGAGCCCGGTCATCTGTTCCATATTTTGAAATCAGTTCGTGAGAGACACTTTCGTTCGAGTTGCGTTCACTATTTTTAGTACGAATTCATGCGACATACTCTTGGCATTGTTCCCAATAGCTCGACGATAGCCATGCTCATTGATGTTGCTATTAATTTTTTTTCTGTCTATATTTCTTCAATATACTCTAATATTTTTTGTCTTTGATCATGAAAGTTGAGCACAAGAATACATGAACACAAAAGAAGCATAAAAGACCTGGCATTTATACAAAATTCTCTAACACGACGTACAGTTACAACTTCCCATAACGTAAATTTCGAGGACAAATGTTAGTCCACTACACATTCTTATATCCTAGATTAATATTAGAAACGTTATATATCAAAACACCTTCTTGTTTGAATACACAGATAGAATCCAATAAATTTACTAGTTTATATGATGGATTATTAGTATTTTTCTCAAAATTAGGATATTTCTCTCATTATTACCTTCATTCTGTTTAACTTACTAATTGTAATTTGTAGTGTCCCTCTCAAACTCTTCCTGTGAGAGTATTTACCAAGATGCGGATTAGTGTAACTTGTGCACATTAATAACATATTCTTCTGATTACAACTGATCATTGTTAAAATAATATTTATTTCAATTAAACCTGACAATAGAAACAATTTCTGAAACGTTGCGCTCTATGTATTATGTAACAAATATTAATATGAAAAATGTTTTGTCTTTAAAAATCAAAAACCAAAAATATTATAGTGATTGATGTTACTCCGTTCTTATAATAACAATGATTTGCAGCACACATGTCAGAAAGTGAAGTACAAAGTGAAGCATATGCAAGCTGCAAAGTGAAGCTTTCCTATTAAATAAACAGCAAACGGAAGGAGAGTTTTGCATGCATGAGTGCCGAAAGAGAAACTAATGTTTGATTCACTAGTGATATTTGAAATAAGGAAAATACAGAATAAACAAGTATGCAGGAAACACTCAGTAGTTTTAATACGTGTATCTAAAGTATTTGAACGTTCAATATTTTCATGTGTTTTTCATTTATTTTCCCATGTATATAAATGTAATACAAACAAACAACTTTTGACGAAACATTCGTTTCAGGTCAACCACAAAAGCGAGCTTTTTCGTGTTTCGATGGTGACCAAACTCATATCCAGCGGTATTGATTTGTGAGCTCTGCTAATAATGCTTTCACAATTCATTCAGAATTCGTACGGCAAAACCTCGTCAACGCAACTCTCGCGCCGGCAAATGAGAAAGACTTCAATTTTGACCAATCCTTTCAGCAAAACACCGACGACGTGTGGCCGCAATCCCATTTCACAATCACACCATCGATGTGTTTTGAATCGCGGAATGGTCAATTTCTATTCATGCTCCTCAGTACTCTCCTGTGATCTGCTGTCATTAAAAGAATCGCTTTCCAAAACAGGAATTTATGATTAAAGAGAGATATTGGCAAAACAACCTCTCGAAATGTAATACCAACGAAGTCACAGAGGTGTGAGTCGTTTGATGTATTTAAGCGCAAGAGAGTTGGACATCTCGAAGTTTCTTCTCAACAAAAAAAGAGTTACTACGGGTGGTAAACATTAATGCAATAATATTTATATGCATCAATAATTTAATTTATTCATTACAGTTGTATTATCTTATTATTTTTCATTGATTTAGGCATATAAACGTTGCTTTGATTTGATAATATATTCCTTTTTTTTTACCAAATAGGCATTGTGAGACATCTTACTTCAACACGAGATTCAAAATTGGAGAAATAAATCGAGTGTCGTAATAAAATCATCGTACGTTTTTTTTCACATTTTAAAAATTCCAATTTGCAATAATTTTTGTTTCAAGTTTACTATTCATCCTCCAGAAGGTGAAACGATGATGTATACAATAACAAAATACAATGGATTATTGTAACACGTATATTGGAATAATACTTATTATGAACGTAATAAGTATTATCGTAAAGTTTGACTTTACGCAGTCAATGTGAATAACAAATCTTCCACTGCCACAAATTTTCCTTTAATTATCACATAACTTACTTATTACGATAAATTGAGATTATTACATACCAATTGTGATGAGTTACATACATTGCTGAATTTAGTACTCGAGGTGATGAGTGGGTGGCATTATTATTTTTTATTAGTTTTGTTGAAATATATATTCGAAGTTTCTTGGAAAAATAAGAAGTCGTGCACGTAAATTCTGATATTTTGAAAATACAATATTCAATTTTTTTCGCTTACATAACAACCAATATTTAGAGGAGTAGTATATTATCTACCAAATCTTTCCACATTGGCTTTCGCCCAAAATTAAAACGATTCAAAGAATGGAAATTCTACTTCGTTATATTAGTAGTTCACCAGATTATTCAGACATGTTTCGCTGAGATGTTCCACACTATGTATTCGTGCATGTATAGATTTATGCGGCGATTAATTTTAAATGTACTTTTTTATTGCAGTTCCTACATGACAATTTAGGAACTGCAATTTTGGAAACAATTGATTGCGTAAACCATATGCTACGCACATCTCCCGTTATCACGATCAATTGCACTGAGGGGCGAGTAAAAGTAAAATTATATGCCATATTTTATTTTCACTCTATCAGCACAATCATTTTACGTCGATATCACATCATGATACGATTGATTGATGATTCCAGGTGCGTCAACTGCGGTCATTCGGCCATTAAGTGTAGTGCATGTTTTTATCGCGGCAAGTAGCGGTGAACTTCCCCCGCTAGACGGTGAGATCCGGCACCGACCTACTGTCGCTTTCAGACGATTTTCCCTGGCCAGGTATCTCCCACTAGCGCGGAACCACCCCACCCAGGACAGGCTCTACGTACCCCACTGGTCTCTCGATATGGAGTGGTAGTGCAGTGCCTGTGAGTGTGAATGAAGTAAGGGGTGAGGATAAGACAAGGAAGAGGAAGGAAAGATCGTGCGTGTCCCATGGCCTGTTTGTTAGAGTACTGCTCCGACATTCGCCTAGTGTTGATCGGAGAAACCACAGAAAACTACCGATCAGAGCAACCGGCAGCTAGAATTCTCCTTCAGACAGCGGCGACAATCCTACCACCGTCGGGATTCGAACCCTAGGACCTGCCGGTCAGAGGCACAGCAGAGACATCAGTTGAAGCTCTGAGCCACCTCAGTTGATGTTATGATACAAAATGCGAAACACGCCTGCGTCGTTCATCTCAACTGAAGAAAAAGCTGCGCCTTTGAGATTAATATTGATACTATAATCTTCTCAACTTTACCAATTTAGATGAAGTTACAAACCAAACAAAAAGTATTAGCCTCGAAATTGTTTTATCTCGTCCGGATGGCGAAATCAGTAAACATATTCTATCCTTGGTATAACACGAAAATGGGATTTCCTTGCAAATCCATGGAGAGCTTATCCTTTGTATCCTTTTCGCAAACAACGTTTAGGAGAGCACCATTATTCTCGATGAGTCACGCGATGTCAGACGAGAACGCGATGCGTTGTTGCCAACTCACCCCGATGAAATATCCCAACTTCAAGGAATACAAATTTATATATGGGGAAATAGTGTTAATATCTGTTGTTAAATTTACTTTTCCCCATTCAATGTCGATATTTTCTGCTTATTTTCGTCCATTCTAAAAGCAAGATGTATCATTGTCTGATGGATTATGGTCTGATGGGCTGGTGTGGTCGACTGATTCCTGTAAAATTTGAGAATATTAATTCACATGTGGCAGAGCTGCATTCTAATGTATCAACTGTGCCTAACAATTTATAAATAAATGAAAATACATTAAATTTACAAAACATCCTGTTTCCATTTATCCTCACTCAGAACTTCACAGTGCAACTAGTTGCCAAGCGGAAACACACCGTCTTGCACGATACGCCAACGCCACAGGACTAATTCTGGAAGTTCTGTAGTGTTGGCACATATGCGGTCAAAAGTAATTCAAATTTGGCGCCGTTCTTGAAATTCTATCATTTATAACAATTCCTTGGCGCTAATTAACAACAAAGGGCATGCATTTTAAACGTCCCGCATTAGACTTATATTTTTTCTGTAAAAACCGTAGGCTGGCTTCCAGAGAGAAAGATAAAGACGTCTTTCGTATGAAACCCTTTGGAAGGACAAACTGCTTTAAAAAGTGCTTTCATAGACGTTTGCGAGATTGCGCCATATACTGGTAACTTACATTGTTGGCACTTCTGGAATCATGTACGTTTCTACATATGACGCCACGACAACTCAATTGTTGAGAATGTTTCAGCCGAGCGGAGCATAAAAGATCGCCTCGTCAGTAAAAAGGCGTAGTAGTAATTCACATCTTAGCTGCATTGAAAAAATTAGATTTTTGACTGTTGGTAGCGGAGGCTACCTTACAACCATGAAGACTCCATGCACAGAGGTTTTTTGGCGCGCACCTTCGTCTGAAATTATAGTACGCCCGAATTACGACAGAAAAACGATCTTCTGTTTTGCTAAGACAAGGTAACACTGACAACTTTAATATTCAATCATTCTTACGCTAAAGTAAACTACTAGTTCTTAAATAATTGTCTTTCAGAATTTTCTATTGTGCCAAGCAAGAAATTGTGGCAGAACGCTTGTAGACACCCCAATGCACCTTCGGTGGCTCTCCCAAAACTCTGATGAAGCTATTGTGCAGCCTCAACATGCAATGTCTGCGGACCCTCAAAGCATGCTCAGGGGTTCAACTGATTTCAAGGCAGTGACTCTGACCGGCAAATCCTAGGGTTCGAGTCCCCATGGTGACAGGATTTTTTACCCTAGCTTCACAACTAGGTGGAATACAGATGCTGTCTGCTGGAGAATTCTAACAGCCGGTTGCTCTGATCGCTAGCTTTCCGTAGTTTCCCTGATCGACACTAGGCGAATGCCCGGGTAGTAACCTAACAAACGGATCAAAGACCACGCGCGCTCTTTCCTTTCTATTCCTTGTCCTATCCTCACCCCTTACTTACACAGTCTTACTTTCACATGCACAACACACGTCGAGAGATGGGAGATCAAAGCTTGTCCCGGCTTGGGTGGTGCCACCCTCGTGAGGAATACCTGGTTCAGGTGGGGTATACCTGGTTTGGGATGAAGGATACCTGGCCCGACACTACGTAGGTTGGCTCCGGATCTCGCTATCGAGCGAGAAAGGTCACCGCCAACTTCCGCGTTTAAAATCATGTACTCCACCTACTTGACCTTAGCAGTTGACGTGCCCGCAATCATTAATCAACAACCGTGGTACAGTGCATCAGGAAAGTTTCTCCATAGTGCCACTATGCCGAAGAGAGTGCTAGAAATACAAACTATGTAGGTATCACGGGCACCAGGTAGTGCAGGAGTTGTGGAAGCAGAAGGGGGCGAGGTGATAGCACGCGTGCGACACTAGCGCCGCGTACTGTGGCGAAGCTAAGTGCGGAAGCGACGGGAATAGCAGCCTCTGACTCGGGGGTGCCGAGAGGCTTTCATAGCACGCTGTATTTGCTTTATTTGTTTCTTTTTCTGTTCTGTTTTAGAGCTTTTTTACTAGAGCGAATATGAGGTCTTTGCGGGGACCGTCGACCTGGCTGGCCCTCTTATTGCGGGCTTGTTCCCTGTGCCACACGTGGCTACGTCGAAGTTGGCAGGACTGCTCAGGGCTGCTTGCGCTTGCAGGTCCTTTCGCGTCGGCGGCGCACCGCGATAAATCTGGGACATCATCAGGGCTGACGCGGGAAACCCCCGTAACGACGGCGCCCTCCACCCGCGGACGCCGCCAGAATGCGCTAGCGACCGCCGCGCCCCACCCCGCCCCCTCAAGATCCCACCTTCCCCGCCCTGCCCCGCCCCGCCTCATCCCACACCGCACCGCTCCGCACTGCCCCGCCCCGCTGTCGCAGTACACTGGGCTGAAAGGGCGCCAAGAGCTCTTAGGGCGTGCCCTACGCGCCTCCTTCTTCTTTTTCCCAGCGCAAGTCCCGAACATCTCACCGCACGCGTTTGCAGTGTGTATGGAGGTGGGCTACGGCAGAGCGAACTCCACGACTCCTCGCTCCGGTTAGTTGATTAATTGGTTTGCGGGTACGTCAATTGCTATGGTCATTAGTCCCGAAAGGGTTTCATCCTGGCAGGAGACTGTCTCCGAGTTGCTAAGGTCATTAGTTCCGTCACCTCCGCTGGATGGTGAGAGAGCGCCAACCAACACATCGGTCGGCTCGCGGGGGATTTATCTCTCCAGGTCTCTCCCCTATCGGGGCAACGCACCAGCCGAGACAAGCTCTAAGCTCCCGACATGTGTGGTAGTGTAGTACATACACGTGAAAGTGTATGTAAGAAACGGGAGAGAATGGGACAAAGAAGAGGAAAGAAAGATCGCGCGCGGTCCATGGCCCCTTTGTTAGGATACTGATTATGGCATTCGCCTGGTGTCGATCGGAGAAACAACGGAAAACTACAGATCAGCGGAACCAGCAGCTAGAATTCTTCTCCAGGCTGCGGCTGAACTAGGCTTTGATGTGACTCGCTTTGTGATTGGAGATGATGAAATGATGATAAATACAGTGATGACTACGGGAAGAGTAAGTGAAATACAAGGTAGCGTGCTGTCTTAGTCCCGATGTACAGAATGCTACTTCAGCAGCACGAAAGCACGAGATACTCGTAAGAGCGGTCGCCCTGCGAATTAGATTCCGGCAAGTGCCACCAAGTAGCGATGACATCACATCGCGTACATTTCTAGCACATTTCATGTTGTAATTTACATCTTTGAATTATTAATGTCAAATATTAAAACTGAAAGCATTAATTAGAAATTCTGCCAGTTTTGCTTTTCCTCCATGTTCTGTATGGGTGTAAAGCAACATTGGAAGAACACGCGTTTTGGGTTAGGTTGGGTTAGGTAGGGTTAGGCTGGATTAGTTGGATTAGGTCGAATTAGTTTGGATTAGGTTGGATTAGGTTGGGTTGGGTTGGATTGGGTTGGATTACGTTGGGTTGGGTTGGGTTGGGATGATTCGGATCGGGTCGGGTTGGATTGGGTTTATTTAGGCTAGGTTAGATTAGGTAAGGTATGGTAAGGTTACGTTAGGTTAGCTAATAAATAAGTTACGAAAAGATGAAGATGTCCCGTTTCGAAGATTATTAGCATGTTTTCATTTTTGTGGATTGTTACAAGAAGTCCCTGAGACAGCATCATGATTACTCAGAATATTCGTTCGAAATTCCAAATACATTTTAATATAACATTGAATATTTGTATTTTTGTTATAAATTCAAAATATCTTAGTTAACGAAGTCATAAACAATATATTAGTACGTTTTATTGCTAGTAAACCAGAAATTTTATTCCTCTACGGTCTGAGTTTGGACACCTCTCAGTTAGAATCTTATAAAAGATCTTTTCATAGTTTATATTTATTTTAATTCATTGATATTTCATAGTTTATAGTTATTTCAATTCTCTAACATTTTAATTTAGTTGTTTCTTAATTGCTTGTTTAAAATCAGTTTTGTTTATGCGCGCATGAAGCCAGTTCACACCACTGTGCAAAGGCCCGTCGTGCCCCGTCGCGCAAAAAAGATGTGACGGGTCAGCGACCTCCTGGCGAATGGGGACAGAACGAGGAAGGGTTCTTAAAAATTCCTCGTCTAGGAAGTTTTGCATTTCTATGCGTCTTATTGTGCCTTATTGTGACGACCAAAGCCTTTCTCGTGAAGAAAGAAGCCAATCAAACATTATTCAACACGGAAGTAAATGTTGACACTTCATTACACTCCAGATTACGTGTGACCCAATGTGACATGTACGTTTTGCTTCCAACGTGACATACTCGTTGAGACACTAATTAACCAACATAAAGTAATATTCAAAATTAATCCCAACGGTACTGCATAAAAGAGAATAAATTAAAACACTAGTGGCGCTACAACACAACATACTTTCTCGCATGCTATGTAACTTTTGTAATTTTCGAAACATTTTATTTCATAGTGTTCAGTACAATGGGAATGAATACAATTTTTATAAGCGCACTTTGAACTATCAGATAAAAAATAAAAATATCGAACCGTTTTAGAGAAAAGTTTGTTTTTAAAATAACCCGGGATTGCTTGCAACAGATCTGTGAGATCCAAGCTACGGTCATTTTAGGTTCCTGAATTATTCCGATACATTAGTCGTCTGATATTTCAATGCTCTTTTCTGAAATCGCCTGGCCTTTTATTTTCATCATTTCGCTGAATCATTTCCCGTGAGCGTATTCAAACTTGATCGCTGCGCTGTGCGAAATCTGTCACATACGTTGGGTGCAATGGTGCCAGTGCATTGTGAGCTCCTGGCCTGAGCGGTACGCATCATGGCATTACTTTCAGCCGTGCCTACGACAAGTGCATATTCAGAAAATGTAATAATTTGCCTTATCGACAATCGACTGTCACAATTTCTTACCAAACACAAATAAGATGTACAGGAGACGTCTGGAAGGAAATGAAAAAAATGAAAACATGGGAAAATTGAAAAAAAATCTAAATATTTTTCTGAAAAAGTACAATATATACTTGTTTAGAACATGCCAAAACAATGTGAGGAAATTGTATTTAATATTTTTAATAGGTTATATGATGTTTAATGATTTTTCTGTATTTGTCAATTTCTAACTTTCTCGTCATAACTATTGAGACAATAATTTTGCAGTGTAAGGTGCATTAACAATTGAATTGAGGGGTATGTACAAACTGCATAATATACTATGTCATTAAATGAACCTTCAGATCATTCGCATTTCCGAAAAGTTGCAGCTATATCTGAGAGATACATTGGGGGCACTGCCGTGAGTCTACCTATTGCGGGCACTCCCAAGTTAATACTTATTTCCCCGACCAAAATTTTGAAGAAATTCCATTTAAAGATGTAATTTTAAAAAATTTTTAAATTTTAAAATTTGAGAAATTCTCTCAATCAATAATTCAAAGATATATTGAACTTGCGTCATTTTAATGCGCTTACTTTATCTGACAAAACATTTTATCAAAAATATTGGAACCATTTTTGAGAAAAATGTAAAAATGTTCTTGAAGTTTGATTAAAGTACGTCCGAAATTAAAAATGCCGCTAAATCAATCAGGGAATATAATTTTTTGTGAAAATTCTACTCACAGATTAACCCCTAGCGTTGTGTTTTGAACGGCCTGACGTTTTCTGGATACACAACATGCTAGAGAAAGTAACTACGGAACAATTTCCCGTTTTGCGCTCTGGCATTACATAATTTCCTCTATACTACGTAGTATGTGTCGAGAAGAATCAACTTAGAATTGATGAATCTGAGATAGACAAAAAATCCTCAAATCCAGAACCGTCCAGCATGTGCATCGATAACCCTAAAGATTGAAGTGCGAACGAGAAGATTTTGTTTAAATCTGCAAATATACAATATGTTAATTTAAAACATTTAGTAAATTGTTTGGATTTGGTGGCCTGCACCATCAAAATATAATGCTTTCGACAGTGAGCAAAATGCGATACTGGAACACCAAAAGTGATTGCTCCGGCTCAGCACACGTGGACGCTGAAACTTATTTCTTACTCGTCGCATGACATCAGTTGTGCCGTAATCAGTGATGCACTGATTATGAGAATTAAGTCAGAATGCGCTGTACGAGCAAAGGAGAAATAACACAAATAATTACCTTATTATAATACCTTATACCAAATTATTTTTGTAATTTTCTCGAGTTAATGGGTAGCTAACAACACCATTGACACCTCGCAGATGGCTGAAAGCTAACTAATGTTCCGTCACTGTGTGATTATATTCGAAATCTGTGATAATAGCATTCAGAACTAGGTAAACAGTTGGATATTTTGCAGATTGTTTGTATTATTTCTTGTTCTTCCTTGTTTCGTAGTATGTATAAAGAGGCTCCAAGAATTATATGTTAAAATTTTAAAGGACATTCACGTTTCGATGATACCTAATACCGGCGGTTTTTCACAGCTGTTAGCCACACAAGTAATCATAACGAACAGTTACGAAAAGCTAGCTATTCTGAACAAGACATTAAATGATCAAAAAGGATGCCAAACAACACAATTTAACACGAGCACGGTTACAAGCCACAGAGCACTCACACGCAGTTTGTCTACGCTACAAGCTTTCTGGACTCACCAATATGGAGGAGGTGGCTTTACGTTTGTGACGTTTTGCCATCTCCCTATATTCATAGCTCCATGCATCTACTAAATGAATCGCAAAATGCCCTTTTGCTTCGGATGTCAATTCGCCGAGCACTCCCTGCTAGATCCGCGCCGCTGCGCACGCAATATCCAGGAGGCCGTGTTCTCCTCCCCCGCCGAAGACGCCCCCCCCCCGGCTCAACCTGCCACGTAAGCACACTCTGTCCTCACCGCCGTTAAACTTCGCCAATTACCGCTTCGCGCCCCTGCACAAACGCTGCATAGGCAGCGCGCATTACAGATCTGTCTTGCGGGTTGTTTATAAGCCGAGTTTTCTAAGCGCTGTCACCAAAATTTGATATATTGTACACTATATACATACTCTTATATTGCATGTAATAAATTAGAATTAAAATAATTAAGTATGATTATAAATAAATAAGTCATTAAATAAACAAATAAATCAATAAAATTTAATCCATTAAATGACCACATTAGGAGGCATCAAATTAATCCATTAAATGAGTCCATAGGGGAAATGGGTGTGGGTGTCCGGGAAATAAGCGCAGAGAGGGCGTGGAAGATCTTCTGTAGCTCTGTTTTATTTAAGGTGCTGATGTTAACATAAGATGGAAGGACAATATCTGTCGTACGTGACAGGAAATAAATAGTTAACAAAAAGTTTGGAACAGATTAGCATGTACTCGTCTTCTGATGGTTTTTTTCCTTAAACATACCATATTGTATCTTTTTCGCGCCTTTAATGGGATATACAGACACTTTGGGGAGAATAGCAAAATTCAAGAGGTTAGAACGCATTAGACTGTAGGTATTCTAACTCCTTAAAGGCCTTCGGCCTAGCCCACATTACCGAGTAATGCAATTATATGTGATAATTACCTATTAATTAAAAATGATATTGTATATACAAAGGTATAGTCATATATAATATCACAGATTAAATGTTCCAACGTTGGAGAGTATGCATGGGAATTGAAAACCATAATTTTTTACCAACGAACACTTGGCACAACACATAGTAAACGTTTATTCTGAGACACCAAGAGACGCACATTCCGTAGGAAACGACCTTGAGAGCGGGGCTTTGTCTCTCGTAGTGCAGGGGAACTGTCACTGTCGTAAGGCGGTCCGTCCTTGGAAATTGTTGAGCGAGACTTCTTGAGCTGTGCAAGGAACAACTGAAAACACGATTGGCGCCTTGTGCATGTGGCGCAGTACTTGTCCAAGATCATCAACTGACACCGGCTTTGACCACCCGTTAACACGTTGGTGCATTGGCGGGCGGGTGGGAGAGCGAGTAGGTCGCACGAGAGCCAAGGTCGCCTGATGCCACAGGTTTGCCATTCTGTATATTGATTCAGTGGTGAGTTGTAGTTGACATTTACATAATTGAAATGATTGAAGGCGTCGTCATTGTGAACAATAGTATATACATATATAGTATAACAATACTATTGTTGACAATGACAACGCCTTCAATCATTTCAATTGCCATTCTGGGCACGATACGCAATCATGCTCCATAACCGTATTTTTTTTATACGGGCGTGTTATCTGCTAACGTCATTAGTCTCATAAATATAGTGCACATTTTGTTTCCTGGCAGTGGTGGATCTTTCTGGATGGTGAGGTCAGACGCCGACCTACATGTCGGCTAGACGAGTTTCCCCAAACTGGTATCTCCCACCAGCGGGGAACCTTCCAGCTGGGTAAAGCTTAGCTCTCGACCAGTCTCCTGGCACGCGGTGTAGTGTGTGAGGGGAGAGGATAGGAAAAAGAAGAGGTTCGCTTACGATCCGTGGCCCGTTTGTTAGGAAACATCTCCGGCACTCACCTGGTGTTGATCGGAGAAACCACGGAAAGCTGTCGATCAGAGCAGCCGGCTGCTAGAATTCTCCTCCGGACCGCAGCTGAGTTCGACATTGCTGTCTATCGAAAATCCTTCCACCGTCGGGTCTCGAACGCCAGACTCTTCCCTCAGAGACACAGCAGTGACACAATTTGACGCTCTTAGCCACCTTTGCCGATTTAAGATAATCACCTGTCACCAATACCTAATGTGTGGAGACTAAGACCCGATTCACACACTTTCTTTTGAAAAAAGATTCCGGGAGTTTTCGCGAACGCGCGTATTTGCAAAGCGGCTTGTGGGCGGCCGAGCCGCTTTGAACGGCTGAGCAACTCACGTTCAATAAAACTCCCGAAATCGTTCGTCAAGAGAAATCGAGTGAATCACGTCTAAACGTGAAAAATGGAGAGAAAGTTGTCCGCTGGTAGCCGCCGGATGTGAATGCTCCGCAGTCGTCAATCAAAATGTTAGCGAAGCAAAGTCTAGGCCTTCTACCGCGAAAACTGTAGTCATTGCATACTGCAAGTGAGACGGAGCGAGACCTAACACCTACGATTACATTTTAATCACAATCATGTGAAACATCAAGAAAATGGTCATTTTTTTATACCAAAGGAATACTAACTATCGTCTCTTATATTAATTTAGTAGTATAATACCTTTTTTGGCTCTCACATGCCACCAATATTTATAAATGAGGTATTTAAAGAAAAAGAATTTCACAAAGACGTGAAGAATTGCTCTTTGACTTTAAAAATTTAAGGATTTGTTTAAAAACCGCACCTACATATGCATGTCAAATGCAATCCGAGACACTCGACCAGTTGTTTATCTATACGGTTAAATAACTCCTAAACGAATCGTTTTACGGCATTCAAATCTACACTTTTGAGACAGAAAGCCTCAAAGAAACGTTCAGCACACTAATCTAAAGGATGAGATCTTCTTGAACATTCTATTACACTTTTGTTGGTTTGACACTTCTCGATTCTACCCCACGTGTTCAGAACCTGTAGCATCTGCAACTGTATATGAAATTAAACGAATTATTTGATATTCTACGCTACTGAATTATACGGGTGTACGTCTCTGCTGGGTAATTACATTAGTAAAATATTTTTATGTTGACAAGAGTGAATTTTATTGCTATCAATTACAAGGAGGCATATTGAACAAGTAAAGGAGTATAAAAAGGTCTTGAAGTAAAAGATATATTACTGACTTAAAATAGAAATGGAAAAATAGGGATGATGGTAGGGTTTAACATGCGAGAGTTCTTGCACGGGTACACTAGTACGACAAATGTGTTAAATTATATACAACAAATAAACACCGTTTAAGAGTTTCTTGCCTTCCACCATTGTAAGAAAATATTTATAGTTAGTGATGTGAAAAATCGAAAAATGTATGTTGTTTTGAAAGAACGGTTTTCCACACGAAACCGAACGTACCTAAACCAGAAAGCAAATCATAAAATTAGATAAAGAAGAAAATGCAGCGTGAGATGACTGCACCAAAAATCTTTGATTTCACAGGTTGGAAACTGCATATACGCACATCACTAAGCACTGTAAATATTTGTATTATTTAGATTATCGCACAAAATCACGTCGGTGTCTCAGAATTTCTCATCTCTGACGTCTCTCGATGATTTTCTCGATCATTGGGGAATGAGCGATAAAATGATGTGCGATTGGCCCATCGTCGGCCTTAAGGATGGGAATGAGGAAACAATGGAGAAAGAAGGATCGCCGGGAAGGGTTCACGCGGGAACGTTTTAGGGGACTACTCCAGCATCTTTCTAGAAGTGATCGGAGGACACGACGAAAAAAACGAATCAGGACAACTGGCCTCTACAATTATCATTCACTGATCGGTTTCGACCCTCTATTAATATAGCTTCGAAAATCGTGCAGTCGTCGGTTCTAAAACCTAGGAACTTCCAGACATCAAAGCTTCAGACCCGCAGCTACACACGCTACCGCAGTCGGTAGCTTGCCATAAACTTGGGCAATTATAAACTTGTCCCCTTGCACCGCGACTGCTACAGCAACACGCGCAGCAGGACTGCTTTGCGGATTGCATATCAACCGTCGGAGGCAGGCGCCGGCACAAAGGCGCTCGCGACGGGAAAGGCGTTCCGCTGTTACTGTCGCCTCCTAATGGTTCCATGTCTCTCCGCCAGGCGGCGTGTGGCGGTGACGCGCCTCCGCGTTGTGAGCGAGTATCCTGCAGCGCGCGGAACACGTAGGCGTCCCTCGCCGTGTTTGCTTGCGAGATCGAAATGACAAACGCAGACGTCGTCGTCGTCTACAAGACGGAACTGCGCGCCGTTTTCGAATACGACTCCGAGATTGACGGGCTCTCGAAAGAATTTCCGTTGGTTTCCTACGAAGACGGAAGAAATTGGATGCGAATGCTAGTCCATCCACATATACATGTACAATAACTTTATAAAAATGAGAATATGCATGTTTTTATAAGCCAAAAAACTTTAAAACCCCTGGACTGATTGCTCTAAAATATGACACGAATACTTTAGAATAAAAATAGGGATATTGCGATTTACCATGTTTCACCAAATTGTTATAGATCTATATCAATCAATAATTATTTACTTATTTATTTACTCAAAAAATGTAAAAAAATGTATGTGCCGTATGGGGGAGAAAATCACCTGCGCGCGCATTCTTGAGTTTTAGAATCCTTTCCCAACAATTTAACTCTTAATAGTTGAAAAATGAATAAAGTTTTAGTAATATTATTATATTTAGTAATAATAATAATAATAATAATAATAATAATAATAATAATAATTTTAAAAAATCACGATTAACATTGCTAACAAAATAGTAACTTACTCTAGCTTTATTACCAATACAAGCAAAGAAATAGCGCAACAAAACGTGCGCATAGTGAAGCTACATTTACGTCCACCAGCAAATCCAAGCAACCAAGGGATTAATCATTTGCTCAATGGATCAGGGAAACTGGACAAAAACTCGATCGAGATGGGAAATAATAATAATAATAATAACAATAGTATACAATAAATAATTATATGTTTAAATCATTAAATAACAGTAATGGCATTAAAATTCAACATTTTGGAGAAAAAATATATTCGTACATTATAAGTAAAAACAAGCAACAAACTCTGTTAGAAATAATTGCTATTAATTTTTGCGCATAAGATTAAAGGTCCATTCACAATGCAAACATAAGCATAAGCATGGCGTTAACATAAAAGTTAGAACTACGCCTACAAGTGGACTTTAAGTTCGCAAGAGTTACCTTAAGAGCTTGCAAGCTTCAAGCTTCTGTGCTTATGCTTATGTCAGACATAAGGAATGAGCCAATCACAGTTCGATAACTCAAAATCGAGTATCGAAGTCGATAGGCGAACTATTCGTGTGCTGCGTGGTTGTGTTTGTCGTATTTGTTTTGAAATCTCGAAATCGATTCTCATATCCAACCAATAGTAAACTAGAATATTGTCATAGCCAATAGAAACTCTTATTTTGCCTATGTTTATGTTCGACATTGTGAATACGCCAACTCTTCGCTTATGTTAATGCCTATGTCTATGTGTTATGCTTATGTTTGTGATTGCATTGTGAATGAGCCTTAAGACATCATTTTTCTTATGCCAATTAATCAACATAAAATTATTCCCATCTTAACATGTCGTACGTGTAGTATTTGTAATATCAATAATTTTATCTTCTTTTCGGCTGAGGCAGCAGCCATATCACAGTATTTTGTAAACATTTAATCCGTTCTCTAAAAGAGGATTTTTGGAACACTCACTTGCTCGAAAGAGATTCTATCAAATGAATTTTTCTCACAGAGAGGTTTACTGATGCAGTCTGGGTTAATTCAGGCTATTTCTTAAATATACTAAATATAGTCGTATTTACCAATGGACATCCGTACAACCAATGGAGTTTTCTGGCATTGAGTGAAGGATTGCAATAAAATGTCTCGTTCAAAAAGGGAGTGGTGAAAAATGTTTCAGAAGCCACGATCTAAAGGTTTTACAATTCATCAAAAGTCACCATTGCCGAAGGTCTGAATCGTAACATCCATTTAGTATTTCCTGGAAGAAATCTCTTTTTTCGAGGTTCCCTTTTCACATCACTCTACCGACACTTCGTTTTTTTCTCGACTCTATCGATCGATCGCGTTGTTGAGAGTTGCGAGAGCTGTCTCTTTTCTTGTCAATTACACCGACGCTTTGCCCGATATTTGTTGTCACCCGTGTCATTTTCTTGCTTTTTTCCACTCTTTTTCCTTTTCTTTTGAAGACCTTGCTCCTTTTCCTTGTCAGGTCTTTTACATTTCCCCATTGCAAGGCGCCTAACCTATGTCGTTTCACATTATCTTTTTTGGAACACTGCAAGATCTCTCCCGCTGGGTCGCATTTTTAGAGCTGCTCTCAGAAGAAACTAATAAAAAGGGAGACATTGAGGGTCTGCAAAAAATCAGTGTGCTCGTTGCAATAAAAGAAGTTTCTTATGTCATTTTGATGCAATATGAGTTACTGCACGACAGTTTCGGGACTAATTTTCTTGTTCCATATTGTCTGTAAGGTTGTGCTTAAGGGTGTCCAATTGCTAAGGATACCTTTATGTATACCTGACGTGAAAATTTACTGCATTCGCTGCTAAGTAAGAAAAACGAAAATTTGAAAATTTTTTTAACTCGTGTGCAAATAGCCAGAATACTAAATTAATAACGCGTTAATTGAATCGATGCTGACACTGCTGTGTAAAACACTCGCTCTCATACATTATTTGTAAATCCTTAATACGTCTCACTCTCTATGTGATTGTCTTATTTAGAATAATACTGATACTAAATAAAAAACTAGTATTTTTAGTTTAATCACTAAAGTACCGAGGTTCAACATTAACAAACAACTACAGAGTCATTTGAAAATAATCACAATAATAAACCACATGTACTACATTGTGCAACGCTGACACAAACCTATTTCATATTCTTTTCTAAATTATCTCAACCTACTAAAAACTCAAAACTCCTCATTTGAGAAAAATAAATAGATTTCCTCTTCATTTGTTCTTAAAATCTCGACAATAAGGAAACATTCATTGAAGGTGCACCTTGCTTCAACATTATTGCCTAAAGTTTTAATTCTTTAATATTGTTTTAGTGAGTTTAAGTTAACATAAGTTAAAGAAAAATTATCATTTGTTTGCTAATTGTCTAACGGCAGTATAATGGTCTAATGGTTGAATTCTAACAGGAGGCTGCCCGAGATCTACTGCGGATGCAGAACTGTGCGCTTCAAACGGCTGACGCAATACACTCGGCTATTACGTCGTTCGACAATTTGCGATTTGGATTGTATGTTCACGACTTTCTCATTGGCATTTCTTAGAAATTTTCATATTCTGAGCGCATCAATTCACTTTAAGGACCACCTTCTATTTGTTATAGAAGAAAGATCGTCAAGAAAATACAGTGGAGAAACAAGGAATTGCGTAGTAAAATCACATGGAAAAAAATTGTTTTTCTAATTTAGAACCAGACTGTGTGGTATTTTTTTCATCTGATGTGCCTCATCTAGAATATAATCCATCAGTATTGACCGCTTTGTATAGTCTATACAAACTCTTGGAAACGAAAATGGTGAGAGTGATTAATTGTTTTGTGTTTACGGCCGCGCCCGCAATAGTAGTTTTGGAAATGCAGTGTATCTTCTATGGAGATAGGCAGTGCCTCTCTGTCACCGAATAGTGAGCCCCGGTACCTACCCATCAGATCGCGGGATTTCTCTCGCCAGATATTTCTACCAGTGAGGTATTGCCCTAACTGGGAACTCTTAGATCTGAACTGATCTCTGGCCTTGTTTCCGGGAGTGACATGCCTGTGTGTGTGTGTGTGTGTGTGTGTGTGTGTGTTTTGGGGGAGACCAGATGAGACGAATGGGGAAAGAAAGATCGCGCGCGGCCCCTTCGCCCGTTTGTTAAAATACTTCTCGGGCATTCGTCAGGTCAGAGAAACCACGAAATATTACCGATCAGAGCAGCCGGCGCAAGGTTGATTTTTTTATCCACTATTTAGTGATTCCGAGCATGTCAACTACTCAGGTCGTTAGTCTTGTAAGTGTAATGTTTTTTTCTGTAGGAGGTGGCGGTGTTCTTCCACCGATGGATGGCGAGATCTGGCATCGACCTGCGTGCGTGGTTTTCCCTCAACCAGGTATCTCCCACCAGCTGGGCACCATCCCAGCCAGGCTTCCAACCGCTCTCCTTGCATGTATGGTAGTGTAGATCATGTAAGTGTAAGTGAGAGTAAATGAGTGGGAGGATAGGACAAGGAAGAGGTAGGAAAGATCGCGCGCGGTTCCTGGTCCTTTTATTGGGTTCCGGCGTTCGCCTAGTGTTGATCGGAAAAAACACGGGAAACTACCGATCAGAGCAGCCGCTAGAATTCTTCTCCAGACAGTGACAGAACTCGACCTAGCTAGAGCTAGTGTCGAAAAGTCTGCCGCTTTTGGGACTCGAACCTAGAATCTCCAGCTCAGAGGCACTGCAGAGACATCAGTTGATGCCCTGAGCCACCTCTTCTGGTTTTAGTTCCAGACTGGGTGAGTTCTCCAGACTTGTTTGGGGAATGTTATATGTGTTAGGGAGACGAGTTGAGAAATATGTGGATAGGAAGACGGCTCTCAGCCCGTGGCCCATTTATTAGGTCATTCGTCAGGTATTGGTCAGAGAACGAACGAAGTACTATCGATCGGAGCAGCTGTCGCTAGAATTGTCCTCCGGAGAGCAGATGAATTCTACCTAGCTACGTTGCTAAAGCTGAAAATTAAAAATCCAGCCTCAGAACCTATAACCTCCCGGTGAGCGACGGTGCAGCGTCCACATCTGTTGCTTCGAGCCACCTCAGCCGGGAGGGTGGGGCGGCACCCGCTGATTTGGCTTCGCTCCGCCGCTGCAGAGCGCCCTCGCAGCTCCACGCGACTAATGAATTCCTTCTGGCTCCGTCAAGACAAACAGAATAACTGAGCGCCGCCCGAATTAACGGTGTATCCTCTGCCGGTCATTAATGGAGTTACTGCGCCCCCGACGAATGACTTCATCCTGCCCCTTCCCTTATTCCTTTTGTACACTCTACTGTAAATTCGGACAGATATGTTGCAGTTAAGACAGAGCGGAATATCATACGTGGTATATATAAGAATATATTTTATTTTTACTGATAAGTTATTGCATGTTATTGCCTTCAATACCGAGCTCGATATACACTGTATATTGTAACGTATTGTACGCACCACTCACAATGTCGCTGCGCCAAAGGATTAGACGCCAGGGACCAGGCAGGATGTGAGAACAATGAGGTATTGGGAGAATTCTGAGAGCTAGGGAAAGGGATGCCCAAAATTCGGGACAGCGCATTTTTGCCGCGTGCCGCGTGCAAAATTCTTAGAATCCAGGGCAATGGATGTCCAAAATGCCTGGCAACGCGACTAGCGCGGGCCGTGTGAAAAAACCAGTGACGTTTCAGGTCACGTGGGTGGGAGCTATATAAGAGCGAACGCAGAGCGCGGGGGCGGGGTTTATCGAGCTGAGTGGAACCCTCGTGCGAACGCACAAAACTTGCGCCCAGGGCGGTGCGGAGCCGAGCGAGGCTCGTACGGCAACCCATGTGTTGGGACGCCGGTGTGGATATTTCCACGGGTGATCTAAGTCGCTGGAGCCGCGTTCTGTGTGCATAAGGTTCGCTGAGGAGTGGCGCGGGCCACGAGTCAGACATTTTATTTTAAGGATCGCTCCTGCGATCAGGGGAGTAAACGTCTACCAGAGCTAAGAGTAACTTAATTATTTACTGTACATATTGTGAATAAACCTGTACATATTTATCATTGAAGCTCGTGTCTGTGATTATTGTGTATTCCCACGACGTCACAATATTAACTAACCTGGATCGAGAGGTACTTACTTACGAGGTAAATATGAAAACAGTTGAAGCATGCTATATGTTGAGGGGGAGGAATTATGGGAGCGAAATATAAAAAGACAAACGGAGTAAAGTTAACACCTAGTTAATTAGTCAGTAAGTAAATATAATCAATATTATTAGTTAAAAAATAAAATCATATATGTACCACGGGCAATAACTGGTTCTAACGGTCTCGGGCGACAAAAGAGCCTTCCGGCAAAAGATCCTCGGGCTTTTATGTCGCCGCTCGAGGATTAGAACCTTTATAAGTCCCTTGGTGCGTAAATAACCATTTTTTACTTTTCTTCCATATAGGGAAAATAGGGAAGAAAAGCATTTGAAATCACCTCAAATTTTTGGTTGTAAAATTCATGTGGGTAGTTGTTGTGAGCTGTAACTGTGCTCACACGTCACGACTGAGTACTTTTGGCGCTGTTCAAAAAGGAAGGTTAAAATGGTGCAGGTGGCGACGACATACACGTAAATTTGTATCCGAATATCGGATATGCATATGTCGATGGATAGATGAATTGGATGGATGGATTATGTCACTCATAACTCATAAGTATTTGACATGAAACTCGGTAATTTCGTTAAGACTGAGGTCTAACTGTGCCACTCCAATGATCAATAAGATATCTTAATTTTGGCGAGTACATTAACTCAAGTCCCGGCGACATTTTAATATTTTTTTCTGGAAAATGGCAGAAAATGTATTCTTGATTTTTTTCTCTATTAGAACAAAGTTCTTTTATAATAACAGTATTGTTCTGATTTACATTAGCCTCTGGCATTTAGGAAATTGCTCATTTTTTTATTTAAAACATTAAGAGTTTTTCCATCAGAAAGAAGTTTCAACTTTGTTCTCTACCGAATATCGTGATCTTTGCGTTAAATGAAATAAAGTAGACCTTTTCCGACATTTGCTGCACTTTGATTGGTGGAGAGGCTTCGCGTTCCCGAGCTGAGATAAATGTGGATCATCCTTCCCGTTCCCGTTCCCGTCGTGTTGTGAACGCCTGCCTGAGATGTCCATCTTTTAACTTTCTTTACGTTCCCGTTCGCGTTCGCGTTCGCGTTCGCGTTCCCGTTCGCGTTCGCGTTCCCGTTCGCGTTCCCGTTCGCGGGCTATTGTGGAGCGACCTTAAGGGTGAGGATATGATAAGGAATGGGACGGAAAGATCGCGCGCGATCCGTGGCCCGTTTGGTAGGGTTCTGCTGCGGCATTCGCGTGGTGTTGATCGGAGAAACCACGGACAACTACCGATCAGAGCAGTCGGCCGCTAGGATTCTCCTCCAGACAGCGAGGGAACTCGACCTATCTCGCTAACATCAAAAATACCGCCACCGTCGGGACTCGAACACCCACACTTCCCGGTCAGAGGCACTGCAATGACATCAGTTGAGTGGTTCTGGGCAATTATACGATGAAAAGGAGGTAGCGGCAACTGTCAATCGCAATTACTTTCGTAGACTGTCAAAGTTGAGTAGTTGCACTTAATTTGCAGGGGATTTGTACCATAGCCTATCACCATCCGAAGATATGGAACACCGCCACCTCCCGAGATAAACAATTCACTAGAGAAACATAACTAATGGCCATAGGCATTGACGTGCCCGGAAATAATCTACAATAGATGTTAAAAAGTATTGTTATAATAACAAAAATGTTATTACTGTCATGGTAAATATGTTCTTAGAACATTATTTTCGTGCAAATGTAAATAATTCAAATATATATATATATATATATACACACACACACATACATACATCAAATGTGTTGTAGAATTTATTTTATATGAATCTACATAATTTGATTTACACCATAGATTTGCTTCAGTGAAGTCTATCTCAATTAAATGGTCGTACACTCAAAATATTCCCGAGCCTCTGCATTTCAGAATTGTATCGGCCAAAATTGGCATCAAAGAGAGAGTGATCAAAAGCAAAGTAAATCTGTTGCAATGCGTTTTAATGCGGGGTGTGGCGGAAAATGTGATGAGCTTGATGACGTAAGTGGGCTGGATCACGTGACAGCTATTCGCGGTTGGTTCGCAATCGAAATCAAAGCGAGAGTGTCCTCCATTACGGTTAACTTCCCCTTCATCAATTCTCCATCATGTAATCTGCAATTAGCACTGGGTAGATGAAACACCCAGATATGTTAATGAGTGCATGTAAACTCTGACACTCGGAGATATATTGTCAATTAGTTTTGTCTTTTATAACTATTATTATTATTGTTTGTTATTGTTACATTGTTTTCGCTATTTTAATGTAACATACACTAATACCAATTATCAAATTTTGTGAGATAGAAAATTCATGAGTGCTTATATTGATAGAATATTAGGCAACTAGTTTATAATATTAAGCTTTATTGCATGAGTACCGCTGACTCCCCATGATTCTCTCGCTGCCATTGGCTGAATGTGTGATGATGCAATTATTCGTGCCATAAACGCCAAGTACGTCATAATCTGTGGCATAAAATGTCATTTAATAAACAATTAAACAATTTCTTGTAACGAAAAAGGTCGTTTATAATGCTTGAATACAAAAAAATACATTTTCAAAGAAGTCATTCAGATGTCCAAATTAACTGACTATTATTGACTTATTGCAGCACATGCTTTGCGTATTGCCCGCCCAGAGACCCAAGTAGCTCAGACACGACTGCAGTGCCGGGCTCGGTTCAGTGGGACCCAGGATCAAAAAATATATTTGCTTGAAGTTTCGTGACAAGTTAAAATAATAGTCACTGGGAGAAAATGAAGGTAATTTCCCCCATGGCCTCTGGAACGGCTCATAGGAAGCGTAGTAGCTTCCCGTGTTAAGATCCCGACTTCACTCTCCGGTCGAGGCAAAAATAGAGTTGTAGCTTTTCTTTCAAATTGTATCAGCTTCTGTAGCTGTGCGACGAAGAAAAACTTGGCTAGAACCAATTCAGCCGCTGTCTGGAGGAGAGTTCTAGCACCAGCTATACTGTCAATATCAGGAAATCGCCGGAGCAGTACCCTCACAAACGGGCCACGGGCTGTTCTTCCTTGTCATGCCTTTTCATAATTGTTACGATTTTTATGACAAAAATAGGAATCAGTTAATTGTACTTTCGGAGTTGTTTTAGTCGATGTTTCATTTTGCCTTTTTTCGTCTATCTTAGCTTTTGATACCTATTATTGTCATTTTGACTTTTTTGTGCCTTTTCTTTCTTATTTGCTATTATTTTCCCTTTTTTCTTTCCTGATCCCAATCTCCATTTCACAGTTCCTATTGCTCTCTCTTCCGCTCTGACGATTACCCACGTGCGAAGAACAAAATCAACAATTCCGTTTCCAACACTTCAAGATACAAAAGAGAGTCCACAATAGAATTTCGTAGAGACAGGGTCGCGAGTGAAATAAATCCATAGTCGTCAATCGGACGGTTAAGTGCGATCAAGATTACAACGAAAAGATAGTTTCCTTCCACGTTAGCGTTAATGTAAATTTAAGAGTTGGAATAGAAATGTGAATCATTTAATTATTAATTGTTTAGACTAATTACTTTTAAATTGTGATTTTTTTAATGTGTCCTGTGTTTCTCCCCTATTTTTACCAGAATAAATGCCTTTTTAATGTCTATTTTAGTAAAAATAAATGCCTTTTGCCGGCTATTTTAGGTTAAATAAATGCCTGAACTTCCGGACTCTACTTATCACGTTGTGCATATCAATAGGCCAACGTCACCACCTCCGAACACTCAACTCTCGTTATTACTCGCGCAATTTTTCTTGAACGATGGCTTGGAGAAATGCGGGTAGAGTGGGGGTATTAGTTACGACATCGGCCGCTAGATTTTATAAAGCAATGCCAATCTCTGTGGAATCAGCCATGCCTACGCAACTTTCTCAATTATTTGCTTTTTAACTTTCTCAGAAGTTCGAGGTATGTCCTCTGATGGATCTTCACCTGCTTCAGTCATTTCTATAGATTTTTGGAGAAAATCACGGTCAAAAGTTCTCGTCTTCAACAGAAAATAGTTTCTATTTCGCGCCAGTAAAGATGTATTTGGAATGTCATCACTGCTCCCTGCGAGCTTTCGCCTTCAATTTTTTATCGTGCCAGAGAGCAAGGTCATCGGTCAAGAAAACTTGCGCGATTAACACCTAATTCTCCAGTACTCGCGAAAGATTTTATGTAATTGTGTAATTTTCAATGAACCTATAAAAAATTATTTTAATTTGTTCCATTCACGTAAGTGTAGAATTTTGCGAGTTGGGGCTTTACAAAGTTGCTTGGATGATCTACATATCCCATGCGAGCATCTGTACAACATATCAATGTTATGGCAATGCAAGCGCCAGGCAACGCTGCTCACTATCTACTCACGTGTTGAATTTCATGCAAACTACGAAGAGTGATTATTAAAGAGCGGTTTTCGATTACCTTAAACATCGCCAAAAATGATCAATGAAGTGCTTTAAAAATTCCCTAAAACCAAAGAAAAATGACGCAAAAACCCTATCAAAACCAGTTTGGATGAACAACTCAAGCTGTTGGATACGTTACTGATGTAATCGACACTTCTTCCATTTGTTGAGTGAACTAAACTTGTAGACTTTTGGTTTCGACTGTTCTTTACCAGGGAATCTCTACCTTCAGTTATCCCGAAATCTGCCGAACCGGCAATGGCGCTGATATACGTCACAAGGATTACATACTCACAACGGCAGTCAAAACAATTTGTGAGCGAAATAGAAAATCGAATGAGCTACTAAGCGATTCTGTGGAGAACATTTGTTGCGTCTCAGAAATATTATTTGAAGCAAGTACCATTAAAAATGACATTAAAATGTATGAACTCAGCAAAAATGCATTAAAAAGGACGAAAAAGTTTAAGAAAACTTATTAGACGAAATCGACGAAAAATGTTAAATAATGACCTATAAAAATGGGTCATTTTCTTTTGTCATAACATAAAATGAATTTCTATACTAAACGGCATTTTTTAAAGTGAAAAGAAAAAAATGACTTTATATTTGAACTTTATATTGTCTTACTTTTGTCATACATTCGTAAATACGTAAAATCTTTACATCACATCGTCAACTTCATTGTCATCCACTTGTTTATTTAACGTTAAAAATAGTTGGAAACTGTGTCGTACTATGAAGTGAAGTGTATTCTGTGCACGTTGTATTAAATCAGGGTTGTCAAACTGGCGGCCCGCGGGCCGCATGCTGCCCGAGGGGCTTTTTATCATGGCCCGCGAGAGGTTATTAGTCAAACGTGAATGCCCCTTGCATCCATGTCGGGCGAGAACAATCTGGGCGCATTGCACGTGCCCTGCCGGGGTCAACACTCCTTTCGATATGAAAACGTGTTAAAGTTAGATTTAAGTGCTTTTTTTCTAGTAAAGTCAGCAATTCAAAATCATTTTCACTGTTTCACTGCGTTATGCCTAATATCACGCATGATTCCTCCCCCCCCCGTATCAGAGCAACCAGGAAAATTGCCGAAATCAACAATATGGGGAAGTCAGGTGTGGATCGCCCAAGTAATGAAAATAAGGCCCGGAACCATATTAAAGGTTTCAGTTGTGGAGTGGGCGATTGCAAGTTGGACACCCCTGTTCTGAATTCTTGGGATCCCTACCCTAATCCAAATTTGAACTCTGAACACAAAGGAAATGAGCGTTTTTGGCAACACTTAATAAGAAAATATTCGCTCCCGCGTAAAAAAATATAATGGTGCTACAGAATGGCACAGACTTTCTCGTAGTAAAGTTTCCTAATTTCCTTGGTGTGGATTGGCTTTACGGTCTTGCACCATCCTCTTGTCAGCTGCCATCTATTCAGCTGCTATCTTAAAAAAAATGTTTGCTATTTTCCTGTTTCCTAATAGTAGAACCCAAATATTATTTTAAGAATATTAAAGAACAGTAAAACCTCTTCCTGTATGGAAATTTTTGTTGGAAAATTTAGAACCGTTTTTAACAAAATAGCTTTTAAGGGTTACTGTTGATGCGAAATTTAAAACTCTTGTTCGGAGGAATCTATTGCGTTTTCAAAAAACTTCATTTGAAATCATTTTAAGCACTTCCGCTTACAAATGCTATAATGTATACAAAACGCTGTAAAAGTGCATATTAACGACGTGAAGGATATGTTTGAAAAATTACATTTGTGTGTTTTTAAAAAAGACGAAGATAGCAAAATTAACTTTATGACATTAAACCGTGCAAATAGTACTATCGGTTCGAAAAGTTTGAAGAAAAAATTTTGAGCCATTTTTGAGAAAATGGCGTTTGAGCGTTTCTGAAAATGCAGAAAATTCAGCTTATTTTAACAGAGAACTGTTGATTTTTTGAGAAACTTTATACGACTTTATTTAGAGCATATGTACGCATAAATACAATAATGTGAACAAATTGATGCTAACGTAAATATTAACGACGCGAGAGACATTTCAAAAAAAATTATTTCTTGTAATTTTTGAAAAACAAAAGGATAGAGCAATATGGCGTTTATACCATCTTATATCTGCATTTAGCACCATCCCTACCGAAAGTTTAAAGAAAAAAATTTTGAGGAGTTTTTGATAAAATCTTATTTTTGTTATTTTTAAAAATTCAAATTTTGCACGCGCTATTGCACGAAAATTACCAATATTTTCAAAAATATATACGTAATCTTAATGAAAGAACTAATTATGGATTACAAATTTTATTTGGAGAAAAAAACTATTTTCAATTTCATAGTTTCATATTCGTAGTTTCAATTTCATAGTCGCCGAAAAAATTCAAACTTTGGCCATTTTCCAAATATCAGAGTTAACCGTGTAAATCGGACCTAGACCACCTTTATAAGGATATGATACTCTATTCTTACAAGAAATTTTTTAAAAAATTGGAGCCGTTTTTGAGAAAATTTTGAAAATGTCCGGGTGCTTCATGTAATGTTTTTCTCAAAATTTCAAAGCTTCAACTACAGCCAGATTGACAGGGGTTTCTTCAGTTCGGAAAAGATCGTACACACGGTTTAGGTGCTAGTGGTGTTCACAGACGGACAGACGGACGGACGCTCGGAATGACGGTTTAGAGATTAGGGATACGTTTAGGGTTTAGGGATTAGTTTTATAATTTCTTATAGTTGTCTTATAAATACGGAAAATGCTGTATCACACCATCCATTTATCCTTCAGCCTCCCAACAGTCTTGTTGGGACCCTATACATCGCGGTCCGCTAGTGATTACCTGGCGGCAAAGGTATTGGGGGCGGTAAGAATGGTCCAGCATGAAATTTATTACCGATTAACTTCATAGTTCTGTGTAGTAGTATAAATATGAAGTTTTATGGTTAAGAACGAAAGTAATTTCAACTTCAACGCGTCCTGGAGCACAATATTCTCGTTGCCCTGCGCATCGTGGCTCGCTGTTAGTTACCTGGCTGCAGAGCTGTGTTACGCGATAAGTAACAATGGCTTACAGATGAGCTTCATAATGTCTTTTACGTAAAAACGTCGTATCACTTCCCTGAGCTTCAGCGACTGCAGTCGTCCAAGACTTTCCTTTCCCTACGTATCGCGCTGTCAGCTTGTGGCTTCTGACGGCGAAAGTGTGCTGCGCGGGAAGGCTAAATGTACTGAAAAATACTTATGGGAAAATTCGATAGAACGGAGCACTGACATACGGGAATTTACATCACCGATAACTTTTAAACAAATGGTCCGATTTTCAACCAGTAGACGGTATTTTATTCGAATTTAATACAGAATTTACGCTACGAAGACCTTTTTCGAAAAAAAAAAATGTTTTAATTGTTCTGATAGTTTCAGGATGAAATTGAACCAAATCAGATGAATAGGTGCGTCGTAAAGTGAAATTTGGCGAGATATAATGTTCCCCCTCTCCTATGCCACGCCACCCCCATCACTTCCGCCGCTAGCACGTGAGCGCCTCATTTTTTAATTTTATCTCGGGATTATGAGAGTAATTTGAAATTTGTTTGGAAATATTTTTTTGAAAAATGACTTAATAGCGCAAATTATATATTAAATATCAATCAAATGCTGTTTACTAATTAAAAATCAGACATTTTGTTCAGACGGTATTAGTAAAGTAATTTTGGCTTATTTTGATGCAGCCACGTGGTGGCGACAAATTGAACTAGTGTCGATATATTTAGCCTTAAGTTACAATTATCCTGTGTATAATAGCATACGAATTAGCTCCATTATTTCTTGAATAAACAAGTAAATTGTGTCGTTAGAAACGCAGTATCACAGGGGCAATTTCACCACCCTCAGTGACCTAACACCGTCTTTGTGCCGCGAATCGCTACTCACTGGATGTTATCTGGTAGCAAAGATTTCGTGCTCATGAAATAACAACAATGCAGTATAGTATATCTTATAGATATGTAAATACTTCAAAACGTCGTATCTGCTGTTCAACTAAACTTTCCCGTTCCTCAAGAAACATGCCTGCCGGCTG
The DNA here is from genome assembly GCA_964035755.1 of Teleogryllus oceanicus. Classification (NCBI taxonomy): domain Eukaryota; kingdom Metazoa; phylum Arthropoda; class Insecta; order Orthoptera; family Gryllidae; genus Teleogryllus; species Teleogryllus oceanicus. Next base: position 22,551,609 of record CAXIVR010000013.1, read on the forward strand.
ATGGTTACCTAGCCCCGTAGGTGTGTTCGGCGTTAAGCAAAAATTGACGCGAATATATTTTCTTACGAATTACTTTCATAATTATTTCTCATAGTTGTTATAGAAACATGTAAATTTTATTGTTTTAAAAATAGTATCTCTTGATTGTTACCTTCTGTTACCAATGACGTGCGGCTGGTCCACCCGAGATTGCCTGACCGCGTAGCTGTGTTGTGCGATGGTTAAAAATTGTTCGCCAAATAATGGCTAACGGGTTAGCTTAATTATTTCTTATATAAACAGATAAGTTTGTCGTAAGAGACGCGGTAGTATCACGAGGTCACTCCCGTTATCCAAGAAGCATGTGTACTCGCTGGTGGCTACCTGGCGGCAAATATGAGTTGCGCGGTAAGAAAGAACAGCTCACCGTGCAGTTACTTACCGATTAATTTTGTATTTCTGTGTAATTTCTATGCAAATATTAAGATGTTTCGTTTAAAAAAAATTATTTCCGCCATTGTCCAAGACGCGTGGCTCCCCGCTGGTGGCGTTGACGTGTTGTTAAGTGACAATTAAGCGGCGAATAATAGCTTTCGAATTACCTTCATAATTTGTTGCATACATAGCATTGCATACAGTTGCATACATTGCATACAGTTGCATTACATAATCAGTTTGTATACAAACCGATAGCTTTGTCACTTCACACGCGGTATCACTTGGTTACCTTCCTCCCGTTACCCAAAACGCACAACTGCCCGCTGGTCTGTACCTGGCCGCATAGGTGTGTTGCGCGATACGAAACAATGGTTCTGTTTACAATTTCTTGATAATTATTTCTTAATAATTTATTATAGTTGCTAACAGGAAATTTTGCCGCTACAACCGCGGTATCACTTTCCTCCATTTACCCAAAACGCATAACTGCCCGCTGGTCATTACCTGCCTCACCGCAAGGTGTGTTGCACGATAAATAATAATTGTTCTCTTCACAACAGCTTATGAATTACCTTAATAATGTATTACAGTTGCTACAAAAACAGGAAATTTTGCCGCTACAAACGCGGTATCTTGGCAATCTCATCTTCCTTCCGTTTCTGAAGATGCGCAGCTGCCGAGTATTGGTTACCGTTACGTAAGAATGTATCGGGGTAAAACACCTTAAAAATTGTTTAATTAATAAAGTCTTATAGTTGTAATGTAAGCAAGTAAATTTTGTCGTTTGGAATGCGGTAGTGTCACTTGGTCGCCTTACCTTCCTCCCGTCCCCAAAGGCGAGCGTTAGTCGGGTGGCCGGTTACCTGTAGGTGTGTTGCGCGTTGCGTAACAATGGTCCGTGGGATAATATCTTACGAATTAGCTCCATCATTTCCTATACAAACAGGTAAATTGTATCGTTACGATCGCGGTAGTAACACTTGGTCTACTTATCTTCCGTTTCAAGACGTGCGTGTGCCGGTTGTCTGGTGGTGGTTACCTGGACCTTTAGAAGTGATTGGCGTTACATGACAATGGTCCTTGCATATTCCTTAATAATTTATTATACTTGCTACAAAAACAGGAAATTTTGCTGATACAAACGCGGTATCACGTGACAACCGTTTCTTCCTCTCGTTCCCCAAGGTGCGCGGCTGCCGAGTGATGGTTATCGTTCCGTAAGAATGAATCGGGGTATAAAACCATAAAAATTCGCTTAATAAAGTCTTGTAGCCGGCCCGGTGGCCGAGATCGCTAAGGCAGTAGTGTCGTAGTGATCTCGGACCGAAGGGTCGCGGGTTCGAGTCCCGCCTCGGGCATGGTTGTATTTGTGTTCGTCCTTTCATCCCTTATCATCAATCACCATATCGTTTCATCCACATAGTTACCACACCGTTAACAGCAATAGTGGTCGCTAATGACCTTAGATGTTGAAGCGACCTTAAATAAACCAATTTAAAAAAAACGTCTTGTAGTTGTAATGTAAACAGAAGGCGGTAGCATCACTTGCATTAGTGAAGGCGCGTGTTACCTGGCGGCGAAGGACGGCTGCTGCGCGCAGTGCGAGGGCGGTGGGTGGGCGTGGCGCGGGGGGGCGGCAGGGGGCGCTGGGATGGTGCGACTGCGGCGTGGCGGAGTGGCCGGCGCTGGCTGGCTGCTCGCTCGCTCCCTGGCCGGCGCTCGCGGGCCGCGCACTGCACTCGCGCGACTGACTGCGGCCGGCGCCGGCGCCCCACGCCCCCTCCACGCCCTCCCGCTGTGGGCCCGTGCGCGCGGATGGCTGGGCGAAGCAGCCCTCAGGATTGCAACTGCCGTGTCATCGGTCCCGTACGTGAGGTGCATGTTTTATCGATTGTTTCCTGTTTACTGGCACCTCAACTACTATGGCCATTATATCTTGTAGTGCATGTTTTTATCCATTGATTGATTGTTTCGTGTTTCCTAGCGAGTCAACTGAAGTGGTCATTAGTGTCGTAAGTGAAATGCCGGGGTTTTTATAACGAGAGGTGGTGCTGTCCGCCTCCCACTGCATCGTCAAATCCGGTGCCGACCTACACGTCTAACTACGATGTCCCCCAACCTTGTGGGGAACAGCACTATTCGGTTCAAGCTCTAACCTCCCGACTGGCTCCAGGCATGTGTGTAAGTGTAGTGCATGTAAGTGTAAGTATATGAAAGAAAGAGACTGAGGTTAGGACAAGGAAAGTGGTTGGAAAATCACGCCATGTCTGTCACCCGTTTTTATGATTTTGCCCCGGCATTCATCTTCTGTTGATCGGTATAATTACGAACGGCTACCAATCAAGCAGCCTGCTAGAATTCCCCATACGGCGGCTAAACTCCATAAACCTATTCGGCTAATGACATAACTATCCCACCGTCGGGACTCCAACCCTGCAGATGCACGATGTTTTTCTGGAAAGATCGATATTTTAAACATCGATTTAATAAAGCCGATGTTTTTTTGAACATCAATCTTTTGTGCGCGATGTTTTACGTTTTCTTTTTTTTTATATGAAAAGATCCAAAAATCCCATTTTGAAAAAGTTAATGAAACAATAAATGATACTATTGTGATTTCTTTTGTGTAAACGATGTGCACTTTGTTTACAGTACCTTCATGGTGCAGACTATGCTTCCCCCGATCTTTTGTCGCCGATGTCGCTTGAGAAACCTTTAACAGTCGCTGGCGTATGTAAATAGGTAACCAAAAAGAAAATAAGAGTATAACCCGTATGTAATTTGGGAACCGACCCAGAGAAGGGCATTCGTAAATTGGAGACCGACTACTGCATCCCCTTCCAGGTTAAAGTGTAAGGTGACCCTTTACTTCGTGGTTAGGCGGAAGAGCAGGCCCTATGGCCTCAGCCTCGCCATTAATAAAGACATTATTATTATTATTATTATTATTATTATTATTATTATTATTATTATTAAATATTACTTTCGAAGAACATTTTCATAGCCATTATTTTTAAAACACAACTCCCTTCCCAATTTTCCAGACTTAGGATTGTCATATTTCTTTCGAAATATGGTTTGGTTAAAGTTGGTTTTCATTCCATATTATCATTCGTTCATAGAATGAATTCTGCTTATTTTGCCATTTTTAATATTCTATAACGCCGAACATGAAATTTAGACACTCTTCTATTGCTTTCTGTGCTTTTCATTTTGACGTAGGAGAGTGTGGAAGATTTTCTACTGAAGGCGCAAGGAAAAGCTGGGCAGCAGCGTGGCGGCGGGTCCCCTAACGCGCTTACCTGCCCAATCAGTCCTTTTCCTTACCTGGGTTGGATAGGTCCCCAATTTTCATATAGAATCACAAAGTAAGTTTTGCGAGAAAAGATGAAGAGATTATGTGGTCCCTAATTTACATACAGAATTAGAAAGTAAGTTTGTGAGAAAAGATTATTTGGTCCCCAATTTACATATGTCCCGCTTGTCAATGAGTAGAGGTTAACAATATACCCCAGCGTAGATTTCTTCCTGTATCTTCGTTCAGTTAAGCAGTTCCTGTTTCGTCATTTAGGCTTTTATTATTAGAACTTTCCCTAATCCTAAATGATAGTTTCGGTATTCGCTGTTTATCAAAAATTTATAAAATAATTCGAAACAGTCGCAATACGTAATCGTTTCGTGGAAACTCTAGCTTTCTCTCACACCTACGCCTTCCCATTATTGTGCTGCATGAACAGAAAATGATCAAAATATGTCATTGACATACTTCAAAAACTGGAAATATTTTAACCCAAACTTATACAAAATTATTGTAATATATTGCTAAAAGCAACATTAGTTCTTAAAAAATAAATTTTTCCTTCAATACTTTGCAATTCAATCTGAAGTCGATCATTGACCGTTGACATTTGCTATATTACACTGAAAAGTACTGAAATAAAATTGCAACCCGACAATGGACAGGCCTAGATGATGTAAGAGAGAACTATAGTTTCCACAAAGCGATTACGTATTGCGATGGTTTCGAATTATTTTGTACATATCCGCTAAACCGAATGCCGAAATGATCACTTAGCAATAGATATGGTTCTAATAATAAGTCAAAATGAGGGAGATTCTTGGGTGGAGGAATCCCTGCTAGCCGGCGCCGGGTCTCGCCATCCAGCGGGGGAAGATCATAGCCACTTCCCGCGATAAGAGAGCACGCATTACACTCATAAGACTAACGACTTTTAGTTGTTGACGCGCTCGGAATCACCAATCAAGAATCAACCGATACAAGATATCTCAGAATAAATGCTACAAACGTCTGGAGCGTTGTATATTACACAGCAATGAATGCTATATAGATGTGAAAAAAGTCGAAAAATACATTTTTCCTAAGAGAAAATACTGTATGACTTTGCATCCAAAAACATAGTTTTTCCGAAAAAAAAATATAAATACTGAAACGCTCTCCGTTTCTGTTAAATTATTTTTGCAACCGGTTTCCGAATTTATATCATTTTTGGACGCTAGGAATGGGTTGCAATTTTAAATTTCCCGCAAACACATCTAAAGGGAAATAATTATCCTACTAGCTCTGCCGGTTGGGTTCTTACGAAAATAATCGTCGCCACTACTTACTTTCTTCCTAGCGAACGATCATTCGATCCGCTCTCCATACGGAAGAAGCGAAGAATCTGAAATTTGTTTCTGGAAAGAAATTATTAAACTATGGATTGCACAAGATGCTAAAGAAATGATAATCAGCTTTTCTTTTTTTAAATGAGAACGTTGTAAGTTTATTCATCGATTAATTCTTTGTAACATAAAATGTCACCTTGGTCTTGACCGGTAGTAAAAATTGTAAATAGCGCTATTATTCTTACTATTTGTATATCCATGAGCTCTTGGACGATGAGGCCGGGAAGAATCCACTGCTCCGACCAATCTTCTTTCTTGTATTTTGTTCTCGGTCCGCTGCCGGGTCAATGTCCTCCTCAACTTATTAATTGTTTCACTTACGACTCCTGGTGCCAGAATTATTCAAAGTTCCAAATAGAATTATGCACACAAAATATAAGTCCTCACTGCTCAATTATTTCCCGCAAAATTCCCGCATCTATCGTTTACAATGACCTCTACGATGTGAACGGTACGCGGTCTAAAGCTCCTCTCTTCACATATTACGAGGTTCAACCCTCCATAACTTTCATACCTTCTTGTCTCTTGTTTTACCAAAGCAATGTCCAGTTTCCTTCTACGTCATACCCCATTACTAGTTTACCACCAGTCCTATATGCCCTTATATCACAATCTTCTGTCCGTTACTTGCCGCGCTATATTTATTTGCTTCCGCTTCCCTTGTTGCTAAGGAACGCCCTGCCTGCATGCCTATGCCCTCAACATTTACACTTTTTACGAAAAATTTAATAAATTCTTGTCCCTAATTACCATCAAAATATTGTGTGGCAGTTTGGTATGTCACGATACGTCGACTTCGTTTTAAAAAGAAGTATGACCTACATTTTTCAAAATTTTATCTTTTAACTGGGAAACATTTTTGGAATTTGATTTCATACTTTGGAGTATTTTACCGCTTATAACAGCGAACAAAACAAGCAGGTGCATCTTTATTGCTAGTTAGTCACATAAATGGTAAAATTGCATTTTCTATGAAAAATCTCCTGCTTACACCTCCATATTCGGAGGGCTATTTCGCCCCTTTAAAATCTTTGTCTGCAGAATCAAAAAACGAAAGTGTTATTTCATCGAGCAGAACAACATATGTAAAATTCATCAAAAGCGGAGAAGAACGCCTTAAAAATTTCCTGATAAGTTTCTGGGATACTGTAACAAAAGTGAAAAATTACGAAAAAATCTTCGGAAATTTATAATTCTGAGGTGAATATAGCTGAGGAATTATTTATTGTTAATATTACAAGGAGCACACTGATATATTTTTTACCACTGAAATTACTACTTTTAATCAGAGAATGTTCATTAAGGACAGTTGAGTCAGATTTTTAAATAGTCTATACATTTCTAGATTTCCCAAATATCCATATTCCCTCAATTGAACGAAGTGATATTTACTGGGTCTCATGTAATGACTGTGATTCTGTCATTGCAGGACAACCAGGCTGGACATGTTCATGCATATTTAAAACATATTAGCTCTTGGAAACCAAATTTAGATAATTCTGTTTTTGTTAACAATTTGATTCAATTTAACCAGTCTTGTAACCACAAAGAAAACTTTAAAATTACAAGAAAAGTTTCTATATAAGTTACATAAGTTATACAAATTACAAGAAACTGTTTCTATACAATTAGAGACTATACTGAGCATCACAAGAAAAGTAACATTAATCTTAACAATGATACATAATGCATTATTTACCATTTGGACTGTATAAATAAGTATAATCAACTTGTAACAACTATTGTACTACAGCTTCCGGGTCAATGACCCCCATCTCGATCAGGTTTTTCGTCCAGTTTCCCTGATCCATTGAGCAAATGCTGAGATGGCCCCTTGTTTTGCTTCTGGACATAAATGTAACTTCATTTTCTGTGCACGTCTTCTAGAATTCAGTGGGAAATACAATTATTTAAATTATCGTTTCCATGTTGTCGCGGCAGGAAGTAATAAGAGCCAAAATTTATTGCTTATTTATCTTTGAAAATAGATTTTATTAAATGGGAGTTTTTTTGGTTTTTTTTCTCCCTTTCAAAATTGAAAATTCAAAATTTATTGCTTATTTTCCTTGAAAATAGATTTTATTACATGGGAGTTTTTTTTTTTTTCTCCCTTTCAAAAATTCAAAATTTAAGTAGTATTAGACTTAGTGTAGGGATCACAGAATTTTGAAAATGTGCACACAATTCACTTTTCCCCATAGCACGTCATACGCAGTTTTTAACTGTTTTTTTTTTACGTAAAATAAATAAATAAATAAATAAATATTCACTTAGCAAGCACAAAATGAACATTTTGGACGATCTAAAAATTATGAGACTATTCAAAAATCTTAATTTCACCATTCTTTATGACAATTCCCTGATAGAAACAGTCCCGTATAAAATCTTTTTATTGATTAACATCTTGTACACTTTCTGTTCCCTTTCTCTCCATATTGGCATTCATATATTTCATAAGATGGCCTCCTATATGTTGTTTCAATTCCATTGTATATTTCTTAGCATGATCAACGTTGCTTGGAAGTGTTTTCTTAAATTATTTTCCCTCTTTGTTTTGTCAAATCAATTTTGATTATCTCCTCTTATCCTTTTACTTCCATTCCTTAATGTACTACTTATATTTTCCGTTTGTATTGTTACCGACCCTCTGACCGACCGACAGACGCTGGGAAAAGTGTTCCCGAAAATTAACTTTGGATATTAAATATTTTAATAAATATTAAAACGGTTAAAACATTTCTTGATGCATATCCATTCAGATGCTTGCTTTGTGACTCCCCGTGCTTCGGCCCAGGGGGAAGGGCGCACGGGTGCAGTGTATCGGAGCTGCGCATGCGCAGTCGGCCGATGAGTCACCGCTGCCCCTCCGCGCCGCTCCACGCCGCGCAGCCTCTGCGGGTCGACGCTCGCGCACTCACGCGGCCACTCGCGCGAACTCCTCCAGCGAGGACGACCACAATCGCCTCTGGGCAGAGGCTGCTGCAGGACATGTTGATGGGGATGAGGAATTTCAAGAATTAAGGAAAGGATTTTTTTATATTCAGTGTATACATGCTACTAGGTAGGGTCTGAAATAAAATTCTTAATTTCTTTCAAAAAATCTCGTTTCATTAAGGGTAAATAAAGTTATTTCAATCTATTGAAATGAACTAAACTATAAGTTCTTTAAAATGAACCTCAAAATAGAATAAAATTTAAGTTCTAAGAGCACAAAATGTGTTATTTATTAAATTGTTGTTTAAACTCATAAAAACTATGTAGAAATTATTTTTCACGAATTTATTTAATATGGAGCGGGTCGACACATGAGTGGCCATGTCGACCAGAATCCGCCTCTGGCAAAGGCTGCTTCAGGAAATGATTATGGGGATAATTAATTTTAAGAATTAAAGGAAATGAAACGAAATTAATGGTAATTCAAACGGGGGTATGTACCTGGTACCTTTTTATTTATTATTCTGCCAAAAATTCCATTTGATCTTTCACCCGACAATAGCTCAAATGGTGTACCAAAGCTGCCCCGACATGATACAATTTATTCATTGGGTCTGATAGACCGTCCACACAGATATTCGGTTATGATAAATTTAATTATTAATTCTCTACTAAAGTAAAAATTTTTTTAGAAACATCTAAACATAAATTGATAAATACAACTATTTTCAAAAGCAAAATATTATAATGAAACCCTCATCATTGTTGTGAACGGTTTTATTTCTAAATCCCTTCTCTTGCGTGCATAGTCATTATCATTCTTAAGTCCTATTCAGAAATTCTTAATTTATTACACAACTTTATCTTCCCATAAAAAAATCACTTTTCTTTCGTGTACCCTCTGCGTACTTGACCGGCTTTCAGTAATCCGTTCCAAGTTCCATTTCTCCTCCCGACCAATGGCATCTGCTCCCTCCACACACGCGATAATTTTGCTAGGACCACAACTAACATCACCAGTATCCGTCCCTCATCGCGTCAACAGCACGCCTGCCCCGTTTCTTTATTCGCACTTCTCTGCCTCGTTACCTGCTCGAGATTGTACCCAATCAAGTTTCTTCCTCCCCTAGTGCTCCTTCCTAGCACATATTCTAATTTTTATTCGTCACTGGCACTCTAGCACTGTATTTATTTGGTTCTTGCTTCGTAATGATTTTCCAAATTTATTTTGACATTCACGGAAATTGCTCACGTGTCCTTTCACTGTTTTTATTTACCAACTAGCAGAACCCAGCAGACGTTGTTCTGCCCTCTCTCTCTATTTTCCTTCTCGTTTTCCCTTTCTCCTCCACTTTTCCCTCTTTCCCCTCTCATTCCTTTTTAATTTTCCCTTTTTCTCTCCTGTATTTTCCTTCCTATATTTTCTCCTCTCTTTCCTTCCCTTTTTTTCTTTCTTTTCCTCTCCCCTTTTTCCCCCGACTTCCTCGTCACTCTCGTAAGTTTTACTTAGCTAAATAATTTGTCAAAGCAGGCACATTTTAAAAGTGAACTAGTATATTATGAAACGAAAATGCAATGATGTGAAGGTTCCGATACTCCAGTGAAGGTGACGATACTCGCTCGTATGGTATATCACACATTAATGCACATTACATCGAGATTCATATAGTGTTTTTTCCACGACTTATGGTAACTTTTATAAGTTAAACATTTACATTCAATCATTTCGTGGCAGTTGACATGCAGGATTCAGCCAAGGCCACCTATACTGCCGCAGGTGATTGATTTACTGCACTATTCAAACAGGATCAAAGTGAAATTACGATCCAATTTATTTTAAATAATATTCCACGTAAAAAATTACTAATAATGAAAGAAATTAAAACTGTTAAGCATAATATAATATTAAGTGCAATTTTAATGATCGAACAAAACATTCACTAGAACGATTGTCAATGATAAATTGTCAATACATGGTTTGTAAACTTCTCTGTGATTGGTCAAGACCCTGTATCATAATGAAATGTTTCGCACAGAGTGCAGAAGGTTGCAGCCATCATAATTATACTATGTGAGTAGAAAAGGTATTTTTGTGGCATCTACAACAATTATCCGGCCGAGATGGCTTAGCATTGCCGTTGCCTCGACAGCGTAGCTGACGGGACTTTAATTTTGTCTCTAGCTGCGAATTTTCGACTCTAGCTTCATAGCTAGAATCAGACCACTGTCTAAAGGAGAATTGTGGCGATCGGCTACATTGCGCTGCAACTACACGTACGCCTAATACTCTTCACCATCACACAAAACGGGAGATCATTAGTGAGCTTAGAGCTTTTCCCGGTTGGAGCGGCTTCAACTGACGTTACTGCAGTCAGATGTCCTGGGGTTCGAGTCCCGACAGTGGCAGGATTTTCGACACTACATAGCTAGGTCGAATTCTGGGGTCTGGGGGAGAATTCTAGCGGTCGGCTGCTCTGATCGGTAGTTTCACATGGTTTCTCCGATCAATACCAGGCGAATGCTGGAGGAGTACCTTAACAAACGGGCCAATGGCTGTGCGCGATATTCCCTTCCTCATCTTTGTCATATCATCAAATCTTATTCACTGAAAGGGACCGAACAATACCACGGAAACGACACAAAGAAGTATCATTAGTTCCATAGTGGGCTCTAATCAGATGACTACCGTCTCTTTTCATCTAATAGCTCATTGTTGAAATTACTCAAATAAGGATAATAAATTGGAAATAAAAGGTTAAATTTAATACACACGAGATCATTTTACATTAATATTACATAATACTTTAATCAATATTTGGATTTAAACATAAATAATTTTAATACAACCCCATTAAATCTGAGGTGTTTAAAGGTTACATTTAGTACATCTATATATAAAAAAAAGGTATTCTGCCATGGCTTCGTGTAGAGCTTCTACTGAACCGATTGTTGTATTTTTTCTTTTAAATGAAAAAATATGATCCCTAGATCAGATATTGTTTTTGTTGATTCACCAACATTTATGGTGTATATTAATTAATTAAATCATTCTTTAATAGTACGCTTATCAATAGTCAATTGTTTTCTTTCAAAGGGTGGCAGTTTCAAAATCGATATACATTAGTCCATAGATGTGAGTCCACGCTGCTTGATGTTTTGTTTTGATTGTTGAGATTTGTTTACTATTCGTCAAGGTATTGTTTCAGTGTAATAATTGCATTGTGGTGTTGACAGTTTGCATGTATTTGCTTCTGTGGTGTATTTTGTAGAGAACATTCGCACAGTGGGTTTTGCTCGGTTGTAATACTTTAGTGAAGTTCTTTACAGTTTATGTCGAATTCCGAATAGTTGTCCACGCGCCCCAAAAGACGCAAGCGTACAATAACTGGACGCAAGGAAAAGAAAGTCAGCGTAGGTGTCGTGATAGTGAGGTCATTCCGTTTTCTATTGGGTCATTGTCTATGAAATGTTAGTTTTGTTCTGCTTGTTCTGCCATGTGAGAGAAATTCTGCAAACGATTTACTGAGTTGCTTAAATGGGAAAATAAGTATACCTTCGAGCAATATGCCAGAAGAAATCAAATAGTTTATAAGAGATGATGACACATCAAAAAACTTTAGAAAAAATATCCTTCAGTATAATAGCGCTATATCTTTTGTGCCGATATTGCATTGCCACCTGGTCATGGGCCATACGTGTTCAACATTTTGGGAACTCCTTATCACAGAATATCTTCGTTATACCTTCAAGATCCAAACAATGCAATATTTTGTGAACATTAGTCTGGGTACAGTATTTGACATTTATCTCAGATCTCACCGTCAAATTTTGACGGGTTCTCACTAGTAGATATTATTACGCGGGGTAAAGAATAGCTCTAGTTAAATGATGTTTTTACTACTTGTGCAGTAGGCCTAATAAAGAAATCTACAAAAATGTCTTGATAAAAATTAAAGCAAATCCAATTAGGTATGAACAATAAAATACTATAAATATTATAAATTATATCAACAGGTTGCGTAAGGAAATATTTCTTAGTTAAGACATTGAGTGATGTGAATAAAAAGTAAGCAAAAGCATGTGGCATTTAGTGTTAGCGTTAGCATTTTCTAACTAGTTTCAACTCCTAGCACTAGCATCTGCTAGTTAAGGAGTGAATAAGCTTTTGCTAATACCAGAGAGCTAAATCTGGAAAATTTTAAAGTAAACACAAGAGACCATGTTCATTGTTTTGTATACATTCGCTTACGTTCACGTTTTGAAGATGTGACATTTTTTACGTTTTACGGTTTGCCTACAAGTTTTACATTATTCAAGGTATTAAATAGGCAACATTTGAGCGATTTCAATATGTCTTCTGATGAAGGTATATAAAATAATGAGAGCGACTCTAATCAGGGACGTTTTTTACTTCTAGTATATCCTCTTTCTGTTGTACGTAAACGATATGCCCTCATCTATTAAAAATGGAAGAACAGTTCTGTTTGCCGATGACACGGATGTTCTTTGCAAAAAAGAAACAATAAATAGTACAATTTCAGAAGTTTCAAATTGGTTTTGTAATAACAAATTAATAGTTAACGAAGGAAAAACTGTCTCAATGCAATTTTGCGTTTCAAATCGGCAATTGTATGCTCCATTGAAAATGAACTACATGCAATTAACTGATGTTAAGGTAACCAAATTTCTAGGCCTCTCAATTCAATCAAACCTCAATTGGATTGTACATATAACAGAATTAAACACTAAATTAAGCTCATTATGTTATGCATTCAAAATTCTTTCTAATTCTGTCAGCCTTCATGCAGCTCGTTGCGTGTATTTTGCAAATGTACATTCCCGCCTGAGATATGGCATAATATTCTGGAGAAGTTCATCCTTTAGTGCCCAGACATTTAGATTGCAACAGAAAATTATCCGAATAATGAAAAAATCCCATCCACGTGATCCGTGCAAGCGTCTTTTCATTGAGCTTGGAATCTTTCCATTGCCTTGCCTATTTATTTATAAGTCTGTAGTATTTGCCAAAACTGACTTACTAAACGGTGGGAACTTATTTTCATGTAATACTGATATTTATAGTTACAACACTCGACGTAGAAATCATGTTCATCAAATGTCAGTATCAACAGCTCACTACAAGAAATCCTCATACAACACATCAACGTTACTTTACAACGCATTGCCAGATGAAATTAAACAATTAAAATTGGTAAACAAATTTAAGTTAAAAGTAAGATATTTTCTGCTGCAAAACTGTTTCTATACAATTCGAGACTACTGATCGTCAAAAAGAAAAAGATTGTTTACTTTAACAAAACAATGATATAGTACAATGAATTAGTTTACATTTTCATTGTATAATTTTAAAAAAAGACTTAAATGCCTGTAACAAGTAATATAATTAAGCTTCCGGGTCAATGACCCCCATCTCGATCGGGTTTTTGTCCAGTTTCCCTGATCCATTGAGCAAATGCTGGGATGGCCCCTTGATTTGCTTCTGGACGTAAATGACCCAAATATCTAGTATTTGAAATGTTAATCTCTCGCTTTTTTAAATTTATTTTTTTAGCAATAGAAAAATCAAATTGTTCGTTCATTTACCGTTACAAATAAGTTTTCTATATTCAAGAAAATATAGTTTTGAAAGTTAATCTTGCTTTTTTAAATTTATTATTATTATTATTATTATTATTATTATTACTATTATTTTTCATCATTCAGCTATTAATAGTTAAATTGTTGGGAAGGGATTTTGAAACTCAAGAAAGCGTGCGCAGATGATTTTCTCCCCCATACGTCACATACAGATTTTTACTGTTTTTGACTAAATGAATACTTTTTTCTACTCCCATTGTATAATTTGTTGGCTGCAACCCATTGCATAATACTACTCATTACGATACAGATTTCATTATGATGCAGGTTCTTGGCCAATCACAAAGAAGTTTACCAGCCAAGTATTGACACTTCATTAATCATCGATAATCGTTCTGGTAAATGTTTTGTTCGATTGTGTACATTAAAATTGCATTTAATGTAATATTATGTTTATCAGCTTTTATTTCTTTTATTATCAGTAGTTTTCATGTGGAAAATTATTGCAAATTAATTGGTCGTAATTTCACTTTGATCCTTTTTTACTAGTGAAGTGGTAATGGTAGACAGACATTTGACTGACTCACGTTATTGTGTTTTATATGTTGCTGCCGTGTGTTTGTCCTTTAAAACCGCCTAATTCTTTAGTTTGAAATATCTAGTGAATCAGAGGAGGAGTTGGCACCTCCAGAAATAAGATAAAAAAACGAAAATGGTGACTTCGGAATTATTGCCGGAACTTGTGCATTCTCTCGCAGGCGAATGGATAATACAAAGCCACCTGCGGCAGGTAGGGAGCTGTCCGCTAGGCGGCCTTGGCTGACTCCTGCATGTCAACTGCCACGAAACGATTCAATGTAAAAGTTTGTTATAAAAGTCGTAGAAAAAGTACCGTATGAAACTCGTTGTAATGGGCTCTGGCTTTTCAGCAAGGTCGAATTCAATCGCTGTCTGGAGGAGAATTCTAGCCACCGGCTGCTCTGATCGGTAGTTTTCCGTGGTTTCTCCGATCAACACCAGGCGAATGCCGGAGTAGTACCCTAACAAACGGGCCACGAACCGCGCGCTATCTGTCCTTCCTTTTCCTTGTCCTATCCTCTCCCCTTACACACACACTTACACTAACATGCACTACACTACCACATATTCCGGGAGACCGGTCGGGGGCTTGGAGCTTGTCCCAGCTGGGGCGGTGCCCCGCTGGTGGGAGAGTCCTGGTTAAGGTAAACCCCACTAGCCGACGGTAGGTCGACGCCGGATCTCACCATCCATCGGGAGAAGATCAAGAATATATATATATATATATATATATATATATATATATATATATTCATCGGCACGATAAATAGGTTTCTTTATTGTGACACAAATGCAATCTATAACGCCAATTGCACATGGGAGGCGATATCTTTCTGTTCACTATTCCCGAGCATAGTTCGTGTGCGTTGGAAACGTAATCCAGGCATGACCTTTCTCAAGAATTTTATTCGTTACAAATGTTATAGTTGTTCGGTGAACGGCTTCTCTTGCTGCACCTGCTTGGAAGTCAGGATCGCTCACAAAGCAAAGAAATTTGCATCTTCTGAATGGAGATAACGTTCCATCTCTTGTTTCCAGTGACTCACCCAGGAAATAAGTAGCTACCCAATGCACATTTCCTTGATTAAAATGATATAAGGACAAACAGTTTTGGCACATCCCATTCGCTTGGACTAACGTTTGCGAAATCGAATATGCATAAAACCATCTACTTTTACTTTCTCGCGCTTAAGAAGGAACTTGTTAAAAAGAAAAAGTTATGTAATGATGGGCGCTGCGGTGGCCCGGACGCCGACTCGGGCTGCTGGTGGCGAGCGTCAGCCACCGAAAGCCACTGCAACGCGAATCGACTACACGTGGCTAGACCTTCATTTAAACCAATGCTGTGCTAGCGGTGGCCCGGACGCCGACTCGGGCTGCTGGTGGCGAGCGTCAGCCACCGAAAGCCACTGCAACGCGAATCGACTACACGTGGCTAGACATTCATTTAAACCAATGCTTTGCTAGCGGTGGCCCGGACGCCGACTCGGGCTGTTGATGGCGAGCGTCAGCCACCGAAAGCCACTGCAACGCGAATCGACTACACTTTACGAAAGCCACTGCAACGCGAATCGACTACACGTGGCTAGACCTTCATTTAAACCAATGCTTTGCTAGCGGTGGCCCGGACGCCGACTCGGGCTGCTGGTGGCGAGCGTCAGCCACCGAAAGACACTGCAACGCGAATCGACTACACCTTCATTTAAACCAATGCTTTGCTAGCGGTGGCCCGGACGCCGAGGCTGCTGTGGCGAGCGCAGCCCCAACCGCGAATCGACTACACCTTCATTTAAACCAATGCTTTGCTAGCGGTGGCCCGGACGCCGACTCGGGCTGCTGGTGGCGAGCGTCAGCCACCGAAAGCCACTGCAACGCGAATCGACTACACGTGGCTAGACCTTCATTTAAACCAATGCTTTGCTAGCGGTGGCCCGGACGCCGACTCGGGCTGCTGGTGGCGAGAGACAGCCATCGACAGACACTGCACTAGTTTTGCTATTTTCACGTATATTTTATTGACAATTACTTTAATATGATATTTCCATGTTAGGTTTTGGACTAGACGCACTCCTAAATATCTCACTGGTTGATTTTTTTATCCATTTTAAATCTACATTTTTAATTTTTAATGGGTTGGGCATTTTAGGTCTTCGTAGCGTATATATCTTGGGTTGTGATTTAGTGGAGTTTATTTTTATTTGCCATTTTGAGCACCAATTTATAAACGAATATAATGATTTTTGTAGAATTTCTCTACCTTGATCCACATCTTTGTTTGTTGTGAACAGTACTATTATGTACTATTATGTACAGTTATGTAATACTATTTATACCACAATTTCTCTCCGAATTAACACATCTCAGTTATTATTTTTGTAAAACTCATTACAAATCGTAAGCATTTGGTGCGTAAACTCAATATTTTCAAGCAAATATCAACACAAATTTGACAATTATAACTGCTTTTCATACAGGTAAATCATGTCCCAGCCATAAGACGTAATTAGCTCCCGAGTTATTGTTGCCGAGCCATTGTTGCATTCAATCTGATATTCCCTGAAGGTTAGCAACTTTTATTTTATATATTTCAATTAGGTTTTAATTAATTTCCAAAATATTAATGTGTAAATGTATAACCAAAGGTTAAGTGTAAGAAACGAACAAAGAAATATGAAATAATATTCAAATTCTAACTTTTAACTAAGCATCCAACTGCTTGGAACTACGCTCACGAAACGCAGTAAATTCGGAGTGGTCGATTACGTTTGTCGCCAAATACTAACACAAAAAATACTTATTATAAAAAATTCAGCAATACCTTATTAGAAGATCTGTTTTTGATAAACATATTTCATTTAAAAAAATATATCTACACAATGGTAGTTGTAGAAAGTCGCCGAAAATTTTTATTTAATTTTTTTTTTTTTCGAAAAATTAGGCATTTCAACGAACATGAAACCTGTACCATTTTCTTAAGCGTCCTTTACGCTATCTAAGGTCTAAATTCAATAACAAAAATTGTGCCGTTTTTAAGAAAATATGGTTTAAAATAAAATAATAATTGCCTATGTTTGACACAAAATATCGTAAAAAATAGTTTTCGAAAAATCGAACATGACATAATTTTTAGTTTTGTTTTTCACGAACTCATTTCATTGAGAAAAAAGTGTTTATCTTCATAAACGTAACTGTGGGAAGACGCCGAAAAATGTTGATTTTTCAATTTTCGAAAAATCATGATTTCAAAGAACATGAGACCTGGCCCATTCCCTTAAACGTCCTTTACTAGTGTCAATAATGAAGGTTAATGAAAAACGTTCGAGACATTAATAATAATAATAATAATAATAATAATAATAATAATAATAATAATAATAATAATAATAATAATAATAATAATTTATTGCTTATAGACTTACAGATAGTATCAAGCAAAATTTGTCTAGAAATTATTTAAAATTACAGTAAGTTAATTACATTTTTTTAAACTACATTTTACCTCTGTGTTTAGTTTCATGTATTGTTCTCTATCATATTGTTCTTTTGTTAAAAGCCATTTTTCGTACAGGTTCTTCCTAATATCTTACTAATGTTTTAATTTCTTCATTCCACCGGGGGCTCTTCTTGAAATCACTCTATCTTTTTCTTTTCTCCTAAGATATCATTTCCTACTTCATGGATTTTATTTTTTATTTCTTTATACATATTCAAAGCTGGAAAAATGGAAACTTCGCTTAATTTTATTGAAAGTTGAATATTAAACATAAATTTAATGGAATTATTTTCTATTTTTTTTAATTATTTTGTTTTGTATCAATCTGAAGCATATTTTCGTCCATTGTCGAACTTCCTTTGCTGTCCTTGGAGAATGGAAAACACAGTACAAATTTTAATTTAGTGGAGATTTTGCAAATGACATAATCAATAATTGACTTCAACTGTCTAGTATTTTGCGTCCATGTAAACTTGTGTATGTCTTTATGTTTAAAAAACCCATTTAGAATATGAAGATTATGTTCTTCACATAATTCTATCAGTCTATGCCCATTATCGTTTATTACTGGTTCTCCTTATCTTCCAATTATATTGATATTTTTATTTATTCCAGTTCGACCGTTCAGATCTCTTAATATAATTATTTCTTTTCTATTTCCAATTTCTTCTAAAACAGCAGTCAATTGTTGATAAAATTATATTTTTTCTGTATCCTTTTTATCATATGTCGGAGCATATGCGCGCCAATTATCGCAACATTGTATCCTTTCAATTTTAATTCCACCATAATCAATCTTTCATTTTTCTGATTCCATATTTTAATGCTGTTTGACCATTTCTTATCTATCAAAATTGATACACCGGCCTTCGCTCATTCTTCCTTATTAACTCCACTGAATATACGGATATAATTTTCCAATTTTTCACATTCCTTTCTCTTCTTTTTTGTTTCTGTGAAAACTACAAGTATAATATCTAATTTAAATCTCTGTATCTCTTGAAGTACTTCTTTTTATTTCGTGACTAGACCTTGAATATTCCAGTTTCCAAAAATCATTTTCCTTTTTCTTTGCTTAAGTCGTCGTCTGTTAGGTTTATTCCGATGCAAATTACTAGGAATTTTTGCAATGACTGTACTGACACAGGGTTTTACAAAGAATGGATAGGCCCAATGCTTAACTCCCAACCTGGAGGGCCAGGGAATTTTGCTTCAGGCTTTCCATGCCCTAGGATGGTTGCCTTCTCTACGGCTAAAGAGTGCGAAAAAGAAATAAAGAAGGATAGCAGAGAAGAGTAGAGAAGTGAGAAGATAATATAAAGTAAGAGGAAAGAGAAGACTAGAAAATGAAGGACTCCCTAGCCCTCGAAACCTAGTAGCGTCGGGATCGAAAACATAAGAGATGTAGAGTGATAAAACAGGATAGTAGACAGCAGTGTGGCACAAGTAGGTGGAAACAACGCCACATTAGAGACCCTCCTCCTTTTCCGGGCTTGGGACGGCAAAGACAGTCGTCGCCGCGCTGTTCGGCTCACCCGCCATCGCAGGTACTACGTCGAATAGCCCAGCATAGATTCCGACAGGCATACGCGGAGTTCCGTTTACGTATAGGAGGAAGCAAATAAGGCCTAAAATCGATCCTTACGGCACTCCATGTGCAATTGGCAAAGAATCGGAAAGATGTCTACATACTGTTCCATCATTCCAAGAAGGTATTTCTACTCTCTGAGATAGTTGTTTAAGGTACGGATCATAAGCAATACCATGGACTCCATGCAAGGCAAGTATGGAAGTAAAATGTTATATGATTAATAACTTCAAAAACTTTTAAAAGGTCTACAAATATTCCAATAGGTGCTTCGTTTTGATCCATGGATGAGGCGACATCTTTAAGAAAAGAAAATATGGCTGTCTCCATATATTTTCATTTTCGAAATCCATGTTGGCAATCTGAAAACGCCTCGTGCTTACTGAGAAAGTTTTCCGTTCGTACGTAAAAAATTCTCTTATATATATATATATATATATATATATATATATATATATATATATATATATATATATATTGTGACGGAACACACACGCCGTGGGCTGGCCTCCGGCGCGCCGCACACAATGCAACCTTGTCTTTGACCAGGGGTCGTTAGCCCTGAGGGTGTGAAGCACCGCTCGGGCGTTACCAGCGCCGTGCGGCAGCCTACTGTCGCTCCGACGCCAGGCCTGTCAGGTTGTTCGTTCGTCTTGCCTGTGAGAGGCAAATAAGGGGTAGCTTGCAATGGATAGAATCAGGATGGATCGAATTCTAATGAAACACTTGGATGGCTCTGGTAAAATTAGGCATGTATTCTGAAACTTTTTCCAGAGGCACATACACATACACACTAGATTATAATAAACAAATTGCAATCCTATTTTTATGATAATTATAATCCTAATTCGGGATTAACATTCTTGCTCCATCTTGTGCAAATAAACAATAACCTCCTACCTTAAATACTCAAAAATCATATCTTGCCCGCTAATTACAATACGCGGGCAATTTAATGGTTTATGCAAACCTACTGATCTTAGCACTAAAATGTTCTTTCAGTCTGTTCGTTCCACTATGTTGGATTGAACTGAATTCCCGTGTTATGCGTTCGGCAAGAACACTTCCTAGTTATACCTTTTAATCACACCTTTGGGAAAAATATTACGACCTCGCGGTCTGAATGTCGCACGGGTACTCACGCTTCGGCGATTGGGGAACACGTAACCTGGACCTCGGCCAACGCAGTGACTGACCTCAGCTGCTTATCGCTGCGAACGGCTGCTCGCGCCGCAGTGACGCTCGACCTCGCCCCTCGCTGCGCTACACGCTCGCCGGTCCGCGCTGCTCCTTCCGCGCTGCGCCCGTGAAGTAGTACATTTTTTCGGTTGTCCCGTTGAACGGCCGTGCCTCTACGCCCGTCTTCCGTTTCCAACAAACTTGCTTCTTTGGCTGTGTTGCACCAGGAATGTCGCCTCAGCCTTCCGCTTTGGCGATGCGGCGTAGTTGCGACGTAATGATCGTCTACTCGACCCTTCGGCGATCTCTATCAGACTGTTCGGCGGTTTTTCTCAGAATGTGTCGCGATTGCTATCAAAACTCTCCCGCGGCCTTTCTCCGACTGTCCGGTTTCTCGGGAACCCCTTCCTCCCCTCGGAGACTGTTCCCTCGTTTTTCTGTCAACGGGCCAATCGCAGGATTTAATTTTCCAACGCTTATCGCCCCGAGAAATCATTGGCGGCCACTCGTTACGTCCGACTTCAGCCGCGGCTGACGTCAGAGGATGACGTATCAACGCGCCACGTTCAAAGTGGTAAACACCCGCGATTTATCTTGGGCGTTTCTGCCAGGGGTTCTGCTTCCTCGCTGGGGCGCATATCAGAGCTCGTCTCAATATATATATATATATATATATATATATATATATTGTTTAGTTAATGACATATAATTCTTATTTTATCGACTTATATAAATTAAGTCAATTATTGTCATAATTGAATAATTATTTTTTAACGACATATTAGAATAATGTGTAATATTTAATTTAGTACATTTATTTCAAATATTTTATTTTATAGAATGTTTGACATGTGTACCTCGACAAAGTAATTTAGCATTTTGTAAATGCTATACAACGGAACTAAAGGCACACAAGAAGGACCTTGAAAGTCGTTGACAAACTCAGAAACATGCGAAAAAAGCAGCAGAGTATGGAACTGTTGCTCAAAAAACAAAGATAACGCAGTTTGCGAAACAGTCCATAGACGATAGACGCAAAATTGCGGAGCTGAAGGTCGCCGCATTCGTAGCAGAATATTGCTCGGTTTCAACCCTTATACTCTCTGGTTTCAACAGTGGATCACATGGGCCAGGTTATCAAGTCTTTGGATGACAATTCAGACGTGCTACAAAAAATCAAATTGCATCGGACAAAGTGTTTGTCCTTGTTGATTATGTAATTTCACCGTGCATGTTTCAAGATTTGATAGATGATATTGGCGACTCATATCATTCGATGATAATTGACGATACGACGACGACTAATACCAAAAATGTTATGGGCATCATGATGTTGTTTCAGCAAGAAGCAACATAAAATTGTTCCGACATTTTACAGACTCGTCGAGCTGGGAATGCGCAAACGATTTATAATGCTTTCAAAAGAGTTTTAGAGGACGACGGTTTGAAGATTCATAAACTGATTGGAATTGGTGTTGACGGGGCCAGTGTCATGGTAGGATCTCGGAACTCATTTGCAACCAGACTGTCTGAGGATGTTCCTCATGTAGTTATTGTCATTCCTTGCACCTTGCTGCCGAACATGCCTTTTCGGTATTACCAACAAGTCTAGAATTTTTGATTCGCGAGACTCATAGTTGGTTTTCCAACAGCACGAAGAGGCAATTGGCTTATAAAGAGATTTACAATTTAATTGCAAATGGGAATCCTTGTAAGACTGCCAGTTGTCTGGGACAAGATGTCTCGCGCGAATTGAAACGATTCAAACGATCCTGAATCAGTGGGACTCATTGAAACTTCATTTTGAACTTGCTTCAGATAAAGAAAGGTGCTACATAGCAAAGCAGCTGTACTTGATGTACAGTGTCGTATAAAACAAGATGTACTTGACATACGTGTGTTACATTTTAAAGAAAGTCACTGATGTCAACAGACTGTTTCAGTCGAACCAAGTCGATCCACTCATGGTGGAAATATTTCCACCATGGATCCACTGAAACTGTTTGAAGATTTGCATGAGTTGATTTTCTTTTTGATGCAGCAAGTCGTTGTGCCTGATCAATTAGCCAAAATGCGGAGATCGACGATCAATGCATTCGATTTCACGTCATTTTTAATGCGTCAACTTTGGATATGAGTTAAATTCCCTGTTACTGAACGAAAACCCGGATATGATACAATGTGTAAAAGACCGATGCATTGCATTTGTAATTAGCCTGTGCAGAGAAATACAAAACAGATTGCCACATAACTTGGATGTATTGGAGTCTGTGAAGAAGTTCTCTCCAAGCTCTGCATCAAAAGTTTGTAAAGTAGATATAAAGGACATTGTATTACAGTTTTCGGCGATTTGTAACGATATAGATGAAACTATCAGTGAATGGAATTTACTGCCGAACGTCGATAATGTGCGTACTGATTCTACAGAATTATTGTGGCTAAAAATCAGCGAACTGAAAAATTCCTGCGGAAATTCCAAATTTAAAAATATTTCGGAACTCATCTTTGCTTTGTTAAGTATACCGTTTTCGAACGCAACTGTAGAAAGACTTTTTTCGATTTTAAACATTATTAAAGATAAATTGCGAAACAAAATGTCTATAACAACAGCAGACTGCATTTTGCGCATTTGATCGGGATTGGTTGGGGGTTGCCAAAGTTTTGTTCCAACAGCATCCATGCTTAGCAGAATTCAACAGTGAAAATATGTACGAGTCTAAAGACTTTGATGAAAAAGTTGTTGACGTAATGTCAGGAATACAAGTATAAAGTTTCGGTGGTATTTTGTACAATTGATTTATATTGATTTATAGTTGTTAATCAAGTTGAATTGTTTAAAATATGTTTTTATGTTCGATAATAATAAGTATTCCTATAAATAAGTTATGTGAAAAATATATATTATTTAATATAATTTCTATACATTTTGTACTTAACCATTGATTCCCTTATGAAATTCATATTAAGAAGTAATATATATATATATATATATATATATATATATATATATATATATATATATATATATATATATATATATATATATATATAAGTATACATATTACGTATATGAATTACGTAATATGTATACTATGTTTAGATTAATTAACAGTTTGTTTGTTTGTGTTTTCAAGTTTTAGTGGTTTTCAGAACTCCATCTGAGGGTAAGCGGGTGAAAGCATCTGACAACACTGGAGCGACGTAATCTAAGCTGTTTTAGAAATATCTCGAAAAGTTCCGGCGCATTGAATATATGAGGTAACGCGTAAATAACGGCAGGCGCACAAGTCTTTAACAAACCATCCAGAAATTTATCTAAACCGGACGAATATTTGTTTTAGCTTACCGATTATTTTGAGAATTTCACAGGACGAAGTTGCAGAAACGAATATCGTGTCTAAAATTTTTGAGGAAACGTTTGATGTTGAATTTTGTGGCTGAAGACCCTTAGTGAGATCGACAGCAATTCTTGAAACGTAAAGAGACGAGCCACTGTTGCCGGATCATTCAAATCTCTATCATTCTTTTAAAACAACATTCTCTATAAGGTTTCTAGTTGATTTGCCTATTTTTTTCTATATTCCATATCGCTTTTGTTTTATTTGAGTTCAAAATATCCTGATCATGTTTCATGATTTTAGCCTGCCTTGTGACTTTTTTTTAATTAGAGGAGGAAATCTTGCGATATGATTGCAGAGAGTATACTATTTGTTATGATGCTTAGAAATAAAATAAAGTTCGTTTGTTTTTACATGATGTCCTAATCCCTTGTGTTATCGAAGAATTGCTTTTCCGTGACATTTAATTTTCTTTTTTGAAGAAGAAGAAAGCAGATGTTAAAATGAAAGCGTTGAAAAAAAAAAAAAAAAAAGAATTATATTTATTGTTTGTATCAACAGTATTTTAAACTGCGACCCAAGACTCCTGTAGCAAGAAATCAATGAATAACTTTATTTTACTTAATAGTAAACAATCTATTCTTACGTGTATTATTTATTGGATCAATGTTCACACTTCTTATAATGGTAAGAATTTGGGCATCGTGGTCACTATATTCTAAATCTTTTCTTTCATTTTCATGTCGAGTTTTGCTAATTATTATTTGATCAATTGCCTTCTTTGAATTTAGTATGATCTGTGAATGTACATTTATTGTAATACCTAAACCGAAGAAATTAATTAAATCGAGAAACTGCTTATTCTCGCAAGATTCGATTAGAAAATCAATACTGAAATCTCGTATACAATTCAAAAGAGCGATTGCTGACTTTGCTCAGTGTTATCCCGTTTTTCTAAGAACATAATCTAATCTGCAGATCTCTTTGTTGGAGGCCTGTAGATGCAAAGTAATATAACTTTTAGCGTAAGAAGATATACTACAAATATTCAGATAAGACATACTAAAGACTTTTTGCCGTCAATCGATTTTTTCGGTATCAAGGACCCACAAAACATGGATTCTTGCTACACCACCTGTTAAAGGATTGTTTTTTCTCAATTTAGAATATGAATTTATCCACTTTTTCGTAGACAGGGCCCTGTAATAAGAGTTTTTCTGCCGAAAATTCGCTGTTGCTTACCCCGCAGCATTACATAATTTTCTCTATACCGCGGTAGTGTTAGCAAGAAAGTAAAAATTGACGGAGTTTGATGGGTTTGAGGCACGGCTTATTCTGTTCGTAGGTAATCATGTTCCAACAAGTTCTAACTAAAACAAAGTGCAACTCTTGATAAATTATTGTTTTTACTATCCAATATCTTTGATTTTCACTGGCTCTATCGATTATATCTGGATTAAATTTTGTTGGCGGATAGTGTAAAGGACGTTTAAGAGAATGGTGCATTTTCGTTAAAAAATCTGATTTTTCGAAAATTGCAAAAATTCAAAAAATTTTCGGCGCCTTCCTACAACTAAAATATTAAAGAAAGAGATTTTTTCCTTAATAAAATCTGTTCCTTAATACACATTTTGAAATAAGATCATGTACAATTTTCCGAAAATTTGATTACTATTCGCCAGATTTTGCGCGAAAATACGGACAAGAAAGTACGTACTGTTTTAGCACCATTACTTTAATTTTGGGTAACCACAATTAAATACTTCCTAATTTATTTCATAATTTCATTAAAAATGAAATTTGGCGGCGTTTCAGACTTCCGTCTCGGTCACCAGGGTCTACAATTGAAAATATATTTTCAAAATTAGTTTACGGATGAATAACCCTAAAAATGATATTTACCATCATTAGTTAAAGGAAGGAAGTACAAAAATTACAAACATAAATAACACTATGCCCAATTTAAGTAGAAAGCCTCCCTTCTAATCATGAAAACCAATTTAAGGTGGTTCGAGCGAGATATTCCCTAGTAGATGGAGAGTCCATTTTACATTCAACAATAATTATTTGTGAGACATGCGGGTATTGTGAAACATGTGTAAACAATCCAGGGATTCCTATTAAGAGTTTTATTTAATTATACGAATTAATTGTGTTATATAGATAGAAAATAAAAATATTTCAATATTATACAAAGACCTATCGTTGACTAGTTTCTTAACTAGTACCAACAGATCGCGTAGCCAAAGAATGAAAAATTGTGGCATAAGATTGAATATAAAAAAGCACTATTTAACCATTAGCAAGATACAAATTATAAAAAGCAACATTATAGACACATATCTACATATTTTTTACAGTGATCACTAATAATGGCCGAAATCTCCTCATCTTGAGTATCGCGAAATGTCTTTGGTAAATTAGGCAACGCCGTAATGTCTGTGATATTGGTATACCTGCGCAGGGCTTTCTGCTGTAAAAGTTTAATTTAGTTTTCAGTGTAATTTGATATAATGTTAAAGGTATTAACTTTGATACAGATTATTGTGTAAAGTAGTACCAAGTTAAAGATAGTAAAATTAAATCACTGGATCATATAAATCTGAGCTGTTTTGTTTACAGTATAGCATACAAGATTGTTTATATAGCTCATATAATATAAAAGACGTGATCATTTGGAACATTAACTGAATTGAGTTTTTCATTCAGAACACACAAATGCTTTTATCCATCAAATTTAAATATCTGATTATATACAAAGGCAATGTTTTCCAGGAGTGAGGATCTTTTAATTGGACCCAGAGGAGTGTAAGCACTCTTGCCGGAGACTTGTCACTTGAATGAAGCGCGCTAAGCGCACTGTGTTGCCGAGTTGGGCGTTACCGGCCCGTCCCTGTAGAAAGCGCGCGAATGTCTCTCTTTGGAGTGTTTTAGGCTTACAATTTTGCGTATTTCTCCTATTTGAGACGGTAGATGTCCTTCAAATTGCGCATGTTGATTCTTCCGAGATGCTAGTTACCTAAGGAAGAGTTTTTTTAAAACATTTTCAACAGATAGTTTTCCCACAATTTTAAAATTTCTGGTCGGCTCAGTCGGGTCGCCATAAGAGCCCATGTTAAAACGACAAACTTTACGGTCACATTTATAAAAAACTAGACGGTGAAACAGTTTCAAATTTTACCAGAACATAGACGAACCTCTCATCTTTCGATTAGTACAATAAAAAAGGTATGTTAAACATAACACGTATCTCGCTCTAACCACCTTAAACGTTTCACTTTCAATAATTAATTCACCATTGAATATTTGATATACTATTGCTATATGATATACTATTGAATAATGACTCACTTTTGAATAATTAATAATGGAGTGCAGTAACTGCACTCCATTTTCTAGATGTCGGATACCAGAGTATTATATCTGATATGTTAGGAGAGTAAATAGTGAAAAAATGAGTGTTATGTATATCTGATTATGTCTGATACTGCACTGCAATTCAGTCACATGAACATTAACCGTCAAATTGAGCCGTTATAAAGATGGAGTAACGGAAGTGAGGGGAGAGTTGGAAGATAAATTTTGTAATGATTGTTCCTAATATTTTATTTTAAAAAAGAGAATGAGTTATTGTCAAAAAATATTTAATATGTTATCATAAATGTTTGTAAATTGATTGGATTCAATAACTGTATACATTGTATTCTGAATTTGTATATTTAAAGTTTCTTATTTATTGGAGTTGCGCATGTCTTAACTTTAAATTCCTGGGCGAAAAGTAATTTTTTTTAGAAAGTATTAAAATGGTAAGGGGTTAATTAAATATCGTTCAGAAAGTATTATTTTATTGGAAATAATGATTCTTTGGCGAATGATTTCCTACCGAATTCTTTATCTTGGTGTTAGCCAAATACGCGTAATCCAATTTGAATGCGCCGAATTGCCATTTGTTTTCTGATAGTTCTCGATTGGATCGTCTCTAGCTACACTGTTGGCAAGTAAATTGTATCATCTACGAACTGTTTGAAATTGTTAGGACCCGTCATACAGTACGAATATGGTTGTATGAGGTTTTTGATGCATATCGTCCCTCTATTTTCAGAAAATAAGAACGAATAGCGGTAAGACGTTAACATAATTAATTAAAATATTACTTCTGGAACTGTAATGTTTTAAAAGATTATTTATATTGTGATAAAATTGTTTTGCATGACTTGCTTCATGTTGGCGCTATACACTTATGTAGTTGCTTTTTATGAAGTAATGCATCGTAATCGTTACATTTACAAGATAGTAGAAGTAACTGATTTTTTTCCCTTAAAACATTTCAGATCGGTAGCTGAATCTAACGCGGTGTGAAGTGTCACGTGAAAATTATCGTATTGCGGTCGCACGAGGTAAGAGGGAAAACATTTTATTCTTAATGTGATATTAATTTGTAAGTGTTCATATTGCGTCCTATTAAATATACCACCCTCTACCAATTTTGCAGATAGTAACATATGTGTTATTAATTTTTTTTTCTTTTTTTTTTCAAATGTTACCCATTTACTATTGCGTTTTGCGATAGCTACGGTTTCCCGGCAAAACGTTATTTCGTGCATTAACATGCCATGTCATCTCCATATTGTATTTAATGAAAGCTAGCGACCATTGCATTTGATGAAAGTATTTTATATTCAGAAACAGTAATACCAGAAGTAACTGAGGCAATCTCAAACAGAAAATACTGCCAAAAATACATTTTAAAATGTTATAATAATAATAATAATAATAATAATAATAATAATAATAATAATAATAATAATAATAATAATAATTGTCACACAGTATTGAGAGGTAGCTTGTTGTTAATATTCAATACGTACCTCAAATTTGTCATCATCTTTTATGAACAAATTCCAACTGCATTTTGCAAAAAAATCTTAACATCATCTATAATCACTGTTTTGAGATACATGAAGAGATCCTAAATCTCCATTGATAAATAGTACCATGGAAGAATGATCTTCCATGATAAGTGTGCACAGCCTAATACAAGAGTGTGTGTGTGTGTGGGGGGACTACATGGCAGACCCCCTCTGTCACCAATTGAACCTCCTTTTCTAATTAACTTTTTTTGTTTACAAATTACTTAATCTACCAGTAAATAAATGAACAATACAAGGAGTATGAAAAAGCTTTAATGATACAATTAATCAATACAATTGGTTTTATGTTGAAGAGTACAGTTGCCAGATGGTTTGGTGATCCTTTCTCCTACTATCATGTATCACTTCCCAAAATTGTCAGCTTAAAAAAAGGGGAAATCATGAATTAATAATTTTCACAGAAAATATTTGGCTACATTGGACAATGGGGCCCCTTTCAAAATTTTCAGAAGGCTGCTGTCCTTCCTTCTGTGCACACAAATATGACTCCCTCTTTTACCTTGTGTATCTTTTAAACTCTCTCAGACTCAGTGGTAACAATTGTCTACATGAATTTCTTGTAGTTGTAATGACTTTAAGTCAATTCAAGAATACACTCACCTCATATAGTTTCTGTTGCTTATTGTAGTAAGATATTTCATGTGATAGCTATTTTTTTTTGCACTTTGGAGTTTTATAATCCCATTTCAGAGGTGGTGCATGTCCTGTGGCAACACAGTGACAATTACTTTTTATTTTTCATTTATTCCTTTATTTTCCCGACGTCTGATACTAAGTAGAGGTTCTAGGAAAATATTTGAAACTATTTACATCATCAATGTAGGTTAGTTGAATTGTAAATTATTTAGAAAGTTGGAGTACTCAAGCATAAAATATATTTGAGTACACCAACCTGGTTCTCATGCAAGTAAGTAATTGATATACGTCCTACAGCTCGTGTGGCATGTCAGATATAATGCGAGAATAATGGCTACCAGCTTGTATAATGTAATGTGACATGTCCCACAACACGTAGGGCATGTCACAGACACCCACACGTTTTCCTGGTATGTAAAATACGGTTTTCATTGTTGAACTGATCTGGGGTACCATTCTATTTTTAAATAGTGATGTAATAATGTTATAAGATTATCATACACTGAATTTTACTGAAATGAAGTAGCTAGTGCTGTTTACGTGTAAGTGTAATCTTTCGGCAGCCATGTGATTTTAAAACAATGAGTAATTTAGATGATTCACAAATACAGCACCTATTAGAAGATACTACTTTTGAGAGTATTCACAATTTACCAAATAAAACCTCTTTACAAATTAGGAAATTGTACGTTTCTTACTTCCAAACTTAAGTACATGAAGTTTCAAAAGAATGAGCCTTATTTATAGAATTTATTTCTTATTTTAATTTCAATATAATAGTTCAGAAATATGCATTTAGTAAAGTATTGATTCTATATGAACAATCCATAAAAACAGTTATATATTGGTTGGCAATTATCTCCGGTGACTGGCGAAATCAAGTTACGAGCTGAAATGGGGAATGCAAAGTATCAGCTAAGAGCTGAGCACCATTTTCCATTGTCATCTTAAAAGATTCCTAATGAGTTGTGGGACCTGACAGTGCTCAGAAACATCCGACCACACAGAGCATTCATTGGTGACATGTCACAGATGCTCTAAGAGTGTAAAGGGTTAAGTTGCAAGTTCAGGGAAAGGAGTGTAAGTGCAACATGTAAATCCTTAAAGATCCTTTACAAGTTTTATTCAGTCAAATATATTTCATGTATTACTGATAACAAAACATTTTTTATTTCTGAGAATGAAAAACATTCTCAAAAATAGCATTGGGCCCTGTAAACCAACTCGCATTCAAATTGAACATAAAGAGTTTAGAATTCATTAAAAATACAACAGTAAAACAGGTCAAATATATTGTTATTTGCATTTGTGTTGTTTACAAAATTAAGAATTGGACATTTTAAATACATTTAAAGAAACTACACATTTACAAACATGTCAGCTAGAATACAATGACAGCAGAAAGCTAAAGCTTTACAATAAACAGGCAAAACTCAGGTAATTTCAATTATATTTAAGTATGTAATTGTGATTTTTTTTTTCCTCTCCTGAGTGTTGCTTTCGGGAACTTTGAAAAATTAATCATTTTATCTTGAGGAATTATGTATTTCTTTCAGGTTTCCTCTTGTTATGAGGAAAAAACTGAGTTAAAATAGAATCCATCCAATTTTTATGTATTTAGGGAAGAATGAGATGAAAATGAGGTTTAGTACTTTACATAAAGAAATATGGATTTATTTTCTTCCCAATACTGTTCAGAAGAATATCAATTAATAAATATAAATAATTTCACATTCGTTTTTTCTGTGATTAATGCTTGATTTTTATAAAATCCGAAACTCGCTGAAAGAATGCATTTCATCAGAAATTGTTGAAATGGGAAGTAGAGCACATCAACATCTGCAAAATTTTAATTCTTTCTTTTTTATATAATTTGAGGGGGTGATAAATATCAGCTGCTTTCAGGAAGGTGTCTCATGCTCAAATTACTTGATCTCTCTAGCATGCACTAGAATGTAGACTAGGATGTTTGATCCCTGAAGCATTGATTGGTGTTTTTAATCACCAACCCAAAACCTGTGAGGAATCGTATTAGACAACTCAACAGTTCACTTAATGCAATATTTTTCCAAATGTAACCCGATTTCTTCAAATACTCTGCCAGATTATTTCATGCTAGCCTCTAATCCTTCAAAACATTTTGAAATATGCGTGTTCTGCTAATTTAGGTCCATACGACCTAATTATGCCTCCGAGTTAGAATGCATAATTATAATTAAAATAATAAAAACAAAAATATTTTTAAAATAATAAATTCATATGGTGTTAGAAATTGATTTGAATGAATTCTAAGAAAGAGTTCTTTGTCAAAAATGAACATAACTATAAATGTTTGATAAATGACAGGAATAAAATTAATGACACAATCAGGTTGATAATTGTTTCAGGAATCTCTAAATACAAAATGAGAATCAGAGCTTTTTAATTCCATGTTTATATGGATGTGCAGGACTCTGGCTTTTTCTCATTGTTTACACCCTAAAATTTAAAAAACAAAATTTGTGAATTCTTTTAAAGAACTAACACTGCTTTTTGAAATGTACCTAAATTACTAGCTGTTAATTAATATCATCTTCACTCATTATGGATTATTGAATAAGTATCACTTCCAAATTTAAAATTCCTGCCTAAACGAACTATATGTAGTTAAATTTTTTTTCTTCTTGATAACTGTAAAACTAACATACTGGGATGAAAAAAATGTTCAGTTGAAAAAGATGCTGTTTCTAGTCACTTGTATTTATTCCTAGATAAACGTTATTTCAATGGGAGAAAAATTGCTTTTGAGAATGATAAGAGATGCACGTGTGCAATTGAACTTCTGAAATTTTAACACACCTTTCTTCACATTCAGCTCTTAAGATAAATCACAAAAAAAAATCCAAAACTTCTGAAAAACGGAATAGCCATGTGCCATAGTGCCTGTGCATTTTGACCACTCTCCTGCAAATTCCTTCTGATCAAATTAAAAGTTAAACTGCAATATGATGTGTACTGCTGAGAGATAACAAGTAAATTTGGCAGATTGTGTTTGCAACTGCTGTGCTAAGAACATCATAAGAGAATGCTTTGCCTTTTGACTGTTGCTGAATTTTTCAATTAGATATTAGCATGAAAAATGAGTGTTTATGATCGTTGTCTGCTAAACTTTTCTCTAAAACAAATTGTAAATTTCCTGTTAAGTCCTCAAGTCATATCAAATGACGTACTTTTACAAAAGTGTGAAGTGAGTTTCAGATAGAATTTACTAAAGAAATTATACTTCTGGCCTCCCGCAAAATATGATTTAACTTTTATTCTCTTGTGCTAACTTTTATATACATCTCACACAACATGCATAATGAGGAATCATCATTCCTCTATGTATCTCCTTCATCTACGTTACACATAAAACATCATTTAGAATTTGGAAATATAAGTTATCAGTCCATTCGTACACACACAAAACCAGCACCTATTGTAAAGCAATAACTTCCAGAGATGCAAACCACATGCATCTCTGAACAACAAATCATAAAAGGAAATTCCATACCAACTGAGGCTGCCGAGTACCTACAATTTCTCAGTAGGTAGACAGTTATCACACTACATGTGGCAAGAACCATTTCAGGAATACTTGAATCTACATAACACAAATCAATAAATTAATTAAGTGGAGGTGCAATGCCAAGTGTAGCGTGACTTAGCATATAAACATGCATTTTGTTTGTGCTTTATACAAAGGACAATGAAGTAGTAAAGTCAACCCGCAAGTGTCAAAAAGTTTAAATACTATTAGACTGGAAGATTTCTCCACTACCCCATCTGCTGAAATTGAAAACCAAGAGTATAAGGACATTAACACCCCACTTCATTGCTGAGATAATTCCAAGCCACATCAGCATGATCACTGCCTCTTATTCTCAATATACAAAACAAAGCCGAGGAGCTAAATAAACAAAAAATTCAGGCCCGTTTAAAACGATGCAGTCTCCCATCCATCCATCCATACATTGCACATACACAACGATTTCCATAACATTAATAACATGGATAAAAACTAATGTTTTCATCGTGTGTAGTACACTCGGTAGTAAAGAGTCTTGGAGCGCCATAGGCTATAGGAATTGTCGAACTTCAGCAAGTACACGCCCTGGCCAGGGTAGACATGACTGCCAGCATACACCTCCTCTTGGCAGTCGCGCCGGTAGACAGGCACAATGACGGAAAGTGGTGGGCGATTGCTGGTGTCTGCGCCACTCTTGAGCCCAGCCAGTCCACCCGTTCCAACACCCACACCGACCCCGCCGCCACGCTCGATGTCATCACCGCCCAGCTCTGGGAACACCGCCAAGTCAGAAAACATGTTTAGTCAGGAGTATGGATGCAATATTGTCAACAAAACATCATTCAAAATTAAAACAGCATTGTTAGTAGCTACTAGAATCCTAGTTAGTAAAAGGCAAGCAATTTTGTTTTCCTTAACCCTTTCGAAACTGATGGGGACTTCTTATAATGTCCCACCCACTTTCAAAAATTTCTAATTGGTTATTTATTGCCCACTTTTATATAGAAATTGTGCTAGTCCATCTTCAGAACAACTCTTTCAATGTTCTGAAGTTAATAGATTTGGATTTGTTGAAATGGCAGGTTGGTGTGAGGACATTACATATTAATATTTGAAACATTCTTGTTACATATATTCACAGTAAAATTGTCTTTATTTTCATTATGGGACATATTTTCCAAGAGTCATATGACTGCAAAAAGAAAATGATTTTAACTACTTACAGAATTTTATTTTTTATTATATTATCCATGGAACAACAAATAATTTTACTTTCTAAACTATTAGAAAAATATTTCTCAGTGAATTTTCCTTGAATGCGACCTGCTGTCAGTCAGACAGTAGTGGTTTATTGGAACATTGGTATTGAATAGGTGGAACTCATTTGTCCCAACTGGCTATTCTTAAATTGGGATTTTTTTTTCTTTTTCTTGTTTCCTTTTGGTTTGTAGAGTTCTTTAAACACGTAATATTAAAAAATTGACTACCTACTAAAAAAACGAAAAAAAATTGTTTTTATCGTGTCATTTATGTGAAAGACAGTCAAATTTGTATTTGTGATTTGATTATTCACATCTATCAGGTTCACAGGGGGCAGAGGGACCATAAAACCTTACAAACCCAGCATTTTTTTTTTATTTTACCCAATGTACTCAAAACAGTTTCAGCCTATACTCCTGACTATATCACATTTATCTAGCAGTTTTAAAATAGTTTTATCCTCTGAACAGGGTGGCCAGTGAACCTGGAATCCTTGAAAACCAGAAAATAACTGGGAATTTGAAAAAACCTGGAAGAACAGGGAGTTTTCGTTATTTTCAGATTTATCCCCATCAGTATTATGATAATGACGAGTGAAAATCAAAATAAGTAGAAGTGCCACATGTATGCTTGAGGATTGATAGTCCTCGACTCGCACATCACACAACTTCAAACACTTCAGCATGTGGAGGTGCAGCATAGGTACACTAGTATCCTCCGGATGTCAAAATTCCACTGCAAACACTGACCACAAAAGGACAATGTGATGAAGCACAAAAGTTCAAAGCTGTCATCAAGTACTGCTTCGTGGGCATTACAGGCTTATTGCTATTTGAAGGGTATATTGGATGCGATTATTTTTCTTCTAAACTCTTCAGGGACACGGCCTTCGACATTCTGCATCTGGTTACAAAATGAGCATTGTCTAGAAGTCATAAAAATTATTTTTTTTGTTTTTGTTTTAGTATTTGCTTGTTCTGGACTCTCATGTTTTTAAAAGCAGAACTCAAAAGTTACGCAAGAAAATGATCTCTCTCGTTAACATTTCGCCACTCACACACTGGACTCCGTCCATTGAACCCGTTATGTAGTTTTGTTTCTTTATTAACATCATTAATACACTTTTCTTATTTATCTACATCTAAATTTAAATGAAATACAGTATGAAAAGAAATATATAACCGTAAACAATGTCTGAAGCCTTTATAAACATCCGCACACGTTCTCTTGAGTCCTCATTTTGCTAGATATGAGAGTAGGGCTGGTCATTTTGACAACAGGACTCTTAATATCAAATTGTAGCTCATTTTTCGATGCAAAATATTTTATTGTACGGGAGCGGACATATCTGGTTATCAGATTTTGTTTATGATGTGCATTGCTTTCACTTATTCCTATTTCAACTGATATTAGTAAAGATGTGAGGGTAAGTATTTCAAAGCTCAAGGAAATATGAGTGTATATCACACATGCGCCACTTTAACAGCAAAAGAATAAAGTAAGAAAGTCAACAAAATACAGTGTATGCGTTTGATGCGCTCTAATCTTGCAACAAGAGTTGTCGAGAAGTCATCGATGGCAGGATGTACCGGTTGGTCAAAATTTAAGGAATATTTTGATAATTGTAAAGCGAAAGAACCTTTGTGAAACGTAAATGTAACGCTAAATGTGCGTTTTATGAGCATATGAAAAATGAAATAAGATTTTTTTCTCATTTATTGTTGTCACACGTGACATGTGAGTTAATTAACAAATGGAGAAACCGGTTAAACGGTCATTGCCTTCATATTCATTATATTAAGTGGAGATCACACCTAGAGCCTATATCTGTTGATTCATTAAATCATGGGTTACAGTCCTATTTTAATATTATGCCAGACTAGTAGCAAAGTTCGAAAACATTTCAATATTTTAATATAAGCAAACGTAAGTAAAACAGATAAAACATATGATTAAATGTTTTCTTTCCATTGAACTCAAAATGTTTTCTTTCCATTAAATGTCAAAACCAAAATCTCTTTGGAAAAAAATATGGAAATGTAACAGAATTTAAATTGGCGAGAAACTATTAGATTTAAATATATTACGAACAACTTTTTAAAATTATATTGCAAAATCGATTATGTAATCTTCAAAATTCCAAAAATTAAAATATCTGGGACGTTTGAAGCAAATATGAAGCTTTATTAATTCCGAAAATTCAAAAGTATTATTAAAAATGAAAATCTTAGTGTTATTAAGCAAACATTTTGGGTATGTCATGTAATCCACAGTAGTAATCCTCTAAATTTGTGAGAACTGATTAGTATGCCTAGTATCCACAGGAGAATATCCGGTTTGAAAAGATATTCCTACTTGCATGTTGAAAAACTGTTATTCACGGTAGGACCAACATTTTCCAAAACAAACTTTGTAATACGGTGCTTCAAACCCTGCGTTGGCAAGAGCTCAGAAATCAACTTTCACACTGAAAAAATACTTTCTCAGGCATTTCAGGACTCTGAATATTAGTTAGTAACATATGTTTCCTAGAAAAAATCAGAGCTTTCTTTAAAGCTCGTTTCTGTACAAAATTCTACTCTAATAGTGAGAGAAAAGTGTGTAGGTAATGTTGAACAGTTGATTAAACAGAAAAAATGTGTTGTAATGGGTGAAACAGAACCTGGAAATTTTATATTTTCAGACCTGGAAAACCAGGAAAAAACCTTGAATTCCAAAAAGCCAGATCGCTGGTCACCCTGTATGAATTAAAAGTGGATATATCATGTGTTTATATAAAAGTGGATATATCAATATGTTCTGGCTGCTTCCTACTTGTTAAATGTCATTTGTACATATTGTATTTATCTGAATATGTGTCAACCCCCTAAATATGAAGAGGCGTCCTAAG
The DNA here is from genome assembly GCA_964035755.1 of Teleogryllus oceanicus. Lineage (NCBI taxonomy): Eukaryota > Metazoa > Arthropoda > Insecta > Orthoptera > Gryllidae > Teleogryllus > Teleogryllus oceanicus. Next base: position 22,588,685 of record CAXIVR010000013.1, read on the forward strand.
AGTATTTAATATCTTTTAATTAATTCTTTCTATTTAATCAAAATAAAACTGCAAATTGTCTAATTGACTTGCTGACGAGAATGTTAAAAGTTCTGCCTAAAGGCAGGTGTCTCCTAACTATGGCCCGCAGACCACGTCTAGCCCTTGGCAGTATTCTATGTGGCCCACCAACTCAAAGTAATTCAATTTAATTATGACACTGTCTGTATCGTTATATTGCAAGATATAAGAATCTGGTTCCCTATGTTACATACTTACATACTCGTATACCAGCCACGTCACAAGTGTCGTATCTATGTGAACCCTTCATGAAGAATATTCGGATGCTGCAAGTTTTTACTGTTGGTAAAATAGTGTTGTTTTTTATCTCCCAGATTTTGACTTTCAATATTTCTATTTAATCTGTCTATTCTATCCAAAATTGTAGAACTTTTTCTTAGGTAGTCTTTCTACCTTAAAATCATCATAATCATGTTTTTGTACATCTTCATCCTGAGTCATCATTTTGAACATTTGCAATTTTTGAAATTAGAGAGTTCCACGAATGTGGGAGGTGTGCCATATTTTTGAACATTACTCAGTGAAATATGTGTAATATTAAGAAATCACAAAAATGGTTCCAATTTTTTTCTTTAAACTTTTGCTACAGTGAGAGATAAATGTGCTGTATAGGATGACCTAGAAATGATTTTTCTCTCTTCTTTTGGTTTTTCAAAGATAACAAAATTGTAATTTTTTTCGACACCTCCATGTCATTAATATCATGTCACTAATATGACATCTCATGTCACTAAACACGATTTGTACATTGGTTTCATTAAAACAAGTGCTTCCAATGATGTCTGATAAAGTTTCTTGTAAACTTAAAACATTTCATTGAAACTAACTCAAAATACTAGTTCAGAAATGCCCAAATGCCATTTTCTAAAAAACAGCTCAAAATTATTTCGTGCACTGTTTAAAATGAGATAAAAGCCTATTTATTGGGTTCTTTTGCTGTTTTTTTTAAATTAAACAAATGTATTTTTTTAATATCTGTCAAGCCATTAATATGTACATTTCCAGTAACTTGTGTACATTATTGCATTTGTGAGCAGAAGTATTTGTCGACTTCCAATGAAGTTTCTCGACAACTCGAAAATTTTCTGTTAAAAAGAGCTTCAAATTTCGCATTTACAGTAACTAAACATCTGCAAAGTGTCCCGTTTGCTTGCTTGTACTCGCTCGAGCATTTCAGACAAGAGTACCATATACTCGAGCATCCTGCGCTCGCTTGCGGTGGGCAAACCCACACTGACAGCTGCGACAATTTCAATTTATTGGAGCCTCGGCCTTGGCAAGGCGTTGATAGAGCAGGGTCTGGGAGTGCAATGTGATCAGTTGGGTTTACAGTGTGCTGTGGCATCAAAAGCAAATTAAGATTATGAAAAGCTTACATTCGCCTGGAAATGCAACCTGAATACAAAAGAAATCTAATAAGGAGAAGAAATCTAAAAAGAATAGTGATACGAGGAAGAGGCTTCACACACCATTTGTGAAATACCGAAGACTTCCTTCAGATTTGAGAAGTTTGTATGAAAACAAACATCTTTTCCTCCGTGGGAAAACAAGAAAAAAATGATAGTAATATTTACCTCTGTAAATAAAGTGAATACTGTTTGCAGTCAATAACAGAATTTTAGGGTTTGCATTGCAATTAACTTGCACAAATTTTTTGAATAATGTATAATTTTAATTTAATTTAGAAATATTTCTAATAATCGTGTGGTACCAGAAAGATATTTTTTCACTTTCGTTTGAGCAGCAACAGGTCATTATGATACTTCATCCAGAATGATAAAATAAAAAACAACAACATCAGAATAAATGTATTATTCCTATTTAAATGAGTCAATCACTGTATTATTTATTATTTCTATTAGTACTTGAAGCGTAATATTTCCATGCATTAGCATAAACTGTTCCTTTTTCCATGCCCTCATCTCGTTATTTTATCTCATAAAGCAATCATCCGTATTTTAGCTCGTATATGCACATCGTCTCATTGCGGCCCACTGACATGAGGCGCCACTGCTATCCTACGTAAGACTAGCTCGCGTCATTCCCCCTCTCACCGAGTATCGGATGCTCGGGTTTGAAAGCTGAGCACATTTCACTCGATGGGTCACAGCCGAGCAAAACCCTATGCTACTGACCTGGCACCTAGCGGATTCTCTGCGAACTGCCGCAATGCTCGAGCAAAATAGTCTTGTGCAGGAATCTAGCTTAAACATTTCTTAAAAATTGCTACAAATTTTTCAACGCAAATTTTCACACATGATCAAGTTTTACTCTTCTATAATGTTCTTAAAGTAATATTTCATTTATACTATTAAGAAAATGAAAAATTGTAAAATTTCTTTTTTTTAATGTACTTTGGGGGCGATAGATGACAGCTGGTAAGAGGATGAGACAACGCCTAAAAGAACTTAGATCAAAGAAATTATAAAACTAACTAGTATGGGAAAGTCAGTGCCATTCTGTAGCACCACTAATTTGTCCCTGTATTACAATTTTACACAATACCATACAAGTAATTTGTGAGAAAGAAAAACGTTGTTCCTCCATACAGAACTTAAGCTTCTAATGAATTAACTCTACAGGACTGACTTGTTTAGGGTCTCTTCAAGCACTAGGTCATGAAAGCCCATGAGTGATGATAGGGTAAAATGGTGATGAAGTGAATGATGGGAGGGAAAAACTGCGTAGAGCTCACTTTGTCCGATACAAATTCTACATCAATGGGGGATTGAACCCAGCCCTCTGCACTAGAAGTTGTATATTCTAGCACCCCCTTCCCCCACCAATAAAAATGATGTAACGCTAAATAGGATAGAAGTATTTTTAGACACAGACATTAATAAAATGATTTTTTCTCTAAATACATGAAATAAATGCAATATTAGTTACATAGGACATTAATTTGAACATTTTGGCAGTTTAAGAGACACTACTTCAGAAAGAAAGCAGTGTATCTACCAGCCAGGAAATCATAAGAAAAGTCTGAAAATTTAGTATCATCTAGAAAAGTAAATGATATGTCAAAGAATTTTTTCTACTCTCTTTGCATAATTCTGTCATTTGAAGGCTGCAACACGTTGCATAATGAAAATGATGCAGTTTTTTGACCAATCACAGAAGTTTACAAACCAAGTATTGATAATTAATCATTGAGAATCATTCTAGTAAATGTACATAGATAGTGAATATGAAAATTGCATTTCATATAATATTATGCTTGTCAGCTTTAATTTCTTTTATTATTAGTAATTTTATACATGGAATATTATTTAAAATGAATTGGATCGTAATTTCACTTTGATCCTATTTGACTAGCACAGTGGTAACCCAAAGCTACCTGTGGTAGGGTAGGGTAGGTTATGGTATAGGAAGCTGGTCCGCTAGGTGGCCTTGACTGAATCCAGAATGTACACTGCCACGAAACAATTTGATGTAAAAGTTTAACTTATAATAATTACTATAAGACAGGAAAAGTACTATATGAAACTATGTAACAGATATTAATACCTCATGTGAAGTTTACGATACTTGCTTGTTCCTTGCTCGAATAGTAATATCACACTTGTGTATTATTACCCATCATTACATCATTGTTTCATAATGTACTATAATCAATTTACTGGGGAGGGAACGTTCATAGTGTTTCCAGGGTGATGAATTTATTTCCAAATATAACTGCATATTTTCCCTCCTCTTTCTCAGAGAGAAGTCCTCAACCTTAACGTTACTGGAAATTGCATTGTCAGATGGGGAAAATTCAGTTTGAAAGGCAATTTCATTTCTTGAAATTGTAGGCTGTCCTGGAAATGCATACATACCTTCACTATCATCATCATCCTCCTCCTCTTCATCTTCACTTTCAGAGATGTGAACAGACACTTGGTTTGTTGTAGATTTGGTCCACTCAAAGTACACTCCAAACCCAATGTCATAGCTGTCTGTGGCGAACTCCCAAAAGAGGCATGTGCCATCTTCGTGTGTTGGAACACGTACCTGCAATTTTCAACATCATTTGAGGGTCTTCGAAAATAATATCTTGTTTCTTTTCAAAATGGAATCAACATTATTTTTTACTAGTAACTTGTTTCAGTTTCTTTAATTAATACTTCTGTATGGCTCTGAGCAGTTTTAGTTTTCTGTAATTTTATAAGCTGCCCGCAATATAAATCACACATACAAATCTTTTTATGAAGCAAATAAATTAATTTTCATTTCCAGCATGGTAAATTTGTTAAGAAAATGTTAAAATTTATTATGTTCAACAAGCAATTGCTATCAAGTTATAGTTGGGCTTAATTCCTTCGTAGTAAAAAATTGTTTGGTATTTGAGCTGAGATGGGGTTATGCGCTGTGAAATGTTAATTTGTCTGTCACAGGGTGGCCAGCCAACCTGGAATCCTTGAAAACCGGGAATTTGATTAAAAAACTGGGATTTTACATTATTTTCAGAGTTTCCCCCAACATTTAGCAGAAATTCACATACGGCATCGAATTTGAGAGCGTAGGCTTCCGCGGCCGGAGTCATGATTGACTTGGCTATCCGGGAGACGCCGCGTCAAGGGCACAGGTGCCAACGTTGGCACCTGTGCCCTGGACGCGGCGTCTCTTGGATAGCCAAGTTAATCGGCATCGAATTTGGTTAAGTGCAGAATTCAAATCAGTACATGATAATGGCGAGTCTTAAAATCGAAGTATATATGAGAAATGTCACAAGTTTTCTTGAGGATTGTGCAGTTCTCAACTCACGCATAGCACAACTTCAAATACTGCTGCCGCTTATATAGGTGCAACATGGGTAGAATATCTAGCACCCCATAGCACCTACATGGTTGCCCGTGCACATGCACGGACGAGATAGTTGTGGAACAAATGTCTTACCAGGAACTCAATAGTAGAGTTTCGATTGGTTTTTATTACTATTATTTATTAATACTACTGCAATACATGCAAGTTTGTTTGAGTTTTGATTAGTGTCGCCTATTCTTAGATGACATCAGCGGTACCACTTTGATATTTTTTCGAGAGAAACTACCAGGTTATTAAGTCTATCATTCTCAATGGGAATTTTAACTTCTTTTGTAGATGAGTGCAGTGGAAGCTATCTTTGCTTATAGCCTACACTGAGATTAAGAGTGAAAGTGTTTAAATTGACAAGGAGCATGAAGAAAACGAGCATGTGGAGATCTTGACAGGGTTTGTGCCAGGAAATATGAGTACACCCTATTTCTGCTGCTGCATTGTTCCCCAAGGCAGCGCAGGTAATAATATGAAATTGAAGTTAGAATTTTGGTACAAATTTATGGTACTCAATTCATTTAATCTTTCTTTGATGTTAAGTATTAGAAATAATGTTAATATAATCCAAACCCAACCAATTCAAACAAAGCGCCTAAGCTGCATAACAGTGTTTATTTCGATAGCCAGGAACAGTAGTCATTTCAAATTTTTACAAAAATGCGAAACTTGCCATAATCAGCAATCAAAATTTCTTGAAGTAATTTGTTAGTTTGAAGTTCATTTTATTACCTTCCATCAATCTAGTTTCTTTTATAAGAAAAGCATAAGTTTCCAATAACCTCGCAAATTCTGTTTACGAAGCGCAGTAAATTCGGGGTGGGTGACCATGTTTATCGCCAAATTACACCAAAAAAAAAAAAAAAAACTCATATTTTCGAAAAATTCAACATGACCTTCTTTGAAGATCTACTTTTGATGGATGTTTCATTTAAAAAATAATTGTAACTTTACAATTAAGTTGTAAGAAGATGCAGAATTTTTTTTATTTTTTCAATTTAAAAGGGGGGGGGGGGGCACACCAACTAACATGAGACCTGCCCCTTTTCTGAAGGGTCCTTTACGCTACCATATTTAATTTAAAAAATTGTTCCTTTTTTTTTTTTTTTTTTTTTTAAGAAATTTGTTTAAAAATGTCAATTTCAAAAAAGATTCGCCAAAATATACTCATAATTTCGAAATATTTTATAATTGTAGTTGTAGGAAGATTGCGAAAAAAATTTCAATTTTTGCAATTTTAAAATTTAAAATTTTTGAACGAACATGAAACCTGCACTTTTAAACGTCCTATTCGCAATTGGAGGTGAAAATTGAATAAAAATTGTTGATGCTGTCTTAATGAAAACACTGTTTAAAGAAATTAAAAATTGCCTATATTTCAAAAAAAAAAAAAAAATTTTCGAAAAATTGTATATGATCTTATTTCAAAATCTATCTTAAAGGAACATATCTCATTAAGGCTTTCTTTATAATTGTAGTTGTAGGAAGACTCCAAAAAATGTTGAACTTTTGCAATTTTTGGAAAGTCAGGGTTTTCAACGAACGTGAGACCTGAACTATTCTCTTAAACGAACTTCAGACTATCCAACCACAAAATTTAATGAAAAACAATGGAGCCATTTCTTTGAAAATATCCCAAGGGTTTCATGTAAAGTACCCCGAAAATTAAAATATCGGTTTCAAATTTAAGGGCCAGTGACATCGCCAGATCAATAAAGGAATATCAATTTTCAAAAAAATTGGCAGAACAGTTTACCCGCTAACATTGTTCTCTGTCAGACAGATGGACTTTTTGCCGTCAACCGAGATTTCAGTATCAAGAACCGCAAAACATGGATTCTGGCCACACCACATTTTAGAGGATTTCTTTTCTAAATTTACCAACTGTATTTATTCACTTTTTCATTACCAGGGTCTAGCAATGAGGGTTTTCTGCCGAAAATGTCACGTTTTCCTGCAGCATTACATAACTTTCTCTGTACGGCGTAAGTGGAAGAAGGTCAAAATATGTTGTAACGTACAAAAAATTATCTGGAAAGTTTATATTCTCAGACGTGTAAAAACGGGAAAAAACCTTGAATTCCAAAAAGCCCGATCGCTGCTCGCCCTGTGTCCCCACAGTGACGAAATGCAGGGTAGTAAACTTAGTTAAAGTGCATTTTTATAAAAGTGAATTGGTAATTATGCGGAGTAACAAGGTTGTTTATAGGCATCATGAGGGCCAAAGGCCTGAGCCTCGCTGTGACTTGGGTCTGGGTGAGTGATTCGAGAAAACTTGCCTTTGAAAGTAATTTGGCATTGCAATGTGGCGGGAACAAATTGTATGTGAATACAGGGTATCAGTGAGTATAAATAAGCCCTATCCATTCCCATTTCATATTTCTTCCACTTAGGTTGGCAGTATGATTACAACCAGTGGTGGGGATGATGTCAGCGAACAAATGCACATCACACACAACTCACAACCAAGTCTGCACTAGTATCCCCAAATAGTTAATTTACATTTGAAACAAAATAAAAAGAAACATCAAATGGTGAGTTACAGTGCTAGCAAACTTTTTATGAAACTTTCATAATTCAGTGATTTTGCAAGTTTTTCAAATGTTATAAAAACTAAGAAATAAATTAGGTACTCACCGTAACTGTCTCACCATGTCCTACTTTGATGATGGCATCCCCTCCTTCTTTCCTTATTGATTCTTTAAATTCTTTTATATCTTTCCTAGTCCACATTGAAGCAGTAGTGGTAGCAGGATATTCACCTAGAAGACAGACAAATTAGAATTGTTCTTTCCTTTCTTTCTTTTAAAGTTTTACAAGCGATAGAATTTTAGGTTTCAAAAAATTTAATAAAATAAGTAGTTTTTTTCCCCTTCATAAAACTCCTATGCAACTATGTAATGTAATACAACGATATAAACAAAAAATGTGTACATACGAAATTTGAAGCTCTTTTTCTCAGAAATCTATTAAGTTTTAGAAAAAAAGTTCATTCAAAGCACTTCCACTCATAAATGTAATAATGCACATAAATCGATGGAAATGTCCATGCTAACAGCGTGAGTGGTATTTCAAAAAAATTACATTTGTGTAATTTTTGGAAAAAACAAAAGAATGACCAAAAAAATCAAAATGAATATTAAATATATGAATCATATTAAACAGTGCAATTAGCACTATCTATTGGAAAACTTTGGAGCCATTTCAGAGAAAATGGTGTCTGAGCATTTCTGAAAATGCGGAATTTTGAGCTCGTTTTTACAGAAAACTGTTGAGTTTTCGAAAAACTTTATTTGACATTATTTAAACCACATGTACTCATAAATATAATAATCCCCATCTCGATCAGGTTTTTCGTCCAGCTTCCCTGATCCATTGAGCAAATGCTGAGATGGCCCCTTGTTTTCCTTCTGGACATAAATGTAACTTCATTTTCTGTGCATCTTAAATATTATAAAACAAAATTTATTGTTATTTATCCTTGAAAATAGATTTTATTACATGGGAGTTTTTTTCTCCTTTCAAAATTCAAAATTTTTTTTTTTAAAAATGGGAGTTTTTTTTTCTCCCTTTCAAAATTCAAAATGTATTGCTTATTTATTTTTGAAAATAGATTTTATTACATGGGAGTTTTTTTCTCCCTTTCAAAATTCAAAATGTATTGCTTATTTATTTTTGAAAATAGATTTTACTACATGGGAGTTTTTTTAAATTTAAGTAGTATATGACTTGGTGTAGGGATCACAGAATTTTGAAAATGTGCACACAATTCACTTTTCCCCATAGGACGTCATATGCAGTTTTTAACTGTTTTTTTGACGTAAAATAAATAAAAAAAATAATGTGAAGAAATTGCCTTTAATGTAAATATTACTGACGTGAGAGTCGCATCTAAAAAATTAAATTTTTGTAATTTTTGAAAAAAAAAACAAAGAATAGAGCAATATGTCATTTATGTCATTTTATAGGGTTTTAGTTTGGTTCTAACCCTACCAAAAATTTAAAGAAAAAATTTGGATCCACTTTTGAGAAAATGTTTTTTTTGGGGTGTTATTTTTAAAATTGCAAATATTGCACGGACTATTGCATGAAACCTAAAATTTCCAAAAATGACCTTAATGAAAGAACTATTTATGCACAACAAATTTTATTTGAAGGAAAAATATCTGTATTCAATTTTATAGTTGTAGGAAGACCTGAAAAAATTTCACTTCGGCAATTTTCGAAAATTCAGAGTTAACCGTGAAAATCTACCTCTATGCCTCCTTTACAATATTTTTAATTTATTCGTACAAGAATCTTGATCTTCACTGGCTCAATGTATTGCATCTGAAGTGTTGCTATTTTTAAGAAATTGTAATCTTATCTTCTACTCCTCATCAGAACCAGAAAAGTAACAAACATGACTTGTGCTCTTACACAAGTATTTAATTAATATACATGGTCACTAACTTCAAAGGCCCCATCAAGACTGAACAAGCTCCAGAGACCATTTGCATACATACACAAATTAAATTTTCTAGATTCTTCATTGACCTACCTTCTCTACTTTTCCCCAATTATTTTTTATATATAAAATAAGGACTTTGTATTAGCCAAATTTAAATTCAACACCACCATTAATTGAAATGATAATTTAATGAAGATTCAATTTTTCTTTGAATGTTGAAATAATAAGTGTTAACACTATTCATTCACATTTTCTTTACGTGTCAGAGGGATATCACAGCTCATACAATCCTACTGATTAGTTGAAGGTTAGTTAACTTCAATGTAACTCGAAAGAAATCAAATTATTTTGCTGAGTTTCAAGTCAGATACACTTGAAAATCACAAATCTAAATCATAAAGTACATGAAAAGTCAAAAAGTGTTGCATAAAATAACACAAAGTTCCTTCTCATTTCTTGAGCTCTCTTTTTGCTAGACGCGGGGAGGGGGGGGGTCTTAATTTATCAGCAGTAGTATCAAATCAAATTTATAGCAAGTTTGGCAATTCAAATAGTTGCTTTGGCACTTTGGTGCCTGGCTGTCCAGGACAAGCAAGTAACAAAAGGTATACTAAGGCCCCAACATGAAGGATGGCTGAAACATCACTCAACCGACTGTGATGCGGCTCATCCCCTACAGCCAGGCACCAAATGACTCCAGGAGTGGAAGTCTAGGAAACCACCTTTAGCTACTTTTATTTGTAATTCAACTAAGTATACTAAAAGAGAGGGGGTAGGGATTGAGGGACTTCAGAAAATTTGCACAAGATACTTCCTCAAACACTGCATACAGTGTTTTACTGTTTTTTGGCATTAAATAAATATCAAAGCAGAGTGCCAAGGGGAACAGTAACAGTGATTCAAGTCACCAGCTTTACCTAACAAATGAGTCTGACAATCTGAGTGGAGCATAACAGGCTGCTCAGAGCGAAGTTGAGAGCCCACATATCTAGAAAAAAGGGCTTAAAAGGTACTTACCCTGAGATGTCTCATCTTCACTGTCTTCATTCCTGTCTGGCCCAGCTCCTCCACTTCCATTGCTTAGGAGCCGTGTTTCCTCACTTGCTGCATCCAACATACTGCCGTTAATGTGGTTGCTACTGCTGTTGTTGTTAGAACTAAGTTGTTGGCGGGTTTGCTGCTGATACAACTGTTGCATGTACTGGTGGTAATGCTGCTCTTGAAGTTGTCGGATAAGGACCCCTTGCTGCAAAGAGTACATATGTGACACAACACGCATCTCACAGAATTACATCGAGTTCCAGAGAAAACCTGTGCCGTTTGTTAACTAAAAGTTCCACAATTTCAAAGTAAAGGTGTGATAACATAAGTGTCACCCTATCATCTTCTCCACTAGACGATTCATATATTAATGGGCATTTAATTATGAATGTCAACCTGAACATCATATGTTTTGTAAAATTTGTCCAATCTGACAGGAAAGAAACCCATTTGATATGCTTCTGGCCCTGGCCTACACATGTAAAGACACAGGTCATGCAAAGAAACAGAAGGCTCTACATCGTAGGAGTATCGTGACTTGTGATCTGATTGTGACTCAGAGGTATTTATCATGTACTCAAATTCTAACTGGTTGTATTAAAAAAAAAAAGTAATATTTTCTCTCTCTTGATATATTGATGTCAATTAAAAAGGAGTTTGCTGGAGTGACAATAGCATTAAATTATTAGAGATGCCTTTTTTTGGATTAATCAGGAAACAAATGTCACGGTACTATTCTATGTTATCCAATAACATGACAACATTTCAAAGCATTTTCTTCACCTTATGAAGAAATTTGGATATTATGAACATATATATCTTCAAATGACATTTCAAAAGTGTATTTAGAAAACTAAAAGTTTTTAGTACCTCAAGAGAAAAATTCTCATTCTAAGTGAAGAATAAAGACAATTAAGCAAGTGTTGCTCGTACAACCATGTGGCATGTACAACTCCATACATGGCTCACAGCTCATTGTCATTTGCTGCATACCTGTTCTGGATTCCCTGGATACTGCTGTTCTGCGTAGGACTTGAACTGGTGATAGGTTTGTTGGTTAAGCGCCTCTTGAACTTGCCTCCTGTACAGAAAGTGCTTTATGGATACCATATAGCAAGCAGCTTCCTCTCCCACAAAACTGGTTGCCTAGAAACAGGTTTTAAGCCTGCTAGCTGATAAAGCAATTGCCAATTATCGGCTTGGTTAACACAGGGGCTCTGATAGTAGATAACAAACCTCTGTTCCACTCAGGATCCTGAGGCAGGCTTCACTCCAAACAAGCCGTGAATACAAGTACAGTAAACTGGTAAAAACGTTTTTACTTATTCTTTAAGCAGTTTCTAATTCAAAATTTTGTAATTTAGAAAGAATTTGAAAAAACAACAAACCATGAATTCAAATCTCTAATTTATTTCCTTATCAGAACAGTTAAAAAGCTGAACTCTGATTGTAGTAGTAAAAATATGTTCTTCATAATACAACTGTTTTCAGGTTCCTTTCCACCACAAGAAACACGAAAATGCTGCTTCAGCTTTTCAAATTTTTCATTAAAACTAAATTTTACACAGAGTAATTAATTACATTGTCTATGAACTTAGCATGAATAATGTATAGAATAATCAAATAATATAATTAATAAAGACAATCACAGATCACCAATAATTTTGCATATGTAGAAGTACTGTACTGCAAGAGATCACAAGAAAAGAAAATTTTAACAGTGCTTCAACATTCATATGTTTAATACAACCAAACACCAAGTAATTGACAAATAACAGAATTATACACCCTCTTACATTTACAGCTATTGTTTAGAATACAGGTAGGAATAAAATCACCACAGATTTGAAGCAATTTGGAACAAAAGTAATGCCTTAATTTAAATATATTAGAAAATTGTACTGAAATCAGTCTAAAAGAAAATCTGATTAAGATTTTGTTAATATATATAATTATGTGATTTGTAATTATGACTAAATCTTACCCAAAAGTTTCTAATAAATACAAATATATTCAAATACATTTATCATCATTTAAACATGTGTAGATTCTTATGTTTATGGACACAATCACAATGCAATTTGGATTAATAAGTAACTTGCAGTTAAAACACATCTACAACAGGAAGTGAATGGAACTGAAAGGATAAGAGAAGTGAGCTTGCCTATTAAATCTGACCTTGAGTGCCTGAGCACAGCTACAACTAGCTCGTTTGTATGCAGGTGTGTGCCTAGTCAGGCGAATGAGGCATTGTGTACTGTGCTCACACCGAATACTGACAGAAGTGTTATTCACAACAATGGCAGCTCTTTGGTAGAAGAGCAAGACACTGTTTACAGACTTGAACAAACATTGCATCTTTGCTTGAGAAGGCACAGTGACTCTATCCACACAACAGCTGTTTTTAGCCTGTGGCAGCATTCGCATACAAGGTTCTTGCTTTCATTTTTCCTGCTCAACTTTTGAAGAAAATATTCTTGCAATATTGCAATCAATGGATGTTCTTAGGATACATACTCCTCAAGGCTTTGATTGTTTTTCTTTAACTCACTTCTAAAATAATTTATTCTTTGTATTAATTGACTGGAAGGAAAATATTCTTTATTCCTTAGTAATCCTTTGTTGTTTACTTTACATTATTTGTGTTTGATTTCAACAGAAAGACATATCTTATTACATAAGTTTTAAAAAGTACTAAAAATCTGTAAGTACTTCTCCAGAATCATACCATTTTTATTAGTAGCCATGCACTAATTTTGTCACATGCAAACCGACACTTACTCTAAGTAGTCAAACAAATATGCCAACAAGGTCACATTAATTGGGCTCAGCAGATCATATTCACTTAAACATCATTTTTCATGACTATTTGTACGTAGAGTATACTTGTAGCAGACTACAACCCAAAAAGTATCTCATATTACTTTCTGCTAAAACCCCAAAATACTCACACAGAGGACCTTTAGCAAGAACAAAAATGTAAGCATTCCAAACATGTAATATCAGTTGGAGTAACAACAGCACTGTCACAGGAGGAAAAACGCATGGCTTGACCACAAGTGCCAATGTGCAGCCACTAACATCCAAACACTGACTATTCTTAGAGCAAGAGGAACCCAGTGGTGGTGGTGGTGGTGGAGGTGAGGGGGGCTGCAGGAAGCTCAAAGCAGGATGGAGGGACAGGGGGAGCAACCCTGCAGGAGCCACATCCTGTGGCTGCCAACCTGAGATAAAGAAACATGAACAGCCTGCTATCACACTGCTACTCAAAGCCAACTTTACGAATGGGTTGACTCAGCACCAGAGGTGTCAAATTCACAAAGGTACTGAATATGATATAAAATTATTTTCTGAAAGCATCTAAACATTTGGTACATCCAAATATCCAATTACTTAAAACAAACAGATGTTTCAGTTTATAATTACATTAGATATTTAAAACATTTAAATAAATTAATATAAATGACAGGAAGAAAATTCAAATTCTCACCATCCGTGATAATTTATCATGAACAATATTATTATATTTTGTTGTGTGTTAAGTAATTCTGCAAAAAATCAATGTTGAGATTTTGACAGAAATACGCACTTTACATTTTTTGTCGAATAGAACCTAGTACCTTCTAGTAATGATACAGGTCTGATTTTTATTAAAACCTCTGAATTGCTGAAAATTGAAATGTATTGCAAAATGCAATATGTATTTTTCTCTTACATTAGAATACACAAAAAATCCAAGACATATGTGGAAGGAGTCGACATTCAGAAATTTTGTTTCTATCAGAGAAGCTAGAATACATGTATGGTGCGGCGGTTGGAAGGGCAGAGCTCAGATGTTGGCAAAGGAAGTGACACAATCAATTCACACTATGAAAGATCATACATTGACGTGAACAGAAAAGCAAAATGTGGAAAAATCTCTAGATATGGAGAAAATGAATATTTGAAAATTAAAACTAATTTCCTATTCCAATGCCATCAGGGGTAGTTTTAAAGTTTGTCAGACTGTTCAAAGCTAATTTTATTTCTTCAAAGGAGTTGGAATACATTATACTAATACAACAAAGCTCTTCTTCTCAAGGATTCTTCTTGTACACCAAAGGTTTCTATAACATTCCTTCCCTAGTTTTTCATTAATTATTGTGTCAATCTACATCTTTTTGTCTTATTTACAAGTTCTAGCATAATAAGCAAACCTCTGCCTTCCATATACATTGTATCTGGATTATTGTATCTGGACATTAGATATCTGTCCCATTAATCATTATGTGCAGATCTGATTATCTCAATATCACAACTACAATTTTTTTGAGGAGCGGAGTGTTGTGTCCAACTGAATTGATGTTTTCTTCTAAAGAATTTTTCATTCATACTGAATTGAAAAGATGTTTTATTTGTTGGTCTAGTCTAGGGGACAAATTTTGATGACCTAAAACATCATCAAAAATTATCAACAAAATGTTTTTAAAACCCACTAGAAGCAAAGAAAAATTATGCAAAAGACTTGATCAAAACCAAATCTGATACTGAGTCAAGCTGTTCAATATGATACTGATGTAATCAAGGCGTCAACCTGTTGTTCAAGTGAACTCAGCTGGTAAACATTTGATTTGGACTGTTCTTTACCACAAAATTTGTTTTAATTACCACGAAATCAGCTGATGGCAGTGATACGGATTACAGAAATCTTAGATTACACACAACAGCTAACATTGCAATTTCTGAGCGAAGAAATCGAATAGGCTACTCAAAAGTTCTGTGGATAACATTTGTTGCATCTCTTAAATATTATTTGAAGCAAATCCTGCGAGTTTGAAATGGACATTTTGAATTTTGGGGGTTTACATGATGTTACAACATTTTCGAAAGTTTCTCAAATTGCCTCCAAATTTTTTTATTAAACTTTGTCTGCGGATAGCATGGATGCTTTAAAGAATGGTATAGGTGTTCTTTTTGTTGAGATGCCTGAATTTTCAAAAATTGCAAAAATTCAAATTTTTTTTGGTGTCTTCTTACAACTACAATATTGCAGCCAGATTTTTTCTTAATGAAATCTGTTGTTCAAAAACTCATCTTGAAAGAAGGTAATTCACAATTTTTTGAAACTGAGTAGTTTTCATGTAATTTTGCATGAAATGTAGGCAATTGTTAAATAATTATTTTCTCAAAAACAGTTCCAAATGTTTTCTTTTTTTCTCCATGGGTAGAGCAAAGGACACTTCAAAAACTGGGGAAGTTTCATTTTCATTGAAATCTGCATTTTCGAAAATTGCAAAAGTTCCTTAGCATTATTTCCTTTAGTACATATTTCTTCTTTAATGCCTTGTGGTTTATTTTTTAGGAATTTTTAGAATGATAATTTTTTCTTTTACTACCTTCACTACAGACTTTCCCTCCTTTCTTTTTTTTTTTGATTCTTCTTTCCTATCGTTTCATGTGTCACCTCTATGCTTTTCTTTGTCCTCCCATTTTTCTAAAAGAGTCAAGCACTTAATGTATATTGCTGTAATCAGTTTTTAAATCATCTTTTTGCATTTTTTGGTTTGACCCCTACTATTTTAAATTTACCCATAAGTATCTTACTTCTAAAATATAATCTACTATTAAGCATCCAATGTTTCCACATCATTAATCATAACAGCTACCCCACAACTTGCCTGCCTCTCTTGTAGTACTCCACAGTACATCATTTTAAAGTGGTTGAGATCCTTTTGTTTTTTCTTGGATTCAGTTATGACCAGTTCCATCACGTTTTCATTGAATTTTTATCTAATTCATCTTTATTACTCGTTCTCTGGTATTCCATGTAGCTACTTTTAATCATCTCATTATCCAAATAGTTTGCTTTTCGCAAGTTTGCATTTTCTGTACATAGCATTTGCTTGAGCTAGTGAAGCGAGCTGTCATAAAACTGGCCACATTACAAATGCTGCAAAGGTTCAGTTCGGTGATGAGGTTGACACCTCACAACTTCTGAACCAGCAGGTATTTTGGTCCACCAACTTGAGGCATGCTTCAATGGGCTAAGGGTTTTCGTCCACCCTTTCAAAGATAATGCTATGCTAAAAATGTTTAGCAGAACTACTGGCCAGGCATTCTCTGATGCTGATGTCTTTTCCTGCAACACTTCTTTGTTTGACCCCTCCCCTCGACCTGTCTGGTAAGGGAAGCCCTGCCATTAGATATGCAAACCCTCACATAGCTCATAGGATCACAGAGATGCTCAAACTCCACCACCACGGTCATGTACTCCCTACAGTGGAAACTTATTGTTAAACACTTCCCACTCTTATTTAATACCATTCCATTAACAGAAAAAATTCTTGAATGATGGCAGACAATTAACAATATACTTCACAAAGAAGGAACAAAAGAAAGACAAATATTTACCACCTGATAACATTGATGTAAAATATTTGCAAGCATTTTGCAACATATTAACGAAGGGAATAACATGACTTCTAAATGAAAAGCAACCACATGAATAAGCTGAATCAGGAAATCATTTAGCTGATCTTGGACGGCCTTAAGCTGAGTTGATCAAATAAACAAAAGAATTCAATAAAAATTTAAACTTGATGCTCACCAAGTTTGTTAAAGCCATTTTCAGTAGAGCAGTTATCAATTCTTGATCACAAGCAAGTTTCACAATGCTAATGAGTGCAAGAGGCATAGATTAATAGGAAAACTATTCATAAATAATAAAGATGAACAAGAAGTTAAAGGAGAAATTTGATCTTCAAAGAGGAGATCCCACATCTCCTCTCCTGTGTAGCCATACTTGAAAAAATATTCAGAAAAATTTAAACAAACCTTTGGAATTAATATTGATGGTAAAAAGTTAGTTAATCTTGTCTTGAGAGTGATATTGTTCTGATATGAGAATTATGAAATAAATTGGAAATGATTATGTAAGAAGTTCTTGAAAGAGGACTAGGATGGTGAAATTGAGAAAAACAACAAGTATGACCACGAAAAGTTACAATGAAGATAGAAAAATCAGAAATTGAATTTATAGGATATATTTAATATATTAATCTAGATTAATACCATGAGAAATAATAAATAATAAGCAATAATAATAATAATACGCAATAAATAATAAAAATAAGCAAGAAATTGAGAGAACAATCTCACCGTTTTTTGTTTTTTTTTTATTCTCAAGAGTGCAGTTTTACTTCCAGAAAAAGTATTACCATGAGAAACAAAAAACCAAGTTTTGGCATATGTGTACACCTGGTAATGTTATTTGGAGCACAAACTTTGTTCAACAAAAAAGAAAAAAAATATGCTAACTCGCTAGTGAGAGAAAGAAAGCTGTTAGGGATAACACTGAAGGATAGAATATACCATTATAAGAGAAAAGACACACCTCACAGACATAATGGAAAAAGCAGATAAGCTAAAATGGAAATGGGCTGGACACAAAATGAGATTAACAGACAACAGATGGTCTTGAACATACTACCAATGACCACAACTTGGGAACAGTAGAAGGAATGTAAGGAGACAAGTTGGGAAGATTTAAAGAAATAACTGCCTTCGCATGACAAAAACAGCAAGAAACAGGGGAGAATGGAGAAGTGTAAATCAGTGATAAGGAAAATGAACGGTATAGAAACTAGAATTGAATAGAAGTGATAAGTGATAGTTTCTTATGAGTTAAAAGATTAAGGTGTGACATTAACTGAAAGGCAATTACAGATAATTCATTGATAACTGAAAGTGGTCAGTTTACAAAAGTGTACAGTAATGATAAAAGTATTTTTAAAATTTCAAAAGTTTAAATGCCAAGACATGAGACTGCCTGACAAACACCATTAATTCACTTCCTGTTCAAAAGGAAACAAGACTTCTCTCTTTTAAATTGCTACTGTTTTTACTTTCTCATATGTATACAGGAGTAATATACATAGCAAAGAGAAAATTACGTAATGGTGCAGAAAATCAATTTAGATTTTTCTCCGGAAATACATATTTTGGGATCCCCCAATACTGAAAAAATGGTTCTTTTGAGAACGAACGAACAACCGACAGACCATCCCTCCGTGAACACTACTAGCGCCTAACCAACGCATACAATCTTTTCCAAATTGAAGAAACCCCTCTCTTATTTAGCTCTAGTTGAAGCTTTGAAAAACATTCTTCAAAATTTGGGGGTTCTTTACATAAAGCCCCCCGGACATTTTGAAATTTTCTCAAAAACAGCTCCAAATGTTTTCTTTAAATTTCGTACAAGAATATAGTAAAATACACTTATAAAGGTGGCATAAGTCCGGTTTTCACGGTTAACTATGAATTTTCGAAAATTGCAAAAGATTGGCTTTTTTCGGCGTCTTCCTAAAACCACAAAATTAAAGACAAGAGATTTTTGCTTCATGAAATTTGTTGCTCATAACGAGTTTTTTTAATAACGTCATGTAGATTTTTTAGAAAATTTCAGTAGTATTCACGCAATATGGCATGCAATATTTGCAATTTTAAAAAAAATTAAAAACAAGATATTCTCCAAAACGGCTCCAAATTTTTGGTATGAATAGTGCTAAATGCACCGTATAAGATGACACGCCATAGAACTTTATTCTTTTGTTTTTCAAAAATTACAAAAATGTAATTTTTTTTACTTGTCTCTCACGTTTGTAATATTAACATTAGACACGATTTCTTCACATTATTACATTTATGAGTATGTGTGCGTTAAATAATGTCAAATGAAGTTTCTAAAACTCAACATTTTCTGTAAAAATTAGCTCAAAATTTTGCATTTTCGAAACAAAAAAAAGGAAAATTTTTGGTGTATTCTTTTGTTTTTTCAAAAATTATACAAATGTAATATTTTTGAAATATCTTTCAGCCGTTAATATGCACATATCCATCGATTTGTATATATTATTACATTTGCGAGAGGAAGTACTTCAAATGAAGTTTTTTGAAAACTTAATAGATTCCTGTGAAAAAGAGCTTCAAATTTTGAATTCACAGTAATGCTTAATTGCCATTTTCTTCAAAACTGCTTCAAAATTTTCAATGAAAATTTCTATTTAGGACGAGGTTTTACTCTTCTTTAATATTCTTGATGTAAAATTTCAGTTGTACTATTAGGGAAGCAAAAAGTTGAGAAAATGTCAAAAAACCTACTTTGGGTAATGATAGATGGCAGCTGGTTAGTAATCAGGGCTTGATTTTTGATGGAACCAGTGTTCCGATACATCAAACACGAAATAGGTAAAAAACAACCTAAAGAAAGAAGATAAATGCTAGGCAACTTTCATTTTTAGTTCGACCAACTTTTGTAAACTCAAAATTAAATCATTTTCTATTTAATTGTATAATTTCTTTGAATGTAATAAAATTATTAGTCAAAACAATAAAATGTCATTATAAACTCAACTTTTTATTTTTATGATTATTATTATTATTTTTAATAATAATTATAATATTTAAAAAGACTCAGTTGTACCACTTACTGTTATGTGTGTTAGAATTATTAAATTATATTATAAATAGGTAGAGTTTTCAATAGCTTGAATATAGATATGAAAAAATTAGAGCTAAATAATTTATGAAATAGATGTAAGAAAAAGATAAGGAAAACACCTGTAGACATGACAGATGAAATTGTTGATTCTCTATTCAAATTTTCATATAGCACAAATTTTCTTATGGTTTTCATATAGTTTGTCCAAACAATTTAGAGAAAAAAAGGGTAATGTTCAAATAGTTTTTACTCATATAACCTTATTGGTTTTGTAGACACGCACACAGGATTATTTCATAATGCAAATTATTATTGTTATAATTTTGTACTTGTTACACTCAGTAGTAAAAAATAAATATATAACTATTTTTATTAAATAAATAATTAATTTAAAGTGCATTTTGCGACCTATAATTGTATAAATCCAGCACTGCATATAATATAGAATACAAAAAATGCTCCAAAAGAAACTTAAGTTCACTAAATGAAGAGAAATCATTAAGGAAAAAAAAAAAGAAACAAGAATGTTTAACGTTCACCAGAAATAGGCTTTTAGCAACAGACAAATAAAAATTTTAGCAAGATTGAATGATGCTTCTACTTTATTGTATTATGTATTGGCACAAGCTCCAATATTTTCATTACGCCCTTCTGAGATTTATCTTGTATTTCTTTGGTCTCAGTAAAATGGTTAATTATCAATTTCGAATGCATAATTTGGGAAAGAGAAAATGAAGTAAACGTCAAGCTGAACACAAGCAGTTTCCCCCTGCCATGTCCTTGGGGAGTGGTATCTCATTCCATTGTTTTAACTCCCTTACCCCCAGAAAAGTTTAGTCAACCAAATCCCAAGAGGTGATGTCGGATTATAATAAGTATGTCAATATAAAGAAGTTTTTACTAATTTCTTCTTTGGTAAAAGCATATCCTCAAATTCTCAAAACCTCAAGAGTTCCTAAAATTCTTTTTACAAAAGACTGTAAAGAAAGCAATACACATGAAATCTAAAAATAATACTAATAATACAATATGAAATGAACAAATATTAGGATTCTATAACACATTTACATCATGAACAAAATATCTTTCATTTGTCCTTAATGTAATACACTTTTATAAAACAGCCCAACCTATTTGATGAGATCTTGTTGAAGTATGTACGATATACTTCAACTGTACACTTAGCACACCCCTAAATTATCTGAAAACACTCCAGTTAAAAATTCTAACACAGAATATGGAATACATGTCACGATCATTAGTTTCTAAAGAATTTATAACCAATCTGTATCTCTTAGTGAGCATTTATGTATATTTTCTGTTATTTTGAGGTTCTGAAATCCATTACAAATCATTGCCTCACAAAATTTGCATAATTTTGAACTCAATAATGTGATACAAAATAGTTTTAAGGCCTCAGCGCAAACCATCTTTGAACATGGTTAGAAAAATTACACTATTTCAAACATTAAATGAAATAGGTTGCAACATGCATTAAAAGATCAACACAACCACTACTTTTTTCACAGGTTTTTTGTAGTGGCTATCAATAATGAAAAAAAAAGTAAGTTTTGTAATTTTTATAATCACATTATTATAAAATACCTAGAATCTCCACTGCCTATTTGTATTTATTATTATTATTATTATTATTATTATTATTATTATTATTATTATTATATCATCATCATCATCACCATCATCGTCGTTATCATTGTTACCATCATTATTATTATTATTATTATTATTATTACTACTACTACTACTTTAAGAAATGTTAACAATTTAGCTGCCAAAGCAATAACACATAATTATAAATCAGTCTTTAGATATATAATAATAGAATGTAATAAAAGATAAAAATGACAAGTAATGTGTAATATAACTGTGGTAAATAAGAACAAACTTATTTTGCCAATGTATCTATAATATTTGCACACATTTTAAAAGTTTGTACACAGGAAACAGTCTTTTGAGAGATAATTATGTTCTACTTTTATGCTTAAGATTTGGAGATATTTTATATTAATGGCCTCAAAATTAAAACCTAACAATCTGTGAAGAAAGGTGTTTATGGTCCCTATCAAAAAAATCAAATGAGCAAATTTCTGTTGATAGATCTTACACTGCTTCAGTTCTGTTGACAGACCACACACTCATTGAAAAGTAGGTGTTTGAATAATGAAGTTCAGCCAAAATATGTAAATAAGCAGGAAATATGAATACACCTGGCCAAGAACAGTTAAGCATATTCCTCTTATCTGCTGGTTGGCAGATGGAAGTATCTTCGGATATTGCAGGTAGAGAATGTGTAGGGGAACTAAAATTGCAACACACTACATAGATTATAACCATATAAAATGGTTAAAAAAAGCAGACTGTTTTATATATTCAACCTATTTCACGACCTTAGGTAGAAAAATTGCTTCGTTAAGAGACCATGAACTCTAGGCAAAAAGGAAATTGTACCTTGAAAACTCTAATAGATATTTTTCTTCTAAAGTCATTGTTTTATCATAATTGCTGATGATATTTTCGAAGTCATTTTCTCCATTCTCATACAAATTCTGTTATGCAAGTGTTGGAATAATACAATGGGCATAGTAATCGGCTTATTATTCATTGTTTTAATGAAGAGCAATTTTCTTAAGGTGATGTCTTATCTTCTATTGAATCAACAAGCTCCTAATCAATACCAATTCAGCTTTATGTATAAGCTAGCCAATGTCAGGAAAGCCAAACCAAGTCAAAGAAGTTCAAAACAAGTTTATGAAAAATGAAACAATTATGAGATGTCTTATATTTTATATAAGGACTGTTATTTTATATTATGTATTTAAATCATCATGCGGGAAGTAGTTTTGTAATCATTACTTAAGTATTTATTATTAAGTCTACAACTGCTACCTTAGTCGGCCCGGTGGCCGAGATCGCTAAGGCAGTAGTGTCGTAGTGATCTCGGACTGAAGGGTCACGGGTTCGAGTCCCACTTCAGTCATGGTTGTATTTGTGTTTATCTTTTCACCCCTTATCATCACCATATCGTTTCATCTTCATAGTTACCACACCATTAACACCAGTAGTGGTCGCTAATGACCTAGATGTTGATGCGACCTTAAATAACCAATTAAAAGAAAAAAAAAAACAACCAACAACAACAACTGCTACCTTAAAAATAATTGAATCTCTTGTAGGCTATTTCAAATCCTTGAAGTATAAGAAGGAATATTCCTTTATGACTTTTAAGAACCAATTTTAAAACCTTGTTATATATCCAGTACTGATGCTATCAAGTTGTATGCTATCTCCATTGGTCAAATAAAAATATAAATATTACAGTCCTGCCAAAAATTTGAGGTATGTTTTTTCACCTCTTCCAAACCTCTGTGCACTTTACTACATTTTCAGCTAACTTTTGTTAGTGTTAAAAGTAATTAAAAAATGTAAAAACGCTTCCTAATTTCTTGGCAAAGCTGCATCAAAACAAATTTTTGATAAGTATATAAATATTGTTCATTCAAATTACAAAAATCTACAGGTGTGAAACTAAATCAACTACACAAATGTGTAGTTGTGAATCTGTGTAGGTGAATATACAAAAATTTAAATTAAATTTGCAACAGCATTACAAATCCAATTGAGGGAATAAAAACCACTGAACCATGCGAAAACCACATTTAATCATATGTCAGTCAATTGAGAATTAACATTTATGCCATTCTGTCACAACAATCCATTTGGAATCTGAGACCAGAGGAAGTGAAAGTACACAAAACTGAAGAGTTGTGGATTTAAATATTGGACTTTATGATTCAACATTTTGAATGCATCTTGTGTCAGTGCTGGTAGTAATTATGTTAGGTTAGCAAAGAAAATATCCTAGAAATCCATCCAGGAGTATGTTATGGAAACTACTAACAAAACCACTGATAGCTTTAGAGTCCTTTGTGGATAAGTTTTTAGAAACTTTTGCACATTTGTTTTTTCTAAAATTAATCCACGAGACTGTTAATGTATAATCCTATACATTTCTAAAAACTCAAAAAAATTTTACATTCAGTTGAATGAAAACCTTAATTATTCAATATTGGCACAAAATTTTCCATTTTTGAAAGCTTAAAGTAACTAAGCAGCAGATGCCACCAA
The DNA here is from genome assembly GCA_964035755.1 of Teleogryllus oceanicus. NCBI lineage: Eukaryota > Metazoa > Arthropoda > Insecta > Orthoptera > Gryllidae > Teleogryllus > Teleogryllus oceanicus. The sequence continues at coordinate 22,612,654 of CAXIVR010000013.1, forward strand.
GGTCCTTTTCAAGTGCAGATGATTTCTCTGATATGTTTTTTTGTACTTGCATCTTAAAATTTTTAGATCTCTTCTGATCTCTTAGAGCCTTACTCTTTAATTAGAGAAAAATTATCTGAGCGTATTAAGGAAAGCCGTACTTACCTTTGTGCCTCTTGTTTCATTCTCTCTTCTTCTTCCCGCTGCTTTGCTTCCTCTTCCAGCCTCAATTTCTCTGCTTCTTCTCGTCTTCTCTCCTCCTCCTCACGCCTACATATATGTATAATATTCAGTAACTATTTGTTTTGGATTTTTAATTTAATGACACAGTAATTCACTTACAATTACCAGTCATATCCATTTCTAATTCCTTAGTTTTCAGCTTTTTCTACTCTGTTTATTCTTTGAACATTCTACTACCTAACACACCAACATGCAACACAATGAATAAAAAAAAAAAAATTAAAATAAATAAATTAATAATAATAAGTTATAAGTTATTATTAAATTAATAATAATAAGAGTTAAAAAGGCACTTAAAAACAACAAGAATGGTTTCAGTGCCAATAATGTGCAAGTAAATTTACTCTTCCAATTTTTTGTACATTTTCTGCTTTTCTAAGACTTACGCAAGACGTTCCCGCTCCTCTATATCCCGTTTATGAGCTTCAACAAAAGGCTTGAAGAGAGGACACAGTCCATCCAACCGCTCAACAAAGCCCTGCATTGCTTCTTCTCTTGACATACTCCCAAGAGCTTGCCACGCCAATCTTAAAAAACAAAAATATTTTAGCTAATGCCTTCTCCCTATGTGATATCATCAATTGTGTATTTGTCAGAGTATAGTTGTAAAATATCCTATAAATATAATTACAACAATGTTGTTAGTGTAGCTGTCTCAGAAATGAATTTTGTTACAGAGAACACTTGTGCAAGTAAAATGCCTCGATTAAAGCACCATTTCAATAATTACAACGTGAACCACAAACAACAATTTGGGCCACCATCTTGGGTACCAAATCACTTTTTAACGGAGCCTGTGGCAGTTTGGCAACCAAAACCATTTGTAGGAAATAGAAATCAACAGCACTTCAGCAACAGAGGAAGACCCTTCTATATTCGTAAGTCTAAATTTTTAAGTTCACAGATAATACACCTAGTACATAAAAATTTAGGGAATATCATGTTCAAAAACACGAAAGCTTTTAGCTCAACTGTCACACTAATAATTTGAAAGGCGTGACTTAATGCTTAGTTCAGCTTTCTAAGAATTTAGAAGATAGCTTTCAGATAAAATGACCAGCGTGAATAAAATGAAAACTAAAATCAATTAACTATAAAATTTAAATTAAATAAGCAAAACTTTCAAATCTCTGAGGTGCTATGTTTGACATTTTTAAGATGATTTTTGAATTCTCATTCATACAGACAATTCTAATTTCTATTTAAAAACACAGATTCTTCCAAATTAAAAATTGTTCAATGGTAACTCTTAATAACTAACCTTCTGTCTCTGCCAATGACATCCAACACACCAACAGGAGGTAAACTGTCTTGGTTGCATTTTCCATGACTGACTTGACATGTCAGTGCAACTAATTTAAGTTTATCTTCATAAGAAAGGTGAACAGCTTTTCCTTCCTTTTCTGCAAACAAAAAATGATGTTAACCTTGTCATTGCAGAACTACTGACAGTTCTTCTGTTATAATGGCAGACCACCAGAAAGTATTCGGCAACAGAGTACACTAATCTAAAATACATTTATTGGTCAGCATTAATTACAAATTAATCCTGTACTTCGTATTTTTAATGATAATTAATGAAAAAGGTACAAAGCGGGTCCACCTTTGTAAAATCTCAGCGCCAGCCGGTAAAGATCCTTCTGACGGAAGCCCCATTTTTCAATTGTTTCGTCGTCTTCTTTGCTCACGTCTCCTTCCAAGTTTGAGCGATTAAAACTATCCTCAGACGCGATGCTCAGACGATCGAGCTGACTTTCTAGTTGAGACAAGTCCCCATTGGTCGCCATTATTTCACACGTCTACGGTCTTGACGTTTGACAATGTAAATCACTAAGAGGAGTCGATAACTGAATTCAAGGTGCTTTTATTTTTAAGGTCTAAAAATTCCGCATTTTATGTTCACAAAAGTAAAGCAGTGAAAGAATATTTCAGGTTAATTTGCAGATTCTCATTTGACACTTTGACTTCAGGAAACAGCGGCCGCACAAAATTTTGTTATCACATGTTAATAAATAACTATTTTTGGGAAGTAGAGTCGAGGTAATAAGTGTTATTTAAACATATAAACAATTTGGTTTATAATTATTATAATCTTAACGCACGAGAATTTCTGTCAATTTTATGATATAATTGTTTATCTCTTATCATATACCACCTCGCCTATATACTCTACACAATGACGTCAAAGCAGGTGGGGACGATTGCATTGCATCGAGCAAGTATGCATCTAATCGCCCTCGACCCCATTTCCGCAAAATTTACTGGCGCTAGTCAAGGAATTATATTATGTTACAGGCCGTCCGCGTAGTTTCAATTCTGTAAAATTTGCTCGGTTAGTGCATCCACACTGCGATGGGGTCAATAATTCTTCCTGGTACTTTGTTCCTGTATGTTCATTGAGAACTTGGTTGGGCAGTTGGTTTGGATGCCAGAATATATTTCCAATGCAATATTAAAAATGTGAATTAAAGACATTTGCCTTTAATATAATATATTTCAAGATTCATAAACGTACTGTAGCTCAAAGTAGTTGAGTGTAAACTTCATAAACTCGTAAACAAATGGATTTTTTTTCTATCGAGTTGGCTATTCTGATTCTCGGCTTCGATTGTGGTGCAGTTTCCTCATTCTATCTCGTTGTATACGAGAATAGACCTCAAGAACGTGGAGTATATTCTGAATTCTGTTCGTGTTTGTTGGAAAACGGGGAAAGTGTAGTGTTGTCCCGGATTAGTACTTTATTGTGAGAAGTTACGTTATTAATCTTCGGAGAGCTGATCTTGTGGCAGCAATGCCGAAGAGAAACAACCGTGCTCAATTAAATCGTGGATCTTGGAAGCAGGTTGTTTGGGCCAACGAAGAACCATCTCGATATAATTATTATGGTGTGTGCACAATTTCTAATTTTCTTCTGTTATAGGTGCGAGAGAGTGTGTACTGACGCCAGAAGCGTGTTAGTACTCTTTTCCTAATAATTTGCATTTACGCACTTCCTTATCCACTGTGTGATTTCAAGGTCAAACCAATAGCAATGGCTGCAATTCACACAAAAACAGAATGCAGGCTTAGCTTGTTTAGCAATTCGCATCACTTTGAATAACTTTCGAATTGCGCAATATGCGACTTACCGAAATTGTATAAACTTAATTCTTCTAAAGTGGATTTTAAAGCTAAGTTTTTTATTACATCGTACGTATTCCTCGATAATTTTCCGATTTGATGATGCAATAGGTGACCAAATGAATGCAATGCAATGCAATGAGGCAACCGAACAATCTCGTGGTAGAGGAGGCGTGCAAGTCATGTTTAGCTACATAAAATATGCATTGCTGTGATCTTTTTTTTATTAAATGTGAAAACGAATAAATTTGTTTACAATTAAAATATGTGATATAATATATTTTTTAAAATTCTCCTGGTATTTAAGAATCGCTTTGTGAGGAAGGATGTTAAGTAAACTTTTGGTTATTATATTTCGGTTTTTCTACAGTGACCAATGGCATAAGGTCATTATGACAACTCCTGACATTAAATGAAACCTATTTTACAGTGGTAAGCACATTTCTAAGTCCACAAACCCTGTTGAGAAGGACGTTCGCAATTTAATTAAAAATATTTTATAATACCGGCGATTTAACAATGACACAATCATTGTCCACTGTAGAAAATTCGCAATGTAGTTACAATGTCTCTAGATTTTGTTTCCTTGTGTAGTGGTAATAAGCATAGCTGAAATTTATGATTAGTGTTAGGATTTATGCGGAATAATGCATGCTACATGAATAGGAATGTATGGATTAAAAATTGAATAAGAAATATTAAAATAGTGAAAATGTATAAATCTAAGATTTAAATTAAGTGAATGGTTTGGCCAAAAATGTTGTAATATTATATCTACAACAAGATTTTATGACATTAAAAAATTGGATGTTACGGAGTAGCTGAAAGTAAGTTTCTTTCTTTTTTTCTCATAATGGTTCAAGTAGTTTGTTGCATATAACTGTTTTAAAGTTAAAATGTAAAACTACTATTTATTTATTTTAGCAGCTAAAGTGCTTGTCAACATGGAAATAGTCTGTTTTAAATGTTGTAGTGCCAAATCTAGATTTGCTTCCAAACTACATTTACCTCTTAAAATTGCATTCAAAGTTAATTTTCCAAAAATAATTTTAAGACTATTTGCAAGGTTGTGCGAGTTTTTCTTTCAATATTTGAAAATGTGTACTGCACTTGGAAGTGTAGACAATCAAAATAATTTCAAATCCCTTCAAAAATCCTTATTTGAAAACATGATTTTTAAACCTTTATTTGTCATTCAACAGTATATAGTTGAAATGTTGGAAAGAGATTCTGGAGCTGAAGAATATGTATGCTGATAGTATTTCTCTCCCATACATCTTACAGTTTTTACTGTGGTGTGTGTGTTGTATCACACATTGTATCACAAGGATATTCATAAAGTTATCTCTTCTTGGAAATCATTGATTTTTTTTTTTTTCTTTAACCCTATCTTAAAAGTTGTGCTAGGGGCCATATACTATCATTGTATTTTGATCTTAATTGATAACCTTAAATCTTTGGTGGAAATATTGTACTTTCTCATGATAGCCTTTTCTTTTCAGCGATGCTCTCATTATTTGTTATTGTGAAGCCAAACTTTTTTTTTTACGATGAAATTGTATAAGTTACAATAAAAAATAGGAGTAGAATATATTTTTTGTTGTTTTATGGGAGAAATAGCTTGTTGAGGATGCAAAAACAACCTTTTTTTAAACTAGTGTTTTTTACTCTGGTGTTCTGCAGAAACATAAAAACTAGTTATTAATAATGTATTGGAAATATGTTATTACAGAGCATGATGATCGTGGTTCGGACTCGACAAGGAGAGTGTCAATTTTGTCAAAGAATCGCATTTCGAAGTTCGGAAATCGCAAACGTGACAATGATCTCCCAGGCCGTGGTCGCCTTGATGATGACGATGTGGAAATGGCTGGAGCTGCTTTTTTGGCAGCTAAGGCTGGTCGATAGTAAGTGATGATTTGATTATTCTAGTGGGAGTTCCACTATATACTGTGTGTGTTTGTAATTGAAGAGGGTGGGGGAGAAAAGATATGAGAGAGAATTGTCCCCGTATAACACCTTGTATACACCGCCCTCCCTGCCCAGTTTCTGCCAATTCTTACAAGATCGTTTTTGGAGATTATTTTTGAACATTGTCAATTACTTGTGAAACTCTGTAATGACACATACTATGATCAACTAATAACATGTACTGAACAGACACTAAAGATTTAATAGCTGACACTTCAGCATGTGTAGTCAGGGGAAGAATACATTTTAGAGCAGATGTGTGCAGTTGTTGGTGATTCTTGACTATTTTAAGAAACTGAAAAAAGTCATCTGACCTGAACAGACTGTATAGTATTGCCCCCTTTTTTTTTTTTTTTTTCATCAACAAATATTGGCAATGATCTGAAATACAATGGGTGCAATAATAAGTGAATAAATGAATTAAAATCTAAAACTAATGAAATTGTTGATTGCACTTCCAGTATTTTTCTAAATAACAATTTGCAAGGTAATGGCGGTGCATGAATGTGGTTAATTAGTCTGATGAGATAACCAATAATGGGTTTGTGTATTTAAGTGATCAATATTTAGGTAGTATTTTATGCAACTTTTACGTATTAAAAAATATCATAGAGTTTAAAAAAAGTGTATATATTTCAATATTTCACAGTTTTTTTAATTATTTGTCATATTCTTGGTGTAAATTTATCTGAATGTTTTGTTTAAAAAACTTTATTGGTCGTGTTTTCTTTCAGTAAGGGATACATCCCAAAAGGAGGTCCAGGTCCTAGCAGAGATAGAGTTGGCCCAAGGAACAGAGGTGGAAGGCATGTGCAGGTAGCAAATGGGCCTGGTTCCGGTTCCTATTCTCTTCAGGATGCTGATAAGTGGTACAAGATCCTGGTAAGTGCTGATGTCCAAAATTCTTGTAGAAAAGTTGGGAATCACCTGTTAGGTGAACAAATGAACCTTGAAGAACAACAGCAAATCACTATGTATTTAAGGAACTTTTTGAGATTATATATATTCACACGCAAACTTTTTGCATGCACACGCCCTCGAAGGGCAGTCGAAAAGTTTCTAGCTCAAGATAGTTACCACAATGTCTCGTACAATCCATTTAACTGCTTTTATTAGGATCCTTCATGGATGTGCAAGCCAAATTTTGCAAGCACAGCTTCATTAGTTTTGCTACCAGAGTGCGTTGAAAGTCATTGTGCTTGTAAAATGGCAAGTATGGAAAGAATCAAGAACCTGTCCGTCATTGAATATATTCATTTGAAGGGAATGCCATCACAGGAAATTGTGAAAGACATGCAGAAGACTCTTGAGGACAATGCTCCATCTTATGCGACCGTGAAAAACTGGGTGGCTGACTTAAAGGGAGAACCAGTGTGGTAGAGGTGTGAGAGGCGTGGGAGAACCAGTGTGGTAGAGAAGGAGTGAGAGGAGTGTGCGAGGAGTGAGAGGCTCATAACAGTCACCACAGATAAAAACATGACTGCAATTCATGATACAATGCAGGATCGCTGAACAACTTTTGCAGCACATTGAGGTCACATTTAGAATCTTCCATGGTCAGGCACACAACATTTTGGGGGTTGCTTTGGTGATGTGATGTTTCTTCTCGATGGATCCTGAAAGAACTGAATGCACATAAAAAAAGGGAACAAGTGCAGTGCTGTGAAGAAACCGTACTCCATTGTCAAGCGGATGAAGCCGCTTTTCTTGGAAGATATGTAATAATGGATGAAACAGGGGCTCACCATTTTTATCCTGGGACAAAACCTGTCTCAACAATGGAAGCATTCCTCATCCCCTCATCCCAAAGAAATTTCGTATGCAGGAATCAGCTGGGTAAGTGATGAGATCTGTCTTCTGGCATGCAGAAGAGGTAATTACAGTAGATGCCCTGCAGAAAGGCGTAACCATTAGTGCATCATACTGTTGCACCCTCGTACAACATTTGACAGAAGAGCTAAAGTAAAAAGGCATGGAAAGATAGCGCACAGTGTTCTTTTGCATCAAGAGAATGCAATGGCACACCGTCTTCGCGACCCAGCAAACTCTGCATTACTGCAGGTTGGAATTGTTAGCCATCTGCCTTATTCTCTTGATTTGACTCCAGACTTTTTCTTTTCCCAAACCTGAAAAAAGACCTAAAAGGATTTGACAGTGATGATGCCGTGATTGATGCTGTAAATACCTGGTTGGACTTCAAACCAAAATCCTTTTATTTGAATGGTTTATGAAAGTTGTATGGTTGTGCCTGCATGTGTATTAGTGTACGAGGTTATAATGTTGAAAATTAAATTAGTGTTATTAAATTTCTGCTATAATTTCAATGTTCGGCTAGAAACTTTTCAATCACCCCTCATATAATTTGACTTGAAGGTTCCAATTATTAAATTATAGACAGTCAAATAGAAAATTTATTCTTTTTACTTAATTATTATTACATATTAAAAAATAAATCATTACAAGATTTTCTGGCAACGTTTCGGAGGTGAGGTGTACCTCCATCATCAGGCCGTGGCCTACATTGACATAAGTTGGGGAAACGTTGGCTAGGTACTAAAAATAAAGATGGTTGACTCCATTCTGAGGTCAAGTATTCAAATAAGTTATGGTATATGCGTCTAATTTGTTGAAATATTGAAAGATTAAAAACAAATTATATATGAGGTAAACAATAAAATATATACTGTTTATATACAATAAAATATATACTACTCATATATACTGTTTATGACAATAATTTGTGCCATAATGGTAAATATGACAATATCTGTGCAGTAAGATGACCTCTAAATGATTTCTTTAATAAAACAGACTTTAAGGTAAAAATAATTTATGATGTAAATCCTGCCAATAAATTGTGGTCAGAATATAACTGAAGTCAGATATACAATTTCACTTACGTGTGACAAATTATATTAGTAATAGTGAAGTATTATAACAAAATATTCAAGTGTTCATATTGATATTATCAAAAAGCTCTTGCCTAGTATGTAATAAAACTGCACATTAACTACTTAACACATCATGTTGCAACTTGGGAAATCAGATTGCTGAAATTTGATTCTTGTGCACTTTAGGATAGGTTTTGTGTAAGGAACACTTATTTTTTGACACTAAAATTCTATATTTTTATCGGATATTTTTTCATTGTTTTTATTTTATTTTCCCTTCTAGATTCCATACGGTGGCAAATATGAGAAGTCCTATGTTCTCAGAATACTTCTGAGTTATGTGTCTCCTTTTGTCTTTGTGCCCATTGCGGTATGTACCATTTATATTTATTGAAGTATTTATCTGTTTTGCACTTGGCTGAGATCATGGTGTTTTAAAAGCAATATTTGTCTACAGTATCGAATCGCAAACAATGATGTCTCATTTTATGTGGATGATCACAAAGCTGCTCAAATATTGGCAAAGGCCAATAAGAAAATCACTGCAACTGACGGCTTTAAGCTAATAGTGAAAGCCTTTCCTGGAGTTCCTCATGTGAGTGTGGATGATCGCTACAAAGAGAAGTTGCTGACTGCAATGAGAGGTCGTTACAATGCTGAGACTAAAGCTCTTGATCTTCGGAAATTCCACACTGATCAAAGTAAGTATCATACAAAAAGTTTTATTTCAAGAATTTACAGGAAAGTAGTTGATATGTTTTAGAGATGTTATGAAAGGGTTAAACTCTGCATTGTTGCTATTTTCCACTCGCCCTTCCCATTCAAATAGTTTGAGCTGTGACTGAATTCCTAACAGAATATTCAAATTTGAGAAGAGCAGACTAAATGCTGAATGAATTTTAAGTGTGTTAAAGGGAGTAGATTGAGGGAAATGTTTAGTTTGTTCACTGAAGGAGTTATATTTAATTTTTGTCTACATTTTAGGATACAAACTTTCATGCATCAAAATTCTGAATTCCTTTCTTAAAATATTTGGATTACTTGATTCATTTGTGACCTCTTGTTCAATCAGCCCTATTTGATAATTTTTAATCTCGTATTAAGAAGTTTTACAATATTTATTACATGAATAATTATTATGAAGCTCAAAAAATAAAACTTTTGTTTAAACATGTTCTATAACAAAAATAATTAAATTTTTGAGATTAGAGACGTGAAATCCAGTTTTGACAACTTTCTATACATGATTTACTATAACTCTTGTCATCAACAAGCAATTGATTTCTAATGTCAAGTACATATTTATTTGGAGAGAGAATTTCAGTAGTACTAACACACATGTAAAGATACAAATACTTGGCAAAATAGATAAAAGTATTTGTTTAACATCAACTGGCACCACATCCCCCTTCTCAACCAAAAAAAGTACAACTTGAGTTTTAGCCATTTTCTCTAGTTCTAACGAGGCACATTACATTCCTGTTTCAAACCCACATATCTTCAGTGAATTCACTATTTGAATTAGTAGTCACTCTGAAATCCATCTGGTAGTGTTTATCTGGATGTTGAGAGAGAAGTTGCTTTGTTATCGATCGTAAAGATCTGAAGTACTATAAAAATGAACATACATCCCATTTCATTAATGTTTATTGAAAATTAAATTCTGATTTAGAAGTTACTAAAGATTTTTTTTACCAATGTTGGTGTATAGGTGTCAGGAAACTTGTGTAGTACAATAGCCATGATCAGCTCAATAGCAATATATATTAATTATTTCACCTGGAATATAACTACTCACATGCCCTTATTGGTGAACAATGGAATGTTGGAATAACATTCAACTTTGCAACTGTGCATCTGAGGAAAAAAAAATTGTTAAATATTTTTCCACACAATTTTATGGGCAACCATATTCCTATTAATTACAAACAGTGTTTTCTGGAATGGAGGCACTGAGGGGAACAGTCATGGTGAATACTTAATCACAGCAGTCTTAAGAAGTCCTTGCTTACTTCTACTCTACACTCTTCTATATTCTTCTCAGTATGTGCCTCATAATTAGCCCAAATACAGCAGTTTCAGAATCAATGAGTACGTTATATTATACTGTGTTTTTTTCAGGGTTGTGTTTGGAGGAAATCAGCGATGTTTTTTCCAATCGTGACCTTACACATCACTACAGTGATGTGATAATGATGGCATTCAGCCTTCTAATTGGATGACGCTGAAACAGCTGATATTTTTCATATGCAACTCTGAAAAAAACGCAGTTTAGTAACCTTTCTGAAAAATATCCCAAAGCAAAATTTTAATATTCACTTATAAGATTTTATAGGAAGGTAGTAGAGTCTAAATGGGATTTGATGATTGAGAACATTCTGCATTCACTTTTTTCTAGGAAATTGCAAAAGACAAAAGAATGATTAAATATTTCTTTGATGTTAAAAAGATTACATTCTATTAAGTAAACTAAAAGAACACAGATACATTCTATTAGTAATCTGTGTGTTCTAATTAAAATTACTGTATTACTGAGATAATAGATCACTATGATAACAGAGTACTCTGAGGTAATTTAAAACAATTGAATTTATTACATTTTCTGGCACTCTTTAGAGCTATTAAAATAGACATAGAAACAATAACTTTTATCACTGAATTGGTAGTTGCAATACCTTATACTCAGAGTATTTTTAAAAAGGATGAAATAAATTCCATAAATGGGGGTTTTTCACTTTCCTAAAAGAATCATTGTTGTAAAATGTCCTTCACCTGCACAGAATGAACAGCTGCACTGTCCATTACATAAATGGATGTTTCTGACAATCGAGGTACAATCTTTCATCCTCTTCTGAAACACCTCAGCTGTTATTCATAAATTCTCAACTACTTCTATCTTGGAGGGATATAATAATTTTACATCTTTGATGAAACAAACTTTATGTAAGAATATACGTTTTCCCTTAACTTTTGCTCAAGCTGCACTACTCATGTCTCTCTTCTCGTATCTTGTCATGGCCAAGAGGTAGATTGTTGAAAACACTAAAATAATAAACAAAAATAAAACAATTTTAAACCATAATGTAGGTTAGGACCCTCAGACGAATTAGCAAGCAAATGCCCTTCACAAATGTTTGGGACATGCAATCTCCTCACCACACCAACACACACCATGATGAATAAATGTTGTGCGGTGAGCCAAGAATTATATAAGTTGTGCCTACACACTAGTTAGTGTGTACCTCACTGAGGCACAACTTATGAGTGAGGTAACTACACCTTTTCAACTTCAAGTTGAGAAGAAACTCAATCAAATTGATACCAAACAACGGCATATTGAGAATTCTTTTCCCTTTCAATTTGAGAATAAGCAATTTCAAAATGAGAAAAAACAAGGACGAATCGGTTATTGTAGTAATATCGATTGTATAACCAGTTCTGCTTTCCAAGTGATCAGAACGTGAGGTTAAGATACCGTATATAAAGAAATTGGAAGCTGAAAGTATGAAAAAGCAAATTTTGTGTTGTGTATAATAATAATGGTGATTGGAGAGGGCTGGTTAATACGCTTGGTGTGAAAAAATCGACCGCATATCGTTGGGTGAAGAAGCAAGATCAACTTCCAAAACTACGAGGTGGTAAGAGGAGGATGAAAATTACGGATTAACATCGGACCTTCATGGTGAAATATATTGAAGAAAATTCAAGAATTACGCTGAAAGATCTAAAAATAAAAACGGAACAAAATCATCCAATTATTGTTTCAACAGAATGTTTGCGGAAACATTTGGATGGTTTGATGTACACACTGAAAGACATTCGTAGAGAACCCGAAAACATGAATAGTGTTGGAACCAAAGCAAAGCGTCGTGAGTATGTGCTAAAACTTTTGAATTATCAAGCGGATAACATCCCCATTTTATACATGGATGAAACAAATTTTAATTTGTTTATTTCAAGGAAGAAAGGACGATCGAAAAAAGGTACTCGATGCAGCTACATAACGGCAGGGAGCCGCGAAGCCAATGTCCATGTCATAGGATGCATAAGTGCTATAGGATTGGTTTACCATCAAATTAGAAGAGGCGCTTTTAGAAAGGAGGATGCTAAAGAATTTGTGCGTCAATGTCTGCGTACTGCATTAACCAAGTATCACTCGTATACGGTGTTAGTAATTGATAATGCTCCCTGTCACTGTGGTGTGGAAGATATATTTGAAGAAGAAGAATTCAGCAACTATCACTTACTGAGGCTAAGACCTTAACATCCCAATGTTCAATCCGATCGAAAATGCTTGGTCTAGCCTCAAGGCAGCTGTTAAACGAGATCTGTGTGAGAAAATCCCACAAATTTTAGCTGATGAAGACAGGGCAACTATATCACGAACTGAGTTTCGTCTTCGTCAGTTAGAAAATATTATAAATAACAATATTGAAGTCATAAATGCTAATAATTGTGCAAGATATATTGCTCATGTCCAAAGATTCTTTCCTGATGGCTTAAATTTACAAGAGAGATATGTGAATTATTATTGTGTTAAGAAGTTGGATTTTGAGTAATGTGTTTGTGCCATAATTATGATGATTTTGTTATATTTGTATTACTTCATAGTTTTATTGTATATATTTACATTTTCTAGACTCAATTTTACAATTTACAAGGTAAATTTAAATAGATTCAATTGGAAATTGCTTAGTCTCAATTTGGGGTTGTTAGGTGTCATTTTGAATGTGTTTAGTCTCAATTTCATTGTGTTCATTCCCAATTTGAAACTGTTCTCATTTTGAGGTTGTAAAGGTATAGTGTGTAGGCACATCTTATATAATTCTCGGCTCACCGCACAACATTCTACTAGTATCATATTCATCATGGTGTTGGTGTGGTGAGGAGGATTGTCTCTCTCTCACTCCCCGAGAGGTGCCTGAGATGGAGGAGCATGCAGCATATGTATTAATTATGTTTTCATGTTTTGGTGGCAAGGTATGTAACATTTTTTGTACAAGATATTGTAAATGCAGACAGGATTCTTGTTATGTGACAGGTGATGTTTTGGTAGTATTATAGTAAATGTGTGTTTTCTTTCCTCATATTATTCAGCCCTGAGGGTGGAAATAAATTTTCCAAAACATCAGCAAACAACATTTATAGTTTGTGTTATGATCAAGCCCTGTTAACCTCCCTTCCAATATTTCATCAATTGGTCGTTAAGAATTCTTCAGATTTCAGTAATGCAAATTATGCCTTGTTTTTTACATTTCTTGTCTTTCAACCGGAAAGAATTTAGTAGATTTTTTACCTGCCTTTCGATTATAATCATGTCTTATCCAAAAATTCAAATTCCATGCCTTTCATCCTTCAGTTTCATATATCCCATAACAAAATCAGGTCTTGCAATTACAATATCATTTCTTTTTGTAAGTTATCTGCAATTATTCATTTTCTTCCATTTATAATCCCATGTCATGAAGCACAGACGAACAAGGATAGGACTAATGTCCCTCTTAATTCCTGTCAGCTGAACTTTTCTGTAGTTAAGTTCAAATGTTAACTGAATATAGTGTATAGAAAATATTATCTTTTAATAGTAGTTATTATGAACATGGTTTCAGAATATTTCCCCATTATTCTATCACTATAACAAAATATTTTTCATTGAACTTCATTGGCGAAATGACAATACACCATGTTGTTCATGGTTCCTGGCAAGTTAGCAAAGATTCGCGAAATGAAAGCGATCATTTCTGTGTGTTAATTGCAAAGCTTTAAGAACTATAAATATTTATATCTAAACAGTAAATATGCATTTTTATTATAGAAATATTTCATGAAAATGAAGTGTGGAGAGAATCATCTACTTTGTCTGTTGTATCATAAATTTTCTTCTAAAAGAGATGCAATTTTAGATCTAGACAAATCCATTGTTACGCCTTGAGTACACCTTGTCCATTGAGTACCCCTTGTCAAACTGAGTAGAATGTTTTGATATGAATATTAATGGTACCCATTAATTCAGCATTAAAATATATATAAAAGCATAGTAATATAAGGCTTCATTAATTTGTCTAGAAGACTGTGGTAGTAGGTTTCAAATATTTTTTTAATTTCCCCATAACACATTCGATGCTGAGGGTTGCATTACATGGTCAACTCCTTGTCCGGGCCATTTAGCTATTATTCAGAACGTTATAAAATAAAAACTATTGTACACATCAGTTTGAAATTGATAACATCTTATGGTATTGTCTTTCCCCATTAAGTCTACATGTACTATATTGACATTTGATGATAAGATAGTGAGAATGGAATCCAAAAAACTAGTATTCAATTTTTTTTATATTTGCAGAACGTTGCAAAATCCATTGAGAAACACAGTGGACTTCTTCTGACAATACTGGTGCACTATGATGATATTTTGTTGAAGTTCAGAAATTGCTCCATTTGCATATCTCTGAAATCAAAGTATGTGTGAGAAGTGTTACAATTTTTATTGAGGATTGTGAAGTTCTTGACTCGTTCATAATACAACTTCAACCACTGCCACTTGTATAGGTGTAACATGGGTAGCAGCACCCCATGCAGGTATATAGTTGCCTGTGGGTTGCAAATGCATGGACGAGATATTTGTGGAACAAACATCTCAGCGGGAACTCTAATAGCAGAGTTTCGATTAGTTTCTTTATTATTATTTATTAACAATACATGTAAATTTGTTTGAGTTTCGATTAGTGTCGTGCCTCTTCTTTAATGACATTGGTGGTACCACTTTGCTATTTTTCCGATTGAAACGACCATGTTATCACGTCCATAATATTTAAAGGGAATTTTAACTTCTTTTGTAGAATAGCGCAGTCGAAGATTGAGAATGACCATGTCCGAATCCAAATTGATAGGGAGCACGAAGCAAATGAACATGCAGAGATCTTAATGGATTTGCGCCCCAGGAAATACGAGTAGACCCTATTTCCATCACCGAATTGTTCCCCAAAATAGCACAGTAATATGAAATTACATCTTTTAATAATAAAAAAAATTTTAAAGGAAATATGTTTGATGGCAAATTTCACAAAAAAATACTCAAATTTTCGAAAAATTCAACCGGATCTTATTTGAAGATCTGCTTTCATGAACATATTTCATTAAGAAAAAAAATTGTTTCTTCACAATTGAAGTAAGAAGATGCAGAAAAAAGTTCTCAAACAAGAAAAAATTAATCAATAACGATAGAGCCAGTTCTTTGAAAATTTTGAAAATGCCCCAGGGGCTTCATGTAAAGTATCCCCCCTCCTAATTAAAATATTGGTTTCAAATTCAAGGGGTCATCGCCAGATCGATTAAAGAATATCAATTTTCAAGAAAATTGGCTGAACGGTTTATCCACTAACGTTGTTCACTGGCAGATGGACGGACGGTTTTCCGTCAACAGAGTTTTCGGTATCAAGGACCCATAAAACATGAATTCTGGCTACACCACGTGTGAGAGGATCTCTTTTCTAAATTTAGCCACTGGATTTATGCACCAGGGCCCGGCAAAAAGTTTTTCTGCCAAAAATTTGCCACTTTTTCCTACACTTAACATTCTCTACTGTATAAGCTGTAAAAGGTAAAAATACGTTGTAATGTGCAAAGAAGAACCTGGAAAATTCTCAGACCTGGAAAACCTGGGAGAAAACCTTGGATTCCAAAAAGCCAGATTGCTGGTCACTCTGGAATACTAAATGCTTCCAGAAAAAAATTACAAATACTCCAACAAGTTGAAGCGCACTTTGGCGATTGACCTGCAACCATCTAAAGGACATTAAGAAGCATATTCTAGGTGCTTACAGATGTAAGAGAGATGTGTATAGCTGCTCCAAGAAGATAAATGTAAAAGAACATGTCTAAAGAACATGGCAGTAAAATGAAGATGACATATCAGGTACATTCTATGAATCAAAAGTGTTAAAGAGCAACATCAAGCAGAACCTGCATCGAGCCTGCTGGAAATGTTGCTCCACAAGTACAGGTGAATACCATCCGCAGGCAGAGTATGCGACTGTGTTGAGACGAGCTCATAAAACCTAATGTTAAGCAGTGTTATTTTTTAATGTTGATTTTAGGGAGTTTGGATCTCTAAAACATCTGGGAGAATGTTTTATTTTCACTAGCTAATGGATCTATAAAGAAGAGAACAAAGGTTTGCACATGTCATGTGCATTGGGACATTAGCCTATAAGGATTTTCGTTTCATGCCTGAAGTTGGGAATGTGTTGATTTCCAGATACAGACTATACACTTCTGTCGCTAAAGGAAATTTTGTGTTCTGTGAAATAATTTGAAGTAAAAAGTAATTTGAAACCAGTCCAACGAAGGGTTCGTTTATGCCTGTTGTATCCTTTTGATGACATGTTACTAATAGGCTAACATAATTGTTTGGATTTCAGATCTTGTTGATGACCTTCTGGTTGTCACCTTCCGGTCATCTGTGCTCTCAGTCATCGTTGACTTGATTGGAGAACACATTCCAGAGCTTGTGGGTCTTAACCTTGATGAGAACAAGCTTTTTACTCTGGAGCCATTGGTTCCTTTAGCAAAGAAAACCCCAAATTTGTCAGTGTTGCATTTGGGTAAAAACAGGGTGAGTACAGATCAGAGGTACCATCAGATTGAAAATAATTAAACCTAATTTTGTAATTAAATGAAAAATGTAACTAATTATTTTAATCTATACTTTTCCATGTAACTTTTTTTGCCCAAAAATTTAACCGGGTTAATTTAAAATTTATTTTTATTATGAATTTGCAAAGCACGAATACAATTTTTTAGCATGAAAATATCTGCTAAAAGAGTAATGCTAAGCTTATAGCTTAAAAATGTTGAGAAACACCATATGTACACTATCAAACAAGGTTTTGCCTGAATCTCTGTATTAAAAAAAAAAGTAATCTTATATTCACAGACAGCCTAGTCAATTGGGAGCTATATTTTTGCCGTCTTTCAATGTTAAACTCAAAAGCTGATATAATAATAAGGTGCAAAGCTAATAAATTGTGTGTTTCTTTAGTACTAGATATTTGCAGACAGATCCTTGGCATCCACCATGAATTTGCTTCCAATTGAAACAAATATTTTTTTAATGAGCTGTATCTGAAATGAATGACTTTCCAGTAAAGAATACAAATTGTTGCAGAGATTTTGTTAAATGATCAGTCAGATAGCACAGATCTTGTTGTACTCTCGGTAACAAAAACAGGGGAGGGGGTGTGGAAAACGGATATGCAACCCGGATATTAGTTATGGGGATGTACGAATCACAGTTCACAACGAATTTAAAATAAAGTTGTTTAGAAAGCAGAGGCAATGAGCAAAACGTGCAACAGGAAAAAGAAAATCTGGTGACAGGAAATGTTTGTGAATGGCATTAGATGAAAGATTAAGAACCAGTTCAATGTGCAAAATTTTCAGGGGGCCTAAAGTCCTGGAGGGTGACCTACAGAGCGTTCAAGCGCTTGATTGCAGTACAGCGCTTACGCGCACCACTAGCAGCACAGCCACTTCTCACATAATGCTTATGCGCTCCACTAGCCATACTGATACTCAGATTGACCTGAAATATTTCCAGCATGTTTAACACCTTTTAAAATCCATAAAAATAAACTTAAACGTGATATGAACCATTGTATATAGGGTTTTTCTGACAATTAGAATTCAGGCATTTCATTACGTGCTGCTTGTCAAAACTCAGAATTCTCCACACGTCCCGATCTGATGATAAGATCACACACATGCATGAATAGTCCGAATACAATTCATTATTATAATATACAAGTTTCCATTCATTTTTGACATCTTTTATACGATATTACTTAATTAAATATTAGAAACTATCCTTTACATTGTAACATTCTTTACCGTTTCCTTTAATGAATGGCCGAAGTCTAATGTATCCGGATGTCCCTCGAGAGGGAGAGCTCTCTTTCCACAGATGACTGACATTGACATCTGAGGGTTTCGCTAGTCGTGTGTGAGAGTCAAGGTCAAGATGACAAAGCTATTTTTCCTACTTTTGTTTTGCAGTAAAATTTGTCCAAGCCAGAATTGATCGGGACACAAGAATTCCAGTTTAGGGAGGTTTCCATTTTATGCAAGTTTGTTTATTTTATGTCACTGGGGATATTGACTTTTCTGCCCTTAAAGTTGTAAATTGCATAGCTTTATCATAATTAGCAAAATACATTAACGTGTAACGTATTTATGGAAAAAATTGCCTTAAAACAAATATTAAACATTTCATTGACAGCTTCCGAGTTGAAAAATACCACCTCATTGGCTGTATTCGGGCTGTTAGCTGATTTTCAACGCACAATGTGTCACAGCTCAGTACTAAGATTTTCTGATGTTTCGCAAGGTGTTGAGCAATGCGTATCTGGTCATGGGGTTATGAATTTCGACACTGGGCAGGAAGACGTGTGCATGCTCAGAGAGTCAGGAGAGAGGGATTCCCCTGCGGCCTACACCTTGAAAGAGAAGTGGCCCCAAGGTCTAAATCTACGCCAATAAATGTGGTTGGTCTCCTATAAAAATTTGGACTTCCCTTGTCATTTCATATTCGGGATGTTTGTGTTTTTCTTCAATAGTAAAAAAGTTCCTCGCTTGGTGAAAATTTAAGGATGTCAAATGAAGTAATAAACACTAGACAATCATCTATGTATTTAAAAAAATAAGGTATTCTGCCATGGCTTCGTTTAGAGCTTCTACTGAACCGATTGTTGTATTTTTTCCTTTAAATGAAAGAATGTGACCCCTAGATGTGTTATCAGATATTGTTTGTGTTGATTCGCCAACATTTATGGTGTAAATTAATTAATTAAATAATTCTTTAATAGTACGCTTATCAATGGTCAATTGTTTTCTTCCAAAGGGTGGCTGTTTTAAAATTAGTCCCCGCCGCTTCATGGTAGCACTACATGATGTTTTGTTTTGATTGTTGAGATTTGTTCACAATTCGTCAAGGTTTTGTTTCTGTGTAATAATTTCATTGTGAAGATGACAGCATGTATTTCCTTTTGTAGTGTATTTTGTAGAGAACATTCGGACAGTGGATTTTGTGCGGTTGTAGTGAAGTTGTTCACAGGTTATGTCGAATTCCGAATCCTTGCCCACGCGCCCCAAAAGATTCAAACGTAGTGCATTGACTGGGTGCAGGGAAAGAGAAAGTCAGCATGTGTCGTGATAGTGAGGTCATTTCGTTTTCTGTTGGATCATTGTCTATGAAATGTCAGTTTTATTCTACTTTGTACTTCCCATGTGAGAAAAATTCTGTAAACGAGTTTACTGTGTGTTGCTTAAATGGGAAAATAAGTTTACCTTCCAGCAATACGCCAGAAGAAATCAAACAGTTGTTTATGACACATCAAAAAAGTTTAGTGGTCTTTCTTTTGTGTAATTTGGTGCCGATATTGCATTGCCACCTGGTCATGGGCCATACGTATTCAAAATTTTGTGAACTCCACATCACAGAATATCTTCGTTATACCCTGAAGATTCAAACAATGCAACATATTGTGAACATTAGTCTGGCCACATTATTTTACATTTATCTTAGATCACACCGTCACATTTTGATGGGTTCTCACTAGTTTATAATTAATTTCATTGTAATTAAAACATATAACTCAATTACAAAATATCCATCATATTCATAGAAGTTCTGGGAATAACGGGTAAAAAATTCATTTGTCTTAAGATCAACACAATTGAAGCCATCGTTAAGTAAACATGTTAAATACTTTCATTAGAAACAGGATGACCGAGCCAAATAACCCTGAACGTCTTCATGAATTGGCAACCTAACTTGCGATAGAAAGAGAGTCTGATGTAAAATTGTATTGGATAGAAAGAGAGAACATTACTCCATAAGACTCTGAACTGCAATCAAATGTTTGAACACTCTATAGTATGTGAGGAGGACTAGAAGGGGAGCATATGTGAAGATGAATATTGATAAGAAAAATGGTTATTCTAGAAGAGAAAGTTTCTGAGCTGGTAGGCCATGGTCCAGTGGCTCTTCAATACCAACTGAACCATGGACTACCAGCCCAGACTCTTTTCTCTTGTGTTGATTCCAGCCATGAAAGTCTACAATGCTATAAAACTGTTATAATCATCACAAAAATAGCGATAATAAAGGCAGACGGATTTTAAATTCTCATCAAGACAATTTTTGTAGAAAATTAAGTAATTTGCCCTTTTATTTTTGCTGATTTAAAAATCAGAAGGCCTCTTCAATGTTAGGGGATCTCATTGCATTTGAGTAAATACTGTAATAACTTCTGGAGTTTTTTCCTTTTCTTTCTCTCATTAAATCACTGTTGTAACTATTTTTATTTATTTATTAACATGATAATCCCATACATAAAAATATAATGCAGAAAAGATTACAACTAAACCTTCCTGTTGCTTCCTAGATTCCGAACATCCGAAGACTGGACTGCCTGAAGGGTTTGAAGCTGGTAGAACTTTTTCTCGATGGAAACCCAATGTGTGACAAGTTCTCCGAGGAATCCGTATATGTCAGGTATAACTTTTGCATCCCAGGAGGGTGAGTGGAGTCACCCCTGGTGATGCAGCATGGAACTCCATGCTTTGCATGTGCTGGATACTTCTGCATACATTGTGGCACTCTAGCCTGTGTCTCAGTGATGAGGTGGCAAGTGTGTGCCGCGAGAACATGTGATGTCCTCGCGGCAGAGTGAGTAAGTATGGGGCCAAGGTAACCTTAGTGGTGACATTCCTGCTCTAGCAGACTGACAAGAGTTAAGAGGACGTACAAGAAAATTATTGAATTTTTGAAGTGATTAGGATATTTGGAATTGGTTGAATGTGGACAGAAGTTCATATAATTGATGATCCTTTCAAATAATTCTTGAAGAATGTGAAATAGTTTCCCCAATTGACCAAGTTACCAAATGTTTCACAAGTTGCTTTCTTTTGCACATTATGACAGTTTGTCATAGTTACTCAAATTTACCATTAAGATCAGACTAAAAAGGATAAACTATGTCCTTAATTGAAATAGTTCATACAGTTATGTAATGTACACAAAATTAGTGACTGAAATTGTGTTTGCTGATATTTCAGTTTTTTAAATATTTTTTTATAGTTCGAAAGAAACGTGAAGAAGTATCAAAGAACACTGAATACACTCGTGTTGCCAAATTTTGTGAAGTCCCTGGAGGGGGGTAGTGTAATGAAAACTGAGATCTTTGTTGTCAGCAGCAACTGTCATGACAACTGCTTTATTAGCAGTTCCCTTTGATGAAAGAAGTAAATGGTATTTGTTAGACTGGTTCTATTCATGTTATGATAGGAAATTATATTTAATTTGTGTCAATTTTTTGGGTGTTCCTGTGACTGACAATTAAATAATACTTTGTATTTATGAGCTATGAGAGTCAAATGACCACAAACTGGCATTGCTTTTTTACCCTAAAAGATTTTTCTTAAGCGTTACGGATGTTATATGTTCAAATCAAATACTCTGAATTGTTTTCTCGGTCAATTTTAATTTTTTTGAAGATTTTTTTCTTGAAATTCAATATTAGAATGGAAATTTTCATCATAACATTTTATATTGATTAGAACAAAAAAGAACTTGAAATAATTGCCTCTATCTTTCTCATTTTTGCCAATTTCTAACCGATGTTTAATTGTGGATGTCCTCGAATCTATGTATTAAAAAGAATTTAGAATTTGTTTTTTTTATGTAAAGCTAAGAAATTAGCCTTGGGAATGTTAGTCAATGCATACTTTTTCATTTCATTACAGTTTCTGGTGAAATGCAGTTTGAGATCCACAACAATGAGATTTAATTTCTGATTTCTTTTCTAGTATTGAAAAATGTTTGTTTGCTCTGAACTTTAAACATTTTTTTGTGGTATACTTTCCTAGGAGAATTTGGAGATTTGATTTCTTGTGTGGTTAACCAGTCAGAAAAATACATGTTGTGTTTTAGTGAAGTACTTTACATATAAATTGATTTCATTGCCTTTTGATGCAAATTGCATTTCTTAAATAAATTCAAACGGTTTTGTGAGGGCAAAATGAATTTACTTAAGTGTATTCACCAACAGCAAATTCATTCTCATTGCCTAATACATTGCCATTCATCATCAAAAACTGACAAGTGTGTGAAATGTATTTGTTGAAATATATATATATATATTCTGTGAAATATTCTGAGCATGTTAGTTACTCCAAAAATTTGATACATACCGATACAAATGTTACAGCAGCTTTGTCCTACTCGTTTAATAATAAAAAAAAAGCACTAAAAGAAAATGGAAAAAACAACTAAGGATGAGAAAAGAAGTGAAATAGAGAACTAGTTTGAAGTTAAAAATATTAAAGTAGTAAACCTGTTTGTAAGGTTGACTAGGAAATGTCATGAATGGTCAGAAATAATTGTTTATTTAACCAAAATTAATTATAACTGACTTGTGCCCAACTAATAATAATTTCCAAATACAAATAATAATGTGTGTTGTTTATAGCTTTCACTTGGTTCTTGGCATATTCTTTAATTGCATTCCCAGAACTGTGGGGAGGGGTAAATGCCATGAAGAAGAATACTGGGAAGCGATTTCACCTAAGCTAGTATGATAAAAAGAACCACCATGTCTTGAATTATCATAATAATTTAAATCTCTGGACAACTATTCTTGGTTATTCTGTCACTCCCTGATGCAGACTGCAACAGTCTCACTTGGGTGCTTCTCTGTGCATGGTGCAGAGGGGCCATGAGCTTGCATTGAGGGCCAGCGCTTGACAGTGGCAGACCTATGACGGTGAGGAGATGATGGTAGAGCCATTTCTCCCACTAGCAGGCTGCCGTCAGTGCACCCTGGCAAGTGGACCCTTCCTAAGAAACTACAATCGTCGTGTATATCGCCATCCTGTTGGAAACTTTTTCCCGATTGTTTCATCAAGAAAGTGATGCTGTTCTAATGTTTCTGAAATGCAATCAACATAATGTGGATGAAATGGGGAATTTCCGATTTTGATTTGAAAATTGAAAGCAAGTAAAAAAGAAAGAAAAACAAGAAATATGAGGAAAGAAAGCAGATAAATTGTCATTGTTTTCTGGATATTGGAATGTCTGTGAAAAATCCGTATTCATTTGTAGCCATCAGATTTTATCTCATGTGGGAGAAGTGAATTTCAAACTGTAGAAACTTGCAAAAAAAGGATGTAGCCAAGATGACCATGTAGGATGGCTATTTGAAGCAGACTTGAATAATTTTGAAATATTACGAATAAATTATATCAAAATAAAAGAAATCTGTTTAGTTGTGCACTTGTCTGTTGTGATTCTGATCATTAAAGAACAATGCATTTCCTGGTCAGCTGTTTCAGATAATAACACTAGAGTTTGTGAGATGGGCAAAAAAAAAAAAAAAAGACAGAAGAAAACATTAATTTGATTTTGTTTTCAAAAGAACAAAATTAGGTGCATGCTTAACGAGTCGGGTACATAGTTGTTGCAACAGTAATTATGCAGATTAGTTGACTATTGCTTAGGATATTTCACATGGTAATTTTTAAAATGCATTGGTCTGAAAAAACTTGCTCAAGGAAGAGAAAAAGTGAACTTCCTGCATTGATGACTGGTGGTGAGGCCTCTTTGAAACTGAGAATGAATTTGGCTGCTGGAGTGTTTGTGAAAGAAGTGAAAGTTGGAGTGTTGCAGGCCAGTGAGGGCAGACCATGTGGCGCACTAATCAAGGCTGCTTTTGTGAATTTGCTTGTTGTCTCTTCCAGTGAGGTTCGGAAGATATTCCCGAAGGTCATCCGCCTGGTGAGTTGGAATAGATTAGCACTCTCGATTCTGTCATAAGATCATTTTGATATGTTCAAAATGAAAAATTGAATACTTTTATCTGAGAAGACCAACTGTGTGAAATATTCTTCCGCCTTGATCTTGTATTTCAACATCCATATTTGTTAAAATGTTCATTAGTATTTCACACTGCTGATAAATAGTATTCAATATGTATACTAAATATTGTCAATAGTACTTTTTATTTTGAGTGCTACTAATAGTACACTCGACACATATATTTTAGAAAATAAATAGAATATTTATCAGAGTTTAAAATGCATTTTGAAAAGTTACTGATTTCACCTTGTACTGACAATTTTGTAATATTTATTTCATGAGACCTTTTCATATTGTTCATCTTTTGTTTAATATTTTCTGTAAATAAAGTGCAATACACTACAAGTTTTATTAAGATTAAAGAAATAAATGTACTGGAAAATCAAGAAAAGTTAGGAAAACTTGTTCAAGGATGAGTGGCTGCACTGACTATGTTACTTTTTCCTTCACCAACCCTAACCATTTTATGCATTTAAATTATGCTACTTTCAGCATAGATTATTTTGGTTTTGGCCTGTAACTGTTTTCAGTACTATATTCACAGCAGGTTTGGTAGGTTTGTTATATAGATATGACCAATAACAAAAGCAGTAAAAACAGAAACTTATGTATTTACTTCTTTCTTCTCGTTTTTATGGGTTGGCTACGGAAAGTTCAAGAAAGTGCATAAGATTGCACTTGTAGTTCTCATTACAGTTGCATCACTAGTATGAATTGATCTTATTATGAAGAAAATATATTTAACGTTTTCTGCAGGATGGAGCTGAACTCCCACCACCAATTGTCTTTGATGTCAGTGAAGAAGTGAAGTTGCCACCATATGTAGTGAGCTTTGTGTGCAGTCCAGAAGGGCAACAAGTTGCAAAACAGTTCCTGGAACAATATTTTAATATCTATGACTCGGACAGCAGGCAGGCAATAGGAGATGCATATCATGAAAATGCCCACTTCTCTCTGGCCATCACATTGCCCAAAGGAGATGGCAATCACAAGTGAGTAAAGAGAGAGATACTTCATACCAGTTTTATTATAGGTTTCAGTTTCCATTGTAATTGAAGCCAATATTACCTGATACCCATAAATGGAGATCTATGTTCCACAAAAAATACTCTTGAGATTGTAGTGCAGATAAAAAGGTTTTCTTTCTCCTGATTCGCATGTGTGTGGGGGGGGGGCTCACGATGCTTCAGCCAAATAACTTTTTTAATTGGCAATTCACAAGTTTTGTGAAAATTTGGGTTGGGGGAGAAAATTAGAATTATTGAATGGTTCATGTTATCCTCAAGTATAGAAACATGTAATAAAATGGGTGGTACAAGTTACAGAAAACATTCTCTTCAGCAAGTAATAACGAGAACCTTTCCATAGCAGCGTGGCACAAGTAACTAAGGAAACTGATCGCTTTTCCATGCGGTGGCTGTGGCAGTCTTTCTGTATCCCACGCTGGTTTGTGCTTCCTGTCTCCCATGTGGAACACTGTGCTTTGACCCGCGGAATCTCGAGTAACATCAAGCTTGAAATCGAAGCAGCTAGCCATGAGTCGTTGCCGCCGCCAGTTGTAGCCCATGCAGGATACAATCTTCATTTCCACAGTGAAATCGAGTAAGGTCCCCATTGCGTGTCCATTCTAACGAAAAAGTGGTAGGAAAAGGCAACCCCTTTCAATATCAGATAAAAATTTTAATAAAAGTTGTTGGGGAGAGTGGCAATAAAAAGGGAGTAGATATTCCTAAAGAACTGGGAAAGCTGCTAAAAGATAGTGAACAAAATATTGAGTTTTTATTTTGCTCATAGTAAATTTCAGTTATGAGTTTTTCTCACTTATACCTTTTTTCCTTCAGTCCCTTAAAAAAAAAGAAAAGTGAAGTTTTACTGAAGCTAATAGCTTTTGATATTTGGAAAAATTAATGCAAGGTTAAATTGATTCTTGTTTGAAAAAACCAATTTCACATTATTGTTTGTTTAATTGTAGGACTATTATTTTTTTCTAATTTTCATACACACATGCATTTCAGGTTAAATCAGTACATGCTGTATATCGGTCATATATATCAGTTTTTATAATTTGGATTGCATTTAAATTTATATAAAATTCTCAGTGTAAATTCCTTGTTTGAAAAAAAAAATTCTGATTTTATGTGTTTAAATGAAAAACCTAACTCATTTTTTCTAATTTTCATACTAACTTACATTTCAGGTTAAATCAGTATATGCCAGATAATCGTAATCTGATGAGGGTCAGGGATGCTAATCGGCGAATGAAACTTCTTATCAATGGCAAAGAAAATATTGTATCAAAATTAAGAGAACTGCCTCTCACCAAACATGATTTGCCCTCATTTACTGTCGACCTACCCATTTTTAATGTAAGTAGAATGCACAAAATGTGTCATAATTTTAAAGCTTCTGTAAATGTACAGGATGTTATGTTTTAATTTTCTCTTACAGCCTCAGCTGATGTTTCTCAATATCTCTGGTATATTTATTGAGAGAAAACTTCATTTGCCAACCAGATACTTTTCTCGAACATTTGTGATTGTACCACTTGGAGGAGGTTTTGTCATTATAAACGACTTATTAAACATTACAAATGCAACTGAAAAACAGGCGAAAGTAAGTATTGCTTTGTTTCCGAATTTTTTACAAATAGTTAGATTAGGCAAACTTGAAATTGTATAAACTGTTTTTTAAAACTAAGATTTGTTCATTAATGTTTATAATAATTATGTTTAACTGGGTGGGGGGATGAATTGAAGGTGACAGGAAGAAATTAAACTTGTGTATTATTAAAACAAAAATAGTGGTACTACCAAAGCACATACTTTCTCATTTTGTTTCTAAATGCTCCGCTATGTTGTACTACTACATAAACCATCAAAGATGTTTTCAACCAGCAAATATTTTTCCCGTTCAGAGACCTGATCTCGGGTTCTCAGAGTTAACTTGCTGGCACTCGTACTACTACGTAACACAAGAGCCATATGAATCAAACTTGGGCAGAGGCATAAAAGGGTAAATGTAAACCCCTTCAACAATTAAAATATCTGAAAACCTCCAGTCCTTTCAGCTCGATTAGGGAATATCGATTTTGGAGAAAATTAAATGAAGGAAATTAATCCATAACTTCAATATTCTAGTTGTAGGAAGACTCTCCCAAAAAACTGCACTTTTTCAATTTTCATTAAACCTGTTATTTCAATGCACATGAGACTCCTGCCATTCTCTTAAGTGGTATTTATGCTGTCAGAAGACAAAGGTTTGATAAGAAAAATTTGATGCAATTTTTGAGAAAATGTTTTTGAGGTTTTTGAGGCTTTATGTGAAGTACCCACAAAGATCAAAATATCTGTTTGAAACTTCCAAAGCAATGATAGATAGGTTGTATAGATGCTCATCGGGCAAGAAAGATATTTGTCAAGTGCAAAATGCTTTGCAAGTTATTTTTCTTTCATTTTAATGTTTGCGTTATCATTTTTACTTTCTTGTATATGTTGATATATACAGAGTAATAACTAGTAAAGAGAAAGTTATGTAATGATGCACGAAAAAATGGTGAATTTTTAACAGAAAAAATTCATTGCTCAGCACTGATGGTGCAAAAGTGGATAAATCCAGTTGCTAAATTATGAAGGAAAATCGTCTAGCACGTGGTGTAGCCAAAATCAGTGTTTTGTGGTTTCTTGATAACGAAAAGTCAATTGAAGTCAAAATGTCTGTCAGTCTGTGAACACTACTAGCACCTAAACCATGGGTAGGAGTTTTTCACTATTGAAGAGATCCCTGTGTATCTGGGTCGAGTTGACTATGAAATTTTAAAAAAACATACTTTAAAATCCCTATACGGTATTTGAGTAACTCCTGGAGTCTGTAGATGTTCGTATGTGCAATTTTCTGTCATTCACAGTTAGACAACATCCCGTTCACCAATATGAGGTGTCATTCGACACGTCTCAGTTTCCTGATGCGGAACTGATAATGTTCTAGTCTTACCGTGACTTAGATTCGTGTGAGCGAAGCAAGAAAACTTGCCTTTAAAAATAATTTGGCAGGAACAAAGTGTGTACGAATATGGAATACGGGCCCTATGCATTTGTGTTTCATATTTGTTCCACTTTGGTTAACAGTATGATTACAACTAGTGATGGTGAGGATAGCGAACAAATGCTCATCGCACTCTGCTCATAACCGTGTCTGTGCTAGTATTCCAAAAGCTCAAATGCCGTTTTTCAGAAATGGCTCCAAATATTTCAGTTCTACTCTTAGGAAACCAAAAAATTGAGAAAATGTCCTTTAAATGTACTTTGGTCGGTGATAGATATGCAGCTAGTAAGAGAATGTGGCAAGATCATAAAGCCAGTCCACAGCAAGGAATTTTGAAAACTTTACTACTAGAAAGTCTGTGCCGATTTGTAGCACCACTAGTTTTCCATCAAATTGCTCTACGAAAAACTCTTCAAAAAAACGTTTTTATCCTGTGTTAGGGGAGTGAACTCCATGAAGTTGATATCAGACAAAGTAGGGTTCTTGCAATGAGAAATGGTGGGAAAATAAGTTAATACTTGTATTGTCAGAATAATATTTCTGTCTACTTGACAGCTGGGGGAGAGGTAGAGAAGTTGGTACATACTCAGGCAGCTGATACGAAGTCATTCTTGTATCAGATCACAACAGCAGCAATATTAACAAAAAAACAAATCGCAATGAGAGCACACAACAGTAGATGACACAGAACCGCACACTAATCAACTTTTAAACCACTGATTGGATAATGGAACACCCTCTCCCGTCAGCTGCTGGCTGTCAAGTAGACAAATATTTTTCAGGCAATAGGAGAATGTTGGGAAAACAGAATGCACTGGTCTCATGGACAGAAATATTGGAATTCTAAGAATTTTTGCTCAAACTACCCTAAGAATGTCCACTTACAAAAATTTTGAAAATTAACTTATCAAAAATTTTTGGTGTTTTTCCACTAATTCTGACAAATAAACCCTTTTTCCACTTTTTGATATATTAAAATTTTGAGAAAAAATTTTAATATAAAGGTTAAAAAAAATTAGTCAACAGCACTGAGCAGTTTTTTGAATCTTGTTCATTAGCAATCTAATAGAGATCATCGTAGTGTAATTCTGTAATGGTGTTATTAAATTTAGAGAAAGAAAATTACTTGGGGGGTTTATTGAAACCATGTGAATCTCGGTTTTGCCCAATAAAATAATGTCATGAAATAGGTTTTCAAAAATTTAATTTAAAAATTTTTTGTGGGCCCCTTTTTCCGACCAGCCTTGGTTTTTTTTTTCCATTCCTGGTTCTTTGGTGCTATACAAAAGACCAAGTACAGGTTATAACTGCCATGATCATACTTTGATTTATGGTTTTAACTCCTGCACACATAACAGTTCAATAAGATCTGATTTTGGAATAGCATACCTTTATTAAAACTTATTTATATCATAAACTTTTGTTTTACATACTTTTTTTTATTTAGAAAATTGTTAATAACTGAAGGGTTACAAAATAGAATCGCTTCGAAATATACAGTGATATTATCTTGAATGGTCGCGAATGGTGATGGATTAAAATTAACTGTTTAGTTTAAAAATACGGGTTATAAAAGGTAAAAAGTAGCTATTTGATTATGTTGCACTGTGCTTTAATGTATTTCAGTCCTGTATTATGAAATATGTATAATTTCATATTATTTATATTGATGCAAGTTGTGTATATTGAGTCCTTGTTCAAATTGTCAACTTATTGTTCAAATATGTATGAATAATGGTTATTAAAAGTTACAAACTACTTTGTTAAATTACTACTACTATTAAATTTAGGACGTTCATATACTGCAAAATCTATGAAATGCTACCCAAAATTGCATGTTTTATGCCTTTAAATAAATATACTCAAATACAGTAAAATCTGTCTAAGTCTGAATCGATAGGGACA
This sequence comes from Teleogryllus oceanicus, assembly GCA_964035755.1. Taxonomy (NCBI): domain Eukaryota; kingdom Metazoa; phylum Arthropoda; class Insecta; order Orthoptera; family Gryllidae; genus Teleogryllus; species Teleogryllus oceanicus. The sequence goes on from CAXIVR010000013.1 coordinate 22,642,717, forward strand.
ACAAAAAATTATTCTGGTTTAGGGAAGTTTCCATTGTCCGTTTTATGACACTTGTAATATTGATATTTCCATCCTGAAACTAGTAAATTACACTACTTAATTTTAATTAACATTAACATAAAACATATTTATGATTATTTTATTGGTGGATGGAAATCGCCAATAAATGAATATTAAACATTCTTCATTGACAGCTTCTGAGTTTATCTTGCTTCTATAAATTTGACCTTTTCATCTAAGTTTACAGTTTCTTGTTTGTTTTTTCCATCATTAAACTGGTTCTGAAGCTCAAAAAATACACACTACCTCATGACCTATTGGCTGTAGTTGGACTGCTTGCTGACTCTCAACAAAATGCTTCACAGCCCAGAGAACTAGGACTTTCTGATACCCTCACATGGCCTTGAGCAGTGTGTGTCTGGCCGAGGGGCTATGATTTTCAGGGCAGGCGGGAGATGCATGAATAGAAAAAGCCATACCCATATACTTTCCCATGCTCAGAGTGTCTGAAGGGAGAGGATTCCCTTATGGCCTACATCACAAGAGACAAGCGACCCCAAGGTCAAATTCTACTGTGAGGAAAAGTCCTTCCACGCGACAAATGACTAAGTGGGATGCCCTGGGATAGAAAAATTTAAAAAACATCGCAGATGCATTCATATCATTAAGAATATCTCGTGTCTCTCTGCCAATTCACAGATATTCCATTTTATAAAGGATTTTCACCTCTGTATGATGTGAAAAATCGTTCCATTTCCACGTTGGATAGATTCCCTTTCATGCTATGCAAGCAGGTTTCTGGCTTGTACAGGTGCCGGTTTAGTCAGATTTTACTGTATGGGGGTAGATTTTTCCCTTTTTAAAAGGAAGGCTCTTGACATTCTTTGCATTACAGTCGTTATATAAAACAGTTTGACAGAATTGTTTAAACATTTGGTGCCTTATTCTGAACGATATTCAGTATCAGCAACAGATGAACATTTCACCAGTCAGTTAGATAATAATATTTGATAATGACACTGTTAAATTCAAGAAGTCTCCAAAATTAATTTTGAATCCTTATTTACTGGACTTTATTTCAGATTCTTTTATTCCTTACTGTAATTCTTATTAATATATTACTTTGTCATTATTGTGATACTCCTTGTATTCATTTTTATTTATAATTTTTCTTTATTAATTCTTTGAAATTATTCCATATATAATAAACAAACGTTTATTCTGTTTTCTCTAGGCTGCATTCACTAAACCTGTTGTGGAAACACCAGTAACATCACCTGTTGCAACTCCTGTTGTTTCCCCCAAGGTTATCCCACCTGCCTAACTGCTTCTGTCCTGCCAGGATTTCCTGTTGAACCTGATGATGTGAAGGAGCAAATGGTTGTTGCTATGTGTCGGCAGACAACCATGAATCCATTGTGGTCTAGAAAGTAAGCAACTGCTTCAAATTTTCTTACTCACCCATGGTACACAAAGCACAATATAATATAGCATGAAATAATTTTATGGGTACAAACTGGTGCCTATTTCTGGAAAACCAATAACAATCTAGTTTCATTGAGGTGGAAAAGTCTGGGAACATTCAGATAAATTTTTAAAACAAATGTAAATCTTTATTTGATTTTTTAACTTTCCTTTTTGCTGCTATGAAGGTGTTCATGCATCCTGGTTTGGCAGTACCCCCCCTTATAAAATGATATTTTTTCTCCAGTAAATTTACCTCACAATCCTTACCTCACCGTTATTTTTACGCTGCCAGCAAACTTTTACATTTTTTGGAAACTTAAAAGCTTTTCGGCTGGGGCAGTGTTCCGCTAGTGGGAGATTGGGTGAACAAATCCCACAAGCTGATGCATGGGTTGGTGTCAGATCTTACCATTTTAGCAGGGGAAGAACACTGCCACTTTCTGCATGATAGTATGCACTGCACTGAAGGGACCCTAGCCATTCAAGTACCCTGAAATGCAAAATAATCAATTAATTAGCTGTATAAATTATTTCATTTACAATTTTTCAAAATATTAGTAGTTTTAAGAGTAATTTTGAATTAGTACAAAGATCAAATGTTTGTTCGACTTATGATACATATTCAATATTGAAGTTAGTATCCAACATTTAAGAAGAGAAGCACTTAAAATCTTGTAAACGGTGTAATTTAAATATTATTTTGTTTAAAATGGAATATATAAGTGAAAAAGGGAAGATCGTTAAGTAATTACTTCACATATTAGGATGCAACTAAATTGTTTAAAATAATTTGAAGTTGTGTTATAAATCCTCAGTTGTTGGGACATGGGTTTTCATGGTCTTTTTCATATTGTAGACATGTCCATGACGATCACTATTTTTTTAAAAATTTAAAACTTGGAGGGATTGATTGTGACTGTAATAAGGAAGCTGAGAACACCTAAAAAGAAAATGTGTGAACTAATAAGAAAAATGTTCAATGATTGTTGATTCATTCACGAATTATTTCCTTCATTGTCTAGTCATCATAAATGGTGATACATGGTTTGTTGATTTTTTTTTCAATCAATTTATTTTCAGATTTTGTATTGAATGAGTGTAATCAAAGTAGTGTCCAATATGTTTTGAATTTTGACAGATTAAAGATTGATGGGGAGTATCCAAGTAGTCTTAGAAATTTTAAACGCCAAATTTACTAGTTTTGTGACAAGGAAAGCAATATAAAAACATAATTCTTAACCAATAAGGCTTAATCTGAGAATATAAGATGACCCCCTATTTTTTGATGCAATATTTATGAGACAACTTCGTCTTATATTCAAGTCCTTTTATTGTAAAAACCAATGCCAACATAAGATGATCCCCTATTTTCGAAGAGACCTTCCAACAAATTGTACGAATTTTTCAATTCTTAACTAATTCTTATGACTCTTTCAACATAAAATTGTAAGTTCTCTAATTGACTACAAAATTGTCATGTTGATGAGAATGTTAAAACTTATTACCTGAATTATCACTTTTTCTTTTCCCCCCAAAATCATCTCATTCATGATTTTTTTTCATTTAATGTTCTTGTGATTGAATTGTGAACTTGTACATCTCCGTTCTTCCATTCCAGCAAGTTTCCAAATTTGGAAAGATTTTGCCAAGATAATATTTTATTAATTATTCTAGGTGTTAAAAAATTTTTAAAAAGGTTTCCTGGTTGATCAATTTTCATGGAAAAAAATTGCAAGGGTTTTTTAATTTTTGGAAAAACATTTCACTTTTGCCATTTTTTTTGGATTCTTCTGTATAGGTTGATTGGGAAAATTATGGTCTAAATTTGGGCGGGGAAAATTCATGGTAATACTGAGATTACATCCCCCCAAATGTAATTGGGTATTAAGAGCGTGTTTTGGTGATTATTGTCTTTGCTGATTATTGTCTTAACATTTTAGTTTTGTGACATGAAAAGGCAATGTAAAATCAAATCTTAACCAAGTAGGCTTTGAATATAAGATGACCCTGTATTTTGCAAATGAGTTGTTTAGGAAAATACCATGTCTTATATTTGGGGTAAAATACTGTATTAACTGTATGCATTATCGACAGTGAGTGAGGTTAACTTTTCACCCCTTATTTTTAAAACCCACGGGTGAAACCCCAAAACACAGCACAAGAGCCCCCCCCTTAAAAAAAGGGGGATTCGAAATTATTTAATACATTCAAAGTACCAGTAGCTTTTTCATCTTTAACTTTATTGTGAAATAAATTCTCATCATCTAATGTGATTTCTTGGAAGGTTTGAAAAACAATTTGTTCAGTTTTATTTAATACATTCAAAGTACCAGTAGCTTTTTCATCTTTAATTTTTGTTTTAAGTTTGAAATAACTTTTTGGGGGCTGATTTCAGATGTTTGGAAGAGAACCAGTGGAATTTCAATGCAGCTGTTGCTGTGTTCACACAACTTCACAGTGAACAGAAAGTTCCTCCAGAAGCTTTTGTGCAGTGATGGGACAAACCAGCTACTCAAGCTGCTTCTACATTTGGTGCTTCAGTTCCACAAATTATTTAAGCTGTGCTGTGGCTGTTAACATAAACGAAGACTTTGTAGCACAGTTTATACACTTAGTTATAAATCAATATTTGATCAAACTGTATTAAAGTCAAGACTGCTTTTTTAACAGTTGTAGGGGCATACTACTTGCCTTTCATGGTGTCCATTTCAAAATGAGTGTTATGTTAAAAGAATTTTTTTTAATGCAGAAAGGATGTTCGGGGGGTTTTGGGGTGGGGGAATGGGTTTTGGGTTGGGGGGGGGAGATGGGCGGGAATTTGATGGGGAAAAAACCAAACTTTAAAAATTTTTTATTATGTTCTTTTTTTGGGGGGGAATGTTTGGGGGGATTTGGGAGATATTTTTTCCTTAAAAGTCAAAAGGTGGGGTTTTTTGGAGCATCTCAGGTAGTAGATAACCAAGAATTTGAATTGTTATTCTGATTATTACTTGAGATGCTCCAAATTTTGCCTTGTGGCTTCATGGTGTATTTATTAGAATGATCCTTACCTTCATTATAACATACGTTTAATTTCCAATGCTGTTTTATGTTTAAAATTTGGGAAGTGCCAAAAATATAAGAATAATATTTGGTAACATATCTGCTATTATGCTTAAGGGAAATGGAGAGAAGTGGTTTTTGTATACACACTCCAAAAAAGTGAATTGTAATTGAAAGTGTTCTGGATTTCAAAGAGTGGTAAGGGATAGATTCTTTATATTGTGAAGGTCTCTTGCAAAAATATATGAAGATGAGGCCATGTTGTGATAATAGAGTTCTGTTAATTGGATCTCAGGTAGACATTATGTATATTAGTTGAGCTTACATTTTCATTATTGAATAAAAATGTGAAATTTGTGCTAAAACAGTTCATGTTAAGAGTGGTGTTCATTAAAGCTGTAAGTTTTTATTTGAATGAATGTGTGAGGGGAATTTTTTCATTTGGGAGTAATTGAAAATTTTTGGTTTTGGTTTTTTAAAACCTGTGTGTTTTTTTTGTTTTATTGTATTACTGCTTGCAAATAAGGTTCAATGTACTTTCATCTGAGATGTTCACAAGTGTAAACAGATTTATGTAATTTGATGTGTGTGCTTAGTGAGTCAATATTGAAAGATTTTGACAAGTCTTTTGTTTGCATTGCTGGTGAAGTTTTTTGGGGTTGTTTATTTTTAAATTTAGAAAAATTATTTTTTTAAATTGTTAATTACAAAACATATTAAGTAAAGTCTGTGAGGGAATTTCTTTTGTTTAATTTTACAAAATTGTATTTGTTATCCAGCAAATGCTACCAAAAGGCTTGCCAAGAATGGAATTTTATCATTATCAAAGCAATAGCTCAAAATTTTTAATGGTTGTAAGTTTTCTGCGTAACAGGTTGCAAGTATGTTACAGTGTTAAATTACATTGAGCCAAATAATTTATTTGCAGTTTTCATTCTCATTTGAAACGTATTATTTAATGTGATAAACTATCTGGATGCCAGAAATTATCAATTGTAAATTAAAAAATTTTAACTGATAATAAAAAGATCATTAGTAGAGACTGGGGCGGGTTTTATCAAAATGCGGAAAAAAGTTTTGTATTTTTTTTTAAAAATGCAGAAAAAGAATTTTTTGGTTTAGATTCTTATTTCTAAACCCCTTTAGTGATATTTTTTCCCTAAAAATAAAAAAACCATTCACATTTTTCTCAAAAAAAGGACTTATGGAAAACTAATACATTGAACCTGAAGATGAGAAAAATAAGAGTTAATGAATATTTTGTTGTATCCGAGAGGAATACAGTGGTTCCAAGATTTGACAAATGGAATTGTTTTGTTGTATGACAAACATATTTCAATTATCATACTTATAAAGGGCTTATCAAAAATCTTAAAGGCCCTGGGGGGAATTTGAAAACGGGAGGGAAAAGGGGGCCTAGGGGGGTTTCCCTTTGGTCACCCATAAGAAAAAGGGATTTGTTTTTTAAAATGTCGGTTTCCCAAACGAAACCCACATTAGTTGTATCCACAGTTTGGGCCAAATTACCCCAAATTACAATTTTAAAGTATGATTTTGAAATTAATTTTTCCACCTCGTTTTTTGGTATAGTTCAGCATTTTTGGTCTAAAACCGTACCTGCTACCATAGTGACACACAGCCTCTCTCACTTCACTTGCTTTGGAATGCTACCCAACCTCTGAGTTGAAGGATTAGCTTCAGTTGGGTATAATTTATTGGCAGGTATTGTAACATATGCCAGGTAAGTTTCTTCACACCAAGCTGAATCACCCATTCCCCTTTTAAAAAATTGTGTTTATGTTTTTGGGCACCCAGTTTCCGGGGAAACAAAAAGGGGACATCATTTCCAGCATCTGTTATGTTTTGTGGGGGATGCAAATAACATTTTCATTTGTTGCAAGCTGCAGTTTGTGCTACCAACATTATTTCTCCTACTGCCATGCTCACCACCCACTAGTGCCACTGTGAAGAGACTCTTGGTGCACACTTTATCATAATGCTGATTTCCCAGATGCCCAAATGCCAGAGATGCTGGTGGAAGGTGTGCAGTCATTTCCCTGAGAAATTACTGCTTGTCCTACCCATTAAGGCAATCTGTACAAGGTTTGTGACTGTCGTATTCTCGCACATCCATGTACATATCTAGGGAGAGGATTTTTATGCCTTGAAAAATATTGAAATATGCTTTTGAAACCGACCTAAATGGCATTTATGATCTAAAAATTAACAATATTTCCCTTGTATAAAACTGTCTTGATAAAATTGAGAAGAAGCATGCTTGGAATGAACAGGTATGAATCGATTATTTATGAAGGGGCGTAAGTCAATTTTTGTCAAAATGAGAAACAGCTGAGAGGTTTCTTGGGCTGTTGCCCCCTTTATTGGGGAAAAAGGCCCCAGGGGGTAATCAAAAAGAAAAGGAAATGAACCCCCTTTTTTACAGTTCAGGGAAAGGGCCCAAGGGAAATGATTTTAGTTCCTTTCATAAATTAAGAGTTCAATGTATTATTAGTTTATTAATTACTGCTTAGTATTTTGTTTTTACATTTGAATGATTGTTGAATAATGAGACCTAGCCAGATTGTCATTAATTTATTTCAAAAAGCTTTTCTGGGCATGTAGCAACCAACTACTTTGAGCAACAGTGGCAGGGGAACACAATTGATTGTCATTGTTATTAATTTATAAGCAATTGTGAATATAAAAAGAACCTTGCTCTTTGGAGCTGTTAATGTCATGGGGAGATTTCTGTTAAAGATTCAAAGGGGGAAAAAAAGGGAAGTACGAAATAACAGAAAATTACAAAATAGAGAAGATTAAAGGCTCGTTTTCGGGAAAAGAATGTTAAAAATTTTTTATAAAACTTTTGCTCCAAAAGAAGTTGAATGTTCCAAGTTGTTTTTGGGAAAATTTTTAAATTTTAAAATTTTTTTGATTTTAAAAGTATTTTATTTAATATTGTTGGAACTTAAATACATTGCTGACTTAACAAAACTTTTTTATTGTCTCCAGATGTGCTAAGAAATGCTTTTTTAAGATAGCTGTGATGCAAAAAAGGTTTTTTTGAATATCTTACATTCTTTTTAATTCAAAGGGAAGGCAGAACATTAATCTACAGGGATTGATTGAGACCACCCCAGTGAAGAATTGTCATTCAAGAAATGCCAGAAATCCTGTTAAAAAAGCCCTGTTTCAAGTTTTTTTAATGATTGGCAAAAAAGATAACAGGTTGAAAAATATTTTTCCCCAATAGTAAGTTGTCAAAAAAAAGGTTTAAAAAAGATTACAAAACTTAATTTTAAAGGGCAATCCCCCAGAGATTTCAGAGGCCAAAAAAAAATTAGAAAGATTTCCAAAAAAGGTTGAAAAATAAAAAGCGATACAATTTTTTCGGGGGAAAATAAGTCCTACTCAAGGAAGTTCAAATCTTGTTGCTCAATTAGATTTTAAATAAAATATACATGCTGTTCTGAGAGAAAAAATTTGGGTACGCCGGGAATATTAAAAATAAGATTTTTCCAAAGAAAATTTTATTATATTTTTGTGTTAAGATAATACAAAGGGGGAATTTTAACAGTGGAAAAAAAAAAAATCTTGTTTTAAATGAATGTGGTAAACATGAAACCACAGAGCCCCTGTTTATAAAAGGAAAAGTAGAAAATTTTTTTAAAACTTATGAAAAAAAATAGATTTTTTCCCAGAATGAAGTTCCGGCTGGTTTTTGTTTACATAAAAAACATTTCAATTTTTATTCCGGGTGCAAGAATTTTATTATTGCCTTCACCCTTTTTGGTATTTCCATTTGCTATACACAATTCTTAAAATAATTTTCCTCGAGCTTTTGGGGGATTAAACAATCATTGGGGGTCTTTCCACGGGGGAGAGTTTGGGGGAAAAGGGTTAAGGGCTGCTTCTACCCTTCCGATCCAAAATTTTCACTTAAAAGTCAATTCTGAGAGGTAGTTTGGTTGTGGATTTTTGTAGTGTTTAAGGGACTTTTTCCAGCAGTGTAAGACTTACCATATCAAACAGCAGTGTGTCAAAATGGATGAAAATGCATGTGGGGACCCCTTCACAAAAGCAGTGATTGAAACCTCAAAGGAAAAAGGTTTGGTATCTTTTTTTATTTTGGGCAGTGTTAAAGGAGCATGTAAGGAGACAATTTTAACTACAAAAAAATTAAATAACTATAAGCAGAAGCAATAAGATGATCATGTTTGAAATTCTAAATGTTGTTCTACAATGTTTGGTTATATTTTGTAATTTTTAAATAAAATGTTTAATTTTTTTTGTGAAAAGTTTTTGGTTTTTCAAGCTAAAAAACAAAGTAAGATGACTAAATGTCCTGTATTTTTGGGACAGATCTTTTCAAGGCCCTGTCCTGTATTTTTATAAAAAAAACGGATTCAAAATGCCCCTTTTTTTGTGACAATGACTTATAGGCGTAAAGAGCTGTCAAAAATTTTTTTAATTTATCATATTCTATTCCTTTGGGGTTTGCTTGGTTTATAAAAACATAAGAACCAGTAGATCATATGTCCCAAGGATGTACCAATGTATCAATATTATGTATGTCCACATAGCAAGAGTGTTTCACTGACAAATTGATATAAAAAAGGAAAGTTTCGTTTGGTTTCTAGGGGGGAAAATGTACTATCATGTCTTTTCCCAGCTGTGTTTTGTTACCCAAGAAATTAATAATCTGAACCAGTTTCTGTGTCACCAAGCAATTTTTAATTGGGGAATGGGTCAACTTTATAATGAAAAAAAGGGAAAACCCGAAACAAATGAGAAATTTTTTTTTAATGTTAATTTAATTTTCCCCCTACTTCTCAAATAATCTACCACTTTTACTAAAAGAAATTTTCTATAAATAATTACTTAAAAAAATTTAAAATTTTAAAATTTAAATTTTTTTCTTTTTGTTTTTTCATTTCTATTAATGTTTAAAAAGTGTCTTTTAAATAAAGTGTGTTTTGCTTTTTTTATGCAAACCCCTTTTTCCATGTTTTGGGAATTAAGTTAAAATAGTATTTAACAAGATTAATGCATGCACCCTAAAAACAGGCTCACAGAAATAGTAAAACTTTATAGAAAAAGGAACGGGTGGGATTTCGGGGAAAGGGAGAGGAAAATTGTAGAGGGAAGCCAATGTAGACCGATAATATGAAAAAGTAGTAAAAAAACCTCCCAACATAAGTTTTTTGTTCATAAATTTAAAAAAGGGTTTGATGAGAATTGGGAAAAATGTTTGGGAAAGTGCCCCAAAGGAAAACTAAAAAGAACATCTAATAAATGAAAACCCCAAAGTCTTTAAAAGGGAATAAAAAATCTAAAATCCAGAATTTGATGGAAACTGCAAAAAATTTGACAAAATTGGGACACAACAGGGCTCCCTTTATCACCCCTATCGGGGTAACCTTGTCTTGGTTTGGGGGCCCTTTCCTCCTAGAAAAAAATCGCCCCTAAAAAAAATTTTAAAATATATATTTTAACATGTATTTATTTATTAAGAAGGGTTTTTGAGATACAACAATCGTGTCAAAATTTTTTTTTGGGGGGGAAACCATTTGTAAGGCTTTTTGAAACTGTTGACAGGAAGAGAAATGCTTAGGCTCTACCATTCCACCATAAGGCCTGTGTAAAAAAAAGGGATGTGGGGACACCCCAAATTCATTTGCAAAGGTTTTTTAAGCGGACGGGGCTGCAGCCAGGCAGCCTTCAAGGGGGGAGCCTAGGATCTAAGAAGGGGTGTGCTCATGTGATGGCTTTCATGCAGCTCAGTGGTAATTGCACTCCAACTATTTTTTCTCCCAATGTAATGCATTTGCACCCTTTCCCTCATTTTAAAAACCCCTAACCCCGACTGCCCCATTGTTTATCATATTTTGAATCAAATAATCAAAAAATAGGGGAAAGGGGGAAGTCAAAGGGGCCCCAATACGAGACATGCATGAAAAAAAAAAACAAATTATCGAGATGACCTTAATTTGGCAAAATCAGATATAACTTACAAAAAGCAACTTTAAAAAATTAAACACAATGGGAAAAAATAAAAAAATGAGAATATCAACCACAAAAACTAAAGCAAGGGAAAAAAAAAAGGAAAAAAGAAAGAGTAGAAAAAAAAATAGTAATAGATAATCAAATTATAGAACAAATTGCAACATTCACATATCTGGTAAAAAAATTTTTTACAAGGGGAAAAGAAATAAAAAAATTGGCAAAATACAAAAAAATTAATGAATCATAAAAAGACTTTTTAAAAACACATTTTAAATGCTTTTTTTGCAAAATTGCCAACCCCCCCTTTTTCAACATGAGCCTAAAAAAAAATGAACTTTGTCAAACGTTTTAGTATTTTTACATTAGTACTTTTTTAGTTTTTCAAAAATTTTTTCGGGGCTGTAATTGTGGGCCAAAAGGGGGCTTTTGGGATTTTAAACCCCTTTAATCCTATCTCATCATTGTTTCTCATCTTTTTCCCAGGAATTCAAATCACATCTACTAATGCGGGAATTAGTATTTCTTTTTTTTATTTTACAAATTAAATATTAGAACATTCCCCTTTAAAATAAAATTTTTAACCCATTTTTTATTATTTCTGGTTTATTAAAAAATATTTATAAACAAGAATACAAAAAAAATTAATTTTGGGATGGATTTCCCTTAATATTAACATGTTTATTAAATTGGAAAGTTCTGGGGAAAATGAGAATAGAAAAATTTACATTCTGGAATAAAAAAAATAAAATAAAACAACAAAACAAGCATGAAATGGTAAAAATAAAAAAAAAAACCCATTTAAATTTTAATTATCTAACAGAGTTTATCTAATTAATTTTTTTACAAATCTAAAATATTTTTTTAAAAAAGCAGATAATTAAATTTTATGCAAATAATAATATCTAGCCTTTCCTTTTTAGAAAAAAAGGAAAAAAAAAAGAAAATTAGTGTTTTTAACTATACAATCAAATGTTATTTCTTTTAAAAATATAATCTTCATTGGATTATTTTTTTAATTTCAATGTTAAAAATGTTACTTTTTGAACTATTTTTTAATAGAACAAAAAATGCATTTTTGGACATTTTGTGCCAAATTTATTGATCCTGTCCAATTTTTAAATATTACTATTTTGTATTCTTTTATTAAATTTCTCCCTCCATACATCTAAATCAGTTTTTTTTTTAGATGCATTTCATAATATTTATTTTTGGGTTTGGATAAAATTGGATTAAGGAAACTAATGAAGATTATAAAATAATCTTTTAATTTAAAAGCCCTAAATTTTTTTTAAAAAAATATTAATAAAGTAACATCAGTAAATAATTTTTTTTCAGCAACAGTTTTTCATTAAAATTGAGATATTAAAAAATTAAAAGAACCAAAATTAACTAAAAAATAAAATTTTTTCCCCAAAAAAATTTAAAATTAAAAAAAAAAAAAATATTTCTTTAATGTTCAGTTTCAAAACAAATTGTAAAAAATTTTGTAAACCCAAATTAACATTTTTGAAATTAGCCAACTGTATAAAATTCAGACCCATTAAAAAGAATACGGCAAATTTTTCCAATAATAAAAGTTTTTTGTTATTTCCCCTTTATTTATATTTGGAAATTGATTTTTTTAACAAAATAAATTAATATAAAATTTTTTTTTTGTGCCCTCAGTTTAGTTAAAAATTAATCTTTTTGTTATGTTATTTGAAACTATTTATTTTGAAGAATCCATTAAATTTCTGGGGTGTTAGATGTGATTGTAAGTTTGCGAAAAAAACTTTGAATATCATTAAAATAAAAGGGAAAGGAAAAGACGTGTTTAAAAATTTAATTCACACAAAAATTTTTTTAAATGTGGAAAAAACTTCCTTTTTGAATTTGAGCAACATATTCCCTTCTTTGTAAACCCTTTTTTTGGGAGTCCATTGCTTTTTTTGGTATTTCACTTTTTCCACCCCAAATTTTTAAAACCACCAAAAACACCAAACTGTATAAAACAAAAAAACCACAAACCCCAACTAACCAACATCCATTTAACTTTTTTTTGAAACAAAAATTTAAAAAAAATTAAAAGGGATTTATATCTAGAACGGGAAGTTTTGATGATATAAAGCACCCCATTGTGACAAAATGTTTAAAATAAACTTTTAGATGATGGTGGTACAGGGACTTTATTAACTTTGGGAGTGAAAAAATTAATAAAAAAAAAAACCCCAAACAAAAAAAATTTCTTTTCCCGGTTTCAACTGTTTAAAAGATTTTTTCTTAAAAGCAAAGGAAAATGGATTAAAGAACATTGTAATAAAATTTTTAAAAATTAAATTTTAAAAAAATTTTTAAAAAACGTCAAATTAATTAATATTCTATTTCCCAAAGTATTTTAATTTTGAAAAAATTTAAATTTAAAAGAGCCCACTGAAATTTTGGTATAATTCAACACCCAATATTTTTAATTTTTTTCTTTTTTTAACTTTTTTTTTCTTAAATCTTCTCTACAAATTTTTTAAAACATTGTTTTTTTAAAATTTTTTCCCCTTTGGGAATAAACACCCCGGCCCTTAAAAAAAAAAAAAAATTGGTTTTTACATTCAGATCCGCGGGGTTTTCCCAAACCTAACCCGGGGCTGCTTGTGGTCTGGCCATTTTAAATGTTTGATAAGATTGGGGGCTTTTTTTCATCATGGGGAAAAAAGCGGAGAAAAGGGTGCTTTTTCCAAAAAGGAAAATTTTAAACCATTCCCATTCACCTTCTGTGACATGTTACCTTCCAGATCTTGCCCAAAATGTAGAAAAAATTCCATTACGCTGACGAAGTTGGGCAGCTGGGGGGACTAGAGCCTTACATAAATAAAAAAAAATGTTTGTTATTTCAAAAAACTGCCATTCAAGTTTTAAAATGATCCAAAAAAACTTTCCAACATTTAAAACATAAGAAGTTTTTAAAATGCCAAAAGCGGGAAAATTTTTCCCCAAGAAACACAATTGCCGGGCCCCCGGTAACAAAAAGGGTTTTAATCCGGTTATTCATTTAAAAAATTCTAAATTTTGGGTGAATTTTTTTTTTTTTTTTTTTTTTTTTGCCGTAAAACAAATCGATTGACAAAAACCATCTATCCGACCGTCCGTTTGAACAAAAAAAATTCAAAAACCTACAGTTTGATTTTCTACAAAAAAGTTTTCCCCCAATGATCGGCTGATGCCCAACCCCCTTAAATTTTGGATTTTTTAATTTTTGGGAGGTACAAAAATGAACCCCGGGGATTTCTAAAAATTTAAAAATTTGGCTCAATTTTTTACTTTCTCGAAAGTAAAAGAAACCGGGGTGATCAGTGAAAAACGCCCTGCTCTTTTTTTGGCACCAGACGAGGAAGGGAACGGGAATACTGTTCGGCCCGACTGTATTTCAGCGGCCTCATTCCAACCCTTTTCATTTACTCCCCCCCCTTCCCCCTGTGGGGCCCCAGCCTCTCAAAAAAAAACAACCCGCGTCGTCATTCATATTTTTCCTTTTTTCAGGAACTTACAATGCGCCCTACCCGGAGAAACGCAGTTTTATGGTGGGGTGTACTTCCGAAGAAACTTTAAAAGAGTCCCGGGCGGTTTTAGAAAAATTTTTTTTCATCGGGTTTCTTTTCCCAAACAAATGATTTTTTCCAGTAAGTCTTTCTTAGTAAACCCACCCCGGAATTATGCATTTTCCACGCAGCGAAAACAAAGGGGAAGTTGTTTTTTTAACTTCAAAAAAAATCATTTCCCAAAAAAATTCCGGGAGCAATGTAATCTTTTTTAAGTACGCACTGTGCCACTACAAAATTGAAAATCCCGCGCCCAAACCGGACATCTCGGGAAAAATTTAAATTTTATATTAATAATATTTTTACTATCCTTTTAAATAATTCAGAATTAAAACAAAAAAACATTATAATTTTGATGACATAAATTTTTGCTTTTGGTTGGCTTGGCTATCCGGGAGACGCCGCTCCAGGGCACAGGTGAACTTTTTCGGTCGCCTTCTCCCGCCCTTTCCCCTGGGGCGGTACCGGGAAAGAGCTAAACGTGCATTTTTGTGAACGCACAAGTGCAATCCCGTTACCCCCTGCGGTGAGACCATTCCCCCCCCTTACGGGCATCATGGCCAATCCTGCAACATGAGAAAAAAAACAACCCCGGGTTTTTAAACCAAACCCGGCGCGCGCATTGCGTGTGCAAATTCGCTTATTTTGTCTCATTTGGGCTTTTTCCCAGATTTCTCTTCTCCAGGAATTGCTTGGGCCGCTTATACTTCGCCCTTTTGTCGGGTTCGAAAGAAGCCCCTTCAGAAATGGGGTTTTTTCCCGAGTGGCCCTTTTCAAAAAATTTTTGCTGTAATGTTTTTAAAATGGTTTTTCAGCGTGGCATTAAATGTCGCGATGAAAGTCTTTTTATAAGAGGTACCGGGGGGCCAGAGGGGGGCCCCTTAGGCATTCTTTTTGGGAATACGGAGTTTATTTAAATAACTATCTGCTGCTATCCCCCGGCTAGGGCGCGGGGAATCCAGTGGCCAATAACTGTTTTTTAAAAAAAGGGGTTTGGGGAAGCTTCTTTGCTTCCCGTAAAAAGCATCGCAAGCGGCCTCTGGTCTGCCCCTTTCTTCTGCACGAAAACAGTTTGGGGGGTTGATTTGGTCTAATGTCACTCCTAAATATTTTCACTTTGGCCCATTTAAATTAGGGTTCCCCCAAGCGCGAGCGGCCCGGCGGGTAATTTCCCGTGGAAAACCCCGTCCCACTCACTTTTGGATTTACCCCCACAGCTTAAACCCCTCCTTTGGACCCGTGAAAAATGCTGATCCAAATTTCTGGAGAAGCTCGATACTTTGACCATGGAAAGCCGTATCGTCGGCGTAAAAGGGCAGTTGTCTGGGGGTGCGGGGGAAATACGCACATAGAGGCTGAAGAGGGGTAAGCTAGCACGCCCCCTTTGGGCCCCCGGGGCCCATATGGCGCGGGGGGTGTTTTAGCTTTCGAAGCGTTACTTGAAACGTTCTGTTTGCTGGGAAAAAAGTGGAAAAGGTCCCTGGTCTTGGAAGGTTCAAGGTATGGAGTTTGAGGGGAACCGAGGGCCAAACCTTTAAATGCGCGGGGAACTTTTGGGGAACACCCCCCCGTGAACGGCTCTGTTGAAGGGCCTGATGCGGTCTGTAATTCGCAAAAAGCTGATGCGTCGGGGGCCCGAAAGCCAAACTGCTCCTTATTCATTATTGCATTTTTAAATTTAAGAATTTTTTTTAAAATAAGTTTTTCGAATTTTTCCGAGTGTGTTTAGGGGGCTGATGGGGCCCTTGACTGGGCAATTTGGGGTTTTTTCCCCGGTTTTTTGAAAAGGGAAAATAACATGTGCGTTTTCCCCCGGCCCGGAAAATGCTAAAAATAATTATTGAATTAAAAGGGGAAACCAAAAAAACACTATGGTTTGCGCAGTTTTTTCAAAAACGTCGTTTGAGATCCCGTCGGGCCCGGGGAGTTTTTTTAGTTTTGTTCGGGCGAGGGCCCGCTTTAATTTCCCAGCCCTCTCAGTGAAACTGGGCCCTTTTTTGGCGGGGCGTGTCCCGCCATCCCCGTTTGTTGCACTTCGGCAACGTGCGGTATTGGGGGCCTTCCTCGCCCGGCCCAAACAGATTCAAAACATTAGCAAGAAGTTCCGCTTTTTCCTCATTCGACTCTCGTATTCTCCGCTTTTTGGAAAGCGGGGGTGAAAAGGTTTCCAAAAGCATGGAAATTCCCAATAGTAAATTTATCCCAAGGTTTGGGGCCCCGAAAGAAATTTACCCCACTTCTGATTGCGGAATTATTTAAACTCGATTTCCATTTTTCCCGCTTCAATCGGTTCACCCTTCGCTTATCAGGGGGTCCCGGGTGCCCCTGCCACCTCGGTCGGGTTTTTCCTGTGGTTTAAAGAAAAAAAAGGGGTGGCTGCCCTTCTTATAGGAACGTTCCCTTTCCCCTGCCGGGAGGCTGCCAGCACCAATTGGGAATTTAGTTCCCGTTCAACCGCCGGCCCCGAAAGAGCAGACGGGGTCCGGGATGCGCTGCTGCAGCTCCACCCAAAATTTTTGCCAATTTAAAAGGCCCGTTTCGGTCGTGGGTGCAGAAAGTCGCGCCCCCCGGGGCGTCACCTCCGCCAAAAGGGAAGTGGTCTGAGGGAAAGTTCAAAATTTGGGAAGATGGGAGGGTAATGAATTTTGGCACAGCGCAATTTTAAAACATCAGGCTTGCCTTTTGGTCGTTCGGGAAAAAAGGTGGGGTGGGGGGAAAAAATTTTGTAACCGTTCGCATCGCTGTTTTGTTTTGGGCCCCGCAGGCGGGATGCGGAGCCCCGGGGCCGTGTTTTTTGGCATTAAAATCCCCAGCCAAATTGTTGGAGTAGTTTTTGGGCCTCAACTAATTCTGCAATATCCCCAGTAGGGCGCACTTTTCCCGCAGAGCGGTCGGGACGAGCGTAAGGAGACAAAGGCGTAGCGGCCGCGCTCCGTCTGCCGACAACGGCAGTGGCCTAGCCCCCAGCTGCGGTAGAACTGAAACATAATGATTTTTCCCGGCCCCCTTTGGGAAGCAGTTCCCCCTTCCGAGGGGGGATTTGTCGTTTTGGCTGGTGCTGCTCTGTCTTTCCCCGTAGCAGATGAACCCTGGAAAATAGAAAAGATGCGGGCTCAGCCATGTTTCCCCCAGCATAAACGAAATTTTTTGCCGGGGCGAAAAAACTATGAAGTTCTGACTGCTTCGGTCGGAGCTGATCCCTTGCGGTTAAAAAATGCAACAGTGCAGTTATTCCTGAAAAAAGAAGGAAAATAGCCAATTTGGGTGCGGGGTGGAGGGGGGAGGACGAGGGGGTGCCCTTCCGCCCTCCCCCGCGCGGGCCGTCATCTCGTGAGGGGCGCGGAAATTTCACCACCAAAAAGGGATCGCCGGCCACTCACCCAGCGGGGGGGATGGCCCCGCGAGCGCCGCGTTACCCCCCCCGGCTCGACCCCTTTTCCGGACGAGATCTTTCAACCGCGGCGTGCACGCGCGCCCTCCCTGCCCGGGTGGGGGGCTGGGGCCCCCGTCGCCCCCCTCCCTGCCCCACGGGGCCCCGGAACGCCCTCCCCCGGGCCCGCGACGGGGGCCCCGCCGGCTGACGCCCCCGGGGCGGGGGGGGACGTTGCACCAGAGCGCCGGGCGCCCGGGCCCGGGCCCCCCGCTGCCGCTGGGCGCGGGGCGTTGGGTCTCTGTGAGCGCCGAGACCGCGGTGGCTTGCGGTGCTGGCTGGGCGGAGGTGAAGAGGTGCGGCGGGGGAAGGTTGCGCCCCGTGAGGGAGAACCGCCCCCCAAACTGCGTGTGGGCCCGCCGCCTCTGCTGATGCGGGCGCGTCGGGCGGTCCCGCTGCGACGTCGTGCCGCTGCTGTTGGGGGCTGCATTGCCCTAAAACAACGGCGTTATCTCGGGCAACCCGTTTTTTGGGGGCCGGATTGGCCCAGGATTTGGGAGCAGCTACGCCCCTCCCTAGGTTTCCCCGGGGGCAATTGCTCCGCGTCGGGGTCCCCCGCACCCTGCAGCGCGTGCCCCGGCATTTCCCGTCCCCGGCCCGAAATCCGGGAAAGGGCATTTTGGGGGGCCCGCGGGGCCCCGGGATACCCCTTCCAGGGAACGGGGAAACCCGTATGGGCTTTTTTCGGCGGAGCCCCCGGTGACCCCGTGTCGGCCAGCGGGCGATGACCAGCGGCCCCGGCCCCGTCCCGGCCGCGGGGTTTCATCCCCCAGTTTTTCCCGGCCAATGCTTTAGGTTATCGGATCAACGGGGGGCTCGGGGGGCCCCCGGGGACCCCCCCAGGACCTTCTCTTTTTCCTGTGGGTACGATGGTACTCCACGGTTTTCCGCCCAGGGGGGCCAGCACCCCCGGTGCGCCTCGGGGGTCCCCGCAGCGCCCCTTTCGCGGCCGCCCCCTTTGCGGTGCCCCGGGCGCGCCCCCGGGCCCCGCCCCGCAACCCCTAAAAGGACCAAAGATGCCGGCCCCCCCGTACAAAAAGAGGGGGTTGGGCGGCGTCGGCGGGTACAAAGCGTGAACTGCCATCCTCCTCCTCTTCGCGCGGCGCTGCCCCGGGGGTGGGGGTCAAAAAATTGGCCCCCCCGGGGCGGGCGGTGGTGCTGGCGGCGGCGCCCCGGAGGGGGGCCCCCGGTCCAGCGGCCGCGGGCCGGGGTGGGGGCCGACGTAGAGGCCTCGCTTCCTGCGCCCCGCTGGTTTCCCCACAGGGCATTTTTAGCGCAAATGCGCTCAGTTGAGGGGAACCGCCGGTCCCCCCCCCGGGCCCCCCCCGGCACCCCCGCTCGTCCTTCCGCGCCCCCTTTCCCCCCCTCGGGGGGTTTGGGAACGGTGTCGACGCGGCCGAACCCGCTGGCGACGACATCCGGGGTTAAAAACCCCTAAAAGGGGGCTTTAAAAATAAAAACCCCAAAAAGGGGCCGGGAACAAAAACCCCTTAAAAGGGGGAAAGAAATATTTTGGTTTTGACCCCCAAAAAGGGGCTTTTAAATTTTTCCCCGGGCCGAGGTCCCGGCGGGGGGGCGCCCCTCAGGGTCCGGTTTTCCGCCGCGGGACCCCACTGCGCGGAGGGGGGCTGCGCACGGGGTTTTTATCCGTTTCTCCCGTCCGCTGATAGGTCGGGACCCAGCCAAGCGGAGAGAGTGGCCCAATCAGGGATAGGGCTCCGCGGCGGGGTAGGGGGCGCCCCCCTGTGATCGGACCATGGGCGGGGCCCCGGGGGGTCTCGGCCCGGGTAAAAAAGTTTTTTTCCCAGGACCATGCAGACGTAGGCCTTATCAGGTTTATTTTTTGGGGGATGTTTAAAAATTTTCTAGGCCTCTTTACTTTTTGGGGGTTTCCCCAGCGGTCTTCTCTGGCTAGGGGGCCCCGGGTGTCATCAAATAAAATGGCATGGCCATTTTCCCCATCCCGTGGGGGGCTAGGGCTGATTTTTTCGTGTTGTTGTACTTATAGTGGGGGATATGTTCTCGGAGCCGTTCCTCTTGGCCCGTCCTGTCTCGCCGATGTAACTGCTGCCGCGGCTGCTGGGACCCCATAAAAATTTGATGACATGAGGGCGGTAGGGGGATTTTTCCACGCACGAGGTTTGCCCGGGGTTTTTGAGGGGCTCTGAAGGGGTCGGGATGTCGAAGGGCTAAAAAGTTTTCCCAATTTTATCAGTGCCCCCTCGTATATACGGTAGAATGGCCGCCCGGGGTTGGAATCATCATCAAATGTGGTGGTATCAGCAGTGAAAAGGTGGTCGTTGCCGCCGTAAAACTTTTGGCGGCGTTGGAATTATATCCATTACCCTAAAAATGTTTTTTTAAGAGCTTTTCCCCCAAATCTAACGATTCCTTGTCACCTCCCCAATTGCTCTGATGGCGGGGTTTTTCCCGGGCCCCCTCGTTTCGTTCCCGGGTAAAGGGACCCCGGGTGCAAGTAGCGGTTGGGATGGGTTTCCCCGGTAAACACTGTGTCCCAGTTTTTCCCCTTTTTTTGGTTTACTGCGCACGTCCAGGAAAGGCTTTTTCCCTTTTTTCTTTTCCCCCCGGGAACTTGATCTTGCGGTGTGTGTTGTTGAGGTGCGGGAGGAAATCAGCAGGGGTGTGAGGACCGTGGACACTCAGCGTGTCGTCCACTCCGGGAGCCAAAGTGTAGGTTTCAGGGGGACATTCTCTAGTGTTTCCCCCTTTTAAAAAGGTTTCCATGAATGGGTTTCCCCACCACCGGCGAGAGGGGGGAGCCGGGGGCCCGCCCCTTTCCCTTCCCCCAAAGAGTTGCCCCCGGTCTGGAAGAAAGTAGACGTGAGGCGGAACCCCGGCTAATTTTCACCCCATTCCGTAGTGGGGCCCCCGGGTGGAAAGTTTTTTTTTGGGACGGTAGTCGCCTCATCCACAGGTACCATAGTGAACAAAGACGTGACATCAAGGTTTTACGGGGAAACCCGTTCTTTTAAGCTTTGCCCCTTGGAATGCCAATAAGGTGGGAATTCTTGACAGATGACGATTGTCGGTCAAGGGCTAAAATTTTGTCGGCCACATGGCGGGAAAAAGGGGGGGGGAGTTGAAAAGGCTCACGAGGGGGCGCAGCGGCACGCCAGGCTTGTGAATTTTGGGGAAGCCCAAAGAGTCTGGGAACCCAGCTGTTGCCACTTTTTTAGCGTGGGTTTGATTTCGGGTTTCCCATGGGGGCCGGGGTTTTTTTATCCGTGCCGCGACTTTTTCCCTCTCAGCTTCCGTACGGGTTGCTTCGAGGACAGTATAGGTCTGATCTGCCAATAACGCTTCCCTTTGGGGTGGTAGTCGAGGGTTTATGACCACCGAAATTACCTTTGTCCGCAGGTAATACAACGATGTCCTCGCGCGTCCGTAGTTCTCGCTGTTATTTTTGTTGAAAAAGGAAAGTACATATTACTCACATTACCCCAGGTCCGGCATATCAAACAAAAAGAAGTTGCGGAACAAACAAATCCCAAAGTCTGCGAACACAAATGAATTCAGGCCCCCAAAACTGATATAATCAGGAAAAAAACAAATTACCTTACTTTTAAAGCAATTTGACAACAAATATGCCGGCTGACCACGTTTTTTAAGCCTAAGGTTCAGGGATTTAAACCCGAAAATCCCGGGGCAATGACTTTCGAAAAATGAAGTCAAATTAATGGGGAGAGCTATAAAAATTGAGTTGGATAAACATTCAATTCCCAGGGAAAAAAGGTTAATGATTACTGGAAAAAATCAAAGTACATTAACCAAATCTTTAAAAAAAAAAACCCCTTTATAATTTTCCCTAAACAGGAAAATACATCTATTTGGGAATAACACATTACAAACGGCGTCGAAAAAAAATGTCCATTTTAAAATTGCCGACGACTTACAATTTTTTATCAAAAAAAAGGCCTTCACAAGAACCTTTCAATTACAAAAATTTTAAACAATTAAATGATACATTTTAAAACATGGACATATACCTTCAGAAAAAACAAACGGGGAAGGCATTAAACTGAAATACAGATTTAAAGGCTCGTTTAAACTGGAAACAACAATAAAAAACCTAATGTAATAAATGCCCATTGAAACAAAACAAAAACGGGAAAAAACAAAATGGTAACTTTCAGGGTGTCTCCAACACTTTTTGAGGGGGTTGGATTGGATTTTTTTCCAAACCAATCCCCACACATGTGTGTTTTTGGCTGATTTTTCCCAAAAAAAGCTGCGGGAATAACGGCCGGCCAAAATCCCGACAGCAGCTTGTTCCCCGGGAGCTCTTCAACAAAAGGCAAGCTCAGGGGGCCCAAAGGGGGACGGAGCGTAAAAGGAGCCGATAAAACCGTAGGGGCTCTAGCTCCTCCAAAAAAGGTGCCCAAAAGGTCCCAAGCTTTAAAAGGTCTTACAAAGGACGGGGAAACCATTAGGATGCTGAACATATAAAGAAAAAATAAATTAGCGATGTGCACACACTTTTAAAACAAAAAAAAAGGGTTGCGCCGCATTATCCCTGGAACCCCAATTTCCACGCAATCCCCCTTTCACAATAGGCTCGCCCGGGGGATACGTACACTTTTTAAACCCCGGATGGCAAGTACAGATACACAACTATTAAAGGGAACTGGGGTCGCCCCCTTTTAACAATAGCCCTGACGCAAAACCAGTTCGAAAAATAAAAAGGGAAAAAATGTTCGCAACCCCAAAACCCGACACTTCAAAATATGAAATAAATTCCAAAACCAATTTACCAAAAACGGAGCAACCCCAAAACCCTTTTCCAATTGAGCAACCCCCCCGTTCCAAAAAGGCCTGTGGGCCCAAAGCCGAAAAAACCCAAACGCGCGGTCGGGGGGAACCCAGCCCGGGGCCCAAAATGGACCAAGACCTGTAAAAGCCTTTCCCGTTACCATGTTTGGGCCGAACCCGAAAAAACCCGGAAGGTCGGGGGAATCCTAAACCCGGTAGAAAGGTCGCAGGCGTTTAAATAGTTTCTCCCTGAGGGGAGGGAAACAACATGCATCGAGAGGGACGAGTCCCCAAAAATCGATCGTGAAAAAAACAAGAAACGGGGGGAACTCAAAATTAAACTTAAAGAAATCGATAAGTACAAACCTATCTAGCGGGCGACGGGAACTATATCCCCATCAAAAAATTTTTTTTTTGGAAAATTTTTTAATTTAAGGCTATGAGGCCAAACAAGGTGTCTAAAATATCAAAAATTTGTTTAAATTTCATATTTTATTACCCGAGGCAAAAACATCCTTTTGTTTTTAATAAAAAACCTTTTAAATAAAAATTTTTGTTTTTAAAATTTTTTTAAATTTCCTTTGGACCCAAATAACCCCCAAAAAAAATATCAAAAAGAATTTCCCCCCAAAGTCTGTCTTATAAGACATAAAATTACACTTTAAGAGGGGTTTTTTTCCCTTTTTAAATCAAAAAAATAATGTCCCAGATAACAGTTAACTTAAATTACAAATAACCACACTACAAAAAGAGATTCTTCTCGGATGCACAGATGACTTCTCAGTTAAAGAGGATGCTTTTGGAAAAGTTAGTTTAAATTTAACCCCCAAACGCTCACGTTCCTCGGTGGCGTTATTTCGTGGAAATTTTGGATGGGCAAAAGAAGGAGCCGATTCTTTTCCCGGATGTAGTCCCGGCCCCAGGCTTTTAAGTGTTTTCCACCGCTGCCACGATATCCGCGTTAGGGACACGTTGGGGTGGGGAAATTGGGGCCCCTTGCTCAATACCCCCAGTGGCGTCGTTGGGCCTTTGTCCGAAGGTTGACGACCACTAGTTCTTTCCCCCCAAAAACCCTTTTGGGGATGTTTTTTCCCCCGGTTTTCAATTTGGGAATTTGTTTGTTCTGGCTAATTAAAGTACCCTTTCCCCTGGAATCCGAAACCGTATAAATGGGCCAAAACCCAACCTTTTTTCCCAAAGCCACCCCCAGCATTGGGTAAATTTTAAACCCCTTTTTTTCTGATGTTGGTTGCCCCCGGTATGGCGGACCCTCTCCGTAGAGAGGGGCCCGTTCGGGAATACAGGCCCCCCGAGCCTGAGTCTGGGACGGATTTGGGGAAAGGGAGGGAAGCACGTCCTCATCTCTGCCCGGAGGAAAGCAAAACCGGTTTCGGTTTCCGTTTTTGTTTGTCTCGTAGATTAGGGGCTCACGAGTGATTTTAAAATTTTTTTCCCTCCCGTGGGGTTGGTCAAAGTGAGGGGCAGGTTCCGGGGCCCGGGCCCCCGGGTTTAAAACGGCTATCCGGGAGACGTTGGCACCCTGTGCCCTGGACGCGGCTTTCCGATAGCCGGCTAACCCGGGCCCCGGGGCCGCAAGCCTACCCCTTTTATTTTTGCGTTTTCTCAAAAAGGAAAAAAGTGGCCCTGTCACGTTTTGAATTTTTGCCTCATTTCGCGCTCCTTTCCCCCCAAGCCCAGCGCCGGGGCACGGGGCCAAGTGTAGTCCCCCTTCTGAGCGGGAAGCGGGGTTTTCCGGCACCCTGCTTTTCCCTGATAGCGGGACTTTCGACCTCTCAGACATCTCGCCGCGTTCTTCGGGGGGTTGCTACACAAAAGGCAATTGATATGCCCAAGCAGGAAGAGGGGGTGAGTTTTTGGTGGCGAGAACGTGAAATGACGAAGGGGAGATTATATTTACTCAAGAAAATTAGTAAAATCTTTCCCGCTTTTCCCTTAATTATTAGAAAAACCGGGTGTGTGTTTGTGTGTGTGTGTGTGTGTTGTTTTATATATATATATATATATATTTTTATTTTATATATATATATATATTAAATGTACAAAATTTTTCCCACATTAACATCTACCAGAAAATCTTAGCGCCCGGTTTGTTGGGTCAAGGGGTCACGTATATTATAATCCTTATTACCTTTATAATGGATTATGGGACCCCCAAACTATAAAGGGGAATCAAAAATAGAATGATTCTATTCCTAGTTCATTTCTTTGGATTGACTAAATGATAGATCATTTTTTTCTAAAGAAAAAAAATTTAAAAAAGTTTTTTTTCCCTTTTTTAACAAACAATTTAGTGGGAAAAAAAATGATTTGATGTTGGGCCTTTTGATAAAGATATTTTTAAATTTTACAAATTTTAAATCCCCGGGTTAACATTTTTTTCTGTTGATGTCCCTCGAAATTTCCAGTCAAATATTTTCCCCGACTTCCCGATCCAAATTTCCCAAAAACCCTTTTTCTGATTCTATCCAAGCTGGTCTCAAACTATCAAAATTATCAGCCCCGTTACGCCCTTTATGACATAGCCCGAACAAAAATTACCCCCCCGAAAACCAATTTTAAACCCCATCAATATTACCCACATGAAAATATCCAATATCTTTTCCTGTCCTTAAAATTTCACTGAAAACCCCAAATTTCCCGCTATCTAGATTATACTTTTCCCCCTCACGAACCTACATCGGTTGAAGGCGATGCCGGTCAGAATGAAATCTTCCCATATTAAACCCCTCGAAGACTTCTTTTGAAAACCACCTTCCTTTTTTTTTCAAAAATTTTTGGGCCGTCCTTTTTCCCCACCCAAATCCATACGTTTTTATTTTTTTGGGTAGGGGCCTTTAAAAACCCTTCTTTCTTCGCCCCCCAAAATTTTTCTACTTTCGGCATCAAGCTACCTCTTAATGCTTTTTCAAAAAAAAAAACACATTTTTTTTTATTCACGGTCGTTGCAAAACCTTTTTCTCGTGATATTTCGTAATGATGGCCCCACCAAAAGTCTACAAATAAATGTTGGTTTTTTTTTAATGTGACATATCGGTATGTCACAGCACCCCCTCCAAGCGTCATTTGGTTTGCAAACCAATAAATACAAGACAAAAATTAAAACATTTTCTTTTTGTTTTCTTCACACTAAACGACATTAACACTTTACATTTCACTAGGTTTTTTTTTCTTCCCCTTTAAAATATTTTTTTCCTTTTCGGAATGTCCAAAATAAATTTCATCAGGTTTTTAAGTAACCGTATTTTGCCCAATTATTTGCTCCCATTAATTTAAATTGGTACACATAAAAACCCAAAACAATAACGAAAACTATTACCCAAATTTTAACAACTATTTCTCTCTGTCATATTAGAATATTTAATCATGCGTGTCCCCCCTATATGGTTTTAAATTTTTGTAGTTATATTTTCCCCATTTGCCGTCCATTTCATTCATTAAAAATGGCTTTTTCCCCTTAATATTTTAAAATTCGGAAGGCCCTTTTATAAAACCGGGGAAAAAATTTAAAAAATAGCTTCTTTTCCACTGACACATTGGGATAAAACATTTCCCATCACCCCCCTTATATCCCCTCGAAAGTATTGCATCTTTTTTAGCTTTCTTTTGGCTGCTGCCCCAAAATTGTCAAAAAATTTTTTAAATTTGACATATCGGTATGTCAATATATATATATATATAATATATATATATATATATATTTTAATTTTTATATATACATATATATATATATATATATATAATATATATAATATATATTATATATATAAAAAAAATTTTTAAAACCAATAATTATTAAAAATTTTTTATATTTGATTAAAAAAATTTTTTTTGAGATATTATTAACTAAACTTATTTTGTCAAGATATTTTGGGGTTTAAAAAGCTAGTTTTTTTTTGAAAATAATAAAAACTTATTGACGCCCAAACTGGTAAAGACGTCCAATAAAAATTATTTTATTAGTAAAAAACAATAAAGGTATTTAAATAAAAAAAAATACCGGTTTTTTTTCCGGTATTCAATCCCTTTTTTCGGTCGCTGTTCACAGCGAACCAAAAAAAAACAAACTATCCTTGTTATCTTCTTTTTCATTTGTATTTACAGTATTTGAAATTTCTTTTTTTAAAAAACATCTATTTCATGTTTTTAAATATATTTCCAAAAATGAAAAAAAACTAAATAGGGGTTTTAAATACAAAAAAAATTTTAAATTTCAATATTTAAATATTCCTCCACCCCCATAAACTAGGTAAAACCCTCCTCCTCTTATAAAAAAAATTTATAATTTTTAAATAATCCCCCGGCGTTACAAAATACAAAAAAAAAAACCCCCGCTCTTATTCAATTCCCCTGGTTTCTCGGCTTCCCCTCCGGTTTCCCTTTTCGACTAGCTTCCCCGAACCTAGGTTTTTTTTTTTCCTTACCCCCAAAAATCGGGGGTGGGTTTTGGGGGACTAGTACGGATCTAACAACTATTCGGGGCACGGGGCAACTTTAACCGTTTCATCCCAACTTAAACTGTTCGTTTTTTAATGCCCCAACCCAAGTGATGTTCGCCGTTTTTTTTTTTAATTCCCAGCAGTTCGTTTTTTCCCGGTTGAAATATATACCAACTGGGGGTCTTTGCTCTCCCATGACTACAAAAAACACTTAACGACAAAAAAAAATAAACACATCAACGATATAATACACTTAAATTACATGACACAAAATCCAAAATATTTCCATTCATAGTGAAATTTAAAATAAATTTAACCCCCCAATCGCATTCTCCCCATATCTATTGAACTATTTTAGTTAAGACAGAACTTGACCCTTGTACAAAGCAATTTAATCTTTCCCCTTTAAAAATTGAATTTCATAAAAAAAAATAAAAAAAAAAAAAAAAGTTTCATGAATTTCCCCTTTTGCCGAAAACCCTTTTAAAACCCCAAAAAATTTTTGGGCATCCCTGTATATTACGCAGCGTCCTCCAAACCCATCCCCCGGTTTCCCATCACCACATTCCCAAAAATTTTTTGGGAATGCTAAATTTAAAATTCCCCCTCTTTCCCCTATACCCTATTTTCTTTTTAAACTAAAACGCGATTATCTGTCTATCGCGTGCTATTTTCCCTCCAAAATGCCCTTTATTATTGAATATACGGGCGAAATAAAAGTTCCCGTTACGAAATTTTTATTACGAAAAACATTGCCAAACTATATCCTTTCCTTATTTCACCTGTTTCTGCACAATTGCATACAAAAATTTTTTATTTTTTTTCAGCGTTTTCCACGTCTGACTGAGCTCGCTAACATCATCCTCCCGGTCTTTTGTTGCGTTGTGTCTTAAAATTTTTTTTTCGGGAACATTTCCCGATCGCGTTTTTCCCAAAATATAATACCTTTTATTAATTTTCTGCCCTTTTCCCAGGCTATTTCTTTTATTATTACTTCTTTTCATTATCAATTTACATCTTATTATTTATTTTTTTTACGTTTTCCCTAATTTTTTTTCCCCAAAATTGTTTAAATTTTTTGGTCGCTCGGCTCGCCGTAGTTGTGACTCAGGGGCCCCGCATCATTGTTCTCTCAAAAATTAAAATAAAATTTTTAACAACCCCTTGCACCCCTGATATTTTGGTTGCGAAAAAGGGTCATAATTTTCCGGATTTTTTTGTTAACCGGTTTTTCAACCTTTACGCGTTCTTTTTAAATTTTTAAAAAAAACCGCTCCTTTAATTCCCTTTTCTTATAAAAAAATTTTTGGTAAATTTTTCAATATCGCCAAAAGGGGTCTTTCAAATCCCCTTTTCTTTTAAACCCTGATGCGATTTGCTTGGGATAACTTTTAAAAACCCTTTCAATAATCTAGATTCAATTGCCCAAAACCGGGTTTTTGTCGCGTTTTTTTAATTTTTAAAGAAATTATTGGGGGCCACAGGGTTTTCTGTTTTCCCATCCCTACTCATCCATTCCTTGTTATGTTTGCCCTTTGCATCTAAATTGTTCGGGGTTTCTTAGATTGTTACACTAGAAAGGGATCAGCAATGTACTAATCTCAGTTCCCACCCGGAATTGGTACTAATACATATCCAAAGCCCAAAAAAATTTGTAGAATGAAATTGCAAAATATGGACATAAATTTTGGAAAACACTAAAAAAAACGAATAAAAAAAAATCAGATTTTCCTTATGTAACATCAAATTTCATTAGAAATAATTTAGTACAATTACACTGTGTAAGTACCCCTTCAACTAATTTAAAATAAAAGCTAGCGATGATACATCACACACTTTTGGCATTTTTTCCCTAAATTTGCAATTTTCAAAATTGATAAGTTTTTGAAAATGGAAAATTCTTTTGCGCCCCTTCACCCAAAAAAAATTTTATTTTTAAATTTTTAAAATAATCAGTTATTCTTAAATTATTCTAAAACTACGGGGTTTTTGCAATAAACAATGCCCTTTTTCAATCTTCGAAAATAGGGGGGGGTTGGGGGAAAAATGAGACCACCTTCATATTTTGTATCTCTTTAAAAAAAAAATTGGGCTCTTTTTGAAAAAAAGTTAAAATTTTTTTTAATTGCATACTTCGCCCCAAATTGCACAAAAAACTACTCAAATGTTTAAAAAAATTAAACTTGATCTTATTTTCAGATCTTTTTGGAACAGATTTCAGAAAGGGAAAAAAAATCATCAATATTATATTTTAAAGGGAAGACCCCCCAAAAATTCCCGTTAGCAATTTTCTAAAAATAATGTTTCAACAAACACCATAAATCACATTTCTCTTGGGTTCGGGCGCAACACGGGGACAAAATTTAACAAATAATTTGGGTGACGGTTTGAAAGTTTTCCCGTTATTTGGGGGTTTTAATGAAGCCCCCTTTCAAAAATAAAAATTCCTTTTGAAACTCCCAAGGACATTTTTTCGGTAGATTCGGGAAAGAAAATTTTAAAAATTTGGCAAAAGGGGTTTGGGGGCGTTAGCGTTGACTAAAACGGACAGACATGTTTTGGCGTCAATCGTTTTTTAAAATTATAAAGGGAAACATGAAATTGTTTTTTCGCCCGACAAAAAGATTTTTCCCGGGGTCCCCGGGGAAAAAAGGGGAAAGGGTTTTCAAAAAAACCAAGGAAAACAATTTTAAAATTTAGTTCCGCGATTTTACGGGAAAAAACAGATTTATGGGGTGAAATTTATCAAGGAGACAGACGCCGTTTTGAGATAAAAAATCGAGTCCCAAGAAAAAAGAGCTCGTACGCAACTCGGCTCAAAACTTTCTGGTAGAGGAATGATAAGGGAAGATCTTAGAAGTAAAATGTAGTAGAATAAGATTTTATGGCATAGAATATTGTGATATCTACACAATTAATTCCATTTTCTTTTGAAGTCATTTCCAAATGGGAATCGATTTTTGAGTACCGCCCCCAAATAATGTTTGATGGTATTCGAAGGAAGACGGAAATATGTAATAAGATATATTTTTTATACGACTATTACAGATGATACGAGCCCGTTTTTTGTGTTAACATCATTTAATTTGCCCGTGGAAAAAAATATATTGAGACTAAAAAGGGACAAAAGATTAAACCATCCCAGTTTGGCCTTTTCGAAACCCCCCCGCCCCCTACGGGTTTTGGGCCCGCCCCGGCCCCGGGGACCCCCGGGCGGGTCGGTTGACGCAACGGGAAGGGGGGGGAAAGTTTTTTTAATTTTCACTTTACGCCGCCCCTATTCATTGATCATTGATTAAGAGTACAATGGGCAACCCTTTCTGATGACCTTATGCCGCTCGGGTTTTAACTTTCGGAAACAAAGGTCGTGTCCGGTTGGGCCAACAACTGGCGGCGGTGATGCGCAAAATTTCCCTTAGGTTTCCCAAACTTTGGGGATACTTGATATGCCGCGGGACAAAAGGGGCGTAGGCGACAGGATGCGCGCGATAATGGCCTTTGGGGATATCCACCGTGCCGCGGAAAAAGGATCAAATTTCATTAGCATTTCGCCATCCCGCTCCAAAAACATCTCCCCCAAAGTTATTAGGGGAGTACAAAGGCTTGAAATTGGGGTGGTTTAACCCCTAAGAAGCATTGAGGGGCTCAAGACTGCATTACAATACTTATTTTGAAAAGAGGGCAATGCAGAATCAATTACGGAGAATTTTGGGAAATTTTGGGGAAGGTTCTGAGAATTATTAATGAAAAAATTTTGAAGCAAACAATTGAAAAAAATTTATTTTTAGGGCAAATAAAGATATTGAAATTTTCCCGTTCCTGCTCTTTAATGAGTTTTTTTATCTCCATGGGAAAAAAATTAATCGTTATGGGAAAAACTGTTTAATTTTGAAAACCTCGGATATAGTGAACCCAAAAAGTTAGTCCCCGAAATTTTACTATAACCGGTCGACTTAAAATATAAAAATAAATATGTTAGAGACAAGTCTCCCCGACAAGAATCTTACCCAATTTAAAAGTCTTGTAGATGAAATCCATTCTCCCCTCCCCTTTCCCTTTAGCAAAGTGATTGATGACAAGATCAAAAGTTGTACATTCAGAAGTTCTTTTATAGGGAAAACATAGCCAATGCACTAAGTTTTCTTCTCTCATTGTATTTCAAGAAAAATCTTTATTCTGTTAGAGTCGAAAACACCTTTCCTTTCTGAGTTGTCATCGGGGTTGTGCAGATAACCCGCAAAAAATTTAAGATTCAGGAAAATTTACCAAATTGTTTTCATAAAAAACAATTCAAGAGGTTAAAACTCCTGTTGGATTCTGAAAATCGTTTCTTTTGTATATAACCCGTCAACTCTTTTCGCAGTTCAATTTCATTTAAAAACGGTACAAAATGGCAATTTGAAATTTGTTTTGGAAAAAACATTTTTGTTTTCTGAACAAGGTGGGTTGAAATAATTTTGGCTGCCGACAAATGGTCGTTAATGAAAAGATCTCAATGTTGGGTTAAAATTTTGTCACATACTTTTTCGCGACAGTTTTAAAATTTTTTCGAAACGAGCACGTTTAATTTCATGGGCTCGTTATTTTGGGTATTCCAGTGATGGTCAAGGTCAAGAGAATTTCTTGTCCGCTGTATGGAAGACTTCAATTTTGACACATCCTTTTTGGGCTTTAATGGTTTTCTCATCCTTTTTTTTGTAATTGTTTAAAAAAATATATCCAAAAGAGGTAGAATTTTTAAAAACCCAAACCAAAAAAGAAAATCAGCATCTTATAAAATTTTCCCAGTCCAAACGCCTTTTTTACTGTTGGGGTAATCGTTAGTTGTATCATTCTCAATTATTTCCCGACATTCACTTATTTCATTCTTGTAATTATACCAAATGCTTAAAAACGGGCCAAAAATTCCACCTTGTAAAGGCATTCCTTGGGAAATTTTTTTTTCACAACGGTCCCCCAGTTCTTTTTCCGACTTTTGAAGAACGTTGAAAACCCCCCTTTAAGTTGCTAAAAAAAATTCTCCTTTTTTGTTCTGGGCAGGCGCTCTATAATTAAGTTCAGTTTATGGGCATAAATCAAAAAAGTGCTTTTTTTCCCCTGCCCCCACTTTACCTGCACTCCACTCTTTCCCCTCATAAACCCACGCACCGCGTGGGTTTTTGCGATTTTAATTTTTTTTTGGGGACCCCGTTTTTTTTTCAGTTTTTTAAATTTTACTGAACACAACAAACTAATTTTTTCTTTCAGGGATCACCGGTGTTACAAAATTTTGGAAAGGGTTTTATATATCTTCCCCCTTAATTCATATGTTTCAACAAAAAACAAGTTGAGACAATGTGCCAAAACAGTTTTTCATCTATTTATAGCTATTAATCAGTCCCAGATACTTCCCCACAAATCAACTGATGACAGAAGGATAAATTTTAGTCCCAAAAAATCATTCTGTTTGGGTTTTGAAAACCCCCAAACACACGGGTTATTTGTTTTTAATATGTTTTTTTAACGTGGGGTCCCAAATCTGCCATCAAATTAACTAAACCACAAAAAAATGGTTGTCCATCCACTGTTTTTGTCGTGTCCCCCTTTAAACAAGTTTTAAAATTCTCAAAATTTTACAGTCTATCAGTTTACTCAAAATGTAACGATTCTTGAAACATTTTCATTTAAATTTTTTTTATTCTCATTCTATAAGCCGAATCTAACTGACACCTTTTATCAATTTTGGGCCTTTGATGGAAAATTTTATTCCCCCTGTTTATGTTTTGTTCAATTTAATTTGTGCTTCTTCACCCTTTTTTGGGGAAGGTGTTTTTAAAGTCTGATAAACCCTCCTTTGTCCATGCACGATCACTAACATTCATAACAAGGCACGTATAACAAAGAAAGAATTTCTTTTGTCACAACCAATAAACCAGTCTGCGTATTTGTAAAAGATGAATTAAATTTTCTTTTAAAACCCGTTTTGCTTTTTGGGGATTTTGAATCTGCGTAATTTTTTAAATGAATTTGGGGGCCCTAATTTTTTAATTTATTTTTGTTCTATAGTGAGATTCACATTTAAAAGTTAAAATAGTGTTCCCCCGTTGAACCACTCATGATGAAACACTTTAAATATCAAAAAACGAAAAAGTCCACATTAACAACTGTTCAACTCAACGCACTAAAATGAATTTGGCTTTGATTCCACAATGACTTGAATCGCATTGCTAACGCCTCTGTCTGGGCACAAAAACATTACGTGTGCGGAAAAATTCTTCGGGCTCTGCCGCCGCTTAACACCCCTTTAAAAACTCCCCCTCCCCGGGGCCCCCCTCCTCCCCGCGTTCTCCGTAAAGGGCCCAAAAAGGGTGGGGGGGATCTTTAAAGTCCGCATTTTGGTTCGGTTGAGAAAGACCCTTTTTTGCGGGCCCCTAAAACATTCATTCTAAAAAAAATTTATTTTTTTTTGATACCATATAAAGATCATGCAACATTTTTTTTGTTTAACAGTTCATGTTTTAAAAAATTTTGAAACCTTTCGTCTTTGTTAATTTTCCGGGGGGCCCCAGAGTCCTCAAAGAGCAGCCGCCACTGCTTCTAACCCCAATATACTTAATTTAGACTAATTATACTTTTTGAATTAAAAATTGAACTAACAAGAAAAAAAAGAAAAGAACAAAACTGTTAAAAATCCTATAAAATTTACATTTTTAAAACAATTTTTAACTACTTAAAAACCTTAAGAAAAAAACAAGAAATGGGAAAAACTGTTAAAAAACGATATAAAAATTTTTCATTTACCTTAAATTCTAAACACATTTAGTACACACTTTCACATAAATATCAGCTCAGAAAAAAAGTATTTAAATGTTTTTTGAACGATCGCAGTTTTTTCATTTCCTTTAAAATTTACTGGGAAAGGGTATTCCACTTCTAAATCTTCTACTAAGTAAAAATTTATTGTAAAAGTTAGTGTTGCTTTTTGAATATTGATAGCAAAGATTTCTCAAAATTTCTTGTTTTAAGATAAGAAATTTTTATGAGAGAGGTGGGGTAAACCGTATTTAATATTTTGTAGAAAAGGCACAAACCTGGGGAAACATGCGTCGGGCTTTCAAGTTTAGTATGTTAATTTGTTTTAAGTATCCCGATATGTGATCATACTTTTTGATTTAAAATTGAAAATAAACACGCATTTTGAACTCTTTGGAGAGGTCAGGTTGATTTTTTCGACAATTTCACAATGTCACCGTAACGGGAGAGGGAGAAAAGGGGGTTTTACTTAATTCTTTTTGGGTTTTTTTGGAAGGGAAAACATTTGAGGAGTACATTGAAGCATACACTTTTTCGGCAAGTTTCCCCAAAATGAAGGGTTCCCCCTTTAGAATTTGTTTGGGTGGTTTGGGGCCGAGATTTTTAACTTAGGATGGGGAACAGTGGAAACCCGCACGATATGAGGGAAAATTTTGATTTTTAAAATGCTTTTTGGGGGCCAAAAGAGCCAAAAATTTTAATTGATTGAGATTTTAAAAGGATTTTTGGGAAGGCCCTTTCTCAGTGACCATTCATGTAAAGAAAGGGTAAATCCCGGTTTTTTTTCTAATTAACTTTAGCCACTTTGAAGGTTTCCCCCTGACGTAGATCCGGTCATCTGCGTACGATGATTGCAACTTTATAGCACTGGGCGGTATATCATTTACATAGATAAGGAAGAAAAGTGGACCAAGTACGGGGCCCCGGGAACCAAAGTGAAAGTGGTTTAGGGGACGAGAAAGTGTTTTCTACAACTTACGACCTGTTGTCTATTACTAAAAAAACTTGAAAACGTAAGGAGTAGAATCAGAAAAAAACCCAGACATTTACATTTTGCCCGAAGCACGTCATGGTCTACTGAATCGAAGGCCTTGCTAAAATCTAAAAGCGTTAGGGTTGTTATTTGCCTTATCCAGATTGGCGAAATGTCTTGATGATCTCTAAACACCCCCACCCGGTTTCTTTTAAATTAAGTTTTTTTATATTTCTATCATTTCGTATGAGTTTATATTTTGGGGGTCGGGAAACAAGATCCCGACCCCCGCAGTGGGTTTCAACCGGTTTTACTAATTTAATACGTGTGAGCTTTCTTCAGAAGAACATGACAAATTTCTGAGTGATGTTTCTTTAGAGATTGCGCGTTAATTTAAAGACAGACAAGTCAAGGGGGAAAGTGCGAAATGGACGCGTTGAGACAGAGAGGGGCAGGGCTTCAGGGGGTAGGTTTAAAAAGCCGGACAGGGGCCAAGTCCCCCGGTAAAAGGGATGTCCAGGGGCGGTTTCCGCAAAAATAAAAACCCCCCCGGTTTCCCAAAATTTTTGACTAGTATTTGAAAGTGTGTAATTTTCAGGCAGAAAAATCAAAATTAATATATTTAAAAATAAAAATTTAAAAAATAAAAAATAATCTAAGTATAAAGAGACTTTCGAAAACAGATTCTAAGGTTGCCATTTAAGGGAGTCCCTTTAACATTCTGGGGATATTTTTTTCCCTTGTGTGGGATTTAATTTCATTGCCCCATCAAAGGACCCCATTTTTAAACCGAAATTTTGAAGTAATTTTTCAATATTTCTAACCCCAGGGAGGGTTTAAAACCTCTCTATAACTTTTCCACCACCCCGCAAAAATTTTTTTTATTTTTAAATATTTCAGCCCTTTTTTTATACGATACAATTTTACTATAAAAGGGCGGCACTTGCCCCTCAGTCTTGGGTTCCCCCTTTTTTGGTTCCCATCAAAGTCGTCAAGAGTAAGACTGGGAAACCCAAAATCCCTTTTTCCAACTCTATAACTTTAGTATCGGACCGTTGTTGGACTCACTGATTCCAAAAAAACGGAAAATTTCTCCGCCGATATTTCCCGCTCGTCCATTTTTTTCCATTGGGCCGTCCTTGGGGCTGCGATCTCCTGGCGTTGCTCGTCAATGACGCGGTTTCTGCTGCTCGGTTTTTTTTCCCCTGGTTTTGGGGCTCCCTGAAGCGCCCTGAGACCCTGATTAATCTCTTTAAAGCTTTTCCTTTTGCGGCAACAGATTTCCCCCGGCGATGAAATTTTGTTCCGAGGGGGTTTTTTTGGGTTGACCCATGACGAGAAAAACCCCGGACAACAAGATTATAAAAAGAAAATAAATAAAAGCACACTTTAAACAAATTATAGTTTGTAAGAGGGTTTAAAGAGCAAAAACCACTAGGTTCCAGGCAGCAAGATAGACCGAGGGAAACAAGGGGAAAGAAAGATATATTATCCGAAAAAGGACAAGAAGTGAGACGGGGTAAAATCAATAACAAAAAGAAACCCTTTAACAAAAAATTTGAAATAACACAATTCCGGGGATATAAAAAAGATATTGGGATATCAGGGGAAGTAAAACTGGGAGAAGAGAGTAAAAAAAAGACGCCTAAAATAAGCCGCAAAATTTCCCCTAGCTTAGAAATCCCCCTCACCAGACACCCCTATAAGCCCCGTTTTTCTACCTGCGCCCGGGGAATTTCCCCACTGACGACGGTCATAGGACGACTCCAAAAAAATGACCCAGCACGTTTCCCTTTCCCGGAAACATCTCGGGCCCGTAAAAATTTCTTCCTTTGGGATCCTTACTTTTAGTTGTTTAATGGCATTCGGGGGCTCGTGATAACTTAGTACCTTTCGAAACACCGCCCCAACAACAATCATGGGCTCCGTTCGCCTTTTTTGCGTGCGCGAATTGGGGTGCCCAGCAATAATCGATTAGGTAGGAAAAAGATTCTTTTTCCCCTCTCCGGGGAAATTCATTCTCGCATTTTTATAATTTCCCCGAGCGTACTGTCCCCCTTTTTTTTTCGTTAAAAATTCCTCTGTCCAGATCTGGGAAATTTAAATTTTACTACAGGAGCCCTACCCCGTTTGAATTTACATTGTTGGGTCGTCGACTTCCCCCGTCACCTCCGATAAATCTGCCTCCTCTCCCGTTACCGGGTCCCGCTTTCCCCTTTTCGTCCTTTTTTTTAGGTTTTAAACCGGGGCTCGGCCCCTTGGCCCCATCTCCGGGTCGGCAGTGCCCGTCGCCGCTCCTTGACCGAGTTAAAATGCGCCCCCAAAACTGCGGCTCAATGAAACCTCCCAATTTCCGGAATTGGCCGTACGATTGCTAACAGATAGGGGAAGAAATCCGTTGATTCACTACTGCAGCTCTGGTTTTTACCTTCCCCCAAAAGGGCCCTTGCAGTCGGATCTGTGCTACTGGTAGATTCCGGTTTCGAAACTAAAGGGTTGAAACACCCCCTACACTTTCCCCGTTAAATCAGAATCTTCTATAAAAACCCTTCATTTCCCCGAACGATGCCCAGAATCACGCAGAATAATGCCGGGCTTTAATGCGTGGGACGTAAAAAATTGGAACAGCCCCTTTGTCTCCTCCGCCATTGGCCAACCTTTGCCTTTCTCCGCGCCCCCCGCCGGGCCGGGGAGCCCCCGCGATATGCTGGGGTGACCCGCAGCTAAAGCATTTCCCAACGCTGGGTTTTTTAAACTCTTCCCCGGCGTCCCGGGTTTTGGGAAAGGTTTCCCCACGCCCGATACCCGCCTTGGTTTTTTCCCCGCCGCCTTGAACTTCAGGCCCCCCGTGCTTCTCTGGGAAAGGGTTTTTTAGAAACTACGTTTCCATTCCGAACCCAAATTTTTCTCGTAATTATCTAATTTCTTGGGGAATTCGGGGGGAATTTCCCCCCTTGGCAATGAAATTTATTTCAGCTGGGAAACCTTTTTTTCAGCTGGAACTCGCCGTTTTATTTGATCCGGGCACGATTGTTTAGCAACCCCCAAAAGGGGGATGTTTTTTCCCAAACCCATTCCTTACAATAATTTGTAATTCAGGGGAACATTCCACGTGGTGTTTGTGGACTTATGTTTACGAATAAACCCGCATTAAATTTATACATTTCTAAAATTTAGATTTAATGCCCGGGATGGGTTTGGGCATTTTTTCCCTTCGAAAAAGCCCTGAATTGAGTTTATGGGGAAATAGCCCCCTGGGTTGGCCCCCAAACTTCCTCCGGCACTCCTAACAAGTCCCCTTGGCTCTCGAACACCTTGGATTTAAAATGATGTCATCGCTATCGCCTTTTTAATCGGTCTATAATTTGATTCAACCCCAAAATGTTTCGTTTTTGCCTCGTTCCCGAACTTGCTTCCCGTCGGCGGCCCCATGCTATCCCGGGGTTTCTTAATCGAACTCGCGATCTAGCCCTTTTTCTCCTTTGCCAATTTTTAAATTTTTTACGCCTTGTTTTCTCGTAGTTTTGGGGGCCCCAAAACCCTCAACGAATTCTTCCTCTTTTTGGCTGCTATTTAATATAATGGCCCCAACTCAACCATGCGGTCATCGTCGTTTGGCGTTTCCCCCAGCTCTCTAGCAACGTGCGTTAGGATTTCCCTTTCTAAACTGCGCGAGAACCCCTTCACGTTTTTTTTTTTGTTTTGGGGAAACCCCGCGCGATGGGTGTTTTTTCGCCCAGGCTGGAGCGTGTCGAGCCCCTGCACGGGTGACGAGGTCACGGTAGTGGCGCGGGGAAAAACGTCAATGGAGGCACTTTGGGGTATCCACTGGGAAAACTCAAAAGGGGTAGTTTCGGGCAGAATTTATTGTACGCGCCCGGCTTCCCCGGGAAACCCATGATTTTCTTCCCAGGGACGCCGCAGGGGGTGGGGGGCCCACGTTTTCCCGACAGCGAGGTTTTTTCAGGGTTTTGAACCCCTTTGGGCAACCCCCGATGAAACCTCGACAGTCAGGCAAACCCCCCCCTCAACCCCCGGGGTCCCCCCCGGGGAAAAGTCCAAAAAAATTGTACCTCGTGTAAACTTGTACATACTTGAAATGCCCGTTTTTTTTCCCCCCGACGCCAAAAAACAAGTACAACGGGTATATATACACACGGAATTTTATATATATATATATATATATATATATATATATTCAATCACGCACATACAAAAAACAAAACCGGGATACAAACAGCCCAACATACACCTTTTTACGCAACAAAATGGGGAAAAAATTTTGAGGCACCCCGGAAACAATAACAAAAATTTGTTAACAGGTTTTCACGAAAATTTTTTTAAATTCGGTAAAAAAACTTTCTTTGAAGAAAATTTTGATTTCATCCATCTCATCTGCAAAATTGAAATAAAATATTTTAAACTTAAGATAATAATGAAAGATTCACATTTCATTTAAAAGTCAGGGGGAAAATAACAAAGTAGTAAAAAAGATGAAGAGATCATTGTTTTTAAAAAAGTATGCATAATAATTATTTCCAATTTAAACGTGAGGAAATAGAGAAAAAAAAAAAATGGATAATCAGTGACTACAATGGATGCCATTCGACCCTGATCAGTAGAAAAAGAGACTGAAGGAAAAAAAAAAATTCCGCAGGAACACTTCCTTTAAGGAATACTGTTTTCCACTAAACACAAGAACAAATTCTTAAACCATAGTCATTGATGATGATGATGATGATGAAAAAACACTTTTAAGGCATATTATCACTGGTGTCCAAGATACTGGGGGTTGCCCCATCGAATTAAGGAAATGTTTTCCCTCCCAAAAAACGAATACTGTGATAAACCAAGGAAACCGGAATTATTTTTTAATGATAAAAACAAAGATGTAGTATCGTTTTTTGTCAAAAAAGAGGCCGGGGTCAACGCATCAACAAGGGTTAATATTCCATGCGATGTCAGATCAATATGGTTTAAAGATCGTTAATGAAACGGCCCCGGGAAACCATGTGCAGAAAAAAGGAAGAGGGCGTTGGATGGTCAGACAAGGAAAATGAATTTATTCTCTGAAAAACTTAGTCGTTAAACACGAAGGGGGGGTGAGGTGCGATCAAGTTTTTCGAGTACGCTGGTTTTTTTGGGAATTTTAGTAAGCCGGGTTTTTTAGTTGGAAGTTTGGGAAACTTTGTCTCGTGAAAGGGTATTGAATGGCAAAAATTTAGAATCTTGATTAATATAATGGTGGAAGGAAATTAAAAATTTACTCCCTGTTTCGAGGGAGATACATCAGGTAGCTTCGTTGATGGAAAATTTTCCAATAATTAAGAATATATCAGTTTGGGGAGGTGTTTGAGAAACGCAGATAGAAAAAGTCAGACCGTGTTCGATTTTGGGGAAAAATTAAATCTTTTCTTAGGGAATCGTTGAGGATATCCCGAAACATTTAGGAAAGGACGCGCAAATTGGTTTACCAAAAAGGGTTTCCCGGGGATTTCTTCTGCCAGTCAACCAAGAACAACAATTAAGATTACGAACATAATTATGAACATAATACCAACTATAATCCCGGGACGGTGTTTCAATGTTCAAAGTGAAAAAAATTTTAAAAAAAAATTTTAAGAACTGAAAAATAAATAATTTAAAAATAAATGTTAAATTTTGTTTATTGAAAAAAGGGTTCATAGTAGTTGTATATAGTTAGTATTCATAGAAAACATTAATCTAATAATTAATTCCAAAAAAAACTTCCCGGAATCGTGTTTCTTAAAAATACGTCCATCAACAAAGGGTTTGAATTAAGTTGTAAGTTGAAATGCTAAAATTAGCAGGAAATTTAATAATTTAATAAATCAATAATTCAGTTTTAAAATAAGCAATAGAAATTTTTTTAATTTCATCACAAATAGCTAGCATACCGGGAGTTTAAAGAAGTTTTTAAAAAATAATACATAATAAAAAATTTTGAAATCAAATCAATTTAAAGGGAAGTGAAACAAAAATATATATAGAAACACTACTTGAAAATTTTTGGCCCTCGGGCCGCGCATATACACCCCCCGCGCCCTGGTTCTGGCTTCATTTCCCCTGGGAAGTAAGTTCGACTCCCGCGCATTGCAACAAGCATTATTGTTTGAAAAAGTTTACAAATAAAATTATTTTTTTTTGAAAAAATTCCCTACCCTGCTATATTTGGCAATAATGAGAGATGTTTTACTTCAAAATTTCCCAAGAAATTCCCAAAACCCTTTCCGGGGCTGTAGCCACGCTGGCTTCCGCGGAACCCCTATAAGGGGGCTTCCATCCAGGGCGGCCATCTTTACAAAAAATTTTCGTTTTGAATCAAAAAACCCCAAAACCAATAAACAAATTCTTAAATATCATAAACAATGCATTGAATATCGCCAATAATTGACCGGGAAATTTGTACTTTTTGGGGAAAATCCATAAAAATAATTTTCCCGGGAAATCCCAAAGGGCGTTATAAATATATATTACAACCTCCTTGGAAATTTAACGAACAGAACATGGGGAGACTCCCCCCGGGCGCCGCGCAGCCCAAAAATGCCACTAGACTGGTTGCGCCACCACAAGGCCAAAGTTTTCCCCTGGAAATCGGGGTGCCAAAAAAGAAAAAAATGCAGCCAAGAGCGTGGTACAATTCCGGGAAGGCACCAGACACCGGGGGGAATTTTTGGTCTTTTGGTTTCCAAAAATGATTTAAAATCACCGAATTTGGTAAAAATCGTGGAAAAATGAATGGATTTAAAAAAAATTGTAAATTCCCTTTTTTATTATGAGGTCTTTTTTATTTTTTGGGGTTGTAAACCCCCACAACCTAACCGTGTCTTCATTTTTGAATCAGTGGTTTTTTAAAAATGACTTGCTCAAAGGGGGGGAAAACCAAAATGCCAAGTCTATTACTATAACACTTGACGTAGAAAAACCCTATTTATCAGGGGACAGTATCAACAGCTCATTACAAAAAAAAACACATACAATACATGTACATTTTTTTTACAAAACTTTGCCGGGGGGCATTAAACGATTAAATTCAATGAAAAAATTTAAATCCCAAGGAAATCGTTTCTGCTGCATCTTTTTTTCTATACAATTAAAAACTATAAAAGCATCACAAGAAAAGTAACTTTAAATTTTTAAAAAATGATACATAATGGTTTTTTACCATTTTTAATTTTATAAATGAAATATAAACAACCCGCAATTTTTTACTACAGCTTCCTAATGACCCCCCCCTCTCAAAAAAGGGTTTTTTTTCGTTTCCCCGATCCATTGAGCAAATGTGAGATGGCCCCCTTTTTTTGTTTTTCATAAATGTAACTTCAAATTTTTTGCAGTCTTCTAAATTCAGGGGGAAAAACAATTATTCAAATTATCGTTTCCCTGTTAAAGTGGGGAGGAAGTAATAAAGTCAAAATTTTTGCTTATCTATCCTTGAAAAAAAGAGGGGTTTTTTACATGGGGGGTTTTTTTTCCCTTTTAAAATTCAAATTTTTTTATTTTTCCTTGAAAATAGATTTTATTACATGGGAGTTTTTTTTTTTTTTTTCCCTTTTAAAAATTTAAAAATTTAAGTAGTATATGACTTGGTGAAAGGGTCACAGAAATTTTGAAAATGTGCCCCACAATTCACTTTTCCCCCTAGGACGTCATCGAGCTTTTTCTGTTTTTTTTTTTTTAAAATAAATAAAAAAATAAATAACATGAGCCGCCACTACATAATATAAATAAAATTTAAAATGTATATAATTTTTTGTTTTAAAAAAATCAACTTTTATTCTATAGGTATATAATTTCAAAGAAAACTTAATCACATTTATTGTCATTTTTGAAAAGGTTTTTTAAATTTGTATTTGTCCCAAACCCTTCTTATTATTTAAATTAACTTTAGGGGAAATAAATAGTAAAAAAATGTACAATAGAAGTCTAAAAATGTATGTGTTGATATTGACAAAATTTTTTTGGGAATTTAGGAAAAAAAAAGCAAACTTAATCAAAAATAATTCTTTTGTATCTTCTTGACCCCACTTATGAAAATTTGGAAAAGCAAGTTAGGGTGTAATGATAATGATTATATATTGGCGA
The DNA here is from genome assembly GCA_964035755.1 of Teleogryllus oceanicus. Taxonomy (NCBI): domain Eukaryota; kingdom Metazoa; phylum Arthropoda; class Insecta; order Orthoptera; family Gryllidae; genus Teleogryllus; species Teleogryllus oceanicus. Next base: position 22,685,329 of record CAXIVR010000013.1, read on the forward strand.
TGCCATTCAAAATGGGGGAAAAACTTTTGGGTCATTTTACTGTCAAAACCCATAATAGAAACACTTTTTTCTTTGCTGATAACTAGACTTATTTCTAGTTTTTAAAAAAGGCTTCAGTTTTTTCCCCTTTATTCCATATTTATAGGGGGGTATAATTTACAAATATATAATGATAAAACTACAATAATGGTTTGGGGCCCCCTTTGGGTAAAAAAAGTACCGCTATGTTATATTAGAACAAGTCAGCAATTTCAACTAAGTGTAATTCCCTACAGGAATAATAATGATGCAATAAATAAATTAAAAAAATTTGTGGGGTCATCAAACAAAATCTCAAAACAACAATGAAACATGCAAAATGCTTTAAGTAATAGATCCCCCCCACCCCCAAAAGGATCTGAGAACTGGGCCTTAACAAAAAATCAAGCCAGTCGAATTTGATTTGGCAGGATACACTCTCCAAGATCAAAAAGAAATCAACACTATACATTAGGAACTAAATTGCACTTGTATCTTTGATAAAATTGAAAGATTCAGAGTAAATTGATTGGAACATCTTGACAGAATGGAGGATTGCTGCATTCCAAAACAACTTCTCAACCAAAATTTTAAGGGAAAAAGGAAAAGTGGAACTCCAGGGCTTTCTGGAATGATCAATTTCTGTTAACAAAATTGGCCAAAAATTTGGTTAATTCCAATTATGCCAATGATGATATGATGAAAAATATGTGTATATAGAAACTGAATATACTCAAATTTTTTTTTTATGGAAGGGTATATTGTCAAAAATTATCTTTTCTGCAGTACTTTAATGTACACCTTTTTCTTTCCGTGAAATGATTGAAATGCATCATGAAAAACAAATAAAATAAATGTTCATAAATATTTTTATTAGCACTTTACTATGTGGTACATGTTGGAAAAAAAGTAACCATGCATTTTATTACATGATGATGGTGTTGGAATTTATTAAAATCGAAAAATCTGTGGTACTTAATAATTTTATATAATGCATAGCCTATAATAAGCATAGCAAAGTATTAAAAAAAGCATCAAAATGAATGCCAAAATTTGGATTCATTCATTTATTCACATTTGTATGACTCAGCAGTACTAGTCTGTGGAGTTGGAGTTTACTTCATTTCCATTTCTTTCAATTCTTTGAATTCTTGGTTACGATGATTGTCAGGTGTTATAGTGGGCAGGGGAAAATTGGGGAATTTTTAAAATGAAAGGTTACCCAGGACTATTTTACTCTTTTCAATGCAGTAATTAATTAATGCCCAAATTGAGTTTTTCAGCAGTAATGATCTTTAGCTCCATTCAATGAATTATTCAAAACATACACTAATTCTTTATACTATATGTTAGTAAAATTCAAACTAAAATACTGCTCTGAAAATTTAGTTCACCAAATACTTGAAATTAAAATGAACAGGGCATTTATATGAAAAAATAAAACAAATAAAAAAAAAAAAAAGCAAAATAGCCACATAACTTAGCTTTAATATTAGCCAAAAAACAATATTTCTTGTTCTAAAATAGCCTGAACATTTTTGGATTGCCGTAAGTTCCCTAATCAAATTCTGATAATTGACAATGTTTGTGACCAAACCATGACCATGTAAAACCATTTACATTCTAAAATTGGAATGTTCAAATATAAAACTACATTTTCTCTCAATATTGCTTTGTGCTGGCAAAAATTCCACTCAACAATAGAAAAATAATGGAAACCAATATTTTATGAAGTTTAATCCAGTTCTACTACACATTCGGGTTTATGACAAAACTGAACCAAAAGTTAAGATAATCTTCCATAAATAAATTTGAAAAAATATAGAACATATTGCTAATAAATGCCAAAGTATTCAATGAGATGTGGGATTTTCCTAAATGAAAATTCTGAAAATATGTATTGTACCTGAACAAACATGGATAATCTATTGTTTCAATAACTTGTTACTTCAAAAACCCTCATTTATAAACAAATGATGAAAGTTTAATATGTACTAAAGAAACAAATATGTTATTTTAAAAAAATCTTAGTAGATACTTATGAAACAATAGAAAATATACAGCACACCTTTTTCTTTTACAAAGCATTCAAAACTAGGTAAATGATTACAACTATGAATTTGAGTGCACCCAACTCTCTGAAACTTTAAATCTACCACTTCTAGAATCTGTATGATCTTATCTTCAAAAACGTCAGTACAACTAGAACAAAATCCAGGCACACTAAATTTATTTACTCTCTGTTAGGCCGTACTTTATTAAAATATTAGGTATCATTAATTTTTTATATCAAATTCGAAAATAAACTTTGTAATTTACAATCACTCATTTATGATAAAAAAATTGTTAACACCCCTGTTGGAATATTTTAATAAATTAATTAAAAATCTGAAGTGTCCCGAATGAAATTTTTTGAATGGGGAAAATTTTCATTTTTCATTATATTTAAGAAAAAACTAATTTTAATGTACATAATTAATTTTTTCCTCATTATTGTGTTTTTAAATCCTTTATTTATCTGTATTCCTTTATGTATCTGAAAATATGATACTGTGAACTGTGTGATAATTATTTATATTGAAGTTAACAGGTTCATCAATAGGTTATGCTTCTGCGGGATATGAAATTTGTGAGTTAATTAATTTTTTTTGTGTGTCTGTATGTACTTACAACCTGTATAAATAAATAAATGAATAAGTGAAAAGAATACAAATGCACTTGGAACACTCAATTACATTGATGATTCAAATTGATGATTCACATTGATGTAAAACCTACACTAATGAGGAAAACATATCTGGATTCCAGAAGAAAAATGCACTGTCCCAAAAATTTTTTGGAATTTAAATTTTTGGGACTATCTTAAAAACACTTTCCACTCTTTCTGGTGGGAAAGATGCACCATGTTCTAGATTAAAAAAACTGATTTAGACAGTTTTGAAAATCCCTGTTTAAACATAACATAGAAGGAAAAAAGGCCCCGAATTCCCCCGAAACAGCACCAGAATCCCAGAAAAATGAGAGAAAAAGTAAATAAAAAAGATGTGCCACTGAGGGCAATATAAAAATTAATGCAAAAAAATGAAGAAAACAGTTGTATGAAAAACAAAAAAAAAAATTATATCTGTAACATTAAATTTTTGGGTCCCCTGTAAAAATTTCTTTTTTGGGCATAGTGCATTTTTTTTCCCCTGGAAAAAGTTTTCTAGCATTTGAGGATATGCTTTATGCACATAAAACTCATTTTAATTTCTTCTTTATGCAAAAAAGTTTTTATCAAAAAAATTTAAAACCCGGAAAGTCAAAAAAAAGATTTGTCTAGTTAGCCCCTTCAATTAAATTTTTCGTATCATTGCTGACAGGGTGCAATGTGTGCCTGACAAATGCCAGATTCTATTGACTTTTCCGGTTTTTAATGGGGAAAAGGGTCTATGTTGCCCCCTCTCATGTTTTTCATTGATAGTAAATATATTGATATTTTTTAAGGGAAAAAGAAACATTTAACTTATTTTCTTTCTTTGTAGAAAATATTTTGAATCATAATTTTTAGTAATATTAATTTTAACAATATTTAATTTATTATTTACCGTTTTTACTGTATAATTCAAACAATCTGTTCAAGTGTTGTACCTCAGCTTTTTTGGGGCAATGATCCCCCTCGATCAGGTTTTTCCCGGTTTTTTGGGTCCTTTGAAGGGAAATTTTGGGGATGGCCCCTTTTTTTCTTCCCGGGCCAAAAAGTTTAAATTCACTTCTTTGCATGGTCCTTTTTGAATTCCCGTTTTTAATATAGTTATTCAAATTATTGTTTTCCATGTTTTCATGGGGATATTCCTTTTTGAACGAATGAAGGGATAAAAAACCCAAAAAAAATCGGTTTATTTGCTCTTGAAAACAGATTTTATTACGTCAGAGAGAATATTTTCATCGATTTTACCAAAAACTCTTTATTTCTTTTCTGTATTTAAAATTCAACTTGTATATGGCCCAGGTGGAATCCCGGGAAAAAAAACCTGCTCAGAGTACACTTCTCCCCGTTTCCCTGTCAAAACACAGTTTTTAGTTTTGATTTAAAAAATAATTAGATAAAGTCAGTTCTTTGTTGCTTTTTTGAGGAGGATATATTTTATGAACGATCATTGGGTTCATTGTTACTTGTTTTTTGAGTTTGCATGATGGGAAAATAAAACATGCAGCATTTTTCCACAGAAAATACTTTGCATTCATATGCCTCCTTGGGCAATTTTTAAAATTAAGGTACCCCAAGATAAAAATAAAGGGAAAATTTAAAACCCTTTCCATTCTTTCATTTCAATCAAGACTTTAAAGGGGGTAAAAAAATACTTGAAAAATATTTAGAGTTTCATGTTTGTGCTACTTTCTTAAAATTGTTTCACAGCAATCTTACAAAATTAATTATTTGAAATAAATTTGATTGTATAAAAAGTATTGAGAACATTTTTTGCAAACATCAGAACCAAAAAAAAAACTCTGAGGAAAAATTTTTATTTCCAAAAATGTTAATTTAAACATGACATTTGAATTCAATAAGTCAAAATGAAACCACCCCACCCCCCAAAAAAATAAATAGAACAGGGAAAAATGCTTTTTTTTATCAGAAAGTCTCAAATGGGAATTTTAATGTTTTACCCTTTTTTCAATTTCAATTCAATTTTTCCTTTTTCAATATGTCAATTTTAGTCCTCTCTGTGTCATTTAATAAATGGAAAGATAATTGTTGACAATATTATAGGAAATGAAAGAGTTTAAAAACACCATACTTCACAGAAAAGTTTTTAAAAAATATTCCTTTTATAGAAATTGAAAGATGTTTTCATAGTCATAAAAAATTTATTTTACATTTTTACTATGCCCAAATTTTAAATTTAATCATTCATTTCGGTTTTAAATGCTTTATTATCAATCACTGTGTTTCAAAATTTTTGTTTTTTAGCTGTTTTAATTCAAAAAATTTAAATCGGGGGGAAAATCAATTCAGATGTGAAAAAAAAAATGTAAGGGAAATTACATACCTTTGGGGAATTTTTCAAAAAAAACTTAAAATTATGATTATTACAAAAACCTGAAATCAACTTTTATTGCTTGTATTATTGTTTGTTCAATGTCTGTCATCCAGTACCCGTTTGCTCTTCTTGCTCCCAAACCCTATCCAAGGTAAAATATAAATAATATAAAAAAACAAAAAGAAAACTTGCCACCAGCTCAGCCATCAGAAACTTTTACCTGCAGTTTTGAATTACAAAAAGTTCATGAACTGAAAAACCCTCCCGTAAGTTCTTTTCTCAGAAGGACAATGTTAAAATTTGTTTTCGAAACCCAGGGATACTTTTTATTGGGATTAAATTATTTATTGATTAATTTCTACCAAATTTTTTTTGAAAAATATTTTTTTATGATACGTATTTTTTTCTAAGAAAATAACAGTCAAAATTTTTTTTAGGCTATCTTCAAAATAGTCACAATAACGTTTTTCCTTTTTAAAAAATTTAATGTCTTATGTTGGAGAAAAAACCAACATTTTTTTTCAATCCATACGTTTCTGCTTTATATTCATTACCCAAATTCATAGACTTAAGATATTTTGGGCACAATCGACAATAAAACGACCTGCCATACATCCATTGGAAAACAGTTTTTTTTAATTTTTCTTGAAGAAAGGGTTTATTAGAAAAACAAACAAGCAGGGCGATAAGCCCCGGGGGAAACCCCAAGATCGTTTGATCGGTTTAAGTTGAAAAAGAAACATAGTCCTCCCTTTTTCTTTCCTACGGAGTAGAGGAGGTTACGCCCTGCTGCGTGAAACAAAAATTTTCGGCCCGAAAAAATACCAAACAGCGCTCTGGTAACGAAGAAGGGTTTTAATCCAGTTGCTAAATTTAAAAAAAATCCTCTGTTTTGTCGGTCCGATCCGAAATATCCATTGACGACAAAAATCTTCTTCCCCCCTTTCCCGTGCCAGATTATCGAAAAGGCAAAAAAACCGAAATTCTTTAAAACCAGGCTGTAGCCTGGGGTGCGCGTTTTTTCGGACAATTTTAGCGGATGCAAAATTTTTGAAAAACTTCAAAAGATTTTATAGAAATGTCTCTTTCCATTTTTTTTATCAAAAGTGTTAATTAATCAAATGAAGTTCGAAACGGCCCCGTACAATGGAATGTTGACGATTGTTTTGTAGAAATGGGGGCCCAAAAATAGATTTTTAAAAAAAAAAGATAACGATTTTTTCTCCTCTAAAAAGGGATTATGCAGATCGAAGCCAATTCAATTAAAAACCCTATTTTCCAAAACAATGACAAATGGTGAAAACCCAAAAAGGGTTTTGGGGAGTACATTCGCCATTTTTCAGGGTATTTTTGTGCTCCTTGCAAGTTATATGGTTTGGGAAATCTACTTTTCCCCGGGGTACAAAAAGAGCTTTTAAAGATTGGAAAAAAAGCAAAAGCATTTTTTCAAAATAACCAAATTTTAAAAATCAAGATTGCAAAAAAAAATTGTAAAGTATGTCTGCAGTTTTTGAAAAAGGGATTCAGAGCCAGTGAAACAGCCCGAAATTAAGTGGATATTGGAAATGTCCCCCAAAAAAAATTTTAGAAATGGGAAATTTTTTGAATCAAAAAAATTTCTTTTTCCCGTAATAAAAGATTATTTGTTACAAAACAAAAAATTTTAGACTGATTGAAATTGATATTCAAATTTGATCCGTTTATGGCTGGGGCCCTCTCGTTCAGTATGGAAAAATAGGATTACATTCGTGGGAAAAAAAAAAAAAAAGAGAGAGAGAGAGGTTTATAAAAAGGTCATTCCTTTGGGGGTTTGGCCGAGATCACTAAGGCAAATGTCGTGGTGATCTCGGACCCAAAGGGGGGCGGGGTTTGAAATCGCGCCTCGGGCACGGTTTTTATTTGTGTTCGTCCTTTCACCCCCTTTTCTAATCACCGTATCGTTTCATCCACATAGTTACCATACTGTTAAAAACAATAGTGGTCCTAATGACCTAAAGATGTTGATAAAATTAAGGGGGGCCAGGTACCGCCTATACTGGCAATTTAAATTTGTTTTTTTAAGTACGCTCATCCGAAAACCCCCCCTTGTCTAGCCCCCTGAATTTTTTTATTTACTTTTTTATTGGGCCCAATAAGTTGATTAAATATACTTTAAAAAACAAAAAAAATTTTTTATTTAATATTTATAATTTTTTTTCAATGTACGAAAAAAATGAAAAATTTGGAGGAATATTCTCACCTACAGCCTAAAATTTGTGATATAAAGAAAAGAAAAAAATTTAACAGATCAATCTAAATTTAGTTTTATTTAGGGGATAAATTTTGGATTTTTATTTGTTTATTACAGAGATGAGCGACCCAAAACCTGAAAAAAGAAGAAACTGGGGCAATTGGCATTTAAAGGGTTTAAACATTTATTTACCTATTTTAATAGCCTAGCTTTATACAATGGGTTTGAATTTTTTCTTCATCATCAGGATTTTTCTTTTCTTTTCCTCTGCCCCTTTTAAATTTCATGTCAATAGCTTTTTGGATTTTTTTCCTTTAAAATTCCATCGCCTTAAATGATCTTCGTTTGAGCCCGCACAAATTAAAAATTTTCTAAAACTTTCAACCTTCCACATTTTTTTTTTTTAAAAGTCAGAACTGCATCCAGAACTCCCATCTTTAATTTCTGAATCCAAAAAAAATCCCTTTTGGTACCCCATTCCAAATTAAATTATTAAATGACTCAATAACATTCTAGGTTTTTTCCCTGCAAACACTTTCTTAACAAATCAGGTCTTGAAAAATCTTTATCTTTGGGTTTTTTTATTCCCTTACTTTTTTTGGCAAACCATGGTGTTTTTAATTTTGAAAATTATTATTTTTTATATTTGCACCATGAATTTCTGGGGGATAATGTATCATTGGTTTTTTATCTGTTTATGCTTTGTGGGAACCAAATTGCCCCCTGCTTTCCCCCACTCCAAATTGTCTGTATTGCTTCTAATGGCATTGTATTTGTCTTGGGTTTCTTGATTCATCAGATGTCAATGGGGTTTTCCCCCTATTAATTTTCCATCTGGGAAACTTTTTTCCCCTTTATTTCCTTTAACAATGCGCCCCAACCTGGTCCCATTCTCGGGGCGTGCCCCCCCACATTCCCAAATTTAAAAAATGTTTGTACTGGGGCCCTAGGGTTTTGGGTTCCACAACAACTTTTAAGCTTTGTTTTCACCTCACCGGGGGTACTCAGTGTTTTTCACCCTCTTTTTTATGGACCACCTAAAATAGTCACAGCACCTTCTACCTATTCCCCCTGAAACCACTATAATTATTTCACAATTTTCCGGGTGATTGGCACTGTTCTTTTTTCTTGCAACCATGGCAATATTTGGTCAATTTTTCTACATCTATTACTTTGCCAGTATCAACAATGGTTTTGGGAAACCCGTTTAGACTTTTTTTTTTTTTTTTTTTTTTTTTTTTTTTATTTCTGCTTGGGCCCCCAAACCCCGATCCCTTGGGGGGAAAAGTGATGTTAAATGAATTAAAAATTTAAAATTGTTTTTTTGCCCTTCCCCACAGCAACAGAATATTTCTTTTCATTGTTTCCCCAAATTTTATTGCTGCTTTTCCTTTTGCTTCTTCAGCCCTGTTTTACACTTTCTCCCTTTCTTTCACTTTCTTCCCCTGAATTTTGTAGGATGTTAGGCAAATTCATAACACCCCCCAACCCTTTTCCTCCTTCCTCCCTTTCCCAATCAGCGAGACCATATATAAATTTTGGTTAACTTTAAAAACCTTTTCTAAAGATTTGGGAAATTTTAAAGTAAAATTTTTTTCAGTTACTACAAAAAAATTTGAAAGTTTCATCAAACCCTTTCTTTTTTTTCATTATTTCAATAACACTCAAACAATTTTCACACCTAAATTTGCACTTTGAAAAGTATTTAAATTTACAGAAGTTCCAAATCAATTGAAAAACCCGGGTTTCAGTATACCATCAACCCCCTCATTTTTTGACTGGAATTCTTTATAAATTTGGCATTTACAATTTCTTTTTAGAAGAGCTCACTCTCGGACATTAGCACCCGCCGGGATTGGGGACGGCCACTACCATTTATTGATAGTGTCCCGGGGTTTTTTGAGTTTTCTTCTTTGAAAACTGGTTTCCATGATTTTTTTACATCCCAAAATTTTATTACGAGGCATTTTCCCCAAAAAAAGACTCACCCAAAACGGAAAACAAAACCAAAACTCGTACACTAACTTGAACACAAAACAAAAAACAACGAAATCCACGGGAAAACCAATGTTTTCTTTTTCCATGAACTCCTCTTTCCCAATTTTCGAAATAATAACTTCTTCTCAAAATGTGGACGGTTTCACAAATGCAGAAAAAAAAAACTGTCAAATTCAAGTTTAAAAAAAACCCCAAAAAGGGGGGGTCATTGAAGACAGGGGTTCCAAAATACATAAAACCCCCTTTTAATGGGATTTAAAACGAAATAAAAAATACCCCCTCTTTTAGGACTAGGCAATCAAAAAACAAAAAAAACAAAAATTTATATTTTAAATCAATTTTACCTGGTCCCTTTTAAAAAACCAATTAAAAAAAAAGGGCATTCGGGGGGTATTCTTTATTAAAGAACTTGTCGTTACAAGATATATTTCAAATGAGATAATTTTAAGACTAACGGGTGTCTGTAACTAATCAATGGCGAACTATCTTTTTCCGCTTTGAAGCGCGTAAAAATTATCTAAATCGAGTCTTAAATGGGGCATTGAATCACTATCTCTTTTTATACATAAAAAAGACATTTTTGACACGGGAATTTGATGACACTGTTAAGGAATTTGCCGAGACTAAAAAAAGGAAAGATTTGTATAACAACGCATACCAAAAAAAATGTGCACTTAAATGCCATTTTTACTTTAATATCCAAAATTTTGCTAACAAAAAGTAAATAATACTAAATACAAAATTTTTTTAATTACCTATATTTTTAATTTTTTTGACCTAAAAAAGTTTTATGAAAAAAATACAAGTATATAATCAATTATTTATAAGTAATTGTATTTTTTAAAAAATATCGTACATTTTAATTCAAAAAAATAAATATCGTTTTTTCAAAAAGGGAAATTGAAAACAAGGCGTTGAAACATTGGGCAACCTAGGGGGCACACAAGTCAAAACCGGCCGCCCCATCCGTCTGTCTGTCTCTCCTCTGTCCGTGGAAATGAACAACCCAGAGGGGCCCTTCAACCGATTTTCTACAAAATTGTTTTCCCCCCTTTGATCTAGGCGATACGCAGCCCTTGAATTTGAAACCATTTTTTTAATATTGGGGGGGACTTTTCATGATGCCGTTGGACATTTTCCAAATTTTCTAAAAAAAGGTTTCCCTCATTTTTTTTTGCATTTTGGATGGGGGTGAAGGACGTTTAAAGAATGATTTTTGGGGGCCATGATTGTTTTAAAACCTTTTTTTTTCAAAAGTTGCCCAAAACCCAAAAATTTTTTTCGGGGTCATCCCACAACTAGAATAAAGATAGAGATATTTTCCGTAATGAAAACTATTCCCCTTAAAAATTAGATTTTTAAAAAAAAGGTTTATACAATTTTTTTGAAAATTTGGACTTTTTAGGGAAAATTTTTTAAAAAAAGGCGGGAAAATTCTTTTCCGTTTTAGCAAAATTTTTTGTTTTTGTTTTTTTTTTTGTTTTTGTTTTTTTTAAAAATTTTTTATTTTACTTGGCGCAATCTCCAATTTGGGGTTGGCGCTTTTGCGCTTTTTCGGGGAATCCTTTATCACTAACAGCGTAATCCTCCTTAATATTATGGGGCTGTTGTGTCTCTCCGGTGGGTCAAAAGGGGGGCCGCCAAGGGGGCATCTCCGCGTAGGCCTCCCCCCGCGCGCTCCCCGTCACTCCCAGCGGGAGTTGGAAGGTAAGGGTAGGGGTAGGGTTTTTTGGGGCACTTCACGGGGGTTGGGCTGGCCCCTTTTTGAAACCCCCATTATCAAAGTGAGTAAATTTATGGGCGCATCAACTCTTTGTCCAACCCGTCCCAGGGAATGTTATAACCGAGAGGTGGCAGTGTTTTTCCCAAAAGGGGGAAAGAGATGGGGGACTAAAGCGCGTTTTTCCGACTTCCCTCCTGACTTACCCAGTTTTGGTTTCCCCTTTTACCCGGGAAATTTTAAAAGAGCCAGGTAAAAATATCATTCAAAGGGTTTCTGTTAAAAAGCATTTTTTTTTCAATTCTTTTCATCTTATAATTTTTAATTTACCAAGAAAAAGTCACTTTCCCAATTTTAAAAAGTTTCTCAATACTTTCCCTGTGGTAAAACGTCTAGCGTAGGGTTTTTAAACGAAATTTCCCGGGCTTTTGGGCCCTGATTTGTGACGCAAACTGGTGGTGCGCAGAACGAAAAATGCCCCCCTCAATTCCAGTCAACCCCTCACCCGGGGCATTTGGCACGGGTTTTTCGCGTCTTTCTCGGCCGTGCCACTAGGGTGGCATGCTCGTGACCGTATCGGGGGTGCCGCAGACCCAAGCGACTTGTTTGGGACGAAAAGAAAAACGCAAAAACCCGCCTAAATGCCCCGTGGTTTACGGGCTTTGGGGGAAAGGGAGGAAACTCCCCAAAAAACCCCAGTATACTCACCCATCTCTTTCCACATGGTTTTCCCCCCGCTGGAATGTGATTCCCGCGTCGACCCCTTTCCCCCCCAGCAGAACACCTTCCCAAACCCCCACAAGCCCATTGATTATTTGGGTTTTTAAAAAATTCCGGCGCGAAACCGGGACTTGGGACCGTGAGGAGGGATGTTTCTTCACGCGGGGAGGGAAAGGGGCTTTCCCCCCCAGATGGCGAGTTGGCTAGCGACCGGGGGGGGACCGACCAGCGGGGTTTTCCCCCCAAACCGGGGATCTCCCCCAGTAGGGGATCCCAGGGCCGGAAACTCTAAAACCCCGGGTTGGTCTGCAGGCATTTTGGGGCGTAGTACATGTTAGGGAAGGGGTGTGTGGCGCGGAAAAAGATGGGGGATAGGGGCAAGGAAGAGGGGGAAATGGGATGGTCCGGGCCCCTTTTTAAATACTGCTCCGGGAACCCCCTGCTGTTGATCGGGAACCCGGAAAAAACCGATCAGAGCAGCAGGGCCCTTAAATTTTCAAACAGGCGAAAATGACTTGCACCTTTTTTTTTACCATCCCCTTCCTTCATCGAGAAGATTTAAAGAAAAGTGTGTTTCGGTTTTTGGAAAAAAAATTTTTAAAAAATATTTAAAACCTTTCATTTCGCGCAAAATTATCCAAAAAACTACTCGAAATTTTTGAAAAAAATTTAAAAAGACCTTATTTTCCCAAAATCTGTCTTTAGTGAAAAGATTTTATTAAAGAAAAATATCTATCTCTAATATTCTAGAGGCAAAAACCCAAAAAATTTACGTTTGAATTTTCCCAAAAATCAAGGGGTTTCAACGAACATGAGATCTGCACCATCTAACAAATATCCTCAAAAATCAAAATCCTTTTGAAAATCCCAAAGCCTTGAGTTCGTTCAGGAAAAGGGGGGAAATATCAACTTTGGGCACAATCGCAGCTGAACCGATTTGGTGGGGTAAAGTTTACAGACAGACGGAGACAAAAAATGGTGAAAAGGGGGAGATAGATGTTTTACCCCTCCCCTTTTTTTAGTATCAAGTTTTAAAAAATAATTTTGGTTACACCCCGTGTTAGAAGTAATTTACCATTTAATAAAGGATCAACAAGTTTAGGGCCCGAAATAAGTTTTTGTGTCGAAAAAATTTGGTTTTCCGGCAACCGACTTTTACTGCCCTTTTTTTATTCAAAGGGGGAAAAAATAAAAAAGGGGGGGTCTCCAAAAATGTTTTCTGCCTTTTTTCCCCGAGACTTCAAGTCCTCTCTTTTTGTTACGGTTATGAACAGGGTTCGGATTTGATGACATGTCATCTTTTTTCTGGGGGATTCTAGACTTTTTGGTTTTAAAATTACTTTAAAAATAAATGTAAATCGTAAAAAATTCCCAATTTATAAATATTAGGGAAGGGAAAAGGGTTCACAAATTTTCCTTTATTATCTTTACTGTCTTTGGATATATTACAAATAAATGTAAATCCTTCTAGCTCGGTCGACCGGTTCTTATGAAATAATTGTTGCTACTTTCTCCCCAACCAATCTGCCATCCATACGGGGGTGGCAGGAATCGAAAATAAGTCTAAAAGGTCTTCTCCAGTTTCCCTTTGGGGGAAAGAATGGGGCTTTCCTTCAAACTACAATTATAATTTATTATGAGCCAAAGTTATCAGACTATCATTGATTATTACAATTCACTTGGCATGACCATTTTTTCGGTTTTGCAATAACAGCGTTTAGAACTTTTATCCTTTCTTTTCGCCTGGCGCGCCCCTTTCTCGATGTCGCCCGTAGGGGAGACCAATCTTCCTTCTTGTTGAAATCCCCATGATCAACGACCAATCAAACTTTTCCCCCACTTCACAAACCGCCTTTTCTTCATCCGCCTCGGTGAGCACATATTTCAAACTGATTTCTTTTTTTTCCCAAATCAGAATAATATTCTTCTAAATTTTTTTCGATCACCCAACCCCCAATTCACCAAATTAATTTAAATTTTTTTGGGCTTTAATTTACCGCGAAAATGTTCCAGTTCACTCCTTTAAAAAATTTAAAATCCAGTTTGCAATGGTACAACACGTAAATTTTTCAAATTAGAAGGGACAACTAATGCGGAAATACACCCGGTTAACGTTCAATGTTAATGCCCCCGAAAAATCCCCGTCCCGATTTAATAATTAACCCCAGGAAAACCGCTCAAACGATTTTGCTCACCACCCGACCGAGTCGGAAAGTAATTTTCCAAACTGGGGTCCCCCCCTTCAAAAACTCGCTGTGTTTTTCATTGTTTTTCGCCCTTTACGGTTCACCTTTTGGTTTTCTTGTCAGCTCTCCGGGTTCTGGTTTTTCCTCTCTAATCCTTTGGGTTTCTACGGCCCTCTACATATCTCCCCCAAAACCCCGGAAAAACAATTTCAGGACGAACTTGCGCTGCTACGGTGACATCTCTTCCTGCACCATAGGAAAAATCCCCATTTGAATTCTCAAAATTTTATTTTTTTGGCCCCAAAAAAAATGTCCGTCATTTTTGGTATGTCTCAACGTGGCTAACTTTGTAAATGAATGTTTATCACGACATAAATATGATAGAAGAATCTATTGTTATCGGGCCATTTTCGTAATTTTTTTTTTCATTTTTAGATCATTTTTACTTTTCGTATCCGTATCTCTGAAGAAACTTTCAGAAAAAATAAAGCAAAGTGGGAAAGTAACCCAAAAACGCTGAATTTATTTATTTGTTATCGTTTATAAACTATTTTTATTAATATAAAATAATTATTATAAAATAATACAATTAATATAAAATTCGGTTCAGCTTTTAACGTAAAAATGATCATTTTTTCAATAACAAAACGTAGATGTCAAGATGTAAGTGGGTTTTAAAGTAAAGTAATATTTAAAATATGTTAGGCATCTTTTATGTTTATTAATAATGGAGTAAAATTATTTATTTTCATCTAAGATTTTAATATTATTTTAAACTAAGATCTTAGTTTTAAAAAGCTTCAAAATAATATTACTACTTGTCATAATATAATCACTTGGGGAAAAAAGAAGCCCGTGGCGTCATGGAAAAAGCACCGACATTTGCAAATTCCTTTTTTGGCGGGGAAATTTCAATAACTAAAATTTTGTCCGAAAACCTACAGTTGGGGGTATTTTCCCGTGGATACACTCCCTAGCTGGGGGGCCCGCCGCCCTGACGCTCCCGCGCCACTACCGTGACCTCGTCACCCGTGCAATAGGCACGACACGCGCCAAAAAACCTGGGCGTGAAGTGTTGCGCATCGTGCGAGGTTTCAAGAATAAAAAACCCCCTGTGAACCCGCGGCCGATTTTTTACCAGACTGAGCCACGGACCAGGTGAGGGGGGCTCGCGTTACCCCGACCCCCGGGCAAACTGGCGGGCCCCTTTTCTTAAAGTATTTCCCCAAAGCCGGGGTGCCGTTTTTCAGCCGCAGGTATGCGATACTTCCCCCTCCCCCTCCCAAAACCCAAAGGCCCCCAAGATACCCTTTCCATTCCCGAAAAAAATTTTTCCCAAAAGGTTTAAACCAAAACAGGAAAAAAACTTCTATCCCCGTTTAATTTAAACCAAATGGTAAAAGTTTTTTTTGTAAAATATACATCACTATAGATTTATTTCTTCAAAAACCGTTAAAATTTTTTGAAATATAATTGTCTCCCTAGTCGGGAAAATGGACATTTTTTCCCCCTAAAATGATTACTCGGGGTCATATTTACATACCTTTCTATTTTCATCTCTGATGATCACAAATATACAATAAAAACATCCTAGTTTTAACCATTTTTATAATTCATATACACATGACAACTTTCCATTTTAACCCTTTGGGCTTTAAATTTTACTATTTACAATATTTGACTTAATATTTCTAAATGTAATTTAACCTTTCCCTTTTCCTGTTTTCATTTTAAAAACATTATTTTTTTTGAATTTTTAATTACCTGTAAGACAACAACAAAAATTTATATATAACAACCCTATTTTTTGTTTTGAAAATTTCAAGGGATCGATTATTTTTTAATTTTAAAATTATAATATTTTTTTACTTTTTATAAAAATACAAAAAGACCTTTACAATTTATCTATTTTTTTTTTCAACATTACAAAAATTGTTTCTTTTAAACTTTCTATTTAAATTCCCGACATTAGGCAAAATGTTTTTACCTTTCAATATATAAATTAAAAACGAAAACCAATCGGGCTAATTACATCTCTGTTTGTGCTCCCTCTACGTTTGTTGGAAAAAAGGCATCAAAACATTCGACTCAAAACGCGACATTTAAAGCCGGGCCCCCTTTTTTGAATTTGTGATGTTATAATGCTGGATCATTAATGACCAAAGGGATTAGTCGAGGATTTTTCCCCCGCAGTTTTTTAACCACCCTAAAAGGATTATGGTCGGGTTTTTTATTTTTAAAAATCTGGCCATCTTTAGATTGGGCCTTTTTGGCAACCTTTAGGGGTGCCCCCCAACAAGGGCCTTTAAAGGCGCTGGGTTTTTTTTTTCGCGAACCCCGGGGTGAATTTTGATTGGGCCCCCAAATCCCGAAATGAACGCACCTGTTTTTTTTGTTTGAAATAATTTGGGGAAAAATTTCCCAAATTGCTTTCTACCTTTTCTTCGACCTGTTTCATCTTACCGCTTCCGACAATATAACCAGGTACTGTACGGGGTCACGCAAATTTTTTATTTCTTTGATTGTCTTAAATTTAGCATTTTTTGATTTTTTGAACATCTTGTCTAGATGGATAATATGTCCGGCCACGTATTACAAAAAATGCAATATCGTCCATACAAGGCAACGCGAATGTCCCACAGTCGCAACAGTGAGGGATCAAGCGACTACATTGATATGGGGCATTCTTTACCCCAAATGGAAGGGGAGTAGGGGATAATGCCCAAAAATAGTTACAAACGCATCATTCCCGCGCTCGGCGTTAATGCGGGCCCCGGCCGGAATTTTTCTCCTGAGGGGTGGGAATAATGCTAGCCGCCGCTGTTTTTTATCCGCTCTTCCATGTTTGGTAGGGGGGAGTACTGGTTTTTACCACGCTGTTTAATTTCCTGTAAATGGCCCTGGTCTGGGTTTTTCCCGGGTCCTCGACTAATGTCATAGGGGGTAGTCCGAGTCCCCACTTTAATATTTTTTCCCCCAACATTTTCGATATTTCCCCTTTTAATATCTCTGACTGCCTGCGCGACATACAATACGACGCGCAGTTAGTTTTTGGGCTTGTCTGTCACCTCTATTCCATTGTCCCTTACCCTCAGTTAGGCCAGGATTTTTAGGGAAAATATCTTTGTATTTTTTTCAATCGTGTTGATAAAATGCTTTATGAAATTCGTTCACTTCCGTTCCTTCTAACATTTATTCAACATCGACTGGCTCTGGGTCAAGATTTCTCGAACTTATCTAATTCATCTTCTTCCACTTCCGGTTTTTGCCTGTTTTGTCCGTAAAAAAATTTAAATTCTCGGTTTTGTTGGTGATACTTGCCCTATTGATGTGATAGACCCGCCCCTTCCCTTCCAAGCGGGCCCCCACTAATTAGTTTCAGACCTTTTCCCCACTTCTCCCGGGCCCCACCCAAGCCCCGACCAAACTTTTGTCTTATTTTGGGGCCAACACCAGAACGCGGTCCCCACAGCCAAATTTCCCATTCTCCTCAGGCGGCCCAAAAAACTTTTCGTTTTTCGCTTACTTCAGACTTTGGTGTGCGAGTTCCTTTTGATTTACGTAATCAGTTTTTTGGCCCCAAAAACATGCCTACCCCCCGAACCCTTTTTTCCCTTCCACTCCCGCCAAGTGTTCGTACAGGGAAAAGTTATAGGCGTGCGTAGATTTTACCCCAACACCAGCTCCGGGGTTTTAAAACTTTTGGGAAATTTTTAATTTCGTAGCGCGAACGAATAACAGGAAGCTGTTTTCCCACTCAAACCTGCTTCCAAACAAAGCACCTTTGGGACACGGTTCATTGTAAGGTGGTTTCAATGGAATTCGACTGCGGGTGATAGGGGGAAGGGCCCCCCCTAGGTAATAAAACCCCTGCGCGAACTCCGCCCGTCAAAAAGCTAGTGAAACACGTTCCTTGGTCGGTTTTGGGTTTCGCGGGGAAAACCCATACATTAAAAAATTCTAAAACTTCTATCCGGAGCTGATTTAGATCGGGTGAAGAAACTGGTTCAGGTTTTGGTAGTTCCCTCCCCCGTAATTATATATTTCCGCTCAATTTTGATTCCCGAAAAGGCCCACAGGCTCTACATTTTTTTTTTAAATGTTTCCCCCGTTTTGGCCAACTTTAGTGGGGCTTTCGTTTTATTTGGTCCTAGTTTTGGGCAACTTGCACATCATGAAAATAGGTTTCCCTTCCGAAACAGTTCGGAAACAAAAATTTCCCTAAAAATTTTTCTTTTTTTTGGGGGTCCCCTCGCATTTGGTTTTCCCCGTTTCCGGGCCCAAAAATTTTACCCCCGGGAAAATGCGGGACAACCAAACTAAGATGTTTCCCCCGTTTGTTTTGCCTAGACTTAAACAGAAGTTTTCCCCTTTTTCAAAATACATATCTTTTTCCCCCCTCGGGGATCTTTCCGACATGTGCTTCGACAAGGTTTTATTCCCGCATCTCGCCGCTGTTCTGTTTCGAAAACCTCACCGTTTCGTTAATGAGGGCTGCTATTTCGGCTCGAGAACCTTTCCCCCTCTGTTTGGGGGATTACCGCCCCCGGCATCGGCCCGTCCGGAAAGGGAAAGCCGCCAGGCTGCGTTTGCTCGCCCCTTCACTTTTGGGAAACTTCCGGCCCCTTTTCGCCCCCCCACGGGTTTTTACAGCGTTTACAATTTGCGGTTCTGGGAACCCTTTCTGATTTCGCCCATTTTTGGGGGCGGTGCGGTTTCAGAGTATGGAAAATCCCAGATCGCACCCGCATTTCTACCGCCCCTTTTACCGAAAAGGGCCCTTTGAGACCGCAACTGGCAAAACGGGGGTTAAATCTGGGGCTGGAAAACCAAACCGATTCGGGCCCGAAATTTTATCATCCGGGCCAAATTTTTACTAATTTAAAGGGGAAAAATGGTCCACTGTCACGAAGGAACGTGATTTTGGTTATTTACAAATCCCCGCACGTATTTCGGAGGTTCCCCGGCCTCCCCCCTCGACTACGTGAAAATCTTTTTTCCCGTTTCTTGGGTTTGGGCATTCCCCGGGAAAAGCTCAACAAACCCCCCGAGGCAAAAGTGGTTTTTCCCCGGGCCTTTTAAACCCCGCATTGCTTTTGTTCGCTTTCGGGTCCGGGTTTCCCCTAGATTTCGATTCCAAAGCAGGCGGGCTTCCGCCGTTTTGTCCTCCGCTGGTGTGGCTTAGAAAACCCTCGTTTGCCCCATTGTTCTCGTAATTGTCAAGTCTTTTCTAAACCGGGGCTACCAAAAAGTACCCCCTTCATCAATGAAATGGGGCTTTTATTTTCCCCAGGTACCCCCCGCTTCATCTGGTTTTTGACCATCCAAAAAAGGAGAAGGGTTTTAATGTCGAAATATTGGGGAACGTAATCCATTCCCTGCAATAATTCTGCAATTCCCCTTTCACCCTTTTTACCGTTCCACGTGGTTTTGGGTCTTTTCCCGGCCCCGTAAAAAATGCCCGAATTTCTCCGGGGTGAACATACATTTCTAACAACTTTTTTTTTCCTTCCCCTACCCGACTTCGTTTCCGCCATTTTGAACATAAGCCTTTAATTTATATGATTTGGCAAAAACCCATCAAAAATTTGTGAATGTTCCCCGGTTTTTCCCCAAGCTTGTCCCCCGAACACTTTCAAATATGAGGTGATATCGTCCTGCCCCCTTTAAAGGGTCCATTTAAAATATTTTTTTGCACCCCGCATTTACTTCGCTTTCCCAAAATTGGGGCACCCCTCCGGTTTAACTAGCTAAACGAAATTTTCTATTTAAATTCCCCGTTCGGACTGTTCCCTCCTTTTCCCCCCTTTCTAACTTTTCTCTCCTTTCTCCCTTTCAAATTGCCCTCCTTTCCAGCTGCTCTTTAACTCTTTTAATTAATTCTTTTTACTACTTCTTCCTCACACGAACTACTATTTAATATCGTTGCATAGGGGTTCGCCACGTGCTGTGTACGTCATGTGACCTGCTCTGAAGCAATCAGCTCGCGAGGATTTGTTTACTTTCTCACAGCCAGGGTTCGGCGTGGCCGTATATCTGACTCACACGAAGACGCGGAGGCGATGAGGTTCGGCTTTGGAGCAAGTTATGAACATGATGTCAAGACGTGTCATAGCCTGGCAGAAGTGTTAATGTTTCGAGTTTTAATTCATTTGTCATGAAGGTGGTGACATGAGCGTCGTAATGTGTAGCAAGCAAATCGAAGCTTTAAAACCATCGAACTGTCAGAGTTGCTTATACGCTGTCGGTACTGTACACACATGTGTGTACACCTGTGTTCATACACCACCTGCATCACAGATAAATGAAATCTCAGAACTAACCGACAGGCAGTGACTTGTCTTGATATCATTCATAACTAAGGAACGGAATTTTTTGTAATAAAAAATGCAAAATATGTACATCTATCTATATATTTAAAAAAAATAAGGTATTCTGCCATGGCTTCGTTTAGAGCTTCTACTGAACCGATTGTTGTATTTTTTCTTTTAAATGAAAGAATATGATCTCTAGATGTGTTATCAGATATTGTTTGTGTTGATTCACCAACATTTACGGTGTAAATTAATTAATTAAATCATTATTTAATAGTACGCTTATCAATAGTCAATTGTTTTCTTTCAAAGGGTGGCAGTTTCAAAATCGATAGAGACCATAGATGTGAGTCCACGCTGCTTGATGTTTTGTTTTGATTGTTGAGATTTGTTTACAATTCGTCAAAGTTTTGTTCAGTGTAATAATTGCATTGTGGTGTTGACAGTTTGCATGTATTTGCTTCTGTGGTGTATTTTGTAGAGAACATTCGCACAGTGGGTTTTGCTCGGTTGTAATACTTTAGTGAAGTTCTTTACAGTTTGTGTCCACGCGTTGTCCACGCGCCCCAAAAGACGCAAACGTACATTAAACTCGACGCAGGGAAAGAGAAAGTCAGCGTAGGTGTGAAAATGAGGTCATTTCGTTTTCTATTGGGTAATTGTCTATGAAACAGTTTTGTTCTGCTTTGTACTTTCCATGTGAGAAATTCTGCAAACGATTTACTCTGTATTGCTTAAATGGGAAAATAAGTATACGTTCGAGCAATATGCTAGAAGAAATCAAACAGTTGTTTATAGGAGATGATGACATATCAAAAAACTTTAGAAATAATATCCTTCAGTATAATAGTGCTATATCTTTTGTGCCGATATTGCATTGCCATCTGGTCATGGGCCATAGGTGTTCAAAATTTTGGGAACTCATCACAGAATATCTTCGTTATACCCTCAAAATCCAAACAATGCAATATATTGCGAACATTAGTCTGGGTACAGTATTTTACATTCATCTCATATCTCACCGTCAAATTTTGACGGGTTCTCACTAGTATTTACTTATTTCTTCCAAAACATGAAAGAAAAAAATAAAAAATATGTAAAATAAAAATTCATTATTGTGTTTAAAATTGTTCTCTACAAGCATTTTTCGAGCACAGAACGTCGCCAATCAGTTCTTAACAAGCATTCGGAGTGGCTTAAAGTAGGTTCTACCTCTACAGAAATAATTCTACTCTAGATTTTACCACACAATAATTTTATTCGAAATAAAAAATACGTCCATAGTATATAGTAATTGTACTACATTCGTTGTACTATATTCAAACATTGGTTTACGAGAAGCCAGCGTTCCAATGGTAGTAGTACCGTGTAGTCAGTGATGGATCGCGAGGGAGGGTGTTAAAGGGAATAACTCCTCCCCTCAATCTAACAATGCTTAAGACAATTTTCTGTAAAAAATATGTGTTAGTTTTCGATCGAGTAACGAATGTGCTGTTTGAAACATGAGTAAATTCATAGTTGGAATTACTTTTGTTCACAGAATCCGCTCATTCTTGACTCCGAGAACGCAGTAAGCGTGGGGGGTGGGGGGTGACAATTATGGCGAAGATTTGGAGGTCATAGAAGCCCAGCGGCATTACATTTGAGTTATAAGGAAGATGATTCCGTAACATATAATGCAAACGCGCATCTGAAATGTTCCGTATCGACTTATAAATACATTAAAATATAACGAAATATGTAGTAGTAGGTAAAATATGTAAAAATGTGTAATTATACCACAATATGTTAAAATATGTAAAATAAAAATAGTTCCAATTCTTTCAGAATGTCTTGTAAACTAAAAAATATAATTGAATGCAGGTATCTAGTTCCTGGAAAAACGTAATTACATGGAAATCCGTTCCCTCTTCATAACCTTTTCCAAAGCCGAACCTTAGTGTCCACAATCGAAGCTTCGTATGAGTCAGACGAGCGGCAAAGCTGAATCCTGGCTGAGAAAAAGTAAACAAATCCTCGCAAGCGAACTGCTGCTGAGCAGGTCACATGACATACCACAGCACGTGGCGAGAGAAATGCCAGAGTCGATTATACGCTGCCGGTAGTGTAGACGCCGGGCCGTGGTTGCCACAAATGGTCTACAATGCACCTGGTTTGAACTTTCAGTGGTTGGCTGATTGTTATAAACTACTAAGGTCGTTAGTCCCGTAAGTGTGGTGCATGTTTGTTTCCTCGGGAGGTGGTGGTGGACTTCCTCCGCTAGGTGGCGAGATCCGGCGCCGACTTGCCGGGGTTTCCCACAACCAGGTATCTCCGACTAGTGGGGCATGCCCCCAGCCGGAGAAGCTGTAGCTAAGTCACCTTGCCGTTCTCCTGACATGTGGGGTAGGGAAGTACGTGGGAGTGTAAGTGTGTGAAAGTAAGGGAGAATAGGACAAGGGAGAGAAAGGAAAGATCGCGCGCCGTCCGTGGCGACTCCACACATTTGTTGTTCGGCGAGTTGTGTACAACTGCTCGCTGAAACTACTCGGGAGAGTAGTGTGGTTGAGTTTGCTTGCTATTTGCCGAGTGACGAACATTCGGTGCTCGCCGCGTGTCGGTTTTTAGGACACAGCAAAGGGAGCGAACATTCGTCGAACACATCGGCTGATCGAGATTCGGCGAGCAGAAGCTCGCAACTCAGAAAATGCCGAAACTACCGATCAGAGCAGCCAACCGCTAGAATTTTCCTCCAGACGACTGAATTCTAGCTGACAAGGTAGTGTCGAAAATCCTGCCAGCGCGAACTCGAACCTAGGACCTCGCGGTCAGAGGCATTACAGTGACGTAAGTTGATGCCCCGAACCACTTCTCCTGGTGGGTCCATCAGTGGTCTCGCTCGATATCGTAACCTGAGTGGTCGCGTGAATTACAATAATCAACTTTTAAAAAAATAATATTGCAGTAAATATCGGCTTTCTGTTAGTAGGTACCACAATTATATTTTCGTTAATATTTAGACTGGTAAGTGTCTGAAAATTAGTGATTTGTTCAAAAATTTTATATCAATAACACAATGAAAAATGGGTACAAATACCAAATGTACTCATAAATGTGTGGATAGATCCATGTTTTTAAAATGTCTTACGTCCTGTCTGATTCATGCATGTGATACACTATCTTTTGTACAATAAATAAAGCAGAGTGACATTGTTGAAATATTTTATTGCTACATTCTTAAAATGTTTCAGTGTCCACATTGGATGAAAATTTTTGTTTCAGTGTTTGTAAAAATATTATTTGAGTGTTTGTAAAAGTGCACAAATTTTAACTCATTTTCACATGAGTTTTTGAGAAACTTCATAAGGAATAATTTGAAGCACTTGTCCTAAAAAAAAATGCAGTAACTCATAAAAAATAACTGTAATGTACATATTAATGATGTCAGAGTCAATTATTTCAGGAATATTATATTTATGTGATTTTTGAAAATTTGAAAGAAAACATCAAAATGGTGTTGATCTCTCGTTATTTTGTGCATTAAACTCTGCATATACAAAACATTTGATGAAAAAAAATTGGAACCATTTTTGAGAAAATTTTGTTTTTAAAACTGTTCTCAAAATTATGCAAAAACTACTAAAAACAGTACTTACCATTTATTTATTTACTTATTTAATGAAAAAACAGTAAAAACGACTGTTTGTGACTTATCGAGGAGAAGCTATTAAAATAATTAATTCCATAGGCCAAATTTAAATTGAAAAAAGCTTTCTATCCTCAATAACATAGTTTATGAAGGGGACCAAAAAATTAGAAAGTTTTGCAATTTTTGAAAAATTCAGAATGGATAGTGAAAATGTGTGAATAATGATTTTCAATGTTAACTTTATCTTTATCTGAGTATTTTGCTATATTCTAGTTAGAAACAAAATTTGGAGCCATTTTTGAGTAAATTTTGAAAACTTCCCAATGGCTTCATGTGAAATGCCCCCAAAACTGAAAGAATTTCAAGGGCAGTGAGTCAAGGCAGATCGATTAGGAAATATTCATTTTGATAAAAAAATCCTTTAAATGGTTTAGGCACTGATGTTGACAGATGGAAGGGCAGTCAAACACCTGACAAGACAGGATGCTTTCTGTTTCAGGGAACTTTAAAAGTTTTTTTTCATTAAAATCTCGAAATGTATTTTCTGTAGCATTACTCTTTTACTAGTTACTAGTACTCAGAATGCATGTACATACACCAAAAGGTAAAAATATTTTCATCCTTATTTCTGTCATCTGGAATCATAATGTTTTTGTAACCATTAATTTCCACATGTAATAAATGAATATTGTAGGATTGTGGCATATCGATATATAATACTTGCTCTTAATTGCAAACCCTATGTTAATTATTCTAAAATCTTCTGATCGTTTATATACATACAGTGCTCTCTCGCCCCGCCCATATCCTGCATAACATATATATATTTATTTATTTTACGTCAAAAAACAGTTGAAACTGCGTATGACCTGCTATGGGGGGAAGTGAATTTTGTGCACATTTTCAAAATTCTGTGGTCCCTACACTGTCATATACTATATGAATTTTGAAGAACAAAAAACAAAAAAAAACTCGCATGTAATAAAATCTATTTTCAAGGATAAATAAGCAATAAATTTTGGGCTCTTATCCATGATGTCCTTCGTCAAGGAATAATACTTCCTGCCGCAACAACATGGAAACGATAATTTGAATAACTGTATTTCCCAATGAATTATAGAAGACGTGCACAGATAATGAAGTTACATCACAGATAATGAAGTTATATTCACTATTATAATTTGAAATTAATTTCAATAGTAACTATAATCATTCAATATCTGTCTTACATGTCTTTTAAATTACTTCTAAATTCAGTGTAAATTTAAATTTCTTTATAGGAAAGCATCAAACAGGCTGGATACTATGCATTTATGAATAATCTGCCCAAAGAAAAATCATAATTATCCCTCTTTATATTATAAACGTTAGTCTGATGATCAAAGATAAGTGTAAACATGTTTTATGGAGGCCATATATATATTTCATTATATGGTAGGAGTGTCAAATTTCTGAAAGATCCACAAATTATAACAAGTCATTTGTATTTTCATCAACTCAGAAATAATGTGGTGTTATATATTTTGAAATTGTTATATTTGAAGTAGTTATTTCTGACTTTTTCAACTTTTTTTCAGGAATAACAGTTGTTGAGAAGGCTATTTTTTTTTACCTTTTGATAGGTTGGTTTTCTATTATTGAAACTTCACATGGTTCATAAATGTTTAGGCATCAAAAAACATTTGTGGGAATAATAACTTTTTATCAGTACAATATGTTATAGTGCTGCATTGTGAATTAGTGCAATAATGACCCACCTTTGGGTTGGACCATCAAATCTATAATTTTAAATGCTGCTGATGGCTAATTAGAATTTTTGGAAAAAATAAATAGAAATGACCAAGGAACCTTTTTTTAAAATAAGTGCAGTGATTTAATGTACTAAAATTGTAGTAAATGCTTATTTAAAGATAATGGAATATAATGAAAGTAAGTGAAAGAAAATTACAAAACAATTGAATCTTCTTTATGTATTTCTCATTGATGTGCGAGATTTCTCAATGCTTGTTTGAAAAGTTCATGGATATTTGACTTTGTTATTTATAAATTGAAAAATGCAAACGTCCAGATTTTTCTACAGTTCACCAAAATTTTATTGCTTATCACTGGTTGATGACTGCTACCTTATTACAGATCTACAGTTCGAGAGAGAGAGGGAGAAGGGGCATATTATCAAGATTTAATTATTTCATTTAGTGAATATTGTTAAATATTCTCCCAGATTAGTCACTAAAATAAATTAGTTTACTTCCCAGCAAATCATAATATTCATCATTCCTAAGCAAATCAGTAATTACAAAATAGAACTCCTTCAGCATAAACCATAATACATATATGGATAATTCTAGGAGAATGTGATATTATGTGAAGTGAGTGAGTTATGCTTAGAAAATTAATGGATGCTTTTCTCTTTCCCTTGTCTTCTTCTTACTTTTTGTAGAGAATGCACATCATGAAAAAGGAAGGGGGGGAAAAAAAAATTAAGATCTTTCTTGACACACATATTTTCTGTTTACATTCAAAAGACTCAGTGAATATTACTTCCATTATATAAGTGTTTCAAAAGAGTTTGCATGTGAAAATTTGAAATATATAATATCAGAAGAAAATATTTCATTCTTTCATAGATTTTGAAATATAAATTTACAACACAAAAGTTCAATAATGAAAAATTTAAATGATAATGCATTATTTCTGTGATACTCATGGGTGCTAATAAATGTCTTCAGCATTATAACTATTACTAGGGCCACAGTAAGATCCGACTTTATAAACGCAGTGTAAATTTTTTTCTTTCAGAAGAGTGAAGTTATTGCAACAAAACTCTTAACTCTATTTTGTGCACAAAATGTGTTAAAGTACTTATTAGATTTTGAGTATAAAAGTACATGTTTCCGAGATCAGGAATAGATTTGAAAAATTTGAAGTAGAAAATTTAAAAAAATTAATTTAAAAATAAAAACCAATATAATTAAAAATTTAAAGGAATAATGAATGAAAGGAATGAAACAGAAAATATAGATTGCAGGGTAATTTTGAAAAGATTTTGACAAGAATTACATTATTCAAACAAAACGCAAATTAGTTGCTAGAATTATGGAACATGGAAGAAATGTTAGGGAACCAACTAATGGGCAGAGTTTGGCAACTCTACATCGAATAAATTCTGGTCGTAAGTTAAGAGTTTAAAAATGATTACGTATTAGACAATGAAACTAGGTTTCCTAGAATGGTATCAGAAATTTTATATATTAAATTAAACAATTCCATGAATTCTATCCTTGAATGCAACAATTTCATTAATGCATATAACATAGTCCATACAATTAAACAAAATTAAATTAAATTTCCTTTTAATCCCCCCGTTTTGTCCTTCTCCTCCCCCCTCTTTCCCCCCCCCACCATATTCTTGTTTCTTATGTCAAAGGGAAAATGAATAAAACCTCACAGTAGTGCTTTGACCAGCAATCTCTCCACAACCAATTTCTGAGAGAAATTTAAAAATGGTTATCAAGTGATACCTACCACAATGGGTAACACTGATCTGCGTAGGATAATGATGTGGATTCATAATCTTAAAGAATTAAAAAAACCAATCTTCTGGTAAGCATTGTGTATTGAATGCTACATATGCTAAATTTTCAAAATTGATGTTATGAAAGGTACGCTTCCAAGTATCCTGCTGTCTTCTGCTTGCACGTGTGTTTTCTTTTGTTTTAAATTATTGTTTAATATACTCTACATTGGATTTATGCATTTCATTTAGTGAATATTGTTAAATATTCTCCAGATTATTCACTAAAATAAATTAGACAAGATTAATGCATTTTAATCTTATTTTTTTGCTCTTATATGTACATGAGGATGGAGATGCATTTGATCTCCGAACTGTTGAAAAAAATGTGAAATGTAAAAAATAAACCAAGTTTAGTTTTATCAATTTTATGTGACTGTTTGCCAAAAAATATGTTTGTCTAAAGTTAAAATTTGGAATTTTTTATCAATAAAATGTATGCCAGACAATCATAATTCAAGTTATAATGATAATGTACTTATTGTCTATATTTTGTGGATTAAATATTGCTGAATTGCTTTTTGTTCAATTAAATCAACATATTCATGTAATGACAAAGAGTGGTGGGGGGTTATGAATTATTATATTTCTGCATCACCACTCTAAAGTAGGATAATACTATTTTTTTAGCAAGTCAAACTCTTTGGAATAGAAAAAGACTGCATCACTAATTTTACATATACTTTTGTTATGAAACATCATATACTTAATTTCCAAAGAAAAATGCACTACCTAAACGTACAAACATCTGTTGATTTATAAGTTTAATAAAATTGGAAATGAATTTATTAATGATATTTAATCACTGACTTTCAACTTCTTTTATTACTTTATTGAACCTCACCATAATGCAAACAATGTTTCAATGATGAAGAAGAAACAGTTTATTGGTATTTCTTGTTTTGTCTAGGTTACGAAAGATGAAAAAGCAAAAAACAAACTAATTTTAATCCTTTGTATATATTACCTGCAGTTAATGTGTAAATAGATAATGCATTAAAATTCTAATGGGGCAAATGTATTTGTCTTCAGATAAAACAGTTCCATGAAATCAAATACTTGTAAAGTAATTTAAAATCATTTTACAGAACATGTATTTATATATTGCAAATAATGACAATATAACAACTTTAGAATTTACTGAGTTCTTAAACAGTTTGCAGTACCTTTGAGGACAACAAATTTTTGCAAATCAAATTCAGGAAGAAAAAAAATATATTTAGCCACAAATAAACATTGCATTGCGTGAAATTGAATTACATCAATCACTGAATTTCTGATACTATTTAGTTTGCAATTTACTAAAGAATAGGGTATCACTCAGGGACACCCAAAGAAAGGGTGGGGCAGCTGGAGCAACTTGACTTAAGGCCCAAATTAATTAGGGTCTCAACTTCTATATCATTTTAAGCTTTAAATTTTTTTTATCTCTTATTTAAATTATCTGCAATAAATTATTTGTTGCATGAAGAGATGAATTCTGTATATGTAGGAGTGACTTCATTTGAGATAAGAGACCTTTGTTTTCTCTGTGCGCCCCTGGTTTCACTCAGCATGCAAAGAAATACACAAAAATGTATAACTGAAAATGCAATTGGTTTTTATTGAACCTGAGAAAATTCAGATGTTTCCACACTCCAATAAGAAATGTGTTCAATAATAAAATATATATTGTTTACAAACTACACTCACAACACATTTGCATACACATAAACAACTAATTCATGATTATTTATAACCAATGTCTAACTATTAATAGCTAGCTTATAATCACCCTCTTTGCTTTCAAAAAACTCTTACATTGAATCTAGTTTCTTTTCTGTTTCTTTCAATTTTCCTTTCAGCCAATCTCTTTTTCTTCTCGTCCACCACAAACGCAGTTCTTTGGCTTTGTACCCAATGACACATCCCGTAAAAAATGATAGTAAAACTGCAGTTCTGAAAGTTATTGTGGACACTACCTGATCACTCATTATGAATATTCTCTGTACGTACGGCGTTAAAGCTGAATATCACAGTTCAACAAGAACACATTTTACATCACTGGCTCAGTTCAGGTAACAGGTATCATAAGATTCTTGAGGGAAATTCAATAGATTCAATTTCAGCAGAACTGCGCAACTGTACGCAGGCCGACGCAGGCTATGCCGAGCTATGCGCGACTGCGTGACACGCAGTGCGTGTGCGTGGGTGTACGAGAGATAATTTTATCTGAAGCCGCGTACAGCGCTGCGTATGCAACATGTGGCACAAAAACAGAATAGCCAAACGTAAAATCGTGATATTCCTACATCCACAATGACGCAATTGGATTGACACAAAGATAGACCAATGTAAAGAGCACTCAATTGTTCACAATACAGAATATAAATGTGACAGATGTCTGTGCTAAGTAAGATTAGAATGCTAAGTAAGATAAGATGTTGAAAGAACCATTAATCGGGAAATGTATTAATTCACGGCATTTCTATTGTGTATGGCTACACTGTTCGTTCCAACGAACGCGCGAAGTTTAATGATGGAATTGATTCAAATACTCAAATTCTGCTCTGCAGTATTTTCTCCTAAATAGATAAAACTATGTTCGTTACTACAAACATCTTTTCATACCATAGTTATAGCTATTAAAATACCTAGTACTGTTACGAATATTATTAATACGGAGGTCAAAAGTTAAAAATCGAGGTGGAGCGGAACGCAGCCGAGACTTTTAATTTGGACGAGTCAGTAATAACGCCATAACATTTTCGTGATATGTTCAGGATTTTATCATTCACCATAAATTCTCCTGATTTATGCGAAAATTTACGACATTAGTGTGATAGTAAACAAATGAATTTTGTTGCTGCCTACGTTAGTACGATATTGTGTGGTATGGCTTGCAATGTATCTATTTAAACAGTATTCATAAACCGTAGTTCGAGGAAGATGAATGCAAATAATTCTCCTGAACCTAAAGATACCTAAAGAAATGCCGTTTGGTGAGGAAGTTGGCGTGCTGGCTTCCAGTGGTGACACTTTCACATTGTCAGTAAATGTGATTCTCGGAGAAGAGTTTCATTTGGTGGAATGTCAGGAAAATGAGGTTAATTTACATAATATACAATTTTATAATTGTACTATATTAATAATATCACAATTAACAATAATTTTCCCCAAAACCAATATGAGTTTCTTATATTCTGAATTGTTGGAATCTGATTTGTTTTGTACATTACCATGTTTTTCTTAACAAACATTTGACTTGCGATAAATCGATGCTTGTTTGTTTGCGTTGCTAAGGATGTAATTTACAAGATAATTTTGGGAAATAAATTCTCAATTGAGCAGGCAGGAAAAATACATTCTGGATAATTTGGGTTCGCGTTTAAATTTAAACTATCACGCGATTCTCTTATTAATACGCAGGCAGATCTTTTGTAACGCATGTTGTATATTTATTAAACCATGGTGAAAGATCGAATTTATGAATCATTAAGATTAGTCGAAGAATACGCTACTCTCTGCTCGGCCGCACCTTTCCTGTACCCGCCATCTTGGCTGCATTTAGCTCAGAGCCAGCATTGCCGGTGTCAATGCAACGACTCTGACCGGGAGGTCCTAGGGTTCGAGTCTCACGGTAGCTAACTACAAAGCTAGGCCCAATTCAGCTACTTTCTGGAGGAGAATTCTAGCGGCTGGCTTATCTGATCTGTAGTTTTCTGTGGTTTCACCTAGCAATATCAGGCGAATGCAGGAGCAGTATGCTAAAAGACATTCCACAAACCGCGCGCAATCCTCTTCCTCGTCCTATACTTCCTCTTACATATACACTTACATGCACTACACTACCTCACATGTTGGGAGACCAGACAGGAGTGTAGAGCTGGTCCTGACAGGTGCGGTGCCCCGCTAACGCAGGTACCTAGAGGTGAAAATGCCCTGCAAAGCGAAGTGCAGGGCGACGCCCCATCTCACCATCCAGCGAGGAAGGAATCACCGCCACGGGATAAGCATTCTGTTCGGCTCTAATGACCATAATAGTTGATGTACCCGGAAATATCAATCAATCAATCTATCAATGAACCCGCCTCACTTATCCTGGTCCCATACTGACTATGGTACAAAAGAACTTAGTATACATATAGATTCAGTTTTCTCTCCCTTGAAAAAACAACACAAGAATAAGCTGTTAAAGTTGAGAATGTTTAACATGTTAAACAGTTATGTTATTACAGATGTTTTTGTTGGTTATTGGCTTCGATACGAAGCTCGTTATACGCTGCATAACTTAACTGGATCGAGGGGATCGTGGTTAAGAGGGAAATGCGAAACCAGTTGAATGGTGCTACATGTTCTCTTATGGAGGGCATTATGGGTGGGAAATACGAAAAGACAAACTGAGCCAAGGAAATCTAGGTAATTAGTAAATAAGTAAATCTGAATCATTAAAATGAGACAAAAAGAATTTCTTGTATGCACTTAGGGCGTACACTGGTTCTAATTATCCCGTTCTCGGGCCAAAGCAGAGGTGGTTCCAGGAGGGGCCTTCAAGTGGGGATTGGGGCCATGACCACCCCCCATCAAAAGGCTTGGAGTTTTCCTTCCCTTATTTGGCAAAATTGATTTAAATATTTATATTAGAATTATGAAATTATTTAAAGAATAAAATTGTATAGTATCATATATACATTACAATAATAATATACAATATAATAACATATGTCTTTAATTTAACAAAATTCTGATTGATAGTTTTCCGTGGTTTCCCCAAAAATGATCAGCCGAATACGCCCCTCTGCCAAAGGCCCTCCCGCTGGGAGCGGTGGCCCAGTGCATCAACTGAGGTCGCTGCATGCAGCGCCTCTGACCGGGAAGTCCTAGGTTCGAGTCCCGACGGCGGCAGGATTTTCGACTCTAGCTTTCCAGCTAGGCCGAATTCAGTCGCTGACTGGATGAGAATTCTAGAGGCCGGCTGCTCCGATCGGTAGTTTCCCGTGATTTCTTCGATCAACATCAGCACCCTAACAAACGAGCCACGCACCGCGCGTGATCTATCCTTCTCTTACTTGTCGTATCCTCTCCCCTTACATGCACACTTACACTAACATGCACCACACTACCACACGTCTCGGGAGATCGGTCGGGGTCTTAGAATTTGTCCCGGCTGGGGCGATGTCCTGCTGGTGGGAGATACCTGGTTGAGTAAAAACCCATTTGCCGACGGTAGGTCGGCGACAGATCTGGCCATCCAGCGGGGGAAGACCACCGCCACCTCCCGAGAGAAAAAAACACGCACTACACTTACGGGACTAATGACCATAGTATTTGACGCGGCCGAAATCAGTAATCAAATCTCCCGATGATTAGAATGCCGTTGGAGCATAATGGTCCACATAGTGCTCGCGCGGGGCAGTCGTCGGCCTGGGAAGCGCGTGCCGGGTGGTGCGTACGTGGGGCGCGCCGAGGGGCCCATGGCGGCCCCACCCGCTGCCTGCGCACGTGCCTGCCTCGCGGGCGGGCGTCTGGCGCCGGAAGGAGCGGACACGGCTTCGAAAGCCAGCCCACGGAGAGCTGGCACCTCACAGTTTCTCCAAAGTGAAAAAAATGCTTGCGCCGTAGTTTGGGGCTATTTTTCACCCACGTACACACACACACACACACACACACACAAAACACAAGTTGAGCCTCTCCATTCCCACCACACCATCTTGCAAGAGTCGATTTTTATTTTGTGGCATTCTACTTACCTAGCAAAAAGAAATTGTTGTAATACTATGGCAACGATCGGCGATTTTTCGACAGAAACACCCCTGTTGTGGTTGTAATTTACTGCATGTAGGATCAAGATTTATCCACTTTTGCATTACCAGGACCCGGCTATAAGAGTTTTCTATCGAGAAATCGCTGTTCTTACCACAGCATTACAATACTTTCTCAATATTGCCTAAGCAGGAGAAAGAAAGGAATACTAGTGATGCTACAAAGAAAATGTGGTTTAGAAAAATAGCTAGTGCGAGAAAGTCTGTGGCATTCTGTAGCACCATTTATCTTGGAAGTTGCAAGTTCGAATATAGTTTTGCTGAAGTCTTTCTCGAGATATTAGTTCGCAATACAATGGCAACGCCGCGGAGAGCAATTGGAAATTCTGAGATTGCCCCCACAAAAGCTTAGAATTATTTATCTCACCTAACGCGCAGCGGGGGAAGATCGCTGCCGCCTCTCGCGACGAGAAACACGCACTACACTTACTGGACTAATGACCTTAGCAGTTCATGCGCCCGGAATCACTAATCAATGAATCAATAGTCTATCACATCAAAATAGCAGTTGCATACCAACACGAGGAGCGTCAACGACGGACCCCTGCGCTTTATGGTTTCTTTGTTTAGGCAGAGTACCTCTTTCATCCTTCTGGACATTTAATAATAATAATTTTTTCTACTCCAATTCTATAATGTCATTTGATGGCTGCAACCAGTTTCATAATGATACTCTTTACGATACAGATTGCATTATGATACAGGTTCTTGACCAATCACAGAGAAGTTTACAAACCAAGTATTGACACTTCATTAATCACTGAGTATCGTTCTTGTAAATGTTTTGTTCGAATGTGTACATTAAATTTGCATTTTATAGTATATTACACTTTTAATTTATTTTATTAGTAGTATGTTTTTCGTGAAATATTATTTAAAACAAATTGGATCGTAATTTCACTTTGATCCTATTTGACTAGAGCAGTACTCCCTCGCTGGCGAACTGGTAACCACAGCCGCCTGCGGCAGCATACGAGGGTAGGGTTAGGTGGCTTTGGTTGAATCCTATGTCAACTGCCACGAGACGATTCAATGTAAAAGTTTAACTTATAAAAGTCGTAGAAAAAGTACCGTATGAAACTCGATGAAATGAGTATAAATACACTCGTGTGAAGTTAACGATACTCGCTCGTATCGTAATATCACACTCGTGTATTAATATCCATCATTACATCATCGTTTCATAATGTACTATTGTGAACTTACAGTGATATTTTTTCTTTCGTCGCTTATCAGATAAAAACACACACAAAAACGTCACCATGCGTAATCGCTACATGTAAACTCCGGCATTCTCTTACAACCACGCTTGCCCGTAATCACGTTGAAATCTTACTTTAGTATTTCCAGATGAAAATAATATTTGTGCAAGCAGAACAGCGTAGTGATTGCTAATCTGGCTCATTTAACCAGTAGTTCTACAACAGCACATACTTTCTTGCATTATTTGTATCAGCTCCGCTTAACTCTACTACATGGATCTGCAAAAGTGTTTTTAACCAGCAAATTTTCCGCGCCGAGACTCGAACTCAGTTCCATGGAGTTAACTCGCGCGCGTTACCGTTATACCAGGCAGTCGCTCTGACACACTTTCTTATTTTGAACTTGCAGTTTTAAAAACTCAGATAGTTCAACGAAAATGAGATCTGTCCCATTCTTTTAAGCGTCCCTTATTTCATCCGTTGAAACATTAAAGAAAAAACAGTTGAAGAATAGAACACGGTACGACGTAAGGAAGTCGGCACATCGCGCTGCCCCGGCGAGGGGTAAATGCCCGGTGGAGGGGACGAGGGGTGGTTAGGCGATTATAAGGGGAGGCAATTTCACACTGGTATCTTGCCGGAGCTCCATTACTGAATAGCACTGCGATCGGAGTGGTGTGCCTATGTGATAAAGCTTGTAGTGTTCTTTCTTCAAAACGTGTTTGCAACTAAGCAGTTCAAATTCTCGAGGTTTTCATACAAAGTGCTTTCTTATAAAAGTGAATTGGTAATTATTCGGTGGATAGACACAAGGTTGTTTATAGTAAACGCGAGTGCCGAAGGCACGAGCCTCGCCGTGATTGAGATCCGGGCGAGCGAAGCGAGAAAACTAACCTTTTAAAGTAATTTTGGTATTAAAATGCGCTGGAGACAAAGTGTATGAATGGCAAGCCATGAAAATCATGTTGTTTTCTTCATTTCTATCGGAGCGATTACTATAATTTGAGGGAGGGCTTAAGGAGACTCCCCTCCACTGTCCCCCCCCCATGCTTCTCTAAGGGTGTACCGTGTTCCGAAGTTTAGCCGAAAAAACCTTTGGGGAGATTTTTGAGAAAATGAAATTAATGCAATTTATAAAAAAAGTAATAAATTGCGGGAAAACTACTCGTTTTTTCCAAAAAACGGCACATGATCTTTTTTAATGGTTTTTTACCTTCTTATTTGTCTCCTGAGCAGCATTCTAGCTTCCCGTGGTGCGATGGCCCGTGTTCGATTCCTGGCCGAGGCTAAAATAAAGTTGTAGCTTTCCTTTAAAATCGTTTCGGCTTGTGTTGCTGTCTCCGGCAGGCGGATCTTTCTAGTTACAGTGAAGGAAATACGCCATGTTCGCCACATGTCTCTCTCGCCACCCAAGCGAGGGAATTGAACCAGATCCAGGTACGTGGGGACACCGTTGACTAGCCGACAAAGTCGAACAGTCCTCCCAAAATGCCAGTACATAATGCTCTCTCATGTACATATCTATGTTCTGAGTCCAAACGTAGGGCCTGTAGAAAAACTTATTGAATGCTGCAGAAAAGGGATTTTAACGGAAATACATATTTTGAGGCCCACCAATACCGAAAAGTGTTAGTGTTGTTTCTATAACGTCCATCCGTTTGTCAGTCCTCCCAAAACGTCTGTCTGTCCGTTTGTCAGTCTGTGATGAACACTAGCACACTATTTGTAAGATTTTTTCCAAAATAAATTTTTGGTGGTCGATCTGTCCCAATTCGAAGCCCTGCGATTTTTAAAAGAATTCTTAAAATTTTGGGGGTACATTACATAATAAAGCCCGTGAGACATTTTCCAAACTTTCTCAAAAATAGCTCAAATTTTTTATTTAAACTTCTTGTAAGATTAGTATGAATTACACTTATAGGAATGGTATGCATCCGATTTTCACAGTTAACATGAAATTTTGCTTGTGCTATTTGTAAATCCTTGTGTTTTTTTCAAGTTATGAAAGAAAACATTTTTATTTCTATTAAAATGTAAGATGCTACTCTTCCATTAACGTAGAGGCTCTCTTCAGAAACTCTTCCTTAGATTTTTAGGTAGTAGACACATGAAGCAAACTGGAGAATTTTGGAAGCCACCTCGTTTTCTTATCGTATTCTGATATAAAGTGTTAGTTTTTCAAATATGATAATGTACAATTTGTTTAAAAATTTAGTTTTCGCGTAACTTTAACTTGAAGCAATTTATAATTTTCATCGCAAAAAGGCTTCAAATTTTACCTTTAAATTTTTCTCACCGATCGATAAAAATGGCGCAGGAATCATTTTCGTTGTAGCCTTCGAATTTTTGAAAATTTCAAAAATTAGAAATGATGCGTGAAAAATTATAATAAAGAATCATTAGTTCTATTCTGTTGTTAGGGGACGGAAAAATGTCGAAAATGTGAAAAGAATATATTTTAGACGCCGATAGGTAGCAGTTGGGCAGAGGCTGGAGCAAACGCGAAAAGCTACCCCAGACTAAAGAGATAAATGATCTAAGATGTACGTGAAAGTCTGTGTCATTCTGTAACACCGTAGTTAACTTTGTCCGAATGTTTTAGTATGTATTTCGCCTTCGACTGTTTACACACATTTACAGGACAGCTTTATTTCAGCGCGAAATTCCGTAACAAACTGACATGAAATCTACAGAGTGTTCAAGGGCTTCATTGACGTCATTGAATGGAACAATTCAGAGAATGAAGAGCTCGACCGTCAAAACAGGCAGGATACACGTGAGTCCGAATGTACATGCAAATTACCCCGAATTAATTAACCCAAGCAAAAATCAGGCAAAAATGGTCCCATACTTTACTAAGAGGACCCGAGCTCCGGAGTGCACGTCTTTAATTTTTTATTCTATTGAAGAATTAGAAATACATTCCTAAATACAGCAGTTGAATCATCGTTTTGTAAAGAACATATGTACTCCTTGAAATACAAAAACGTATTTCATTTTTACGTTCTGTATAATTAAAAAGAAAAATCACAATATTTCTTACTTAACATTAATGACAAAACCTATACTTTTGTGTCAAAGTAAAACTGACGTATTTTCAACATATACCAATGTATTGTATATACTAAGACTTAAAATACTGTAAATATTTCCAAAAAGCTTTCTGAATAATCAGTTTTCGAGAGAATAGTTCCGAATTGTTTTTTATTCAGAGTCAAAGGCGCTGTAATGTCTCAAATTCTATCCAAAATGTGTGAAAAATTCACATTTTGAACTCCTTAAAAAAGTTGAAACCTATGCAAAACGAAGTAAGAATCATCGGTGGGCTCCTGATGTTAAGGTTTAGAATCTTTTTTTGATAGTAATATCAGGGCGTAAGAAATATCTTACACCTAGGTAATACTTACTACGCTCATATGGACGCGACGACACGCGGTATGTCATGAATTTCCCTGCACTGCAAAAACCTTAAACTCGTTTTCCTCAAACGTGTTTTTTTTTCTTTTTTGTTTCTTCACAAATATCCCATTCCCGCATTCTCTCTCATTCAACTATTCATCCAAAAGCAATGAACTTTTACACAGTGTTGTACATTAATATTAATATCTACTGAGTGTGTGTCCACTTTTTTCAAGCAAAAATGGCATTGTAATAAAATATAGATTAACAAAAAATGCAACAAAAAAGTGCATTCAATTAACATTATTTTAATGCGTTACATTTACGCATATATTATTATGTCGTATATTATTACATTTACGCGTATATTAGATATGTCTCACTCAGCACAATTTGGTTTATGTCCAATTTATAGTTTCTGAGAATGGGTCACAAACTTTGAAAATTTAACATTGCGGGCATAGGATTTAACACTTCCCTTTAAGAAAACTAGTTATTTTCGTTTCACTAAGAGGTATCTTACCCTCACATATTTTTTAAGGCGAAATTCCAAATGTACTCTCTACGTCGATTTGCAACTCTCACACCGAAATAGATGAGGAAGATTCACTCACAAATGAGGTAGATAAGCGTTCAATATCTTCATTTCAAGATACCGGGTGATCAGTGTAAAACGTAACCCTGCTCTTCAAGGAACCGAGACGAGGCAAGTGAACGTTTTGCAATACTGCTTCTGGGCTCCTTCGACTGTATTTCAGCGACACTCCATTCGCCACAACCCCCTTCATTTCACTCACCCCCTTCCTGTGTTGTGGGTCATGCCTGCTCAAAACAAAACAGGCCGCGTCGTCATTCATAGTTTCCTTCTTTCACAGTGAACTTACAATGCGCCTCAGCGTAGAGAAACGCAGTTTTATGGTGGAGGAGTACTTCCGAACGCAATCTTTCAAAGAGTGCCGGGCAGCTTTCAGAGAACAATTTTCATCTGAGTCTATTCCAAACAAGAGTACCATATTTCGGTTAGTGAAGTCAGTTCGGTTAGTGAAACGCAGTCGCCGAATTATGCAGTGCTCACGCAGCGAAAACTAGAGCAAGTTGTTCTTTTAACTTCACCGAAAAAATCACTTCACCGAAAACTTCAGGAGCAATGTAATCTTTCTTATGGAAGTGCGCACTGTGCCACTACAAAATTGAAAATGCGCGCGTCCAAACTGCGGACATCTTAGGAGATTGTTTCTTGATTGGCCTGCTCGCATGAATTTCTGGAATTGGCTGCGGCGAATAGTTAGCAAAGGTCTTGAAGCACTTGATAAAGTGTTATTTAGTGATTAAGCTTGGCTTCATCTGGATGTTAACCAGCAAAACAGCAGTCTCTGGGGGTACCGAGAGACGATAAGAAACAGTAGAGAGGCCATTGCATTAATAAAAGATTTTTTAAATTTATTTATTTATTTTACGTCAAAAAACAGTTAAAAACTGCGTATGACGTGCTATGGGGAAAAGTGAATTGTGTGCACATTTTCAAAATTCTGTGATCCCTACACTAAGTCATATACTACTTAAATTTTGATTTTTAAAGGGAGAAAAAAAACAAACAAAAACTCCCATGTAGTAAAATCTATTTTCAAGGATAAATAAGCAATAAATTTTGAATTTTGAAAGGGAGAAAAAAAAACAACAAAAAAACTCCCATGTAATAAAATCTATTTTCAAGGATAAATAGGCAATAAATTTTGGCTCTTATTACTTCCTGCCACGACAACATGGAAACGATAATTTGAATAATTGTATTTCCCACTGAATTCTAGAAGACGTGCACAGAAAATGAAGTTACATTTATGTCCAGAAGCAAAACAAGGGGCCATCTCAGCATTTGCTCAATGGATCAGGGAAACTGGACGAAAAACCTGATCGAGATGGGGGTCATTGACCCGGAAGCTGTAGTACAATAGTTGTTACAGGTTGTTTATACTCATTTATACAGTCCAAATGGTAAATAATGCATTATGTATCATTGGTAAAATTAATGTTACTTTTCTTGTGTGTTGGCGTATGGTGTGCCATTTATCGACGCAGATTAATTGATCTGTTGTTTTCTTGAAAGAAACAGTAACAGTATACGTATCAGAATAAATTGAGAAATTAATTTTTATTATATTTTAATGAGTTAATTATTTTTAAAGTAACATTATTCAATAATAATAATAATAATAATAATAACAACAACAACAACAAACATTTGTTCTGTGAATCTGAATTTATAATTTGTTAATATTTATTTAAAACAGAAAAGTATAAAACATATACATTTCTGGAGCATATGTTCTGGGGCGTATGTATCTTGTTATGAAAATAAAACAAACAAAGTTTACTATTAAATAAACCTCAATCTGCTCTCCTCCGCGATGCGTTAGTGGGAGAGGGAATTAAGAGTTTTGGTGCGTATGTATCTTGTTATGAAACTAAAACAAACAAAGTTTACTATTAAATAGACCACAACCTGCTCTCCTCAGGGTAACGTTAGTGGGAGAGGGGATTAAGCGTTTTGGAGCGTATGTATCTTGTTATGAAACTAAAACAAACAAAGTTTACTATTAAATAGACCCAACCTGCTCTCTCAGGGTCGTTAGTGGAGAGGGGATTAAGCGTTTTGGAGCGTATGTATCTTATTATGAAACTAAAACAAACAAAGTTTACTATTAAATAACCTCAACCTGCTCTCCTCAGGGTGGCGTTAGTGAGAGAGGGGATTAAGGTTTTGGAGCGTATGTATCTTGTTATGAAACTAAAACAAACAAAGTTTACTTTAATACACCTCAACCTGCTTCCTCGGGTGGCGTTGAAACAAAAACAAAGTTTACTATTAAATACACCTCAACCTGCTCTCCTCAGGGTGGCGTTAGTGAGAGAGGGGATTAAGCGTTTTGGGGCGTATGTATCTTGTTCTGAAACTAAAACAAACAAAGTTTATTATTAAATACACCTCAACCTGCTCTCCTCCGGGTAGCGTTAGTGGATACCACTAACGCCACCTGAGAAAGGTTGAGTATTTAACAGTAAACATTGTTTGTTTTAGTTTCATAACAAGATACATAAGCTCCAAAACACTTAATCCGAGGGGATTAAGTGTTTTGGAGCTTATGTATCTTG
The DNA here is from genome assembly GCA_964035755.1 of Teleogryllus oceanicus. Classification (NCBI taxonomy): domain Eukaryota; kingdom Metazoa; phylum Arthropoda; class Insecta; order Orthoptera; family Gryllidae; genus Teleogryllus; species Teleogryllus oceanicus. Next base: position 22,726,293 of record CAXIVR010000013.1, read on the forward strand.
TTATGAAACTAAAACAAACAATGTTTACTGTTAAATAGACCTCAACCTGCTCTCCTCCGGGTGGCGTTAGTGGGAGAGGGGATTAAGCGTTTTGGGGCGTATGTATATTGTTATGAAACTAAAACAAAGTTTACTATTAAATAGACCTCAACCTGCTCTCCTCCGGGTGGCGTTAGTGGGAGAGGGGATTAAGGGTTTTGGGGCGTATGTATATTGTTATGAAACTAAAACAAAGTTTACTATTAAATAGACCTCAACCTGCTCTCCTCCGGGGGGCGTTAGTGGGAGAGGGGATTAAGCGTTTTGGGGCGTATGTATCTTGTTATGAAACTAAAAAAAGTTTACTATTAAATAGACCTCAACCTGCTCTCCTGGGTGGTTAGTGGGAGGGGATTAAGCGTTTTGGGGCGTATGTATCTTGTTATGAAACTAAAACAAAGTTTACTATTAAATAGACCTCAACCTGCTCTCCTTAGGGTGGCGTTAGTGGGAGAGGGGATTAAGCGTTTTGGAGCGTATGTATCTTGTTATGAAACTAAAACAAACAAAGTTTACTCTTAAATAGACCTCAACCTGCCCTCCTCAGGGTGGCGTTAGTGGGAGAGGGAATTAAGCGTTTTGGGGCGTATGTATCTTGTTATGAAACTAAAACAAAGTTTTCTATTAAATAGACCTCAACCTGCTCTCCTCCGAATGGCGTTAGTGGGAGAGGGGATTAAGCGTTTTGGAGCGTATGTATCTTGTTATGAAACTAAAAACAAAGTTTACTATTAAATAGACCTCAACCTGCTCTCCTCCGGGTGGCGTTAGTGGGAGAGGGGATTAAGCGTTTTGGAGCGTATGTATCTTGTTATGAAACTAAAACAAACAAAGTTTACTATTAATTAGACCTTAACCTGCTCTCCTCCGGGTGGCGTTAGTGGGAGAGGGGATTAAGCGTTTTGGGCGTATGTATCTTGTTATGAAACTAAAACAAACAAAGTTTACTATTAATAGACCTTAACCTGCTCTCCTCCGGGTGGCGTTAGTGGGAGAGGGGATTAAGCGTTTTGGAGCGTATGTATCTTGTTATGAAACTAAAACAAACAAAGTTTCTATTAAATAGACCTCAACCTGCTCTCCTCCAGGTGGCGTTAGTGGGAGAGGGGATTAAGTGTTTTGGAGCTTATGTATCTTGTTATGAAACTAAAACAAAGTTTTCTATTAAATAGACCTCAACCTGCTCTCCTCCGGGTGGCGTTAGTGGGAGAGGGGATTAAGTGTTTTGGAGCTTATGTATCTTGTTATGAAACTAAAACAAACAAAGTTTACTATTAATTAGACCTTAACCTGCTCTCCTCCGGGTGGCGTTAGTGGGAGAGGGGATTAAGCGTTTTGGGGCGTATGTATCTTGTTATGAAACTAAAACAAACAAAGTTTACTATTAATTAGACCTTAACCTGCTCTCCTCCGGGTGGCGTTAGTGGGAGAGGGGATTAAGCGTTTTGGGGCGTATGTATCTTGTTATGAAACTAAAACAAACAAAGTTTACTATTAATTAGACCTTAACCTGCTCTCCTCCGGGTGGCGTTAGTGGGAGAGGGGATTAAGCGTTTTGGGGCGTATGTATCTTGTTATGAAACTAAAACAAACAAAGTTTACTATTAAATAGACCTCAACCTGCTCTCCTCCGGGTGGCGTTAGTGGGAGAGGGGATTAAGCGTTTTGGGGCGTATGTATCTTGTTATGAAACTAAAACAAACAAAGTTTACTATTAAATAGACCTCAACCTGCTCTCCTCCGGGTGGCGTTAGTGGGAGAGGGATTAAGCGTTTTGGGCGTATGTATCTTGTTATGAAACTAAAACAAACAAAGTTTACTATTAAATAGACCTCAACCTGCTCCGGGATTAAGCGTTTTGGGGCGTATGTATCTTGTTATGAAACTAAAACAAACAAAGTTTACTATTAAATAGACCTCAACCTGCTCGCCTCCGGGTGGCGTTAGTGGGAGAGGGGATTAAGCGTTTTGGGGCGTATGTATCTTGTTATGAAACTAAAACAAACAAAGTTTACTATTAAATAGACCTCAACCGGCCCCCCTCCGGGTGGCGTTAGTGGGAGAGGGGATTAAGCGTTTTGGGGCGTATGTATCTTGTTATGAAACTAAAACAAACAAAGTTTACTATTAAATAGACCTCAACCTGCTCTCCTCCGGGTGGCGTTAGTGGGAGAGGGGATTAAGCGTACTTCCCGACAGTTTACCTGCTTGAAACCGCCAGCCGCTATCCGACCCGCTCAAACATGGTTGCCAGTGCATTTCGCTCTGACTGCTGTGGGTTGCGTTTTATACTGATCACCCGGTATTAGTCATGGTACTTTTCGTCCATACGTCACATACAGTTTACATTTTACTGTGCTTTGAGAAAATAAATCAAATCAAATTGTCTCACCGGTTCCACATAACCTCCCCTAGCAAACGAATCCATCTTCCGCAAAAACGGATCTTCATTTACTTTATATCAAATCTCCTGCCCTCTACGCCCATATAACCTGCTCTACCACAACGATCATTCCTTCCTCTTGCGTGTCCTACCCTCACCTCTTACGTACACACACACGTACATGCACTACACTCTCACATATGCCTGGAGACCGGTCAGCAGGTTAGAGCTTGTCCCGGCTGGGGTGCCCTGCTGGTGGGAGATACCTGATTGGGGTTAGCCAACCTTTACTTCCAAAATGTCCCCCTGTTAACTTGTCTGAAATACCAAACTCACTTTCCGTGCTTGAATGTAATCCCGACTGAATGAAATCCACGCTCGTCACAACATCCCCAACACCAATTTCCATATCCACAGTATCCTTAATTCAAATAAAAAATTTCTTAAAACACCCTTCCTGCGAAGACTTTATCAATTCTGAAAGATGCATCATCAACAGAACCCCCTCCAATCCTCATTCAAAAAACACTCTCTCCATAACGTTAAACTTCCACCATCTCGAACTTAGAACAAAGAAATGGCTTGACAGTAACAAATTATACAGAGGGCAGCTGACAACACCACCAGATCAACCACCAAAACACCCGCTGCCTGACAGCAAGATATGGACTACGTGACGCTGTCGACTGATTGTCCGACTGTCATTAGACTTATCCTGGCGTAGCGAACGCGAACGCAAACAACCCTCCCCTAAACCTTCCCAATGAGAACGATAACTACGCTCTGAACCTGTCCTTTAAACCCCCAACCAAACCCAAGAGATCCAACAAATTCCTCACCGCAGTGACAAACCACACTTACAAAATAACCCGTCTTTTCTCGTACATTCCGCAAATGACTCAAGTAAAAAAAAAAAAAAAACCAAACCAACTTTCCTAATCTGACCCACCAGCGTTGATTCTCGTCTCCGTACGGGGTAATACGTCAAAGAAGACAGAACGAAGACACGCCACACAGAAAAAGCCTGCACAAAGAATCTTCAAAGATAAGCGTGTGAAAATTCCTACACCCACTGTCAGTGCACTATGGGGCAAGACTGGTCTTATCCGGCATTTCGGAATGCATGTTAACAGCATGTATTCATCTTCCGTACCCCCCCTCCCACCTCAGCCGCCATTTTCGTTCATTAAAGATGGTCGCTGTGCGAAGGGAAAAAACCCTTTTTAACAAATTAAGGCGTTGTTTTGTCGTAAGTGTTTATTGCTGCATAAAACTCTTTCGGTCGCTTTGCGTCCATCTTCGATGCTACAAAAATAACAAAATATCTATATAACAATGAAAAAAACAAACAAACAGAAATATATATTGCGAAAATAAAAAATTAAATAATTTTGAAGAAAGAAAACAGGAAATAGCAAACGTACAAACAAGAGATAGCTGTTAAATAAGGTAAAATGAGAAAGTTAATGTTGAAATTGACACCACTTATTATTCTAAGGTGATATAAAATAGAGTAAATAGAATAGATAAATAAATAAATGTGTTGTAGTTGGGTGGCAGATTTCGCCATTCAGTGGGGGAAGATCACCGCCACCTCCTGCGATAAAAAACATGCACGATACCTACGGTACGAATGACCTTTGCAGATCACGTGCCCCGAATCAGTAATCAATAAATCAATCAATCAATCAATTAAGCAGAATATTTTGAATTCTCTACACGACACATCATTCGTACTACAAAAAGGTACATTATAAAAGTGAGTAAACCATTGAAGGTGTAAATTACGAACAACCAAAGTGCAAAAGCGCACATGTCTATTTGGATGTTCTTTGTTAAAAAAATATCGAGTGTATGCACTCAACCACGAAACAGTTGGTGCAAATAGCACCTTAGCGCGTTTGATCACTCATTCGGCATTCAGTATGCTTGAGGGTAAGTCAATAAGTATCTGCACTTTCGTTCTAATTGTCTGTAGGTTGACTGCACAGCTATGTGCACTTACCAACCTTAAGATGACATCGTTCACTTTGCTTATAGTAAATTTTAGCTTTACCATCTAATATTCGCTGAGTTGTTACGAAGTAAACATGGCTGACCACTCTCCATGAGTATAAATTTTGGGGTATAAATACCCAAAAAGAGAAGCTGGTACTATGTTGAACCATGTACATTAAAAACATGGCGGTTATGTTGAAAGATGACCTTATTGTTAATGCTATACTATTTTTGTAATCATTTATAAAAATTGAATGCAAACACTTGTTGATTTACTCTTGTACGTCTATTAAATAGAACATCTGTAAATGACTATTTATTTTAAGCAATCACTCATTGGTTAAGTATTCCCTAATGCAATAATATTCGACTTTGAAAACAAATGTAAAAAATGTCAATAGTTATGCACTTAAAAAATATATTTTGTTTTTAAGTATACATTTTAAAAGTTTCCTACCAAATAACTTCCTATTCCGCAATTGCACAGCTTCTTTAATGATCAAGAACTATTTCAGTCATATTGACTCACTGCCACTACATCAATTAAGTATACGAAAGAGTCGGATTTTATAACTCCCCGATTCTGAACCGACAGAGAAATTTGTATTCCTTTTACCGGTAGTGTAGCTTTGAAAAGACTGTAATGCTTCGACTCTCCAAGCACAGGTATCGCTTGCAATTACAAAAATTAATATATTAATTATTGTAAATGTGGTACGGCGTTCTCCTAAATTGCACTACAAGACTGATATGTGTATGGATACGCCCACACCTTTTTAGACGTTGAGTTGCATTTGTGAAGGGGACCTCCATGGGTTGTGAGCAACGTTCCGAGTTCTGTTCGAGTAAGATAATGTAGCGTCATAGACTTGACTCCCTGCTCCAGAGAGACAAGTTGCAAGGTATGAGAATGAGGGAGCCAAAAATAGGCTCCCGAACAAAGGCCAACCCTTCAGGGAAAGTCCAAAAGGGGAGAGGGCTTGGAGGTGCCGGGTGCAAATTGCAAAGGAAAAAGCAGGCGCCTCAAGACGAGTGCGTGGGGGAAAGATGACGCAGGAAGTCATGTGACTCGAGCATATATAAGGGCGGTGGCAAAAGCCCTGGGTTGGGTAACGTTTCTGGTTTCCTCGCGGCACAACACCGCAAAACTTGTCCGGCCAAATCTGGCGCGGAAGTGCTGTAGGCACGTGTAGGTGTTCGAGCCTCGAGCACTGTGAAGTATGCTTGATACTTCGGGGCAGATTGTCTGCCGAGGCACACCAGGTGCCATTTGCGATTGCCGAGTTGGCTAAACGCAGGCGCGGCCACAAGGCGCGTGTTGGAAGAGGGGGGGCTGCTGCAGGTAGCTCCGACAAACACCTTAGAGTGAGGTCTGTGAATAGTGTACATAATTTATGGTAAATAAATTGTAAATACCCACTCGTGTCTGTTCCTTTGTGGTGTAGATCCCTACTCACGACGTCACAATAAGAAGCTATCTTCACTTTCGGAGCAGCGAAGCAGCGAGCGCGGATTACGCGCATGCGTCCCGCTGCAAGGGGCAGTCCAACCACAAGCCACGTACCACGTACCACAAGCCACAACCCCACAAGCGGCTCTCTGTACACCTCTTCGCGGCGATGGATTCAATCAAACGGGGAGAGGTGATTCGGACCATATAGACACTGTATAGAAGTAAACGACCCGTAACAAGTATTGTGCTGCACCTTCCGGGCCAATGACCCCCCATCTCGATCTGGTTTTTCGTCCACTTTTCCTGATATTTTGAGCAAATGCTGAGATGGCCCCGTGTTTCCCTTCAGGACATAATGTAACTTCATTATCTCTGCACGTCTTCTTGAGTTCAGTGAGAAATATAATTATTCAAATAATCTTTCTTCATGTTGTCATGGCGGAATTATATTCCTTCAAGAATGAGTGACAAGAACCCAAAACTATAGCTGATTTGCCTTTGAAAATGTATTATATTAGATCGAGCGATTATTTTGTTAATAATTTTGACCAAAATTTCTACCGGTAGCGGTAGCTCAGTGCATCAACTGATGTCACTGCAGGGCTTCTGTCCGGGAGGTCCTAGGTTCGAGTCCTGATGGCGGCAGGATTTTCGACACTAGCGTTTCAGCTAGGTCGAATTCAGTCGCTGTCTGGAGGAGAATTCTAAAGACCGGCTGCCCTGATCGGTATTTTTCCGGGCTTTCTCCAATCAACACCAGGAGAATGCGGGAGCAGTACCCTAACAAACGGGTCAAGGAGTGTGCGCTATCTTTCCTTCCTCTTCCTTGTCCTATCCTCACCCCCTTACATACACACTTACACGGACTACACTGACACACATGTCGGGAGACCGGTCGGGAACATACAGCTTGCCCCGGCTTCGGCAGTGTCACGCTGATGGAAGATACCTGGTTGTGGAGAAAACTCGGTAACCGAATATATGTGGGCGCCGGAGTTCACCATCCACCGGGGGAAGATAACTGCCACCTCCCTAGAAAAACATGTACGGTACTTACGAGAGTATTGATAGCACTTGACGCGCCCGGAATCATCAATCAATCAAATAAAAAAAGTGAATAAGAATCTGAGTAAGAGAGGAATTAGTATTAATTATTCTCTGAATTCTTAGAGAGAAAGAGAGTATTTCACTTTAAAGCAGTGTTAATTCAGAATTACTAGCTTTGATTCTCAATTTGTTTTCTTTCGTATAAAGTAATTTTTTTTACGATTCTCAGTATTGCTGAAAGTGTGTTCATTGAAGGTTTGTGTTATAAATGAGAGCAAGAAGTTGTGTATTTAGTCATTAGTGTGTTGGGTCTTTTCTCCCAGCCAGTCATAGTTATTGTGTATTTGATTTTTTTTCTGAGTGCCATTTCATGTAATTGTCACAACAGCTACTTTTCTAGAATATACTAAAATAAGTGAACAGTGATTCTCACTGGAGTTTTTAGTAATTTGCATCCAATCCAAAACGTTCATCACGACCCTGACCCCCCTATTCTTCTGTTTTTTTAAAATTATTTGTGTTCACACTGGGACGTCTTACTGAGCTAGCTGACCATACGGCGAATTGTGTTCGCCACCCCCAAGACGTCTCAGGTCGGGTGCTGGCCTTACGGCTTGAAACCGACGCGTGGGTCGCAATAAGTGTCAAATGAAAATTAACCATTTCAATCCCAAATTATTTATTATGACGAAACTAAATATTTATGGCATAGAATCGATAAAGGTGATCATCAGAAGAGTTAAAAACAAGTTTGTAACATTCCGTACATTAGTTTTTTTTAATGAAATGTTGCCATATGGCTACAGTGGGCAGAAAGGGAACTTCGTGTATTATATGGTTAGAGAAATACAGGCATTAAAACTTAACTTTTTTGGGAAAGTCAATTATAAATTCTGATTTTAGGGTATGTAATATATACTCTCACACAATATTTTAAACATTTAATCGTTGAAAAGCCACCTGGCAATATTAATGATATTTTGCTAATTTTTACAGTCACAAAAGAGTTGCTTTCTGTGCGATTACTTTTTTTATCAACAAACGGCATATATTTCTTTCAGACATAATTCCATTTCTGTATTTTTACGTTTCTATTGCAAGGTCACAAGTAGATGTGAATAAATGATCGACCTTTGAATTCATTTATATTGTGATCTCAAACATGATATAACCATTCCTAATTTTTTTGAAAATAATGATGTAGCTTCTTGTTGTGCAATTCAAGAGTATCATTATTTTCATTTCTCATCTATACAGAAGTCAACAATATTTCTCCAGTAACGACAGCCTTATCTTCACCGGAAAACATACCACTAATGTCATACTCATTGCTTCATCAAAGAAGAGACCAAGTTAGTGGGTTTATTTATCATTTATACATTTATTGAAGCCTCTGTTATAATAAAAAAGTGTTTTTGTTTGAAATTACGATTATATCGTTACCTAAACGCAGTAACGACAGATATGAGCGAACCTCCATTTGTTGGTTATCGAGTTATGTGCTCGTTGTAGCCATATGGCAACAACACATTTCTGATTCAAATATATCCCAAACTTTTACATAAATCTATAAAGTGTGATAAAATGTATTCTAAACAAGCCTTATTCTTCAAAACGGAAAATACTTTTATTTTAGAAATTTACCATCGCTGTGTAATAAAAAAAAAAATAGATCCTGCAGTGTCGTGAATAACATTTGATCGCGCATTATAGAGAAAACAACTCCAGAAATCCACAGAACAAATTTATATCCCATGATCTATTTGTTAAATTATTCAAATGACACATAGATATGCGTAGAAATCGCGGTTGTTAGTTTAAATGATATTCAAGAGGTATAATCAGACGAAGAAAGCGATGTAGTCACATCGCTATAGTGCGTCTGAAAGGGTTAAAAACATTACCACTTTTAAATTAAATCTCCCCACGTGAAGTTCAATAGTTCCTTATTAAGTTAGTTTTAAAAAATATCGACGTTCAATAACATCGACGAGTTTGGGACGACATTTTATTTTCTCTTTCTTGCCCTCTCCACTCTCCCCTCACGCACACTTTATTTATTTATTTATTTATTTATTTATTTATTTATTTATTTATTTATTTATTTATTTATTTATTTATTTATTTATTTATTTATTTATTTATTTATTTATTTATTTATTTATTTATTTATTTATTTATTTATTTATTTATTTATTTATTTATTTATTTATTTATTTATTTATTTATTTATTTATTTATTTATTTATTTATTTATTTATTTATTTTACGTCAAAAAAACAGTTAAACTTATACTCCGATTTAAAAGTTGTGACCCTTCAAGAACTCCCGAGCTGGAAGGAGAGGTGGCCAGTTTCATCCAATCAGGAACTTCAATACCAAAAATTTAAGTCGTAACGAAGCTCCCCATTGGATGAGTGTCCCCTCCCCTTCCAGTTCGTGAGCTTCAAGAGACATTTAAACATTTAAATCTGAGTGTACTCTTTCAAGCTACCCACTGCCATACATGCAGGCAGACTAGTCGGGATCTTAGGTACTCGTCCCGCTGCTGCGATGCCCTACTAGAGAGAACATGTGTAGGTCGGCAGCAGAATTCACGTTCCAGCGCTGTGAAACATGGCTTTCTGCTATGAACTGCATGGAGCACTGCCGGGACAAGCTCTGCGAGCTCCCGACTGCGTGGTAGTGTAGTGAGTGCATGTGTTGTACCGGAAGCGGTAGCTCAGTGCATCAACTGATGTCATTGCAGCGCTTCTGACCTGGAGGTCCTAGATTCGAGTCCTGACGGCAGCAGGATTTTCAACACTAGCTTTTCAGCTAGGTCGAAGTCAGTTGCTGTCTGGAGGAGAATTATAGCGGCTGCTCTGATCGGTAGTTTTCCGTGGGTTCTCCGATCAACACCAGGCGAATACCGGAGCAGTACCCTACCAAACGGGTAACAGACCGCGCGCGATCTTTCCTTCCCATTCCTTATCTTAACCACATTCCTTACTTACACACACACTTTCACACACCACTCTACCACACATGCCGGGAGATCGATTGGGTACTTGAGAGCTTGCCGGCTGGAGCGGTGCCCCGCTGGTGGGAGATACCTGTCTAGGGAAAACATCGCTAGTCGACAGCGGGTTGTAGGTCGGCGCGGGATCTCGTCATCCAGCTGGGGAAGATCATCGCCAGCGCCGGAGCAAAAAGGTTGCACAATAATTTCGGGACTAATGACCTTATCAGGTGACGCGCCCGGGAAAGTTAATAAATGACAATAAAATGAATCAACCAAAATTTTCCACGCTCATCGGGACGTGTTTTTGGCCGAATGCCTTGAGAGTGGGTCCACTGTGTTTAGCGTGTGCTTGGGCGCTGTCGCCGCCGGCTGGGGTCGACTGTTTATCCTGCGAAGTGGAGGCTGGCCTTGCGACCGCACCTGCGCGCCTAAGCCCCCTGCTCGCTTCTCGGCCCAAAGCCCCCTGCAGGGGAAAGGCGAGGGGAGGCTGCGAGCGGGCCAAAGTCCCTGGAGATAAAAGCCAAAGTAATTAATAACAACCACTATAATAATAATAATAATAATAATAATAATAATAATAATAATAATAACAACAACAACAACAACAACAACAACTAATAAGAGGTTGCTAAGGCTGAAGATCCGTAGCTCCCTCGTACCTGAAATTTTACGTGTTCGAACCCCGCCCGTGGCATAGATATTCCTGGGTGTGTGTAAATTTCTAATTGTCAATGGACAATCATTCATCATCATCATCATCATCATCATCATCATAATTTCATACCTCATTCCCCGAGGCTAACAACCTTGGAGTTTAAAAACGGATTCGGCATGGAAATGCTGATTCCCCAAAAAGTAAGAAATCACGTGCACTTAGCCCCGGGAAAATATGACTGGGCCTCAGTGGGTACAGTTGCACGTTCACGTGGTCATAAGGTGACCCATTCGCGAACACACACACACACACACACACACACACACACACACACACAAACGCAATCAAGAACATGCAACAAATGGCACCCAGCGGTTGAATAAGTTATCATCTGTCATTGTCACATATCCTGATTTACTGGACCGTCTCAACCAAGGGTAGTTAGCAGTTAGATTTACTATAGGCAGTGACCGTCCCAGGACAATGCTATGTCTAAATTGAAGTACAAAATTGGTAATTGGTGATATATATATATATATATATATATATATATATATATATATATATATATATATATATATATATATATAGAGAGAGAGAGAGAGAGAGAGAGAGAGAGAAAGAGAGAGAGATACCAAAATTTTCCTCTCTCTACATTTATATCTCCTAAAGATCTTAGCGTCCGGCTTGCTGGGTCAATGGGTCACGATATATTATAATCCTTATTACCTCTATAATGGATTATAGGATCCGCCGACTATACAGCGCAGCTGGGAATCTGAAATAAAATGATTCTATTCCTAGTTCATTTCTGTTTGGATTGACTAAATGATAGATCACTTTCTTTTCTAAAGAACAAAATTCAACAAAGTTTATTTTTACGCTTTTAGCAAACAATTTAGTGAATTTACAATTTTTAGGCCTTTGATCAAGATATCTTTCAATTTACAATTTATACCGCGGTTAACTTATCTTTTCTTCGTTGATGTCCCTCGTAGACTTCTCAGTCGAAATATCTTGCGATCTTGCCGTAGACCAAAGTTCCAAGAAATCCTCTTCTGCCCCTATCCAAGCTGGTCTCCAACTATCAAAATTATCAGTCCCGATTACGTCCTATGACATAGTCCCGAACTCGATTACCACTCCCGACAAAGTTCCAATTTATACATCAATATTGCTTCCACATCAAAATATCTGCAATATCATTCACTGTCCTTAAAATTTCACTGATAACCCAATTCTATCTCGATTGTACTCGTTCCCTCTCACGAACATACGATCAGTTCAGAAGCGCGTTTCCGAGCAGAATGAAATCTTCCTGCATGATTCATCCCTCGAAGACTTCGTATTAAACTACCTTCATTTTTTTCATAACATTTGACCGTCCTTCTCTCACCCAGCCAATCCATACGTTTGTTATATTTTGGTGTAGCTGACCGTCTAAACTTCTTCGCCCAATCCCAAATTTTCTACTTTCGGCACCACACCTCTTAATGCATTTAGAAAAAACAAAAACTACATTGTTTATTCACGGTCGTTGCTAAGCTCTAGCTCTCGTGATATTTCGTAATGCATGTTCCATCATATTGTCTACAAATAAATGTTAGTTTATTTTAACGTGACATATCGGTATGTCACAATATATATATATATATATATATATATATATATATGAAGATAATTAGTCTGTGGGGGGCACCCAAAGGGGGGTTATGGTGTTGCAGCACCATGAAGCCATAGATACGTATTCTAAAAATCATGTTTTTTATAATTTTCTATACTAACGAAAGTAATTCAATATATTTGTTAACAATATAAATATTAACTAAAATCCAACAAGTGATAATACATTGTACATTCAGCATAAATAATAAAATGTTATAAGAAAATATCAAGTCGGTGGGTACCTTCAGCCCCCCCCAGAAAATTCCCTGAGCGCCTCTTGTGTTAGGTATTACGGAAATATAAGCGTGACTATTTTGTAATGTATAGTTTTCTAAGATTGTAGTCAGAATGTATTATTAACCCTTGAGTGGTCACGTGGCTCCCTGATTTTATTATTTTTTATTGATATCAACTTTTTAATTTTTATCTCAATTTTCAATTATAATGATTATAAAACTACACTTTTTTTTCTATAGATTGCAATGTCACAACAAAAAAGAATGAGAAGTGAATCTTCATCAGATACCAAACTTTGGAAGCAGTGGCTCGATGAGTTATTGGATGAAGAGGAAGGAAGCACTTCCGAAGAATCTGATTCAGATGAGATTGATCACCTAACTGAAAGTGAGCATAAGACTGATTCAGAGCAGTGAGCAGACGAAGACAGCAACTCTGAGGGTGAGCCACAAAATTCATTATATATCGGGAAAGATGGAAAAACAAAGTGGATTACCAGTTTGCCTAAAACAAATATTGTAAAACCCGCGCAGAAAATATAATAAAGAAGCTTCCTGGTACACAAGGTATAGCCTCAAAGATGAGCTCAGAAATAAAATTACATGAGCTCTTTTTTTTGTAGTAATGTTTATGACATAATTGTACGGTCAACAAATGTTTACATAGACAATCTGAAATGTAAATATTCACGGGAAAGAGATGCCAGGCCTACAGATGAAACAGAACTTTGAGCTTTGTTTGGCCTTTTATATTTCATATGGAATGTTCAGGACAAATGTTCAAAAATTATGGGACAACTCCAAAGGCAATGGTTTAGAGTCTTGTTATCTTTCGATGAGTAAACAAAGATTTTTTTACTTAGATGTTTACGATTTGATAATATACACGACAGAGCTTCTCATCGAGAAATTGACAAATTTGCTCCTATCAGAGAAGCTTTTGAAATTTTAAATCATAATTTCCCTAAGTATTTCATTGCCAGTGAATATACCACTATAGATGAGCAACTATTAGCATTCAGAGGCAATTGCCCTTTCAAACAGTACATCCCAAATAAGCCTGCTAAGTACGGCATCAAAACATTTGCACTAGTAGATGCTAAAATGGTGTATACTTTCAACTTAGAAACATATGTTGGTGTTCAGCCAGCAGGATCTTATCGTTTGAGTAATTCTCCAATGGACGTTGTGCTGAGGTTGGTTGAACCAATAAAATGGACAGAAATGTAACAGGAGACAATTGGTTCAACAGTATACTGTTGGTCAATACATTGTTAGAAACCAACGGGCTCACTTACGTTGATACCCTCCGTAAAAACAAACCCGAAATTCCTAATTATTTTCAGCCAAACAAGCATCGCTCTTAGTTCTCGTCAATGTTTGGGTTCCAAACAGACTGCACACTTGTTTCTTACTACCCGAAAAAAAATCGGGCAGTGATTCTTATATCCCCATATAATTATTAGTCGCGCGACTACCGTAGGGTTAAATCCTTGAAGAGCTGCGACATGACATAATCTTTTTTAATCCACCGCATGCACCTTGTTAACTTCAATAAATCAATTTAAAAAAATGTCATGGCTTTCACTATAATTCAGCGGAGGTATTAGCATTTAAATAATTTTCTATGATGTATCCATCATTTTTTTTCCCCACAGTGACATGTCACACACACAAAATGTCTAGTGTTTAGTGTTTTAGAAGGAATTCTTAAATGGAGCATAGAAAATTTAGAATTATGAGACTTTGAAGATGTTATTGTACTTGACGTTATCAAATAGATTGTGTTATATTTTTTAAAGGTTTGTTACATTAATGAAATAGAATGAGAAGTATTTTAGATTTATGATGAATGTAGAGGTAAGGGAATATTATATTATGATATAGTCGTGAAGATTGTACATGAGCATAATTTTGGTCCGTTTTCTAATGTGTTGTTAATATTATGTGAACCGTGACAAATACCTCGTCAGTACTTTATTTTTTAGCTAGTCTCATCTATTCTTTGTAAATTTCAGATGTAAACAAATCTTTGTTAAGTAACAGAACACCATAAAAGTCTTTGGAGAATAATAAATAGATACCTACGTATGGTTCAGCCCCTCACATTGCTCACTGGCAGCATGCTAGCTTTTTTACGAAGCGGTCCCTGTTCAATTCCCGACATGGGACAAAAATGAAGATGTAACTTTCTAATACAAATTGTCTCAGTTTCTATAGCTGTGTAACGAATGAAAAATCTCAGGTCAAGAAAGCTAATTATAGTGAGGGGAATATGTCTTGCTCGCCACATTACACCCTTTACTACAGGCGTGGAAAATAGAAACTGGCCGTAGGTCTGGGAAACCGCTAGGTTTGAAAAATCGGGTTAATCTCACTCTCAAAATCCAAATACATACATGCAAATGGTTGAAACACTTCCGCGCACACACGTTTGTAAGTCTACGTATTTTGTTCTCGTATCGACTCGACTTCACCCCATGGGGCACTACTCCTTTTGGCGGGTGAAGTAGTTAAAAAACATGTGGTGTGGTACCACAACCCATGGCAGTGATTGAGTAAAATTCTGATTTTATATGACTGAACACGTCAAAGAAAATAGTTTTTACGTCGACAAATGACAATCGCCGTTGTTAGCAACGAACTTTATTGTGCTTATTTCGTAGACATTTTGGAATAGCGATGATTTCAAACGTCGATGTTTTTAGACCTCTCCATGTGCGAAATACGAGGAAAGATGAAGGAAATACCAGGGCATCAGGATCCTTCCGAACGAAGGAGTGTCTGCTTGTTTCATCATGGGTAGTGCAAACCACATTCGTTTGGTTCGAACACACACTGGCATCACCAGTTATTATTTCATGCTTTAACTTTTACAAAATTGGGATTAAGAACAATTTTCATCCACGAACAAAACATCGAAAACGTAAAAACATCGATCCCAAAACATCGATGTTAAAAACCATCGGCTATCGATGTTTAAAACATTGATATTTTTATAGAAACATTGATGTTTGAAACCATCATCATCGACGTCGTATCCCTGTTTTGGAACAAGCAAACTGCCGTCTCGGCCCATCGCGCTCGCCCGTACACTCCCTCATCCCTGACGTCACGCGCGAGTTCCCCCTCGTCCCGCCGCGCGCGCCACCGTCACCCGCCGCCGGCGCGCATGTGCAGTGAGCAGCGCGGGCAGTCGTGGAGCCTTGCGTCGCGCGGGAGTCAACTGTTCCACCGCTGTGTGCCGTCGTGTTGCGCGTGCGCGCGAACCAGTGAGTGGTGGAGGTGGTGTGTGAGTCTGTGCGAGTGAGTGGTGGTGGTGGTGGTGGTGGTTGTGGTGAAGTGTGCCTTGGCCGCCTGGCAGTGTGCGACCCCGTTTCCAACGCCGCCGCCGCCGCGGCAGCAGCCGATGCTGTTCTGACGGGGCCTGCGGGCCATGAGCCACCGCTGCTGCTGCTGCTGCTGGCTGGTAGACCGAGGCTCCGACAGCGTGGAGGAGGAGGCGACCGGGCGGTGTTGCAGCCCCTGAGACGCCGTTGAGGGGCCGGGTAGCGGCTGCGCCCCGCAGCCCCCCTGCCCCAAGGGGCACGCGTCCATGGAGTGGTGAGTAGGCACGGGGCATCATAGTACAGTAAACCCTCGTTAGCACGAACTTGCTTAACCCAAATTTCGCCGTAACACGAACAAACCTTCGATCCCGGCAAGGGATTACGGTAATGCGGACATTTATAATACTCGAATAACACGAATTTTTATAACACAAACACAGATTATTTCGATCCCTTGGAATTCGTATTAGTGAGGGTTCACTGTATTTTAAAATAGGCAGCAAGCGTTATACTTCGATTTTTATGTAGTGGCCGATGACAGGTCATTGTTACACCTCCTGTCTTATAAAATCTATCTTTTTAATTAATTTCGCGAATGTCGATGTTTCTAGCATCGATTTATTGAAACCTCGATTTCTGGTCAAGGGAAAAAATGTTCTTAGCGTGCGAATTAATTAAATAGGAATATAACATTCATGTCGATATTTTCTAAACAACGATGTTTTCATAAGCTAGATTTCTGTCACCGATTTATAGAAACCTATGATCTTTCACATAAATGAATATCATGCGAAATATTCCTAATGTTTATTAATTTCGATGTTTTTTCTTCCTCTTCTACGGGGCTCGTGGCCTCAAAATTGTACTTACCACTGTCAAAAACATTCATTTTATAAGGCAGGAGGTATAAAATTACCGAATGTCATCGACCACTACAGAAAAATCGAAGTATAAAAAACATAAGAAAGAGATTGCTTTGTTAAACTTAATCATGTAACCTATAGAGAATAATAAAAATACGAAAAAAATGACATGAAGCATCGATGATTGTTTTTCAAACTTGGGGGTTTCTAACATCGATTTATTGAGGCTTCGTTTTCGAATCAGGAGGAACGTTTCCCAGCGTGACAATTGGCAATAATTAAGAATGTGACATTGTCGTCGATTTTCCAATCATTATTTGTCTTCCGAACGTCGAAGTTTTCTTTAAAAAAAAAAAATGTGTATGTTTATAACATACGGCTTTAAAGGTCTTTTTGGAATTAGGAATTCGGCATCCGTATCAGTGTTGTGCAAATCCAATCTTTTTTTGAAATGTCGATGTTTCTAACATGTGAAATATTTTCGAGGTTTCTAACAATGACGCGTTTTGCTTGATTTTTCAAAACATCTATGTTTTTAACTTTGATTTTGTAAAGCCGATATTTTCTTAACATCCATGTTTTCTGTCCGATATTTTTACGTGGTTGATATTTTATTTTTGAATGGAAAAAAGTTCATCATTATTACATCCTGTAGTAATTTTTTAGATATTCATAAATTGAACATTCTTCAGATCAAAGTGACCAAGGATGAAAAATATTAATTTAGTTTTCTCCGAAAAAAGAAGTTATATTTTTTAATTATCCAATCGTTTAATTAAACGTTTGTTAAATGTTCTGATCTTTTTTTTGACTTTTGTCAGTTAAATTTAAAAAATCGCGCCCACCGTCAAATTAACTCCCCTTCATAGATGTTTTATTGATATCGAAGATTTAAATTTTGAATATCATTGTTTCGAAACATGAATGTTTAGAAATATCGATGTTTTGTCGGCGATGTCATGTCGCATCGTTAGTGGTTAGTGGAGCTGGAGCGCTGTGTGAAAGGAAGAGTTTTCGTAGAGCAGATCAAGAAAGTATTTATTCTCTGATTTCATTTTAGTGACCTCGGACAAACATCGTTTGATCAGATGGGAACTAGAAAATTTCCTTCCCGAGTGATAGAAAACTTATTTGCATCGGCAAAGAAGCGACACATTTGATTTTATAGTATTACTAACAAAATATATATTTGAAAGAAGTAATCATAGTGAGAATTCTCCTTAAAAATACCATGAAATCTGTCTGTGGTAATTTATTTTGAATCAAAAGAGTAAAACTATAAAAAATTGTTGGTTATGAGTTGGAATCCCCTCCGTCTTAAGCGTTCTGTGTGTGTGTGTGTGTGTGTGTGTGTGTGTGTGTGTGTGTGTGTGTGCGTGTGTGTGCAGTGGTATACAAATGTGCGTAGGTGTACAGACGGTACTGAAAGAAGGGACCAGATCGTTAGTTCGGAAACAAGTGAACGTCATGCTCGACGATGGCATCGCCAGAGGTAGTGTCAATGTCATTTACAAGTGAGCCAACTGCAAACGAACGCATTGGTGAGTAGAGCGTTCGCTTTGGTAAATAGTTGCAGTTATGTTGCCAGTAGTATTGAAGCAGTAACTGCCAATGCGGTCCCGTCTTAAATAATCTCTTTACTCTAACGGTGGGGGTTAGGGTCTTGGTTTGGCACGTGATCCATTGCACTGGTGACAACAAAGGAAGATTTTAAATTAAAATTGAATTGTTTTGATGTTTCTTATTAAAATTGCTAATTTGAACGAAATTTTAATGCGGATTAATTCTGTGGGGGATAGGGGGGCACGACCTTCCCGCAATTCCACTTTTTTATTGTCTGTAATTTTCAGCTTACTGAAAACAAAGCACTAAAAGTGTCATAACATCACAGGGAGTATTTCGTTTATGAATACTCATTTATTGATTTTTAGCAAACACTTATTTATATAAATGAATATTTTTATAAAAGAAGGAGAAAGTTTGTGTGTGTATGTGTTTGTAGGAATCTTTTAAACACAGTGACAGTTGTTTATGACCTTGAATACTTACATAAATGTCCGCAGGGGGTGTTTCAGCATTCGTAGAGAGTTTCCAGTAACTATAGAATTAACTCAGAGGTTTAGGACACTGTCACATTTACCTAATTTTAGAGGAGAGAACATTATGAGTTTTGTCATATTTCCCCCATTAATTTCTTGAAGATTTATTAGAAATAAATAAAACTTCTTCAATAAATCCATTTTATTATTTTTACTTGTAGGTAGATTAAATTACATTCTGACGTCGTTATTAATGCTTTTACATTTACATTACTGACACATTTCTCAACACCTCCATTTGTAACAATCAAATGCCTTCGAGGGACAGAAATATTGTTTTACCCCTTTTCAATTCGTAGTAATTTCAACCAAATGCCGACCTCCCTCACAGGAAAAAATGTTTTAACAGTTACCGGCACTTGACACAAAAGTGCAACATTTTTGGCGGGTAACCTCTCAAAAACCCACGCGACTGTAAAGTTACCTCACATTAATTTTTTTATCGTAAATGTTAAGAGTGGAGTTTCTGAATGGTTTACTGGTATGACAATTCAGTACAAAACTATAACTGAAAAAGGTTTGTACGGATCTATGTGTGTGGGTGCGTTTGTATTTAAAATACATAAATTAAGTACCAAAACTACATGAATTTCCACAAGTAGGATAATGTTTTATTAATGTTCAGATATTTCACGTTTAACAATTGTAATTCAGTGATTTGATGTTAAGGCATAATAATTCTGTAAAGAATGAATACTTACTTAAAAATGACAAAACAACGATTTAATTGCCTAAGGAAGTATAAGATTCTCCGCTTTATTATTAACGTCACGAATCATATCGCAATTTGTCAAAGGTGACAAGCATTACACCAACGGGACTAATGACAGAAGCAGTTGACGCGCCCGGAAACACGAAAAAATCAATCAATCAATCAAATGTGAATGAATTTGCGACATTTTACGTTTCGTAGAAAAAAAAAAGCAATGTGTTACCTCTGTTTACATGAAACGAGCTCAACATTTCATAATATTCGAGTGAATTATCATTGGCATCTGTTCTCTGTTCTTGAATTCACTTGGAATATAGAGACATCTCCTTTCCTTGATGAATGATGAGTGGGTGTTTTATGATAGATAATATTCACGAAGGGAATAGTAGACCAGGAGCTACTAGTGATTTTTATTACTCCTTTTGAGAATAATATAATAAACATGCATATTATTGTTTGCGTTAATACTGGCCCCTATGGTTTTCTGACTGGATCGTACACAATGATGAAGAATGTTCAATGTGTGCAAATGGAATTCTTTTAAATTATTGGCAGTAGACATTTAAATTGAAAAGTATGTTAGTTCAAAAATTTAATAAGGAAAGGAAGTAAACTTAGATACGTTATAAGTGTGTTCAATTCCATTCATTCATCTTTGATTCATTCATAAAAATCTCTTATTATGGAACAAAACACAAACAAATTTTGAAAATTAATTTATTGTATTGTAATAAGCAAATGAGCGCATGACAATCTTATTTACTTGACTACTAAGCTTTGCTCTAGTCATCAGAGCAACAGTATTCTGAAAAGTCCGTGACGATTTTTGTAAAAGCATCCACAAGATATTTTTCGAAACGTTTAAAATGATGGGTATGATCAAAATGTTGTAGGTATTGCAATTAATTTCACGAATACAATATCGAACCTTTATGTGTTTGAGGCACTCGGGAAGACTGTCAATGGAGCTCAATGTTGTACGAGCAACAACTTCGGAGAAGTGAAAGGGAGAATGGTGTTAACTGCACCTCTCGATACTCACAGGTCGAGTATCGACGCATGGGGTCTCGCGTACCAGCGGGGGAGGTGCAACGCCGTCTCTCGGGAAGTTACAGGAACATCTGCTAATGACCATAGTCGCTGTCACGCCCGGAGACACCACCAAATTTAGTTTTATTTAGTAAAAAACAGTAAAAACTGTGTGTGAAATTTGGGGGAGAAGATCATCTTGGAACGCTTTCTTGAGTTCCAGACATTTTAACTATAAATAGTTGAAAGATGAAATAAAGATTTTTAAAAAGATTATTATTAATAATAATAAAAATAATAATAATAATAATAATAATAATAATAATATTTTAAAAATCGCGAGATTAGCAACATTTGAAAAAAACTAGACATTTTCGTTCCCGGGTTATAGAAAACTTATTTGCAACTGTAAAGGAACTGCAGATTTGATTTTTCTGCATTGCTAATAAAATAGTAACTCACCCCCAGTTCTATGAATGAATCGATCAATCAGAATGCACATACACTATAGATATTTATGATTTTTTTTGTTTCGATATTTTTTTAGAGGAGCTAAGTCAATTTTTTTTGCCCTCTCCCTCTCATAGTCGAAAAATACTCATCCACCCTGGATTTTTTATGAACAGGTATTTAAGAATCAGGGATATGAATCGAAAGAATCACAAATACCGTCAGCCTCACCAGCTTCCTCTGCAATATTTCTCTCAAGCTACGTAACATTACATTTTAATGTAAACAATATTGTTAACATCTTTTGGTTCATCCATGTGAAAGCAGAATCAATTAAAAACAAACAAATAAGAATCCACAGCTGTTCGATGTGGGTGTGTCAGTTGGTGGTGTAACAGCAAGGGAAATTTACCGTCTGTAAGGTTGAAGAACTTACTTCGATATTTGCAAAAATATGAGGTAAATAAAACAAAATTCATTGTAGATAAAAATACGTTTTAAGACTAAATGCGAGACTCTTATTTAGCAGACCTTTCAATGACAATACGGTATCGGCAACAACCGGGACTTTTGAATTAGAACACGGCGTAAGATCTTATATTTCAGTTCATTAAAATAACAGTACTTTTGAACATCATTCATAAACATAACCTTTTACAACTTTTGTGTAGAGACAAGTTGATAATGAGGTGCAGACAATTGTCTGCGTCCTCTCTGTGATAAATTTCAATTAATTTGCACACAATTGCGAAGGCGTATGGCAAACATGGATCTGTAGTGAAAACGTATGTTAAATCATCATTGAGTAAATACCAATAACATAAATTATGCCTATGATACACATAAGCGTTTTTACATAGCTTTCTCACATGTGGAAACTTTCTCTGTACTACATACATATGTAGTATAGAGAAAGTTATGTAATGCTGCAAAACAGATTTCGATTAATAGATTAGCGATTCCGGGCGCATCAACTTCTAAGGTCATTACTCCCGCATGTTTTTATCGTGGGAGGTGGCGGAGAACTACCCGCTTTGCTATTGCACAGCGGTTTCTTGATGATTTCTCTTCATTTGTAACATTCCAGAAGGTTTACATAAAGCGAGTGGAGTGCTAAGAATATTTCTAAGGATTCAGGAAAAAAATAAGTTTGTGGCATACAAAATGATATTTTGTGAATTGATGGAATTGTGATGGATATTAAACAACCCTATATAGAATGCGGCCCTGCGATCGCGCCTGCTAGAATTTTAACCAGGCAGCCGGCGGTCAGAATTGCAGTGCACTCGCTGTTTACAAATGAGTTTTTGACCTCCCATGTCTGCAAGAGCGCTTCGAATCTAGTAAATGTGTTCATAGTTTGGATGACATACGGGTCGCGATGAAAATGGAAAATTACTGAAAATGCTGACGACCACTTACGTTAGAACCAACACCATCTGCAGTTTACTTTTTCAAAGTAAACTCTGTGAAAATGTTTATTAATTCCACCGTTAAAGAACTAGGGATTCTACGCTTCTGAGAACAAACCTGTAAAGGATTTATTTACTGCTAATTTTATAAGGAACATGTTGATGTGATTTTACCTTGTGAAATGATTGACCCCTACAAGAGGGCAATACTAAGAACATCATACTGGACGGATATCCGTCCACACACCCGTCCTCACATCCATCCTTACACTCATCCATGCATCGCGATCACCTTAATAAACATATCGTACATCTGGCATTCGTGGTCGGGTAACTTGTGGCAGTGGGGTGTGACAGAACCTCTTCCAAATGTTGACGTGGTGCTTGTACATTCGTTGTTCATTGTGGAGGTATCTGAGGGACGGAAAGGTGGTCTTCCTTGCTTATTTTCTTCTTGCCAATGTAATGTTTTGAATGTATACATTTTTGGTTGATACCTACAACGAAATTAACTTTAATAGAGTATTAAACTACGCACACTTGCGTCGCGAAATATACTGAAATCGCTCTAAAGATGAACACTTCGTCTTTCCTCCTGTCATGTAGTAATCGTCCATATCACACAGGGTGTGAATGGGGCGTTGCATCTTTGATTGATTGATTGATTGATTTTTCGTGTTTCCGGGCAAGTAAACTGCTTTGGACATTAGTCCCGTTAGTGTAGTGCATGTTTTCCTCGGGAGATGGCGGTGATCTTCCCCCGCCGGATGGCGAGATCCGGCGCCGACTTACCGTCGGCTAGTGGGGTTTCCCTATAACCAGGACTCTCCCACCAGCGGGGCACCGCCCCAGCCGGGACGAGCTCTAAGTTCCTGACCGATCGTCCGGAATATGTGGTAGTGTAGTGCATGTTAGTGTAAGTGTGTGTGTGTAAGGGGAGAGGATAGGACAAGGTAGAGGAAGGACAGATCGCGTGCGGTCCGTGGCCCGTTTGTTAGGGTACTGCTCCGGCATTCACCTGGTGTTGATCGGAGAAACCACGGAAAACTACCGATCAGAGCAGCCGACCGCTAGAATTCTCCTCCCGACAGCAACTGAATTCGACCTAGCTGGAAAGCCAGTGTCGAAAATCCTGCCGCCGTCAGGACTGGAACCTAGGACCTCCCGGTCAGAGGCGCTGCAGTGACATCAGTTGATGCACTGAGCTACCGCTCCCGGTGCGTTGCATCTCTTCGCCCACACGTAAGACATGAGGCATTCCAGTAAGGGCCAGGATAAAGGCAGCTGGGCTGGAGGATGATCGGGGGAATAGAAAGCGAACCGATGGGCCATTCCATCGCAAGCAGACGCATCTTTTTGATTACTTCATGTTTGGGCGCGTCAAGGGCTCCGCCGGGGCTCCATCCGGGACACCGCCCCTGCCAGGACAAGCTCTAAGCTCCCGACCGGTCTCCCAGAATGGGTGGTGGTGTGTGGGTAAGTAAGCTGTGAGAATAGAGTAAAGAAGAGGAAGGAAAGACCACGTCCGTGGGCCGTTTGTTAGGGTACTGCTCGTGCATTCGTCTGGTATTGATCCGAGAAACCGCAGAAAACTACTGATTAGAGCAGCCAGCAGCCAAAATTCTCCTGCTGACAACAGCTGAACTCCAAGCTGTGTAGCTAGTGTCGAATACCTTGCCACCGTCAGGACTCGAAGCCTAGGACCTCCCTGTCAGAGGCGCTGCAGTGACAGCAGTTGATGACCAGAGCCTCTTAAGCCGGTATGCAGGTATCTTATTAATGAGTTGTGTGTTTCATGTCAAGTCGATTACGCAATTGGCTTCCTTGCTCCTCTTAAGAAACGCCACCGAGCGAGCTGGGAGGCGGCGGGGGGCGAAGCGAGCCTGGGCACGCAAGTTGGCGGTCACTCGTTCCGGCGCCTGCTAAAAAAAAAATTCCGGAAGCGAACGGTGTTGTCACGTTTCGCGGCGTGCCTCGCGGGCGCCAAGAGTTAGGACGATAACGAAAATGAAGAGCTAATTTTTGAAGTGATGTATCGCCATGCAACAATTTTTTTTTCAGCAAGGGAAAGCATTCACTTTTAGCCTTATGGTTCAAGTTTAGATTCATCTGTTTTTGGATATCGCATAGCTTAGGAGAAAAGTAATTTGTGAACACAGTACTTGGCAAAATGACGGAGCAGTTTACAATTATTATTATTATTATTATTATTATTATTATTATTATTATAAAAGTAATTAGCTAGCACTTTAGCTTAATACTTTCTGCATGGGCACAATCAGGTTGGTTAAAATATATATTGACACGTAAAAACAGAAAACAAACGGAAATGGAGATAAATCACTTTAGAAATATGTTCTTAAAGTGTTTAAAGGAAATGGATAGCTAAAAAGAATTAATCTTCCACAATAAAAGTGTATTGATATATTTATAGATCTTACCTTCCCGGATTTATGTTTCGGGGTGTTTAACCCATCATCAGTGCTCCCAGTATGCGCAATCGGGCGCCGTGTAGAGCAAATTTAAATGGCATGCTTTGTACCACGTCGCTTGGAGAGCGTGTGCAACGCGAATGTAAGATCTGAATTGTTCAAATACATTTTTATTGTGGAACATGGAGTTGCACAATATTTGTCCGGTAACCACCGAGTTTGTTTAAAAAAGTTGAACAAAGAAACAGAAACACCTGCGGTTTACTTTTTTTAAAGCAAACTCTGTGAAAATATTTCTCAATTCCACCTTCAAAGAACCAGGGAATGCACTACATTCCACAACTTTTCCTCGTTTTAGTCTTGGGAAACATGGAATTTGGGTACTGCAATTATTTGGAGGAAATGTAACAATTATATAGTACTAATTGTTTCGAAAGTTTCAGTAGTGTCAGTAGTACAACAGTAGTATGAAGAGTGGCGTAGCGATGTCGAATGGCGTCAGGGGCGGATATGCACGTCACTACAAGTCCTTACCCAGGTCAATGTCCCTGCCCCTCTTCACCCTTCCATAGCTTCGGGAGCAACGAAGAATTTTCCGGTTTTTGGCGTTTTACCCGTCAATTGTGTCTTTTCGACAGCTGCAGCTTTCTTAAAAATGTTTGGGAAAACACTAACAGACCTTACTACTGATGAATTTGCCGCGTTAGAGCTTAAAAACTTTTAATCTCCTCAAGTGTTGCGTGATCACTCGGGTATGTATTCATAAGTACAGACTTGGTAGAAACCAATGTATTCGTCTCAGGGACTCTCAAAAAGGATTCTACCACCGCAGTCTTGACCTCGAATTTTGTACCGAATCCAATTTTACCTTTGTACACATATCGTTGAGGAAAGGTGAACAGTTTCAGACCCAAAACGATGGCAAACAAATCACAAATACCAATCCTGAGAGTTATTGATCGTATTTTAATACTTTCCCTACGAAGTGAAATATCAGTATTCTCTGCTGGGTCGTCAGTTTTCAAGGAGAGAGAGAATATTAGAAGTACATCATAGGGTAAGAAGAAGATAAAAGGGAGAAAAATAATAGAAATAAAAGAAACTGATGAAATAAATTTGTTTACATCTCTCGAAACAGTAATGCAATGCACTATCTGAATATATTTAAAAAGTGGAAAGTTAACTGGAATGGGAATAATTGGAATAAATGGGAAACGCACGACAGTCAAATCATGGTATAAGTGATATAGTTCTATTTCTTACATTCATATTGTGAACACTATTTACTTTAACGCTTCGGAATCACTCATATCAACCTTTGAATCTTGGGGCTCGAATACACTGCTTTTCTCACATAAGCCATTATCTGTCGAGTGCCGAGAAGAGCAACTGAAAATGTTCAATTCACCTTTATTCATTTCCTTTCCCACCGTCGTGATATTTTAGAAACGTAGTCATGTACAATTATCTTTGTTGATAGTGTTGTTTATATGATAATTGCGCAATTTTGTGGAGATGATTGTAATTCTTTTGAATTGAAATAGCTGTTAAGTGGCAGGGATCAGACCGTTCCGCCTAACATCTTAATTTGAAAATTGTTGGCAGCAGTGGGAATGGTTGCTGAACGTTCACGTTACCATTAGGCTTTCATTTTGTATTGCAATTCATCAATCTACATCTCGGTTCACCATTTCCCTCATTTCCGGACCGAGATTTTCTTCGCGAAGTATCACTCCATTGAGTTCTGGACTCAAAATCTGCAATTGATTGTTAGTGGCTACGGGCGCGTTTAAGCCTATGGTTATTAGTGCCGTAAGTGTAGTGCATGTTTTTATTCCTCGGGAAGCGGTGGTGAACTGCTGCTGGATGGCGAAATCTGGCGCCGACCTCCCGGCGGATAATCCAACCAGATATCTGCCAACATCGGGGCACCGCCGCAACCGGGACAAGATCTAAGCTCCTGACCTGTGTGGTAGTGCAGTGCATCTTAATGTGTCTGTAAGAAAAGGATGAGGATAGGAAAAATAAGGAAAGATCACGCGCTGTTCGTGGCCCGTTTGTTAGGGTACTATCCGGCATTCGCCTGGTGTTGATCGAAAAAACAACAACAAAAAAACCCACGGAAAACTACGGATGAGAGCAACCGACCGCTAGAATTCTCCTCCAGGCAGCGACTGAATTCGACCTAGCTAAAAAGCTAGCGTCGAAAATCTGCTATCGTCGGGTCTGGAACCTAGCACCTCCCGGCCAGAGGCACTGCAGTGACATCAGTGGAGCCACCTCTCCCGTTCCGAATGTGTGAAAGAGTAAGAGAGAAGAATCTTTAACCCGCACCCATTCCTCCGTCAACTCACGTTAGACCCCTGCGGGCGACCAAACAAAACAATTGAGTTGTTATTCGATGCGTCTCGGTCTCCTCGAGGGGAACGGGTCATTTTTTGCCGATTCACGAAGAAGATTCTAACTAATATCTCTTAGAAATCTCTCTAATTTTTAAAGAAACTAAAACACGTTTGGAGTGATTTCCGTCATGTACAGAGGTGACCAACATATCATTCGATTTCTCAGGACATGACAAATCGATTGGCATAATTCGTAGCCGTTTCCCTCGAGGATATTCCCAGAAAATAAAACGTTTTTGATGACTTCAATGCATCTACATTGACGAAACACTGTGAATTTCTATATTCTCGCACCGGCATTTCTATTCACGATTAGTAAACGTGTTTTTGTGATGAATCAAAAATTTCAACAAGTATTTGAATCCATACATATTCGTGCAACTTTGTATATGAACGAGAGGGGCAACTGTAAAATGCTTAAAATTTATTTTTTTACAAAATTGCAAAGTTAAAAAAAATTGGAATATGAAAATACCGTGTGAAGAATCATTAAGCAAGTATAGAATAATATTTAAAGAATGTAGAATAATTTGTATATAATATATTAGAGGTTGAATTGACATTGAGAAGGTTGGATATTTATAAAATATGCAGTTGTAATATCAATTATTCAAAGTTTTTCCTTTTAAAAATGTTTGATAGCTATTTAAACATTAAGTTCCTATTGACATTGAGATTTGTGTACTTCTTTTCTATAAATTATAAAAGCATATACGAATTAGATTCATTTAAATTTCTCGTAAATTAGATTCATTTAAAAACTATGACGCGGTCTTCCTGCAACAATAAGTAGTTTTATTACTTTCTCCGTTGCTCAGAGTTCTCTTCGGAGTCCAATGCATCTTTACGTCCTTTAGGCGAGTAAATAACTGCGTTTGTCGATGATAATTGGAGGGTGTATAAAATGCGGGTTTTGCGGCCGCGTTGCGTCTTGTTCAATAATTTCAATGCACTATGTAGAAACGAACTTCACTGGCACGGTGTTTTTAATCTCGAAAGTATGGCGATTTTGTTCTCGCATTTCGGTGGTTTCGTTCCCGTTCTTCGGTGGTTTGGATTTTTTGTTCTAGCACTTCTTTATTCTCGTAGTTCTAGGGTAAAGTGTTTTTACTCTCGTACTTCGGTGGTATCGTGTTTTTATTCTTCCACTTCTGTGGTTTCATTCTCACTATTTTTAGAATAGACTAATACTTTCATTTCTGTGTAATGAAATTATCCTTATTCTTAAAATATTTATGTGTGTTTTGGTCTCTGATGTCATAAATGTCTCAATAAGCAACCGAATCAGGCGTGTAGTGTGTCTCAAAGCACATTATATATTAGTAGACATTATACATGAGTGTGTATAATAATCGCATTAAACATGTTCACTTACGTACCAGTCATGTTTATTTTGTTTGCTTACTTTTTTGTTTAATTAATAGACGCGTCAAGAATTAACGGCATTGGCGACCATTCAAGACTTTTTCATTTCGTAATTGTGCAGTGCACTGACTATATTTATACAGTTTGCAGGCATATCAATACTTGGAAAAATCGCCCTGTACGTATTGCAGTAATATAAAACACTACACCAGTTCAGATATAGAATTGCAATTTCGTTAAAATATTAACTTATAGACTAAACTCTAGTACTTCTCTTTGGAAGTAACAATATGTCTATGCTCAAGTTCTGAAGAAATGACTGAATGTGACATTCCCGAATAATGAGGCGTATGGTTAGTTGTATTTGCATCTATTACAAATTGGGAATGTCCTCTATACCTAATACGCTAAGGAAAGATACCGGCTATTGACAATTTTTAAGAAATAATCCACAAAACCCCCTGAAGTGTATTACTCCTGGAGCCCGGTCCTGCATCAAAACGATTTAACCCATTCGAGGGCCGTCCGTCCTCTGTCTCCCATCACTGCCCGTCCTCTGCCTCACCATGTAGTTCTGAAGGAAGACGGGCAGTGCCCGTCCTGTACTTTTGAGTTGTATTTACAAATTTTCTCAATAGATGGCTATCATGTGATTATTACGGAATGTGATCTGAAGCTTGTAGAAGTTCCTTTCTCACTACCTATTGGTGTCCATCGATATTAATTCTCTATAAATGTTTTTGTACGCACGCGGAATAATGTTGACTTTGCTATCATGGCTGCTGCAAGGCGTTCGAAATGAAGTAGGAAGTGAATCGAAGTGGTTCGAAGTGAATCGGAAGAGTTTGCTGAGTAAATGTCCGATGTTTTGAATGACAGTGATGAGGAATTATTTAAGACGAAACAGGTGATATTGATGACTTGGATAGTGACGTAAATAGTGACAGTAGCCGAAATTTATCACATTGAAAATAAATATGAACATTTCACTTTTAATAATTTTTCATGCAAATTAAATAATTACAAACATGTAGTGAAAGTACTATCTTAAAAAATTGAAGTAAACAGCTTATGTAAGCCAATATAATTATTTTATATATATTATTATTATTATTATTATTATTATTTAATATCAGTATTTGATGCAGTGGTTGCCATTGAAATAAACTCGGCCCCAGGGGCCACAAAAAATTCAAAACAATTCGGCCTTGAATGGGTTAAGAGGGGAAAATGCGGAAGTTCTCAGATTGTAGCATGTTTGGGCATCAGGCATACAGACAACCCACGACATGTGCGGCAACACACCATCTTGCATAACTCGGAAACGATGCGTCTTATTACCTTAAAATCAGGATTTCGTTTCCTTTTAAGAGGCACGTGGTACTTTTTTATCCTGTAATCTACAAAATACGACATTTTGTACGTTTTCTTCCGTTTTTGGAACGGGTCCCTCTCCCGGAAACGGATTATCAGAAACTTTGAAAACTTGGGTTGCACTTTGAAACTATTTTCACTTCTGAAGCAATGATTTACATAGTGCGGGATGTTCGCACGGGTTCCATTGGTTCACAATTTTTAGATGATTGTGACAGTCTCGTATGTTTTGTTGTAATTCTGGTAGATAGTTTGCGGTTTATTCTTTACTGGTTTGAAGACTGAAGACTGAAGTTTTCTAACTTTTTGTGGAGCCTGCTAAACTTGGTTCGACTACTGACCTGGCTTCCTGTTGCGGCTGGAGGAAAATCCTGAAGTGGGTGGTAAAAGGGGATGAAAATAAATGACAAGAGGTGTTTTCAAGGCTTTGGTATTAAAAGGTACTATCAACAAAAATTATTGAGTTATTCACAATCGTTCAATGCAAATGTTCTCCTGAAGGTTTTTTTTCGAAAAAACTTTCACAACTTCTTTGAACTCTCACATCTGTACTCTCCTCTGCATTAATAATAGCGTGTGAAATCACATACGACAATTAAAAACCGTTTTACAAGGTAAGATACATCTCTTCTATGTGAATTAGAAGCGAGTGAAGAGTCGGGAGGTGGAGCAGGAAGAAACATTTTTCCTGTGCGAAAATGACTGTGGGAAACTATCTTTGTGAAGCTGTAGTTTCACGTGGTAGATCCGGCTAGAAGAGATCTCACTCTATGAATAGTGAAACGTAGGATTTTTTAACTAGTTAATTTCCGAGCGAAACTTTATAGAACAAAGATGTAAAGTATGTTGCAACTCCTGTCATGAATGAGTGATGATGATCTCTGAATGTTAAGTAATAAGTTAATAATTCTAAATGTCGTCCAGCCATCCTTGAATTATTTGAATTATTATTCCAATTTTTCTTTATTTGACATTATTATAAATCGTACATAGAGCAACCGAGGAAATTCATATTGGCTAGAAATACGAAATTATTTACGCAGAAGTGACCACACTCACAACACTTGAGCAAGGAAACAAAAAGCAGATGTTAAGAACGTTTCATTTAATTAATTAATTAGATTTTGGATACGTTTGTCTGCAACAACTTACCTGAAAGTCTTTCTTGTCCGTATCATCAACATTAAGGTAGAATTGACTGCGAACCAAATTAGTATTGTAGCGTAGAGCAGGGTAGGGAGTCGCAGTGCGGTGATGTGCTGGACAGCGTAATAATACGTGGAATTGTACAATGTTTTACAGTGAAGTGCAGCGAATGTGACCAACGAAAATTTTCGATATGTTTTAGCAAAATATGAACTATTATTAAAGCCTGTATTTATTATCACTTATTACTGTTTCCATTTGATTGTTATACCCTACTATTTAATTTATAATTCGATGATTGTTTTTGGCTGACTGTGAAATTGTCTCCATGCTAAGCGCAATTGCAGTATTAAAATAAATATAAACTAAAACAAATGTATCGAATATATTATCTCCTTAAGAAAAATAGCCTGTTATAACAGGGTAATGTTATAACAGAGTGCCTACTTTTGGGAAAATCATGGAAAGGCGGAAAAAATCAGGGACTTTGTAGAATTGCTAGATGTCAGGAAAACATTTCAGGTTATGAAACTATATATTATTCCTTCAAACACTAGTACAGCGTTACGTTTTGTTCAAGTTTTATTTGGCAAGGACTGTTAATTTATGCTTAGTGGCAGTGAAATCAGAGAATTGTTTCAGTATCAGGGTAGTTTTAATAGTTGATTTTCTTTAAGTAATGTGAAATTATAAAACTTACCACGACAAAAAAACTGGAATGCCTTGAAAAGTCAGGGAAATTTGTTCCAGGAAATGAGTGGCCAACCTAAATAAAAAGCAGCTTTAGAATGAACAAGCATATATAAGTTTTTCTGTGAAGGTATCATCCCTGAAAGGCAACAATTTCAAACAAACAGCTATATTTTTTTAAAAGAATCTTTGATTATTGGACGAGATATTCTTCGATTGTCGATGATCTTCAAATGATGTGATAAGCTCAAGTTTTATTTTCCTGATTACTAACTCATTTATTATTTTAATTTCTTATTACGCAGGTTTCTTGCACAGATCAGCGGGGAGCAATCATCGCCCGGAATATAAGAAATACTTCATTGGAAAATGCCAATTGCCTTGAAATTAAATTTAGCCATTTGAACATTTAAATGCAGAAATACATTAGTTAACTATTGATAAATATTACAAGAGTGAAAAAAAGGTTCCGACAAAACCTGAAGATTTCAACTCGAGGAGAAAAAATTCCATGTGGAGAAGTTTTATGCCATCACGTTGAATGTTAGGACGTTAAAAGACAAATAAGAATTTGCTCTAAATGAAGACCAAAACAACAGATATTTTCAGATAGGTATTAATTTATGTAATTTTAAAAATCAAAATAATTTTTTTAGTGCAACTGAGTTATCACCGTAGATTTGATAGTCTTTCTGTGGAAGGGAGAGACCTATTAAATATATCGGAGACTCTTATCCACTTATGTCTTAAATGTGTTTTTTACTGTATTTGTATGCGTAATTTACTAAGTAACATGCGCCTAAGCCTGTAGTCTTTAATTCCTAAAAATCTGGTGTGTACTGATCATGAAATATCTGACAGAAATTCGTTGTCCGTATTACTATTTCTTCCAAGCCTTAAATGAGTACTTTTTGGCACGTATGTGCTGTAGTGATACGATGTCGATAAGAAACCACCGATGTCATATAACACCGATGTTAATAATATATCGACTAAAAGACATCGATATTTTTAAACATTGTTTTAAAAATCATTTTAATATGATTTTGTAGCCTCTAATATTAAATTCGTACGCAACAAAATGTAAGTTAACAGTGGACGTTTTTATCAATTGTGATTAATATTCAATTGAAAACAAAGTTCACAAATAATGGAAACAAAGGACAAACCCGCCTGAAATCCTGAGCGCCCAAGGTCAACTGAATGAGTCAGTCTTCTGTTCGCAGGAGAAGGGTACGTGAAGAAGGGAGAGGCCCTACGCCCACGGCGTATGCGTTCACCGCATTGCCTTGTGCGAAATACGAAAACAAGAACAACAACATAGGAAATACCACGGCATCGGTGCCAACTCGAGCGAGAGATAGTCTGCTCGATAAAGGTAGTACGCACAGCGTTCGTTTAGTTGAACATAAGAAATAAATCTCCCCGTCAGTTATTTTTTGATATTTTAACTCTTACAATACTGTGATTATGGGAATTTTTTATTCACAAACAAAACCTCAAAAACATCCAGCAGAAAGCATAGATGTTAAAAATCATCGGCTTTAATATATCGATGTTTAAAACAAGGGTGATTCTTCAAAAACATCGATGCTGTGAAAACATCGAATCCATCATGTGCAGTGCACTGCCGGCTGTAGAACAAGTCACCCTTCTTTTGAATGACACATGATGATACGTGTTTGTTTTTACTGTCACCGAGACGTCACCCAACTTCCTCATTCGTTTGGTAGATACTGTTGACATGCGATAAGGTGTTCACACATGTATACAAATGCATAACGTTTCCTGTAGAATAGGAACCGTTTGAAGATTGAGCCGTGTTAAACTATGTCGTTGAACCCACGATGACTGTGAACTATTCGGTTTCGAACTCGTCTCCTTCAAAGAGGCCGAGCCTGTTTGAGAATTCGAATTAAAACTGAGCATTACTAATCCAGAAACTTTCCTTCGTATTACAGTGTTTGACTTATTGTATTCCTGGTTATTGATAAAGGGTTTTTAAAGAAACTTTTCGCGTCAGAAAGGTGTCTATTTCCCTTTCTATTTTGTGTGCACTCTGCAATGGTTCAGTTCTCTTGTTCTTTTTGCGGAGTATGTAATCTCGTTCTTCTGCCATTCTGATTGAAGTTTACCTGGTTCACTCAATCGCTTATGGTATCGTCAATTGCTTAAGTCATATGCTAGGATGGCCTCTTGTTTAAAGTCTCAGGCTTAGAATCATTGGCTTACGGGTGAGGCACCTTGAATTAAGTAATCAAGTTTTAAATTATTTTAAATTGTGAAAATAATTTTCACTTAAACTTTTGAATCTTCAAAAACAAGTGTTTTGTTCTCAAACCACCCGAACTCGTTTTGCTCGTTTGGCTTTTCAAATGTTGGCTAAAATATGAGTGGGATAGAAATTGCATTATGATAATATTACGTAATCTTTTCAAATAATGTGAGAAAGTATGTCCTGTTGTAGCATCAGTAGTTCCTAGATGAAAGTTCAATTGTCCTATTCCTAGGCGAGGTGGGGTGTGTATGTGTGTTCGTCATTGACTTGTGACCCGGTTCAAACCAGCGTTTATCGTTCAGTGTGTTCGCTTTAACCTCCTAGGCAGAAGCTCGTTTGTAAATGCCTCTTCCCGTTTGGATACTCAATCGGTGAGTTCCTCATTGTCATGCATGCGCCCTGTTAAAAGCGTCGCGATTAAGTGACACCAAAACAATTGGACTCGCGCGTGGCACGCTTTCGCTTACTACTTTAAAGTTTATGACTGCTGACTAGAAACGACGTGCGTTGTTAAAAACGAGCATTTATTTCTAAGCCTGTGCCGACAAATATTTGAGTCTGCGTTAAATAGGAAGAAGTTTGAGTATATGAATTTGTTTGTGGTATGCTATAAAATAAGTGGAGATTAGAGGTATGCATGATTTAAAAGATTTTAAAATTCAATATACAATATAATGATTTAAAATCAATTCACATTGGTGTACTCTGTTGTTAAGTGCTCCTCTTGGTTATTATGAAATGCACGACTGATGGAATTGAAGTTATAAAGTTTTAATACCGAATTTAGCTGATGTCTTTATTCAGTTGTATGAGAAGTCATAAGTGTATCGTGGAAATTGATTGCTTCCACGCTATGATTCACACCAAAATCCTGCTACATAGCAGCTGCTACTGGCGGATTCGTAGAATGATATAAGTATCAGTGTGCCGTTCTGGATAGCCAAATCGCTAAGGCTGAAGGGCTCTGGCTGCCTCGGTCTAATGGTCGCGGGTTCGAATCCCGACTCGGGCATAGGTGTTTGTGTGGGTTTGTGTTGTACTTGCCTGTTCTCCCGACAGTTACCCCTACAGTTCTAAATCACAGTGATCGCTATTTGACCAAGTTGTTGAAAAGCGACCTTATGAAAAGTATCAGTGTATATGATTGAACAACTTTAATACTTTTGCTGTCAATCTGGGGATTATTTGACATTTCTCCTCTGTGGTTAAGAAACGAAATCAACCTAATATTGGGAGAACACTGGTTACAGTTTCTCATACTTAGTATTATACGAAGTATAATGATATATATTGCGGATAAAACACCTTGAATGGAAAAAATATCTTGCAACTCATGTTCAAGTCTGCATAGCGACCTTTTTTTTCTAATGGATCATCAAAATTCAACCAGTCTCTTTTCTCTGATGGCTCTCTTTTTGAATGTAAATGGCAATCACCAGTTTTTATTTTTCTGTCGACACATTTTTATGGACTCGTGTTTTAAACAGTTTTAAACTCATTGTCAGTGGCAATGGAATCCATTTATATTTTCTTTTGGCGAGTCGAATAGAGATGGTACGGCAAGTGATTGTGTCCCGTTTAGTGCATTTGTAGCAGAATTTGGTATTTTGCCTCTTTTTGGTGACGTGATGGACCTACGTGATCCGGATAAAATGTGTTTAAAACAAAGGATAATACTTTGGCTTAAATGTTAGGTTTCTCTGTTCTAAAATATATTCGTTGGTGAAGGAAACTTTTACAAATTACTTAATTATTGGGTGAGTGAATAAATGATGTATGATAGAAGTGCTGTTTCCTTTCTGTCGTCTTGCCCTTCTTCTGTATCATCATCTTGTTGATTGGTTGATTGATTGATTGATTGATTTTTTCGTGTTTTCGGGCGCGTCAACTACTTCGGTCATTAGTCCCGTTAGTGCAGTGCATGCTTTTTCTCGGGAGATGGCAGTGATCTTCCCCCGCTGGATGGCGAGATCTGGCGCCGACTTACCATCGGTTTGTGGGGTTTCCCCCTGTCCAGGACTCTCCCACCAGCGGGGCACCGCCCCAGCCGGGACAAGCTCTAAGCTCCCGATCGGTCTCCCGGAATATGTAGTAGTGTAGTGCATGTTAGTGTAAGTGTGTGTGTGTAACGGGAGAGGATAGGACAAGGAAGAGGAAGGAGAGGTCGCGCGCGGTCCGTGGCCCGTTTGGTAGGGAACTGCTCCGGCATTCGCTTGGTGTTGATCGGAGAAACCACGGTTGATCAGAGCAGCCGGCCACTAGAATCCTCCTCCAGGCAGCGACTGAATTCGACCTAGCTGGAAAGCCAGTGCCGAAAATCCTGCCGCCGTCAGGACTCGAACCTAGGACCTCCCGGTCAGAGGCGCTGCAATCATATTGTTAAAATTCGTAACTAATTAATTTAATATTTTTATTCTGAATGAACACATTTTTTAACCAAATGCAATTTTCCAAAAATTCTGTAAAACCTGAACCCCACAAAGGTATCTTATTTAAAACAGTTTTTCGTCACGTTGGTGAAATAATTGTGTGTTCAGAATTTTCTAATTTATTTTGCCTAATACAAAATTTAATTTTTTGTATAATATATTTTACCATACTTGTTAACATTCATTTGTATCTTTGTGAACAATCGGAACAATACTTTTGAAGAAAAAATACCTTTCTTTTACCACTATAAAAGGAAATACTAGTCACTGGACCGCTTCTTACGAAATAGTTTTAAAATTGAAAGTGTCAACAAAGGTTTCTACAGGTAGAAATTATGTATCTCCGAGTTAATGTCATTTTTTCTAAAATAGAGTATTGTAAGACAGTTATTCCAATTGCATTGCTTTTTTCTGGAGGTATAACAATCTACTATGTTCACAAATCATTAATGTGGTAGTTAGAAGCAGTCAAAACAACACCCTGTACGTTAACGTATGATACAACGTCTTTGAACTCCTGTTATGTAAATTAGGTAAATGTGCCTTAGAGCCTTTGACCTCCGAGGTTCAGAATTTATATCGATATCCATTCTCGTGACTTCGACCAGGGGCATTTTCCATCTGATGCAGTTAGCCTAGTCACATGGGACATTTCGAATAAGATAGTAACGATCTCCCATCCGCCTTACGTAGGATAATACTTAGTACTACGTACGGCTGCTCTAGATTTTGATTGTATTCGGTATTTACCAGCTGGTTCTGAAATCTCCACAATTTGAGTGAAACAGACATACTACATCTTTTGTTGTTTCCTTGGAAAACGTCATGCTTCTGTATTCGTTTTTCACTTGCCATGTATTGTTCAATTTTAAACTTATCATGCCACTTGTTTGTTGTAAGCTAACAGCTACAAATATTTATTCGAACTCATAAATTCCCACAGTAGTTTGATTAAGAAATTTCTTTCAAAACTATCAGAACAAACATATTATTTATTTCTATTGATCCGCGTTCTTCACACTGTTCAAATAAACAGATGTCTGGTGAGGTCTGTTCTATTTTTTCCCTGAAGTGCAATACGCATTGGAATTCAGAGAGGTTTTTACGATAAGAAGCCTATTTGATGAGACCGAAGACGCCGAGAAATATTAATCTTGTGAAATTTTTAAAAGTTCAGAGAGTTAAACGAAAATTGAATGTGCCATTTTAACAACCGTAATTTGACATCCGAGAAAATATGGACAGAAAAAAATTGGAGCAATTTTTTGAGAAAATTTTAAATGTGACGTCGAGGCTTTATGTAAAGTACCCCCAAAAATCAAAATATACCTTTGATGTTCAAGGGGCCAGCCATATCGATCCCAGCGTTTCAATTTTAGTGAAAATCCTGTCCACAGTTCAGCTGCTAGCATTGTCGACAGACGTTTGAACGGATAACGGACTGGTGGACGAAGCAAGTGTATTGTTGTAAAATAAGAAAGTAATGAATGCAGTTCCGACAACAACAGGGTTGAGAAGCATGCAAAATATTGTGAACAGAGTCTTGCTATATGGGAGGGTTGTGTGGTCGCTTTCGAGATAAGATATGCCATGAATAATCCTGGTTAGTAAACACAGATGTTCCGGTTGTCGGCCGATGGAACATGTGTCCTGTATTCAATGTGCTACAGTGAATCGTTCACACGCAATAAGAAGTTCATTTTTTAACAAACTGAAACCTTTAATTTATTTTACATAAGTTTTTTCGAAGGGAAACCAAAAGGAATGGAGAAATAACTTGATCGCTTACGTGTTTAATTTCTAGCGAGTTTTAATAATGTTTGCTAATACGATGTTAACATGTGTTTCTTTACAGGACAGATTAGAAAAAGAATTGAAATGCGAAATCAATTAAACATATAATATTGATAATATTGACAAGTACCGACAGTCTTGGTGGTGAATGCATCTGAAGAATAATTCTATAGTAATCGTGTAAAAGTAAGAAAAAATGTAACTCTTCGCGAGAACAGTTTGAAGTTCGGCAGTGGTTCCAAAAATCCTGGAATTATTTAAAAAAATTCTTTTGTTATTCATCAAATTCCTTTTGCTTTAAAAAAAAATTTTAAAACCAAACTCTTAAGCACTTTAAGCACAGAGATCCGATTTTTTATTTATCCACTTTTTTGACTACTATTGGAGCGGTCTAAAACTACAATCGATCAATAAAGCGATCTCGAATTATTGTTTTCTGTTCACTTAAACACTATTAAATACAATAAGTTAAAATTTAACAAACGGTGTGTAAACATTTACGTATTATTATTATTATTATTATTATTATTAATAATAATAATAATAATAATAATAATACAAATACATTTCCTGAAGAATTTCTTGATAAATTGTAATAACTTACGTTGTCTTAAGTTACTCTTTACGAAACTGAGATCTGTTTCGCATAGGAGTGTGTAGAAGAAGGGGAACAGAGAGCGAGGCCCTCCGGAAAGTTTCAAAGGGGCCCCAAAGCCGTTTCGTGATCAAAAATTTTATTTCAGTAACGATTTTCTATCCCTAATTTTGTGCCTTTTTACCTATTACATTTTTTAAACAAAATTACTTCATGAAGGTCGCTTTAGGAACAGCTGAGGTCATTATCTAACACTACTATTTAATGCATCAGAAACAACATTTTAAAAATTATAAAAAAGTAATAATTAATTTCAATAACTTTTTCACAATCATTTAAATTAATTTCTGAAATGCAGTAAATTAAGGATTTTTTAAAGCATTTGTGGAAGAGGCCCTCCAGGCCTGACAACCCTGCAAATAGTTTAACATAAAACCATTTGTATTTAGTAATAGTAATTTAAAGTTTTAAGTTAATTCTCTTAGTAGTACATTGTATTTTCTACTTAAATGTGTCGTACGTAAATATAAAAACGTTCAATGGAAAAGGGGGCCCAGAAATGTAATTGCCTCCTTGTTTTGAGCTGTGCAGGAGTATAATATTAAATAAAGTTTATTAGAGCTCAAGTGTTGTAATAATCAATGGTTCCTATGAACGTATCAACGTCAATATGTCATATTTCTCAAGTTGAAGGGTCAAATTTAAAAGAAAATTATAGTTCACTGAATAGTTCACTAAGTGCATAATACGTGTAATATTCGTAACGTAACATCTTATTACAATAGTTTATTATCTATGAAATTCGGCCTAACATCCTTGTTTGCTAATTTTCCAATCTCTTATTGTAATATGATGTTTTATGATATTTCTTTCTTAAATAACGATTAATTATTTAATATAAAAAATTGAAATCTAAAAATATTGAGTGAAGTTCATTATAATAAATTATAAGTAACCGGCTGTGACAGGGTGTGGAGTTCCTAGTAAGTTAAACAGGTTTTGAAGTGCAAAAAAGATTCACCCGTCTTCTTCTCAGTTATTAGATGAACAAATATTTCCGAAGTAATATTTCTAAAAAAAATTGTTCGCAGTATGTTATTTAGTTCCTTATTGCATACTAGTTTCTCCGCGATTTCTCGTTTTCCATATTGTTTAGAAGTTTGTGATAATAGCGAATCGAAGCTCTCAAGATAGTTCTAAGGTTTGGCGAAGAACAAATCTACTTTTTTAAAAGAAAAAATGCAAATTTATGAATTGACGGAATTGGGTGCAAATTACAGCAGTTTTGTATCGCATTTTTGTATCGGTTCTGAGATCGCGTCCAATTTTAGTTCGTCGGAACCTTATCTCGCCAGCCGGTCGCCAGAAATTGTAGTGCACTCGCTGCACACAAATGATGCTAATATCTTCCATGTCTACAACATCACTTCGTTACAGCGCTTAAAGTTACGGAGATACACAAGTTGTGACGAAATCAAAGTATTGCTGGTAGTATTGCTGCATAGTTTCTCGCATTGTTTCTAAATGCACGGCGATATTATACTACGACATAAACCAGCAAAAGTGTTTACGACCAGCAAATATTTTTTCCGCTCTGAGACCCGAACTCAGATCCTAAGAGTTAATGTTCTATCACTCATACCACTATTCCATACAAACGCCGTATGGTGCGAATTCGGGCAGAGTCATAAAGAGGTAAATGTCTGATCCATGAAAAAAAACCGTCAGCAATCAAAATATCGGTTAGAAACTTCCAAAGCATCCAAGCCAACTTAGGGAATATCAATTTGGGTGAAAATCGGCTGAACGGTTTAGGCGCAACAGTTGTCCACTGACGGACTGATAGCGGTTAGGTTGATAAGTGATTCCGGACGCATCAACTGCTAAGGTCTTTAGTCCCGTAAGGGTAGTACATGAGGGAGGTAGCGGTGGGATCAGAAAACGGGCAACGCATAGCGCCTTATTCCGTCCTCTTTCTCGACCTTAAGACCAATCCCCATCCTCGTATTCAATCAAATACCCATTGATTAAAAAATATCCCGGATAAGTGATGGGGATACGAAAAAAAGATGCGAGTCCCTCCTGACACTCGTGAGTTAGCTCGATTATTTTGTTTGGTGTTTTTTAAACTCTTGTTTGGAAGGATGTGGTCGCATCGGTGTTTTAATTCAGAATAATTAGCTGTTGGATTTTCTCTGATTCATACATCAAATATCCCTTCATGAGAGTGATCATCATTATCATCAATATCATCATTTGCACAACTACGCATTGAGTAAAGATAATACAATGGATATTCTCAGAAAACGATTTTTTAAAATTCTTTTAATCTTTTAACGTTGATGTAGTTCGTATTTCAATATTTTTTCATATTTCTTTACAAACTTTTATGAAGAGTACTTTTCACAACATAGTTTGAGTTATAAAAATATTTTCCGTCGTAGTACGTCATAACATGTTTGTGCTGGTTATTTTCTGTATGTATGTTAGGATATTATTTTGTAAAAGGTTTCTTGCTTGTAAATTGTACTCTCTTTGTACTACATCTCAATTTTTGTTTTTGTTATAAGCTTTCTTAAACTGCACCCAAACACGAGCATTTCCTCTGTCGGTTGCATCTACTGTATATGTTAACTTATGTGAAAATGAATAAAGTTTATGATTACTTTCGTATAATTATAAAAGTATAAGTTCGACAGAATTGTCTCTTTAAATTCTACGTGGCTTGAGAATTTTTGTCTTGTAAACTACAGTGAGCACTGTATGAAGCGTCAGTTTTCTTATATTTTACAACGCTGACTGATTTTCCTTGTACTGGCATTATTATTCAAGTTCTTTTGTGCTCTACCAAAACTTCGTTTTGCGCAATATCCTTCCATTCATTCTTAATAATTTGAAAATCATCAGTTTTAAATGTTCAAAGAAGCTCTGATTTTGTCGGATATGCATGAAATTGCCTTGCTCAGAGGTCATTGTTCGATGCAGATTTTGACTTATCGTGGCTTATTTCTGACAAGAAATTTCTCTGAATCGACGAGGCGAATGTCTATTCTTGTAGAAAAAGGTTCCAGGGCTAGAGGGTCAGTGACGTATGTATTCATTGCACGTCAGACTAGGTTATCGTAGGTCAGTTAATACGAATGAAATGTAGCCATATCTACTCCAGAATTACGTCAGTTGCATGTGTTCTTGAATGAAGTTAGTTTCATAGTTGATTGTTTGCCTCCTTTCGATAACTATGAAGTGTTAAAATGCTAAATGAATTATGGTCTTCTACCTTTGCCAAGTTTGATTTATAAGGAATTTTTGCATATTCGCCTCAGTTTTTCGGCTGTTCTCTCCTCCTTTGGTTTATCGATCCTTTCTTTCTATAATATTTTCCTCCTTTCTTTTAATCTATGTGTTTCAGTATCTCCTGTGATCTCTGATCCATTCTGGAATTAACATATGGTGACAGGATTTTTGTTTTTGTCCAACATTGTGTGGGTAATAATTTTCCTCTCGTGGAGGCGATCTCGAGTTGTGTGTGTTTTGTTTCATTTTGTTTTTCTCCTACGTAATCCATTATAGGTCATGTTACTGACCGATTTATTAGTACGAGTGTATTGTCACAAATATTTATTAACCAATAGTGGTCAGTTACGGGAATCGGCAATTCCATTTTCTTTAGAATTGCTTTTTCTTACTCCTTTGTTATGTCGAAATACATTTCGATATCAATGTGGCCGATCTCAGAATTATGTTTTC
The DNA here is from genome assembly GCA_964035755.1 of Teleogryllus oceanicus. Classification (NCBI taxonomy): domain Eukaryota; kingdom Metazoa; phylum Arthropoda; class Insecta; order Orthoptera; family Gryllidae; genus Teleogryllus; species Teleogryllus oceanicus. The sequence goes on from CAXIVR010000013.1 coordinate 22,768,919, forward strand.
TTGGATTTACTAGCCACATAACAAAGCATTGTTGTCACAGAAACTGAAATAATAAATGAACGTTTGGTGCCAGTAAACTTTTATGAGGCAGATTTGTGAAAAACCAGTTGGCAACAGTTACGATAATAATACGATACGATATAATACGATTTCGATTACGATAATAAGCAGTTACGATAATTTCTTCAAGATGATTCTAATTTGTGAACGTTTGAACATCTGAATATTTTTAAAAAAATGTTAATATAGTGTTACAGAGTCCCAGACCAGGCGAAAAAATCGATAGAAACATTTTATATTCAAATGCTTACCGACCAGTCGATTACTTTACGTGACATATGCAATTTTTTATAACGCACATTCAGAAGTGTTTTCGTTGATGGCACCTCCATAAAAGGTATCTTCTGGTATTTGCTTCAAATCCTCCAAACAATTTTTGAAATATTTTTTATATTTTGATTTTTGGACCGGGAAAAGATTTTGGATATTGCAGCCACAACTGTAGCAAGTAAGTGGCTGAACTAATTTCATTGCAAAAGTCATGGTATTGTACCAGTGGGAAAGAATACGTATTATTAGAAGAGATGGCAATAAATTTTAATTAACATTGTGAATAACGAGAATCAATAAGAAATGAATTAATTGTTCTATTACCGAGTTAACCGCACATTTTATGTTTTGTGTCACTTGATGTGACATACAAACGTCTATTGGACCATAGTTTCATATTATGGCATTAGTTTACGAGCATTTGATTAGGAAAATCATTAAGTGAATTTTAAAATGGAAAACACGCATATTTTCAGTAAATCACTTCAAACTGTGGGATTGGGGGAAGCAAAACAGCTGATAAATTAGCAAAAATCAAACACAAACCTATTAACACACAAATGCAAAATTCACGATACATTGGTTGTTTGAATGATGAACTGAACCTCGCGGAAATCTGAGTTTTCTTCCGCATCCTGACTTGCCAACACAACTTGCAAGCATATTTTTGTTGTAAAACTTGTGTTTTAAAACGCTCATATAATCTTCATTCCTGTGATTGCACTTCAATACGCGAGCAGTGATTATTCGCTCCACATCTGATAGCACAACCTCATTGACGTTTGTCACAGCAACGTCCTCTACATTACACACCGTGATTCTGTAGACTTCTTGTTTTAAGTAGCTCCAGAGAAAACGTACAAGGTTGTAAAATCTCGAGATCTCACAGTCCAATTAACGGGCCCCCACGCACAAACTAACAATTGAAAATTACTCGGCGTGATGTCTTTGTTTTCCTCGAGATTCATGAGCGTACTAAGGGGCGTGATGGATCCACTGATTCTGTCAATAAAAACAGCAAAAGATTAACCATTTTTACTATCGGTGATCGCTCGGTAAAGCGACATTTGAAAATCACAGCGCGTCTTCCACAGTTGCTCGTGTGCGTTCCAGTGTGTTGAGTGCGGCGTGCGTAGGAGACAAACGATGTGTCGGAACGTGGGCGCGCGCGCGTGTGTGTGGGGGGGATATGCGTCCATTCTATTAAAACTCAATTTAATGATTTTTTGCACATTTTCTTTTTTTTATATCCCTTAGGAGTTATGTCAGTTATTACGAAAATACGCAGAGGCGTTGAAATGAGACACAAACTTCTTCGTACAGCTTCCTAATCTATCACATTGTAAATGCTTCTGTGGTTGCATCAATACGGTAAACTTGTGCGTAAACATCTGTGAATGTTTGGATCCTTCGTATCTCTGAAAAAGTATTTAAAGTGATTGCTTCAACACGTGACCTCTCGACAGCGCGATGATGGCGTAGCAGCGCGACGTAATAAGTTGTTAAACGTATTCAAGAATAAAGACCGGAGAACAGTGACTTCGGCGATATAATGGTTAGCATGTCGGGCTTTTATTCCAAGTTTACGCGTTCAAAACAGATCGAAGCCGTGAGTTTTGTTTTTTTTCCTAGGGCTTTTATCCAACCGACAGCCGGTTGCCCTTTACGTCCGAAGGACCTTATTCGACCACTACACTGACAAAGTCAAGGGACAAACAACCATGCCCAAGGCGGGACTCGAATCCGCGACCCTTCGGACCGAGGCTCTGAGTCGGTACTCGCTCTTAGCCACCTCGGCCATCTAGGTAGCCGTGAGTTTTTAAGGGCGAAAAAAAATCCTTTGTACAACTTCCCTCGGATGGTAAGTAAAGCCGGCTGTCCCGTGTTGTAGATTTACTGTACGCAAAAAGATCACGCCTAAAAGAAGGCTCTGAGCTAAATGTAAATCCTCCGCCTCTTTCGTCGCCCGAGCGATACCTTTTTTCTCCGCTAGCTGGTGAAGGATTCACTACACATTCACAAAGCAGATCCAATGGCCTGCGTCTCGTCACGTAAATTAAGGCACGATTGAATTAAATTGTCATTTAAAATGATAAGAGTCTGGTACCAAGAAATAATAACCTATATCTCTGTAACGAGGTTTCTTAAAAAAGGGTAAAGACAAAAAAGTTGGTTTGGAACACACAGGTTATGATGGTGGTTGTTTTAGCCTGGTCTGAGACATTGTGTGTAGTAAATAGAGGTGGGTGTACCGGAGCTAATATAGTAATGCATCGTACTAGTAAATAATATGACAGTCGTTATAAATTTGTTTATGTTGAGAAAATGTTTGTCTTTGTAAATATTAGAATCGTGATTCAAGTTCTGTACTGACAGAAGACGAAGTGTGTCAGCTGTTTCTCTAGCACCAGATGTTCAGATATTGTGAACAACATCATGTGAACAACAAATGATCATTTAAGGTAATGAACGCCTGGTAACTGTCATGTTATAATGAAGGTAAAGATTCACTCGTTAGGCAATGTTTTCTTAGGTAGATTCATAGAATACTGTTGAGATCCTGATTCGAGATTACATGGGGAATTCACATCTAAGGCGATATTTGGACTTTGTATGAAGAAAGTTTGGGCAACGTTTGTTTCGGAAGATAATCACTGGAAAATAGTTCTATACGTGGTTGAATCATACAATGATTGAAAATAATGAGACGACATTGGTCAATAAGATCATCAAGAACAAAGTATGAAGTGATGGAGAAAATTTTGCATGGAAAGCAAGATTTCAGAAGAGTTAAATAGTATAGAAACGTAGGACATACAACGAAGTTATTTAAAATTGTAGTAGTTAGACATATTTAGTTATTAGAATAAATTGCATAAATTCGTGTTTTTTTAAATATTTGTTTTGTTTTATATTCGTTTCCGTCACAAGCACTTATTGTCAATCGACATGATCAACGATGTTCTTAAAATCGAGATAATTTTCTTATTCTCAAGATTAAGACACTTCTTAATGGCCGATAATATACTGCTACACAGTACCTCTTTATCACTTACAGATGCTTAAAATTTTTACTTTCTCGCCAAACAACGCACTTACGTACGTGCTGCACAAAAAATCGACGATTTTTTCACAGAAAACACGTATTGTGGGTCATGTTTTAACTGTTTTTTTGACGTAAAATAAATAAATAAATATTTTATGGTTCCTTCCGTGGGTCATTTTCCTTTATGCATGTTCCTGATATCATGTTCCTTTATGCAGTAAATTTCTCTAACACGTTGTGTAGTCAGAATGCACATTTTGTGGGCGCTTGATTTCGAAACTTGGTTGTCGGAAAATGTCCGTCTCTCCATCCCTTATAAACGGTAGCGCCTAAACCGTTAAATATATTTTATCCACTCGGGAAAGATATCTCACTCGCTATCGCCATACCTTACTCTCGTAGAGGAAATATCTCTTTTTCGTATTATATAATAAATTACTATTACTGTAAATTGCATTTACTCGTGTAAAATATTTCAGTATTTCAATACTATCAAAATGAATTGTAGTAGAGGCAATAGGAAATAGTTCGGTTACAGTAGATGTAAGCATCGCGGCCGTAAAAAAATCACTTCGGAATCGTTCTTTTCTAATCTTTGGTTCTACTACACTCCGTCTTGGCATAGTAAATAACTTTTCCGAAAATTACTTCTTAGTCTTAATACATAAATAACTATTACAACGTGTTCAGTGTTAAAAGCACGACAATTAATATTGGGTATGTGACAGATAGAATAGCTTCTAGACATTTATGTAGCTGTTAGCATGTTGTTAAATATTTACTTCTAGATCTTCAAAGGCTTTTGCATCCTATTTCGACACATTATTTCTTGTTTTCAATAGTAACGAGGTATTAGTTTAGCTCCGTGAAACTATTTTCGTTAAAATAAAATTGTATATTTTTATTCTCTCGAGATTGTTGTTTTATTTATGTGCATGGTTTCCACAGATCCAAGACAGAGAAAATAGGTGTCCACTCACTTTTTTCACTGATGTAATGTTTCCGTAAATTTGTAGGTGCCAATTTTACATGCGTGGCTGATGGAAACAATTATTGGCCTAGACCGAAAATGTTATGTTGTAGGAACAATGAAAGTCTGTAAAATCTAAGAGTTAAAAGTCCGTTTCATAACGTATTAATACTTTTCTTCAAGATCGCTTAAAAAGTGATGCATACTTACACAGTATTTAGACATGAAAGTTCAACTTTTCCCACACCAGTCTGGAAACGTACTCGAAAGTACTGTCCATCGACTAATAGTGCTGCAACTTTTTCAGGTACTCTTACCCACAGCAACGTATTTAAAGGTACTATTCGCAACATTATTGTTCTATTAGAATACTGTTCCCTTATACGCCTACTACGCATTTCTGAAAAATACCGTAGGAGTACGTTCACCCTAACAATTCTTATTTCCAGGGACCGAATACCGAAATAATAGCGGTAAAGGTATTTATACCGGTATACAAATACCTTTACCTCTATTATACCTTTATTCAAAATACCTTTAAAAATACCGGTATAAGACGTCAAATACCGTATTTTTAGAAGTATTACCTTATCCGACGTCTATACCAGTAAAATACCTCTATTTAAGGTATTATACCGGTATTCTCTATCAAAATACCGGTATTTTCATAAGAAAATACCGGTATTTCAATAGAATCATACAGGTATTTGGAAATTCATTGTGATATTTTCCGCTGAAATGACTCGAGAAACAACTACACACGGCTGAGTTTCTGACCGGGAGGTCCTAGGTTCGAGTCCCGAGGGTGGCGATTTTCGTCACTTATTATAGCTAGATCGAGTTCTGCCGTTGACTGGGTAGTCGAGTTATGTCGTCAGACGGAGGGACCAGCCAACGGTCTTTCGCAGACGTCAACACGAGCTCGTTCGCTGACCTTGGACCTCACGTCCGGGCGCAGAGCTTGGCGACACGTGATAGTGTTGAAAATTTATCGAATTTCTCACTATAAATCTTGTCCTTTCTAGTAGCGATAAAAATGGAGAACATGTCTTCTTATCCATAAATGAGTCTTCCCATACCAAACTTCCTTCTTGCATGACTTATTATCACTAAATACGATTATTTGCTTAAACTTTATCAGTATCACTAACATTCCAAAATAATTTTTTCAGTTGGCCCAGTTTCCTTATTCTGCACCATAATTATAACTAAAACAATATTAAAATTGACATTGAACGCTAATAGACATAATAACTATTCTTACGAGAAACAGATGCGTTATGTTTAATTCAAAATTAATGATTGAAGCATGTTTAATTTACACCATGTATTATTTAGGAAATTTCATTAAGAAAAATTATTAATAGTACTATATAATATTAATTAATTTTAATAAATATTTTAAAATATTACTACTAATTAAATTTTAAATGTTTGCATTAAATTTTGTAAATTAATTTATCATTTGTTTGTTCATTTATAAATTTAATTCAATTAAATGTAATTTTAATTGAAAAGTAAAAATATTAATATTAATAAACTCTTTTTATTAATTAATAATGATATATATATTTCTTATTATTAAGGAAGAAACACTCTTCTCGAGTAGGCTCCTCCAGATGCATTTTACAATGTAAGCTACCGCGTAGAAGGACCACTTGCCCATCACAATGTTAATAGCTAATAATAATAGTAATAAAAGTAATAAAAGTAAATAATAATATAATAATATTAATAATAACATAATAATTTACTTTATTACAAATTTCTCAATATTTGCAGTTAATGTCAAATATATTAAACCCTTAATATAAACTAGGAAAATAACATTTTATTTTAGCCTATTTATTAATGTATAATTAAGATTTAATTTGTGAAATGAAGTAAAAATCATTTTTAACAAAAACAAAGGCTGGGCCTGAAAGCCTGAGCGTTCGTGATTATCTCAAGGTGTCAACGTTCCTCAGTTCCCAAGGAGGTCAGGGAGGAAGAAACGGTCCTCCTTCACGGCACGGAGCATACGTTGACAGCCTCTCCATGTCGAAATACAAAGACAGACTTAGGTCATCTCTCAGGTCAGATGAAATAGCTCGATGAAGGACACTAAGAAAGGTTCTCTTCAATGGAACCAATAATTATTATTTCATATTTCAACTTTTCAAGTTTAAATTAAGGAGGTTTCAACATACAACGTATACAAAACTAAACATGAACAAAAACATTTACAATAATAAGAATAGAATATTTAATACAGTTGTTTAATATATATATATATATATATATATATATATATATATATATATATATATATATATATATATACAAAATAATAATTTAAACAATAAATATCAGTTATGAAATGATATTTGATTAATAAACATTTTGTGAGATATTATTAACTAAAGCAACCTATTTTGTCAACATGTATGAATGAAAGCTATATTTCTTCATTGAAAATACCAGGTATAATACCAGTATAACTTTATGGACGTCCATACAGTATAGACGTCCATAGAATATTTACCGAGTATAAATGAATAAAGGGATTTGAAAAGATTATAGAAAATACAGTATTAAACTATATTTTTACCGTATTCAATACCTTTTCGGTCCCTACTTATTTCTCTCTGATTTCTCAATATATATATATATATATATATATATATATATATATATATATATATATATAGCGCAACTCCATTGCAAATGCCCAATATCCTTCCATTTACATTCAGTTGACAGTCAACAATCAGAAAACACCAAACACCAAACGGCACAATCTTAGTAGTTTTCGTGATCGTCATTTAAATTTCTATATCTCTCGGACAAATTACCTCAAAATGAGATCTCGAATTATATGCACTAGATTATGCAACTAGTTTATAATGTTAAGGTTCATTTCAAGAGTACATGTTTTAAATATGAGTGACGTTAAGAGCGAGTTTTCAAATTTGCACGAAAGCGATGAAGCAACATTATAAAGGAGTTCATACGTTATTTTTATATAGCAAAGTATAAATTTATAAGAGAATCAAGGTTAATTTGCTAGAAACAACTTTATTGTGACGTAAGCGTATTGGCATTGTGCGGTATTTGACATTGTGACATTGTGGTCGGCTGTTCGCCTTACCGCTACATCTCCAAGATTCTCTTGCTGTGATTGGCTGAATGTGTGGTGACGCAATCATTCGTATCATAAATTGCAAATATGTCATAATCTTTGCCGTAAGATGTAATTTTATGAACGATTTCTTGTAACGAAAAAGGTAGTTTATAATGCTGGAATACAAGAAAATATTATACATCACACGGCAAAGTGACTTTCCATGACATGACGAGATTCCTAGTTAGGACTTGTCCGTTATCTCTCCTGTCTAGTTATGAAAAGACCCATTTTTTGCCTTGAAATGTAAATTTCTATTTTTACAGAGAATGTACTAAATTCTATGTGATAAAAAAAACAATATAAAGAATATCACTGTAACTGATACTTTTTCAGAAGAATTAAAAATTAATATCCTGACTTTTGTTGTGCTTTTAAAACCTCTACACTATCTACAACCAGTTTGCTTGCACGTGAATGGAACGTCGTTGGAAGCGGAAATTTCTGCTAGGTGAGGTCAGCTGCAAGGCAGAGGGTGGACGACTACCTGCCGAATCGCACAAAGAGGTCCCTCAGTGTGGCCCCTCCCTTCAGTAGCGAGGGTGTCCAAGAATAGCCATTTCAGGTCTCAACAGGTAATTCAAAATAAATTTAATGATGGTTCAACTGGTCCTTGGTTAATTCGTAACGTTCAAATTCATCCTGAACTTCCTGCATGTGCATTGCAAACGTACGTAACTAAATTACCTTCACGTTTTTATACTAACCCGTCTTCGTGTTGTGGTTAAGACGTTGTCTCTTTAAAAGCAGTTTACTCATTTCAAAGAATTAAAATTCGTTTCAAAGGACTCCATATTACATAATTCATGAAATGCGTTTCATTTTTAACTGTAAAGAAAATATTCAAAATTTAAAATAAGAAAAAGGCATCTATATTAAAGAAAGTCAAGTGGTATTAAGTCATTTAAAAGTACATGAAAGAATTAACCTAAATAAGTTGCTTGTGTAAATAATTGAATAATTAACAATTCTATATTATCCGTATGAAATACAGTCATATGGAAAATAAATGATGTACATTTTCAACACTTCGATGAGTTTGACAAGGATTAAAAAATAAGAAAAAGGCTTCTCAACAAAGACTCGGTGTGCAACATGCATTGATAACGTATCATTGGTTTAGTATGAAATCTTTGTGGACTTATTGAATAAATATATTTTGCAATTTGTTTGGGAGTAAGTCAGCTAAACCTAATTTGCAATGAAACCTGATTTGAATGCAAATTGGTAACTTTTGCATGAAAGAATGACTATTGTAAATTGGGAGATCATTCTGCTTCGGGTTTTACTGTTTTACACTATTCCTTGATATATGTTGGTAGTTCTTTTGAAGCAAACATCAATGGCAGGTTATAAACGACACTTACCGTGAAAAGTATGGCAACTATTTTTTTCGACATAATTGTGTTGAAACAAAAACAATAACAAAAACGCCATTTTCTCCACGCTGTGCTCTCCGGGCTCCGCGATGCCTTGCTCTGCGCTATTGACACAATTATTCGGATCATAATTGAGTTATTGACAATATTTGAAAACTACGTAGGTATTTCCTCTCTAGGTATCCCCCCCCCCAGTGGGGCACCGTCACACGTGGGACGAGCGCTTGACTCCCGACTGGTGTCCCGCCATGCGAGTCAGAGTAACGCTTCCAAGAGTGTGTGTGTAAGGGAAGGAGCGGAGACGGAGAAAGAGGAAGGACAGATCGCGCGCGGTTCGTGACCCGTTTGTTAGGGTACTGCTCCGGCATTCGCCTGGGGTTGATCGGAGAAACCACGGAAAACTACCGATCAGAGCAGCCGGCTAGAATTCTCCTCCAGTCAGCGACTGAATTCGACCCAGTTATGAAGAAAATCTGCCACCGCCGGAACTCCAACCCCGGCCGACACAAGCTCTAAGTTCGCATCTGATGATATCGTGACATGTATGGTATTGTACAGCATACAAGTGTGCGTGTAAGAAGAGATGAGGAGAAAGAGGGAAGAGTGATCCGCGGCTTGTTTATTAGGGTTCTGCTATGGCGTGGATAGGAGAAACCATGGAAAACTACCGATTCTCCTTCTGGCGGATACAGAACCAGAATTCTCCTTCTGGCGGCGGCCGAATTCGTCCTAGCTGTGTAGCTAGCGCCGAAATTGCGGTACCGTTGCGTCCTCGTCTTAGGACGACCCGGTCACACCGGGAGCGGCGGCTTGGGGCATCAACTGATGTCACTGCAGTACCTCCGACCGAGAGGTCCTAGGTTCGAGGCCCAACGGCGGCAGGATTTTCGACACTAGCTTGTCACCTAGGTCGAATTGAGCCGCTGTCTGGAGGAGAATTCCAGCGGTCGGCTGCTCTGATTGGTAGTTTTGTGTGGTTTCTCTCATCTACACCAGGCGAATGCCGGAGCAGTACCCTACGAAACGGGCCACGGACCGCGCGCGATCTGTCCTTCCTCTTTCTTGTCCTATCCTCTCCCCTTACACACACACACTTACACTAACATGCACCACACTGCCACACATGCAGGGAAACCGGTCGAGAACTTAAAGCTTTTCCCGCTGGTGGGAGATGGTTGGGGAAAACCTCGCTAGCCAGCGGTAGGTCGTCGCCGGATCTCGCCATACTGCGTGGGAAGACCATCGCCACCTCCCGAGCAAAAGCACACACTACAGGTACGGGACTAATGAGCATAGGCGCCCGGAAGCACTAGCAATCGGCCAGAGCGCGGGCGCGGCCACTGAGCCAGCGGAGCCGCTCCCAGCCTCGGCTCCAGGAAGGAGCGACGCGGGCGCGCTCTATAAAGGCGCGTTGCCTCCTAATCCGCGTGATGGACTCGATGACGCACGAGCGCATTATCTGGACGAGTGGGCGGGCGAGCGTGCGGGCACGCGGCAGGAGTGCCAACTGCACGCACGCCCACGCACTGGAGGCAAATACTACGGAGACAATATTGAGAAACACTGATGGAAGCTCCATCTAGAGGCAGATCCTGGTGAAAACTCGTACAGTGCTCTGTTGAGGTTTGTTTTCTGCTTGATTTCTTTTAATTTGATTGCCTTTCTGGTCGATTTGTGGAAAATGCTGAGTCCTATGTATGTGGCTGGTTGTGTAGACGAAATGTATCACTGGAAGAGCAAGAAAAATCGTGCATTTGTAACCACTTTATTCTTGGAATAAATAAAATATCTGTTGTGTACATTACTGTTTACCAGAATTTGAGCCTTTCAATATAATGAAATCACAAAGAGAGGAGGTAAAAATTAGTCTCATTTCGTTAGGTCGATTTAAAAAGTGTATTTCTTCGGTATGAATCACATTGACATTTCTATTTGGCGCTGAATTACCAGGTTCTGACACTGGGAGCGCTAGTGGGAACGTGTTTCCATCTGTTGCGTGGAGCAACTGGGACCTGGCTGTATTATCCCTGTAGTATTTGGTAGAGGTTGCAGCCCGGCGTTACCAGGGCGTTTGATTACGGCGTCAGTTATACAGAGAAAAAGTAATGAATTCTATCTGCGGTGAAAAGTATAAAATAATTTTATTTACACACTCTCCGAGCCCTGCTTTGTCCAGATTCGCGTGGGGGGGGACGGGAATAGCAGGTGGGACCAGAACAGAGAGAGAGAGAGGAAAGAGAGAGAGAGGAAAGAGAGAGAGGAGGAAAGAGAGAGAGAGGAAAGAGGAGAGAGGAAAGAGAGAGAGAGGAAAGAGAGGAGAGAGGAAAGAGAGAGAGAGGAAAGAGAGAGAGAGGAAAGAGAGAGAGAGAGGAAAGAGAGAGGAAGAGGAGAGAGAAAGAGAGGAAAGAGAGAGAGAGGAAGAGAGAGAGAGAGGAAAGAGAGAGAGAGAGAAGAGAGAGGAAGAGAGAGAGAGAGGAAGAGAGAGAGAGGAAAGAGAGAGGAAAGAGAGAGAGAGGAAGAGAGAGAGAGGAAAGAGAGAGAGGAGAAGAGAGAGAGGAGAGAGAGAGAGGAAAGAGAGAGAGAGGAAGAGAGAGGAGCTGAAGAGGACGGGTGTGAACGGGACAGGACAAAGGTGGACGGAGCGGAACGGAGAGAAACAAGTGGGGGGGTGGATGGAGGGGCGGGGGTGGATGGAGGTGGGGATGGGGGAGGGAGAGGATGTGGACGGCATGGACGCATGTGGGCGACAAGGGACGGTTGTGGACGGCATAGGACGGATGTAGATGGCGTGGGCTGGATGTGGACGGAATGGGACGGATGTGGACTGAAAGAGACTGAGGTGGACGGGGGTGAACGGCGCGGGACGGACCGGGTTTGCTGATTGATTTATTAGTGATTTTCTGCACGTCAAGTTCGGAGGACATTCCCGTAAGTGTAGTGCTTGCTTTTCTAGGGGTGGTAAGATCTGATGCCGGCCTACCGTCGGCTAACGGGGTTTTCCCCAACCAGGTATTGCGACCCACCCCTCCGCCGGCTAGCTCAGAATGGGTTTTCAAGGTGGGCGCAAAATAAAAAAATACAATTAGAATAGCGGGGATCAGGGTCATGTGGGCCGTTGTGGATTGAATGCATTTACACAGAAACTCAAGTCGAATCACTTTCCACTTACTTAAGTATATTCTAATTAAATTGCTGTTACAGTCAATGAACATAAAACACTTTACATATACAAGAATTTTTGTCTTGCTGAAAAAAAGAAAACAACTTACACTCTCAATAATTAATTACACTGTTTCTTTCTCTCATTTAAATCAATTTCAAAGAATACTTAAAACTTTGCCTAATCATTCCAGTCGTAAATTCCTAGTTTGCAACTACAATTAGCTAAGTTTTTCTTGAAAGAAAAGATTGATTCTATTTTTACAGAATATCGTATAAAGAACCTGTACTAATACTTTCTTTCCGAAACAAATTATTCTTCTAATATCTACAAATTGTTCAGTTGGCACAGACCTTACTGTGTCTTTTCAGCGTAGAAATCTACGGCGTCGACTCTTTCCAGTCGCTCGGTGTCCTTGTCCTTGCAGCTCGGTCGAGCAAAGCCGCCCTCTGCAGAACCGCACGGTCGCCCCTTTCCAGTACCGTTGTTCAACTCACGATGTGGCCTCCGTCTCGTTTTCCGTGATACTCTTTTCGTTTCTTTTATAGAATGTAACTAGCTTTTAATTCCATATTTAAAGAATCTCAATACGACAACTGAGTCTATCGTATAAGAAGAATAAATATAAAATAAAAAAACTGCAAAGAAAAGAATGAATGGCCTCGTTCGTTTATGCTATTCACACTCTCTCTTACAAAGATTTTAAATGCTCACTTATACTTTCATCCTTTTCCTGATGAATTGTTTTAATGCCTTGTAATATGATAATTACCTCCTCGAATGTCTTGAAGAGTTTTATCGTAGATGCAGTCCTGAAGTCCGTAGCAGTACGAGGTGCCGCCTTCTCGTGATCGGAGGTCCTCACTCTCCAGCTGTTACTTCAGAAAAGAAAGCTTTCTTCCGACTCTCAGTGTCGCATACTCTACCGAGACGCTCTCTTACGGATATAGTTCGTAGTTTTCATTTCGGATTGTATTCAGGCGCGTTGGCGCGCGTTCAAACAGCTCATCTTATTCTTGAATATTGATGTGCTCCGTTTTCGAGATCTCGGCAAACGGATGGTCACATAACCCTTCTTTCGAAAAAAGATTTTGTGGAATTTGGATTTCATATGCCGAAAATCTTTTAACAAACTTGATGCTCTCTTTCTTCTGTCTTGATTCTGAATGTCGAGCTATCTTGTTTCTTCCTTCTCCTTCTTCTTCTTTCTTCTTCTCCTTTTTCTTTCTGTCTTTATTCTTTTATCCTTTCTCTTGACATTTATTTTATTCTTTAAAAGGTCGAAACTATGGAAATTGTACTTTCAATTGTATTCCACTTTCCACTAGTGTGCTTTCGCAACTGAAGAAATATTGCAGTGTGTATGGCGAAATTCGGAATAAACCTTGAGTAATAGTTCACGCAACCTAATAAACTTTTGAGTTGTTTCGTGTTTTTAGGCGGTGCAATCTTATCTATTTCTTGCATTTTCTCAAGTTCATCTTGACTCGTTGACTGTCAAATCATACCCAGGAATTTAACTTGTTTAGTGCCAAATTACTTTTTTTCCAAATTCAACTGTAAATTATTTTCAATGAGACGTTTAGCAAAATATCTAGCTTGTTCATGTGTTCTTCAAATGTCTTCGAATACACGAGCACTCATCAATATAGAAAAAGCATCGCTAGACATCTCTCTGTCAATGATATTGTCTAAACATTGCAAAAAGACAGATGCACTGTTCTTGAGTCCAAATGGCATTCTTTTGAAAACATACGAAATTCCCAGTGAATAAATCCTGTATATTGTCTACATTCAGGTGCTATCGCATTTGCCAATGATGCAGTGAAGTCGTTGAACTCAACCACTTGATGCCGGATAATTGATTAGTTAAATCCTCACACGCAACGTCTGTCTCTGTATGGTAGGGTAACTTGATTCAATCGTCTTGCATCTAAACACAACTATCTTCCCATTACTCTTTTCTACGACACTATCGGACTTAGATAAGAGGTTTTGACTTCATGATAATATCATCTTTAACCATTGTAGCAATGGAGCTTATCCACCTCCTCCTTATGTTTTTCTGGAATGACATATTGGTAACCGTGAATGGCGTTTATCTGTTAGTTCTATTTCGAATTGAAAATCTTTTACTGGATTCTTGTTTTGCAAACACTTCTGATTCCTAAGTAATACTTCAACTAATTGTTTCTTCGATTTTCATTAAGATTAGAATTTCCTTGCACATGCGAACGAATTTTCAGCTTCACTTCTTCTTCCTTTAAACAATTCGCCTCCAATAATTCCATGTGAACGAATCAAATTCGAGATCCTGTTGATTATTCGGTTTTAACGTTATGGTATTTTTTCTAAGTTGATAACAACCCATATTGTTTCATGAAATCGATCCCAGTATGAGCGGATATAAAAGTTCCGCGCTACTAGGCAACAACTTGATACTTATTCTTGCCTATCTCTATATCCAAATAAACTTGTCTTGTTATTGGCTTTGATTTTTCCGATTTGCACCTATCAGAAAAGACTTTACGAGCGGCAATGTAGGTACCTTCCACTCCCTGGTTTTCAATTCATTCAACAAACTTTCCGCTATGACGGATGTCGCACAACCTGTATCCACTAGTACTGACGTATCAACACCCTGACATTTAACCTTAAACTTCGGACACTGTCGCCTGGATCCGATCTGCTTTTTTCTTCTTCGTTCCACGGTTCGTCATCAAATGAGATTAATTTGATCGATAATATCGCCACCTCTTCTTCCTAGATTCTTCTATTAGGTTTGCGGCGGATGGCGTGTCGAAACAAACCTTTCTAATTTTCCGTCTCATGTCCGCGAGATGTACTGGGTTTAGTATTCTGTTTTGGAAAACTCCTCTATCAATAGAATTTTTATTCCTATCCTTAGACGGCGTCCTATCTTGACTAGCATAGGTCTGTTCTTCTCGTGCTGTTCCGATTTGTAAGTTCCTCTTTCTCTGATTTGCTTACATAATGTTTGCTGCTCTGTCTTGGCTTACCGGACCACTAACATTTGCCCTTGCTCTCTGTAACCTCTCATTGTACACGAAAGTCGCATCATACAATCCCAGCTGCAGTTATTAACTTTCCGTGGACATTGCAAGAGATTCTTACAAATTTGTGTAGCTGACGGAAAATGACGTGTTAACAAACAGACAATTTCGTCATCCGGGATCGTCAATGTACATAATTTGAAACTAGCTAACTTCCTCTGCATATTCTCTTGCATGGACATCGTACCTTTCTTCCACGTACCATACATTACATTAACTTTGAAATTAATTTGAGTTTCATTGTTCCAGTATCTTGAGTAAAATTTTTCTTTAAATTCTGTCATAGTTTTGCAATTCTCTAAACTATCTGCCCATATTCGTGCATTACCCTGCATCATCTGATAGACTATGTGAGTTTTCTTATTGTCCGGAACATAATTTAAAGAAAGAAATTATCCACCTGCCTCATAAATACGCATGGATTTTCATCCCGCTGCACTAAATTTAGGAGTACACGGTAATGAAAAATACGTGTGCGAACGCTTCTCCACTCGATGGCAAATTTTCAATTTGATTTTTCAATTCTACAACGTCATTCGTACATGCTGTAATTTGGTGTTGTAGAACCCCATCTTGTTCGAAAGAGCTTTATTCCACTATCTAATTTACTAGCTTGAACCTTAACTTGTTCAGTAACTATTTTTGAAACTTCTACACCTGTTCTATCTCAGTCTGCCTGTCGGACACGGTGGTTATAAGATCTGATTGCATTTCGATCCTATTTTCAAATCCTTTCGTAACTTGATCAATCTTCTCTTCTAATTCATGACCCAGTTCCGTGAATTTTCTTCTAACTCTCAGTTCTGCCTAATTCTTGTTGAATCTCATTCTTAAATTCGACCTTCCACTGTTCTGCTAATTCAGTGAATTGCATTTTATATTCTCTTAACTTCCTATTATTTTCTTCTAATTTTGTTTCTAAGTTAGTCCCTAATTTCTTTATGTTTTCTCTGTCTTTTCATTCTGCATTTCAACCTCGATCTAATTGCTGCATGAATTGTCCTATTAATCGTTGCATCATTAAATTTGCCCTGTCGAGGTTTCGTTGTTCCTCATCCGATCTTGTGTTGGCGTTTGTTGTGATTCCGTCGGCGAGGCCATGCTAGTTTCTCCTGACGTTCCTTGTTCTACTTCTACTGTTTCTTTCGCGATCATGGTACTTGAGCTTGTCCTCCCACTTCCTATCGCTATCTGAATCCCCAGACGATCCTTCAACGGTAGTTAAATTCCTAGCCATGCGTTATATTTATCTGCCATTTTGACTGTATTAACTGCCTAGAATCAATCAATCCTCTTCCCAGACACAATACACTTTACAAATTATTACACACCAATACCAAACACTATCTCGAACAGATAACACTTATATAATACTCCTTTTGAAAAACACTCCAAAAAAACACACTTTTACACAACACTTTTTTTTTTTTTTTGTTCTCTGTAACCTGTTCAGCAATCTTAGTGAATTGTGATTCATGTACTAGAAATTTGGTTCCACCAAATTTGGTCTCAGTTTTTTCAAATCGAGTTTTGCAAATGCATCCAATAATCGAGCCCGCTTATGGGCGCAGTTCGACCCACCCTCCGTCAGCTAGCTCAGAATGGGTTTTCAAGGTGGGCGCAAAATAAAAAATACAATTAGAATAGCGGGGATCAGGGTCATGTGGGCGTTGTGGATTGAATGCATTTACACAGAAACTCAAGTCGAATCACTTTCCACTTACGTAGT
Organism: Teleogryllus oceanicus; assembly: GCA_964035755.1. Taxonomy (NCBI): domain Eukaryota; kingdom Metazoa; phylum Arthropoda; class Insecta; order Orthoptera; family Gryllidae; genus Teleogryllus; species Teleogryllus oceanicus. Next base: position 22,785,770 of record CAXIVR010000013.1, read on the forward strand.
ATATTCTAATTAAATTGCTGTTACAGTCAATGAACATAAAACACTTTACATATACAAGAATTTTTGTCTTGCTGAAAAAGAAAACAACTTACACTCTCAATAATTAATTACACTGTTTCCTTCTCTCATTTAAATCAATTTCAAAGAATACTTAAAACTTTGCCTAATCATTCCAGTCGTAAATTCTAGTGCAACTTTACAATTAGCTAAGTTTTTCTTGAAAGAAAAGATTGATTCTATTTTTACAGAATATCGGTATAAAGAACCTGTACTAATACTTTCTTTCCGAAACAAATTATTCCTTCTAATATCTACAAATTGTTGCAAGTTGGCACGACCTTACTGTGTCTTTTTCACAGCGTAGAAAATCTACGGCGTCGACTCTTCCAGTCGCTCGTCGTCCTTTGTCCTTGCAGCTCGGTCGAGCAAAGCCGCCCTCTGCAGAACCGCACGGTCGCCCTTTCCAGTACCGTTGTTCAACTCACGATGTGGCCTCCGTCTCGTTATCCGTTGATACTGGTTTCGTAGTCGTTTAGAGAATGTAACTAGCTGGTAATTCCATAGTTAAAAGAATCTCCAATACGACAACTGAGTCTATCGTATAAGAAGAATAAATATAAAATAAAAAAAAAACTGCAAAGAAAAGAAATGAATGGCCTCGTTCGTTTCATGCTATTCACACTCCTCTCTCTTACAAAGATTTTAAATGCGTCACTTATACTTTCATCCTTTTCCTGATGAATTGTTTTAATGCCTTGTAATATGATAATTACCTCCTCGAATGTCTTGAAGAGTTTTTATCGTAGATGCAGTCCTGAAGTCCGTAGCAGTACGAGGTGCCGCCTTCTCGTGATCGGTAGGTCCTCACTCTCCAGCTGTTACTTCAGAAAAGAAAGCTTTCTTTCTCCCGACTCGGTGTCGCATACTCTACCGAGACGCTCCCTTACGGATATAGTTCGTAGTTTTCATTTTCGGATTGTATTCAGGCGCGTTGGCGCGCGTTCAAACAGCTCATCTTATTCTTGAATATTGATGTGCTCCGTTTTCCGAGATCTCGGCAAACGGATGGTCACAGTATCTCCCACCAGCAGGGCACCACCCAGGCCGGGACAAACTAAGATCCCGATCGGTCTCCCGGCGCGTCGGGTAGTGTAGTGCATGTTAGTGTATGTGTGTGTAAGGGGTGCGGATAGGACAAGGAAGGAAAGAAAGATCGCGCGCAGTCCGTGGCCCGTTTGTTAGGGTACTGCTCCGGCATTCGGCTGGTGTTGATCGGAGAAACCACGGTAAAGTACCGATGAGAGCAGTCGGCCGCTAGAATTCTCCTCCAAACAGCCTCTGAATTCGACCTAGCAGACAAGATAGTGTCGAAAATCCTGCCACTGTCGCGACTCAAACCTAGGACCTCCCGGTCAGAGGGACTGCAATGTCCTGAGCCACCTCTCGCAACTGAGCGGAACGGAGGTGGATGGAGTGAGACTGGGAGGAGGTGCTGTGCTTCGCCTCTATATCTATGCGTCTCACACGCTCTCGCAAGCTTCGTGCTCGGAATCACAATGAACAGTTTTGCAGCAGTATAAGGCATTTGTGTTTGTTCGTCAGTAAATCGCTGACTGCCTGAGTTTACAAAGAGCTGTGTGCTCATATTGAGAAATATGGCGTGATAATGATGATGTGCTGTTCCATACTCGGTTGCCAGGCGTATGCTTGTGCCTTTAAGCCCTCCCTTTTTTGAGTAAAGCAATGAGGGTGGATTGCATTGCCTTCCCATAAGTAGATGATGGTAGAGGTGTTCTTGAAGGAAGAAAAGTTCAATGTTTACGATTGGGACGGTAGAGTGTAGCTCAGAACTGACTTTGCCTCTCTCTTCTTCTGCTTTGATTGGGAGGTCCGAGAGTTCGAAAATAGCGAGATTTCGACGGTAGATAAAATAACGAGATCGAATTCAGCCTTCTTGTGGAGGGGATTCTAGCGACAGGCTGCTTCGAGCGTGAAATCTCCGATCACTCACTGGAGAATGCCGGACCAGGATGTACTGTAGTGAGGGCGGCAGGGGCGGCCCACGCCGGGCGACACGTTCAGGAAAGGGCAAAATTTCACAAGAAACAACAACAACAACAATAATAATAATAATAATAATAATAATAATAATAATAATAATAATAATAATATCTTGATAGAATTTTAACCATTTCATTTCACATTTTTGTGGCACTTACAATTCGGACCGATTGTTCACGCTTGTATATTTTAGTATTTTAAATTGAAATACCTAAATTAGGGGGCGTGGAAATTTTCCTCCCCCTCAGGCGACCGAAATCCCCACGCTTCGCCACTGGGCCGTAATGCACCGTAATGTTTCCTGGATCCCCGCCGGCTTAGATAGCTCAGGGCGTCAACTGATGCCGCTGCAGGACCTGTATCCGAAAGATCCTTGAGTTCGAGTCCTGATGCGACGCAGGATTTTCGACACCAGCTTGTCAGCTAGGTCGAATTCAGTTACTGCCTTGAGGAGAAATCTAGCGGCAGGCTGCTCTAAACGGCAGTTTTCCGTGGTTTCTCCGATCAATACACACACACACAGGCTACCACATGTGTCGGTAACACTAATTGTATTGATTAATTGTACCACTTAAGTTATTTCTTTATCAACATATCATGAAATATTTATTTACAACTAAATTATGTCATTTGTAAATAAATAGGTGAAATGGAAAAGGGGAAGTCCAGAAATGTAGTTGCACATCCCCTCTTGTTTTAGTCTGCTCACGCTTGTGACTTAGTGCTGTAAGTCAACCTCGCCTTAATCACGAAGTGAAAACAACCTGGAGCACCAAGTCCTTGCACCTAGAGACCTTATTTCATAAATCATTTAAAAATTTAGTTGAAATTATCTATATTACTAATTTCCAATACGTAACTTTACTTAGAGGCTTTGCGGGGCTTTGGGTTTGGGGGGTTTTGTTTGAGTGAGTTTTTTGGGTTATGAGTTGTGTTCGTGTGCTGGAGGGTATCGAGTGTGTACGTGAGGTGGTTCTGTCTGTGGGGGGAAAGTGTTTTGTTTGTGACTGTGTGTTTGTGTGTGTTTGTGTGGGTTTTGTCTGTGTTATGTGGTTTTGTGTCTGTGTTTCTGAATGTGGAGTTGTGTGCGGTTTGGAATGCCGTGTGTATGTTGTGTCTGAGTCGTGGGTTTGTGAGTGTGCGAGGGAGCGGGGTGTTTAGGTTTGAGCGCGTGTGTGTCTGTCCACCGGCAGCCGCTGATGATTCTGTGGGAGCGCGGGCGCGTCCGCCCAGATGGCGGGGGTGGGGGTGGGTGGGTGCTGGGCCCAATCGCCATCTGCCGGGGGCCTCGTGGAGGCCTCTTATCAGCTGTCGCTCCCGCAGCGCCGCCCGCCTACGCATCGCTCCCTGCCACCGGCAGCGCACACCGCGCGCAAGACAGCGTTGCTAGGGAACCACTCGGCAAACACCGACGTGCGATAAGGTTTTCACAGGTCTACCCCGTAATATAGGTGCATTTGACGTTTCTTTCTTCTACTACATTTTTTTGGTCTACTTCTGAAAATCTTCCTAATGGTCTTAGAAATCACATTTAAACGGCTTAGTTTCCCCTTATCTGTTCCACAGAGGACCCAATTTTTACGTCTATAGGTTATTACTGGTACTGTTACAAAAATTAAACTCGGTATCTTCATGTGCTTTCTTCCGAAGTCTTCTGTATTTCACCTCAAATTTCAGAAATTTCTGAATTTTATATTAATCTCATTTCTATGAGTACGCCAAAATACTACAACTCGAAAGTTCATGCACTATTCCATCCATCTCGATTTTTTATCACTTCCTTTTTAAAATTTTTTTAATTAATGCCATTTTTCCTAAGCATTTCAACACGATATTTCATGCTCTATTGCATTTTTCTTGAATGTTTGTATTGATGCCATTAGAACCTACTATTTCACCATAAAATGTCAGGCACTACTGAATCCATCTCGAATTTATTTATTAATACTGCCACACGATATTTCACGATCTAACGTCTACCGCATGCCTCGTTTGCTGTGACGAGCGGAGGAAATGCACCACCTTTGAACGCATCCTTAGCGCTCTCTCTGGACGCGAAGGTCGAGGAAGGAGCCGCCTGACGTCCCCTTCCGGCGAAAAGCGTTCGTCAGCCAGGGCGGTGACGCGCGCCCGCTGCAAGTCACCGTCGTAGGGGATGTACCACTCGCGCAACTTTTCTTGAACGGTAGATTGACGAAATGCCGGCGGAGTGGGGGTATAAGACAGCCACTAGAGTATTTTCAGTAATGCCAACCTTTGGTAGATGAAAGTCAAACCCGCCATGTGTGCGGACAGGTCATCGCTCTGGGTAGGCAACAGCAGGGACAGTACATAAGAGTTTTAGGTGCCTTCCTTGAAGATCCTGGACCTGCCTCAGATATTTCTTTAGATAATGGTAATAAAGCTGAACAGACGTTCTCGACTATGAAAGCAACTAGGTTTCACTAGCTTCTGTTTCGCGCCAACGAAGTTTTAATGCTGGGAATGTTGTCATCAGTGCTCGCTGCGATCTTTTGCCTTCAGCTGTTTATGGCTCCAGGGAGGGGGAAGCAAGGTCACCGTTCAAGAAAAGGTGCGCGAGTAATACCTCGTTGTGATGCGGTGGCGCGTGGGTGAGATTTGTTTACATAGATTGCTGCAACTCCAGAGAGCGGGGGTGAAAGAAATATGTACGCAAACGTGTAGCCCACTAATGTTTGTGCAAGTATTTACTAACCTTTTTGTATTCACTAATTAGCACTTTTGATTGCTGGTCCTTACCATCAAATATGCCGAATGGCAGTCGATGATCAACGTGAAATAAATTAAATCTTATGTATAAGATAATATCAATATCAATACCAACATCTGTTATTTACACAATGTCACCTTAGCAGTTTTTCAAAAACTTATGCAAATACTGCATTCTCTGCATAATTCCACTCTTGCGTAGTCCGATATCTGGCAGCACAGATATTACTTCAAAAATTAAATACTTAAATATTACCACTGGACAATAAGTCGTGCAATTTTATGAAATCTAATCTACAATTAAAATTGAATAAATTAAATAATTATTTTATTTAATTGATACGAACAAAGAGATTACATATAAATAACTGTGTATAGCACACAACACAATCTCAAATGTGTTCAACTACAATAGATTTCTGGATATATTGATTTTTTCGTCTTTCCAGGCGCGTGAACTGCTTTGGTCATTAGTCCCGTCAGTGTAGTGCATGTTTCTTTCTCGGGAGATGGCGGTGATCTTCCCCCGCTGGATGGAGAGATCCGGCGCCGATCTACCGTCGGATAGTGGGGTTTCCCCCTAACCAGGACTCTCCTACCACCCGGGCACCGCCCCAGCCGGGACAAGCCTTAAGCTCCCGACCGGTCTCCCGGAATATGTAGTAATGTAGTGCATGTTAGTTTAAGTGTGTGTGCAAGGGGAGAGGATAGGACAAGGAAGAAGAAGGAAAGATCGCTTGCGGTCCGTGTCCCGTTTGGTAGGGTACTGCTCCGGCATTCGCTTGGTGTTGATCGGAGAAACCACGAAAACTACTGATCAGAGCAGCCGGCCGCTAGAATTCTCCTCCAGACAGCGACTGAATTCGACGTAGCTGAAAAGCTAGTGTCGAAAATCCTGCCGCCGTCAGGACTCGAACCTAGGACCTCCCGGTCAGAGGCGATGCAGTGACATCAGTTGATGCAATGACCGCTCTCGGTTTCTGGAAATACTAGTAATATAATCCAAGTAATGAAAATTAATTGATATTATACAATCTGTACATTTAAAACAGTAAGGGGTTTTGCTTAGAAAGAAATTTGAGCTTTCTACTCAACCAAATTTGGGTATCTTTTGCTTTAAATGAAAAGAAATGGGTATTAAATGTGTAATCACTTGCTCTTATTTACTGACTTCATATTAAAAACATTACGTATTAATACTATATAAACATTATTTGAATGAACGCTGAACGCTTATAAGCCGTCATTTGTTGACTCTGTCGTCTTCAAATACAATACAGTTTACTACGTTTTCAGGTAATGGCAGCAAGGTATCCGATAATGATCACGATAACATGTATAGATCTTGCTAAATATTCACAATATCAAATACATTTTCATAATCATGCTAGACTCATTGTTCAAAATTAATAATGATGTGTTATTGCACAATTTTTGAACGTCCCTCAGTTCATCACGTTGGGATGAGAAGTACTGACATTCACGAAACAACATTTTTGGGGTTTTCTTGTGGGATGTTAACTTTTCTACTGCTCTTGCATCCCCATCGGTTCAACTAGTATCACTAATAGTACTCAAGGATTCAACCAGAATCACTTAATAGTATACAAGGGTTCAACTAGTAGTACAAAAGATTTCCTTAACATTTAGGGTTCAACTTGAAACCAAACAGTTATGATGATTTAGAGTAGACTACTATTTAAGATTTCACATCAAATTTTTAAAATTGAAAAGTGATGCTTTTTATGCCACATATGGCGGGTTGAAGTTTAAGGACACAACTGAAGGATGCATAGGAGAGCGTTCTCTCCTCATCGAACTCTCATAGTCGCTTTCACCAACACTGATTAGTAGCTTTGACGGACGTCAAACCATTGACGACGCGTCAAACGCCTTATTTATGTTTCACCAAGGTCGTTTCGCTTGACGATCGTCAAACTATTCGTCAAATTTTGACGGACCAGTATCGAGCCATCAACGCCTTTGATGACTCGTTAAACTGCTGTTGTGAGGTTAGGGTGAATCGAACGCGTGTATTGTATTTCATTAACCTAGTTATTTTACTTTTTTGCTTTTTCAAGTGAGGCGTGTGTGATATCATGGGAGATAATTTTGATGCGTACATTTGTATATTTACAAGAGTCCAGAACAAGCAATTACTCAAAATATATTTTTTTTATTAATTGGAAGATCTTCAATTCGTAATGAGAAAACGTCGAAGGCGGTGTTTATGAAAAATTTAGAAGAAATAAAACCGTGTGTGGAATATCCGTCAAACAGAAATAAGCTTCAAACATCCATGCTCAGTAGTTGATAGATTTAAGATGTTATGCTGCAGAACATTTCGTCCGGCCATTGCAATGAAATTTTGTCATCCTGAGAGTGCGATTGCGTAAATTAAAATGTCATTTCTTTCGCAAATCCCTCTATGCCCACAGTATTTGGTATTTTTACGGGGTGGCGAATCCTAATCAATAAAGCGAGATTCTTTTAGAATGGCGAACTTTCCTGGAGATAAAGAGATGATAGACTCCACACATCTGCCAATTTTGTCTCCGGAGGAAATGACTCAGAAATCGAAAAATGTATGTCTTCGTAAATGTACAAATATGTGATTTTCATCACATGCCAACTTACTTGGAATAAAATAATTCATACGTCATCAGTAGTTCAATAGCCAATTCGGAACCGCGTTTTAACCTGACATTGTAGCCAACCTCTGTACGAGGAGAAAAAAATCAAACACGTTCCTTAACGAATCGTCAAAGTTAACGGAGCGTCATTTCTAACAGAAAACGTTTGTTGAAACGTAACGATACGTCAATATTTTGTAGTTCGTAAAAAATGACAATCGTCAAGACATGATTGACGGGTCTTGCTGAAATCGACAGTCAGTCGTCTGTGTTAGGTCGCTCGTCAACGCGTGCAGTTGACTGTCGCTATTGCAGCTATGCAACGCCGACAGTCAACTAGAGGTACGCGAATGGCCTTTTAAGTGTGTGGCGCAATCATGGTCTATAGTTGGATTTAAACACACAGTCCTTTGACGTATATCAGGTGTTATGGTGTCATCCAATCGGGAGCTTGAACGTCACTAGTGACGTCACTATGACGACATTTAAGCTCCCGATTGGATGGCACCGTAATAGCTGATGACCTGTCAAAGGGCATTCTGAATAAATGGAAGTATAACAGCATCAACTGCCACCGATACAGAACGCTTGGTTAGGCTGACGTTACCTGAAAGCCTGAATTGCAGGGCCCTTTGACCGCGAGGTCCTAGGTTCGAGTCCCGACGGTGGCAGGATTTTCGAACCTAGCTAAATAGCTACGTCGAATGTAGCCGCAGTCTGGAGGAGACTTCTAGTGGCTGCTCCGATTGGCAGTTTTCCGAAGTTTCTCCGATCAGCGCCAGGCGAATGATGGAGCAGTACCCTAACATTGGCCACGGAGCACGCATGAACTTTCCTTCCTCTTCCTTGTCCTTTCCTAACCCCCTTACTTACACATACTTACATTTACATGCACTACACCGCCATGTTTTTCAGTTAATATCGAAACTGATTCATTGTTTCCCAAATTAATGGATTTTAACTAACCCCAAAATATGTCTCATATGGCCCGTCTCATATGGCCGGTCTCTATAGTTTTTCTTTGAATTTCTGCGATTATTAAGTAATATAGGTATGGAACAAGTGGGAGGGAAGATAGTTGTACTGATCATTAAATATCGAGACCATGAAATCACTTTTACTGCTCGGCGTTGCATCTTTCCGCCCGGACTCGGAAATGCGTCACGTGTGCGATGAGACTTGGACGCGACTACTCAGGCGCTTACTTCCGGTCTAAAGTGTGTAGGCCAACGAAGTTGAAGAGTTGATTTTAACATCTTTACATTATTAGACTCGTAGATTTTCTTATAAAGACTTAATTTTAACACATTTTTGCTATGAAATACTATTAATAGTTTAAAAATTTTAACAACTTAAATATCTATTTATAACATTATTGAATGTGCAATGAATGTTTGGAAGTCGCAAAAAACGAAACGTTAATTGAAACTTAAAAACATCTCAATAAGGATCCCAATAAACGTTAGAAACATTAATTGAAAATTAGGATTAATATGTTTTGAAAACAAGGTCAGAATTGTTAACATTAATCATGTTTTTTATCCATCAATTGCTGAAATAACTATTCATTATTCATTTCAAATTGAATTAATTTTTAACGTTTAGGGTTCTGTAGTTATAGTTTACAAGAATGAATTATGCCCGCCGTTGGAGTCTTGAATGAACTAAAGACGGATATAAGAGCATGTAATGTATTCTATAATTAGATTTAATGTTGTTTTTTCCTTAACTTCACTATTCTCACTTCGTCAGCTGGAAAAGTTGAAGTGCTGCAGAACCTCCGGGTCACATGGTCCTGGAAACAATTAAGGTGATGACGTCTGTTGCGGAGAATCGCATACAGGTTCTGCGAGAAGGGTTCCCACAGAACTGTAAACGAAAGAGAAAAGTTAAAATTAGAAGGTGGTATTTTGGATCTGATTATTTGTGTAACAGTTTCGTTAACTTTGGAATGATGCATTTTTTTGAAAATAACCAAACTTAAAATGGTACTCTGAACTTTCTGAAAAGTAGAAAACTAAAACCATAAATGTGAAATGAAACGCATTTTCAATTCTTTCTTCTTCTTCTTCTTCTTCTTCTTCTTCTTCTTCTTCTTCTTCTTCTTCTTCTTCTTCTTCTGCTTCTTCTTCTTCTGTTCCTTCTTCTCTTCTTCTGCTTCTTCTGCTTCTTCTGCTTCTACTACTGCTTCTTCTGCTTCTTCTGCTTCTTCTGCTTCTACTACTGCTTCTTCTGCTTCTACTGCTTCTTCTGCTTCTTCTGCTTCTTCCGCTTCTACACTGCTTCTTCTGCTTCTCACTCACTGCTTCTTCGCTTCTTCACGCTTCTACCACCGCTCTTCGCTCTACCTACCATGCTTCTTCCGCTCTTCCTGCTCTACCACTGCTCCCACCACCGCTCTTCCGCTTCTACCACCGCTTCCACTCACCGCTCTTCCCGCTTCTACCACTGCTTCACCACCGCTCTTCGCTTCTACCACTGCTTCTACTCACTGCTTCTACACGCTCTACATCCTAGCTCTTCGCTTCTACTCACTGCTTCTACCACCGCTTCTTCTGCTTCTACTACTGCTTCTACTACTGCTTCTTCTGCTTCTACTACTGCTTCTTCTTCTTCTTCCTCTTCTCTCTCTGCTTCTACTACTGCTTTCTTCTGCTTCTACTACTGCTCTTCTTTCTTCTTCTTCTTCTTCTTCTTCTTCTTCTCTTCTCTACACTGCTTCTTCTTCTTCTTCTTCGCTTCTACTACTGCTTCTTCTTCTTCTTCTTCTTCTTCTTCTGCTTCTACTACTGCTTCTTGTTTTCTTCTTCAAGCACTGAACTGTTGCGCACTCTTACATCTATCACTTTTTGTTTCCGGTCGTCCAACAGATTGATTTTCTTTAGGGTGATATTATGTCACTTCGTTTGGTATACATGAATTATTCATTTTCTGTACGTGGTTTGCGCATGAGTTCCTGTATTCTTTTAAGAATACTTTTTTATTCAAAATAAATATCCCTAACTTATTTCTTACATCCTCATTTCTTAATCAGTGTTCTTGTGTAAAGCCCAATAGTGATATCAAAACCTTCATTTCAGAACCCTTAATCTACGACGGAATTTGATATTCACTTCCCACGAATCGTTTCCGTAGAGACTAGTTGGCAAAGCTAATGTTTATAAAATTATAGGAGGATGTCTTTCCTTGCTTTGTTTTTAAGTGTTCTTTTAATCGTTCCGCATACACCATTAAAACACTCTATTTTCCTTTCATCAACTTTTCCCTGCATGAAATTTCACCGCCAAAGAACTTCCAAATGCATGAAATGAGTGATCACTGAATCACTAATTTCATTACTTTTAATATCTACAATTACTTCCTACCTTGATTTGTTTGGGTTGATTTATCTGCATTTAATTAAAATTTTCAATTAAAATTCAATCAAATTTTAATAATTATTTTAACAATTCGGAGGGATATTAAATTGTAATTAAATAGAATTTCTTTGGAAACTTTTCTCCAAATCCTTTTTGGCAGATATCTCTTGCTACTAAAAAAGTTCATGTATATCTAAATACGATTATCACAATTCATTGAACGTTTAACAACATATTATTTATTCATGATTCGTATTATATTTTAATACATAATATAGCAATTTATCAAGCTTCAATCTTACTTCTATTACGTGTTTTGCGATAGATATAACATTAATTGGATTTCATCTCTAAATTTCGAATTCATTGCCAGTTTTGGATGGTTGAGATAAAAAAGTTTGCTTTCGGGTTATTGAGGAAGAATCTAGGCTGCCTTCAGGCACGTGAGAGATGTCTGGTTCATTAAATACCCAGGAACTTGGGGAAATCCAAAATCTTTTATGTCTCTTATGGCCGATTTTTTTATTCTTGTTATGAAAAGATATGTTGTACTGTGTATCGATGTACAGAGGAGAGTACCCAAACACGGACCCGGCTTAATGCGAGCTCCTTCATTTGCTGCTCTGTAGAACGCTGTTGCCATTTGGAAACGTACTAAAATTGTAGTTCCAAGTAATTGTGGTTAAAATTGGAAGACCGTTGCCCAGTCAATCGGCAGTGTCCTCATCTTCATTTTGCTGCCGGACAGTCAGCCATTAATGTGAACAGTAAAAGCAAGGTTTTTTCAAGTGCTTATCCTCATTTGGCTGATTTCGATATTTCATCAGTAAGTCTTCTAAATGTTACATTACTTTAAAGGAAATATTACAAGCTATTTATGTATAGTAATGTAATTTATTTTATTTGTCTTATAAACATTTTATGGGCATTACGAAAATAAACATGCAGGTACCTAACTCAAGCCTACGAAGGCTCTTAACGCGGGCCTCCAATTTTTCGTCTTGTAAAATAAAAACAAATAAGATTTTTGACACTTCTTATACTGTAGGAAGCTAATAAAATGCAAGAGCCTTCTCTGAAATCTATCAGTTGGAGAGGGCAGCAAGGAAAACGAGGTCGAGAGACAATTTCAGAATTTAATTCCAGATAAGACGAAAAGAGAGAGATTGAAAAGAATTCTGAAGTTAAAGAGCATAGGAGGGCTTCCGCGAGATATCGAACATGTGCCCTGGATATTCCGAATTGAAAGTTCTACCAGGAGTATCTTCCCTCCCAGATTGAAAATTTTACATTGCAAAACGTGCACTTTGCTTCTTTTTATAGAGCTGTAGGATAACTATGAGTGATGAGTTGGTGTTCTCTCTGGGTTCAGTAGAATATACGGGGGCTGCTGCTTATATATGTGATTTTTATCGCACTTGAATATGTAGACTATGTGCAAGATATTCATGACAGCATATTATGTGTGAAAGATGTTAAACTCTTTTTTGTAAAATTATATTGTATTCAATTTATTTGCAATTATGTAATTTATTTTTACCCATTTTAAAAATGTTAGCGGGAGCTCACATTAGCAAATCTTAAAACAACATAAAATGTAATGTTTACGATAAAAGTAATTTATTTTTGTACTATTTTGCCAATACGTTTAAGTAATATATAAGTAAGGTATGCATTGTATATAATTTGATTCGATTGTGCACGAAATCGGATTTAAAATATTCGAAAACAAAATGGGGGCTCGGGTTTGAGTATACTTTCCTCTACTATAAATAAGCCATTTCAGTGTGAAGACTGTTTTGTTAAAATATTTAATTTTTTGTAGTGTTGTACGAGAGTGTTTTATTTGTTAACCTTTATCAATTCGCGTGCCCTTTTTGGAAAACCATTTTGTTTATTTTTGTTTCTTAGCATTTTTGCTGTTGCGGTCACTAGTTTTTTATATTTTATTTATTTATTTATTTGGGTTTTGTAAGAAATGCTGTGAATTCAAGAATTCTTCGAGGATGAGCTAGAACTTAATGCTGTTCTAAATAGTAATCACTGCTAAGGGTCAAAATAAATTCCTTTCACTTAGTCGCAAGGGCGTGACCGTAGAACGTAAGTTGTAGTGATTGCCGAACTAGCTATCGTTATGTTCGTCGTTATCGTTGTTATTGTTATGTTGTAGGTTTTGTTATCATCATTGTTGTCATTATCGCCATAGTTGCCTTTATCGTCGTTTTTGTCGTTATCGTCGTTGTTGTCTTTATCGTCGTTGTTGTCTTTATCGTTGTTGTTGTCTATATTTTGTCGTTATCGTTGTTGTTGTCGTTATCGTTCTGTGTCGTTAGCGTCGTTGTTGTTGTCGTTAGCGTCGTTGTTGTGGTCGTTAGCGTCGTTGTTGTGGTCGTTAGCGTCGTTGTTGTGGTCGTTAGCGTCGTTGTTGTGGTCGTTAGCGTCGTTGTAGTTGTCGTTAGCGTCGTTGTAGTTGTCGTTAGCGTCGTTGTTGTGGTCGTTAGCGTCGATGTTGTGGTCGTTAGCGTCGTTGTTGTGGTCGTTAGCGTCGTTGTTGTGGTCGTTAGCGTCGTTGTTGTGGTCGTTATTTTTGTTCGTTTGGTTTGATTTAGAAAGATCGCCGTTAAGCGGGCGCAGTGGCACTATTGTGGTAAATTGTGCGTTTATGTGCGCCGTCGCAATACAGTTAAACTTGAGACGCACGGGTAACAGTGTCACAATTGTTACGTACTTAACATCTCTGAGCCGCATTCAACACGAACGTGCAAAGCCATCAGCGTAAACCCGATGCGCATTCCGAGTGCTCGAGTCTTTAACTACGTGACGCGAAAACGCCGATGGGGAAAACCAGTGGTTGCTTTTAGGCGGAACCCCGTTCCGGTACCTCGGGAACAAAAAGGAAAAACTCTAACAAAAAACAGAGCTACTTCAATTTTTACACTTGGCTACTTCAATTTTTAGTTCGATCAACTTTCGTAAACTCAAAATTTAATAATTCTCCACTGAACTGTATCATTTCTACGAATGTAATAAAATAATTAATTAAAAAACTAAATAATTATAATCCCTGTTTTTATTTCATATTATTATTATTATTATTATTATTATTATTATTATTATTATTATTATTATTATTGAAATTGTTGTCTTCCTGTTGATCCTATTTTATTGATGTAAATAGATGGTAATTGTGCGAAACTTTGAGCTGCTAATAAATGTATAAACTACGAAATTCTTAATTTCTGATGTCTACTTGAGATTGATTCTGTATCGTCCATACCTACTTAAAACTTACCATCTCTATTATTATTACTGAATTTACTTAAGTTATTCTACCCCTGTTATTAATTGTTTTAAATTATAATTATTAAATTACGGTAAAATGCATAAAATAATTTTAAGTTAAGTTTATTTTAAGTTGGGGTACGTTCCGAAGCCTAAAAGTTTATAAATCAAGCACTGGGTAAAACTCACTAATCTCGAGCAAGTATTGGTTATTTAACGGAGGGTTTTTGTACCGCTTTAAGCTCTACATCGTGTATGATACGAATCCACTTTTGATCCTCTGTGCATGCACGATCTCTAATGTTAGGCGTCAGCTATAGTCCGTTCAGGTCAGTAGCAGATTTTTTTCGTCAGGTTCTAAAACATTTGAACATCGCCGAAGACTGCATCGCTCTACGAAATTTATTCCTCCGTAAACGACATAAATATTGAATCTCAGGGAACCCGTATTGTTCACTTTCATCACGATTTTAATTAAATTAGTAACTGACTAAATTTTAATAAAATAATTGTGTGTAAATATTATTTCGTAAAAAGGAAGTTTTGAGGGGTACTTTCCTTTTTTCTAGCTACATATGCGAAAATTCTTGACAAACCTAGCAGGGAGTAAAACAAATCAAAGACGTTTTAGCCAACGTGATGTGAAATAAGTGTGAAAAATGTCACGTATTACTCACTGACGCATCCTCCCCTCAGTTTGGTTTGGTATCAATAAGTGCCAAAAAAATGAGCAGAAAATAATGGAAAACGATACATTCGTTTATTTCGTTCAATCACTGACTCACATCATGTACGATACAAGCGACATGATCATAATAAACAGATTTATTCCCAATTGTGGCGGCAAAGTGTGCTGATAACTCTATATTTCTATTATGCAGAGTAATACATGGCATGGCGGGCAGCTCTACTAGAATAAATGCGAATCAAGAGGTTGTGCTCTTAAAGGATTTTAGCGTTAACAGCACACTTTATTCTCACAGTTGGGAACTACATGTATTATTATAAAACGAACGTTGAACAACACGCTTTTACCATGTAGGTCACGTGATTGCTTTTAACGCACATTTTACGGCGCGCCGAGCAAAAACACTGTAATACCTCCCTTGTTTTCATTAACAGTATGTCCGTGTGAGGTGGTATTCTTTATTACGATCCCAGCACATAAACGTTATGGTTGTACCTCGAGCTGGGGTCTATGATTTCGAAGGAGAGGTGACTATTTGAATGGGGATGGAGCTATGGTGAATAGACACGCGAGGGAAACGGGAGGACCCCGTGAAAAACCTCCCGAGAGCCAACTTTGTCCACTATACATTTTCCATGGATCACCCGGTATTTGAACCCTGATCGAAGCGGCAATATGCACACGTTTTGTTGAACTCTGCTAATTGTGGGAGAAGTAGGGGGAAAGAGAGGTTATTTTGTCAGAAGTGCTGTAAATTCTTAACTGTAATTAGTTTCCCGATGCAAACATGTGGCAGGGCTCTACGCTCCTTTAATCGATTAGGGAATATGTACTTTGAAGAAAATTGCCTGAACAGGTTTACTATCGTTGACTGCAGACGGACTGACAGACATTTTGCCGTTAATCTTTTTTTCGTATCAAGGATCCATTAAACATGGATTCTGACTACGAAACATGTTAGAGGAAGTAATTTACTATGAATAGGAACTATTCACTTTTTCGTTACCGGGGCTCGGTAATGAGCGTTTTCTGTGAACATTTACCATTTTCCAGAGCATGATTACAATACTTTCTCTTGTTGCAAACTAAGGGTGAGAAATTAAAAAAACAAAAAAACTTGTAGTGCTTAACAGCACTAGTTACGTACGTACTTACTCGCCTGTACTTACACAAAATTACGCAAAACTACTCAAATTTTCGAAAAATTGTACATGAACTCGCATCAAAATCTGTCTTTAAGGAACAGATTTAATTATAAGGAAAAATCTTTATCGTCATAATTGTAGTTGTAGGAAGACGCCTGAAAAGTAGAGTTTTCAATGAAAATGAAACATCCAACATTCTCTTAAATACTATATATATATATATATATATATATATATATATATATATATATATATATACACTATGCAATAAAATTTAACAAAAAACGATGGAGCCACTTTTTTGAAAATTTGTAAAATGCGCGGAGCTTCAATTAAGTACTCTCGAAAATTAAAATACGGGTTTCAAATTCAAGGGGCCGCCACATCAGCCAGATCGATTGGGGAATATCAATTTTGGAGACAATTGGCAGAACGGTTTAGCCGCTAGCGTTGCTCACGGACGGACAGACGTTTTGCCGTCATTCGATTTTTCGGTATCAAAAACTCACAAAATATGGATTCTGGCTACATCTCGTTTTAGCAGATTTTTATAAAGATTTTAGGAATACTTTTTAGGAGAATTTAGGATGTGGATTCTTCCATTTTTTCGTTACCAGGGTCTTGTAATAAGAGTTTTTCTGCCGAAAATTTGCCGGTTGGACAAGCACGCTCAGCTGGTCAAAATTCCGTGCAGTTGAAAAGCCGCTGTATTTAAATCGGCGAACATCCCACGTGGGCGCTTAGTCGTGGAGACGGCTGTGGGAATTTGGAAGCTCGCAACATCCTTAGCAACCGGTTTCAACGTCTTCAGCAACGTCAATAAATAATCACGGATTCATCGCAAATCATGTGTTTATTAATAAATAATATGGCGATGTACAGAACAAATCAGATTTAAACACATGATAATAAAAGAAACATTACTTTTGTGGATAATTATTGTTAATTGAAGTATTATTAATACTAGCACTTACAAAAACGGATATTAGGCAAATTAACTTTGTTTCCCCCGTTTCTGTTCCGGGTGGACAACCGCGTGCAGGTGATCAAATATGCATTTGAACCGCGCTGCCGCCACGTGGGCGGTGGGTGTGGAGGAGGAGGAGGCGGCCGCCCCGCGCATCGCCCACGGCGGCGGGCGGCGGGGGAGCGGGCCCCGCGCGGGCGCAGCGTGGCCACAGGGGGGGCTCTTTGCGTCATCGGCCGCCTTGACATTCCTCCGCCGCCACCGGCAGCGCCCGCCCCCCCCGCCCCGCCCCGCGCAGCCACCGCGCAGCACCTGGTCGCGCTCCGCCGGGCGACGCCGCCCGCCCCACACAGCCTGCCCGGCACCCGCCCCACAGGCAGACAGGCAGACAGACAGGGGAGCGCGGCAGGCGGGCGGCGGGCGGGCAGGCGGGCGGCAGGCGGGCAGGCAGGCGGGCGGGCAGGCGGGCAGGCGAGGCAGGCGGGCGGGCGCGGGCGGGCAGGCGGGCGGGCGGGCGGCGGGCGGCGGCGGGCGGGCGGGCAGGCGGAGGCGGGCGGGCGGGCAGGCGGGCGAGGCGGGCGGGCGGGCGGGCAGGCGGGCGGGCAGGCAGGCGGGCAGGCAGGCGGGCGGGCGGGCGGGCGGCAGGCGCGGCGGCGGCGGCGGCGGCGGCGGGCGGGCGGGCGGGCGGCGGGCGGGCGGCGGGCGGGCGGGCGGCGGGCGGAGGCGGGCGGCGGGCGGGCGAGGCGGGCGGGCGGCGGCGGGCAGGCGGGCGGGCGGCGGCGGGCGGGCAGGCGGCGGCGGGCGGCGGGCGGGCGGGCGGGCGGGCGGCAGGCGGGCGGGCGGGCGGGCGGGCAGGCGGGCAGGCGGCAGGCGGGCAGGCGGCGAGGCGGCGGCAGGCAGGCAGGCGGGCAGGCAGGCGGGCAGGCAGGCGGGGAGGCGGGCGGGCGGCAGGCGGCGGCAGGCAGGCGGGCAGGCAGGGCAGGCAGGCGGGCGAGGCGGGCGAGCGGGCGGGCGGGCAGGCAGGAGGCGGGCGAGGCGGGCAGGGCGGGCGGGCGGGCGGGCGGGCGTGGCGGCAGGCGAGCGGGCGGGCGGCAGGCGGGCGGGCGGGCGGAGCGGCGGGCGGGACGGGCAGGCGGAGCAGGCGGAGCGGGCGGGCGGGAGCAGGAGGCAGGCGGGCGAGGCGGGCAGGCGGGCGGCAGGCAGGAGGGGCGGGCAGGCAGGCGGGCGGTGCAGGCGGGCAGGCGGGCGGCGGCAAGGCGGCGGGCAGGCTAGGCGGGCAGGCGGGGAGGAGGCGAGCGGGCGGGCGAGCAGGCAGGCGGGCGGGCGGGCGGGCAGGCGGGCGAGGCGGGCGGGCGGAAGGCAGGCGAGGGCTGGGCAGGCGCGGGCGGGCGGGCGGGTCGGAGCAGGCGGCGGGCAGGGCGGGCGGGCGGGCGAGGCAGGCGGGACGGGCAGCGGCGGCAGGCGGGCGGCGGCAAGGCGGGCAGGCGGGCGGGCAGGCGGGCGGGCGGCGGAGCGGGCGGGCGGGCAGGCAGAGCAGGAGGCGCGGGTACAGGCAGGCGGAGCGAGGCGGGCGGCGGGCAGGCGAGCGGAGCGGGCAGGCGGGCAGGCGGAGCGGAGCGGGCGGGCGGGCGGGCGGGCGGGCGGGCAGGCGAGGCGGGCGGGCAGGCGGGCGGGCGAGGCGAGGCGGGCAGGGCGGAGCGGCAGAGGCGGAGCGAGGCGGAGCGGGCGGGCGGAGCGGGCAGGCAGGGCGGGCGGCGGCGGGCAGGGCGGGCAGGGCGGAGCGGGCAGGCGAGCGGCGGGCAGGCGGGAGCAGGCGGAGCGGGAACGGGCGGACAGGGGCGGGCAGCGGGCAAGGCGTAGGGGCAGGCGGGCTGGCGGGCGGGCAGGCAGCGGGGAGGCGGGCGGGGAGGCGGGCAGGCAAGGCGGGCAGGCGGGCGGAGCAGGCAGGACAGGCAGGCGGGCTAGGCGAGGCGGGCGGGCAGAGGCGGGCAGGCGGAGCGGCGGTAGGGAGCGGGCAGGGGCAGGAGGCAGGAGCGAGGCAGGGAGCGGGCGGGACGGCAGGGGAGGCAGGGCGGAGCGGGCAGGCGGCGGGCAGGGCGGGCAGGCGGGCAGGCGGGCGGCGGGCGGGCGGGCGGGCAGAGCGAGGCGGGCAGGCGGGCGAGCGGGCGAGGCGGAGCAGGCAGGTACGGAGCAGGCGGAGCAGGCAGGTCAGAGGCAGGCGGGCAGGCAGGCGGTAGCAGGGCTAGGCGGGCGGGCAGGGCAGGCAGGCAGGCGGCGGGCGGCGGGCAGGGCAGGAGCGGGCGGCAGCGGGCAGGCGGGCAGGGAGGGCAGGGCAGAGGCAGGGCGGGCAGGCGGGCGGCGGGCTGAGGCGGGCGGGCGGGCGGGCAGGGCGGGCGGGCGGGCAGGCGGGCGAGGCGGGGGCGGGCGGCGGAGGCAGGCAGCGAGGCGGGCGGGCGGGCGGCAGGTAGGCGGGCGGGCAGGGCAGCGGTAGCGAGGCAGGCGGCAGGCAGGGCGGGCGGGCAGGCGGGTACAGGGCGGGCGGGCGGGCGGGCGGGCGGGCGGCGGGCGGGCAGGCGAGGCGGGCGGGCGGACAGGCAGGCGGGCAGGTAGGCAGGGGCGGAGCGGAGGCGGGCGAGGCGGGCGGGCGAGGGCGGGCGAGGCGGGCGGGCAGGCGGGCGGGCAGCAGCGGGCGGGCGGGCGGAGCGGAGCGAGGCGGAGCGGGCGGGCGGCAGGCGCAGGCGGGCGAGGCAGGCAGGAGCGGGCGAGGCAGGCGGGCAGGCAGGCAGGCAGGCAGGCGGCAGGCGGGCGGGCAGGCGCGGGCGGGCGGGACGGAGCGGTAAGGCGGGCGGGCAGGCGGCAGGAGCGAGGCGGTGCAGGCGGGCGGGCAGGGCAGGGCGAGCAGGCGAGGCAGGCGAGGTCGGGCGCGGGCAGGCGGGCGGGCAGGGGGCAGGCGGGCGAGGCGGGCGAGGCAGGCAGGCGAGGCGAGGCGGCGGAGCAGAGGCGGGCGGGCGGGCGGGCAGGAGCGAGGCGGGCGGGCGGGCAGGCGGCAGGCAGGCGGGCAGAGGCAGGCGGAGGCAGGGCGGGCAGGCGGAGCGGGCGAGGCAGGCAGGCAGGCGGGCGGAGCGGGCAGGCAGGCAGGCGGGCAGGAGAGCGGGCGGGCGGGCGGCGGCGGGCAGTGAGCAGGCGGGCAGGCGGAGCGGGCGGGCGGGCGGCGGGCAGGCGGGCGGAGCAGGCGGGCAGGCGGGCGGGCGGGCAGGCGGGACGGGCGAGGCGGCAGGCGAGCGGGCGGCAGGCAGGGCAGGCAGCAGGCGGGCGGGCGGGCGGGCGGCGGGCGGGCGGGCGGGCGGGCAGGCAGGCGGCAGGCGGGCGGGCGGCGGCGGGCGGCTAGGCGAGGCGGAGCGGGCAGGCGGCGGCAGGCAGGCGGGCGCGGGCGGAGCGGGCAGGCGGGCAGGGCGGAGCGGGGGCGGAGCGGGCGGGGCGGGCGGGCGAGGCGGGCAGGCGGGCGGGCGGGCGGCTGGGCGGGCGAGGCGGGCGGGCAGGGCAGGCGGGCAGGGCGGCAGGCAGGCGAGGCAGGCGGGCGCAGGCAGAGCAGGCGAGAGGCGAGGCGGCAGGACGGAGGCGGCGGAGAGCAGGCGGAGGCGAGGCAGGCGGGCGGCAGGCGCGACAGGGTAGCGGCAGGGCATGGAGGCAGGCAGGCAGGCAGGCGGAGCAGGCGGAGGGAGGCGGAGACAGGCAGTGATGGCAGGATAGGGTTAGGCGATGGCAGAAGCGGGGTATAGGCAGGAGCAGAGAGACAGTAGGAAGGCATAAGAAGCGACAGAGGCAGGAGAACAGGCAGTAGAGACAGCAGTCGCACCGTCACCCACTAGACGTCTTTTAGTATTTGTTTATATCTGATTTTAAATTACTTGGATTTTAGCAATATTAATTATAAATGAGAGAAGATTGGAACAAAATTATGTAACAAATAATATTGTGTGCGCCAGAGAGAGCTGGCGGAGGGAATTCCCAGAAGGTTTCAGTGTTGCTAGTGTTGGGCTGTTAAAAGTTACTGGTAATATGTAAATATTACTGGTTAATGAAAACTATTAAAAATAAAATGTAGAAGAGTTGTAAATATGTAAATCTAGTTTTACATTAAAATATACGAACTGGTTTTGTGCATTTAAGTTTACGAAATAATATTGACCAAAATTACAATTTTTTCATTTTATTTTGTATGTAACTTATGACAGTGCCTTTTTTCTCGTTATTCCTGAATTTTTCAGTGCCTTTTTAGGCGCCTAAGAGACGATTTCTTAGTGCCTAAACATCCGATGTCTAGTTATTACCACTGTAACCCGGGTCGCCCTATAGCATGGGAGACTAGCTTTACTTCCCTTCCGGATGGAGACGTGCAGCAGTTATTTATGAAACGAGTGGTGAAAGAAGCATTTTACTTTGCGAACAGGAAAGGTTGCGAGCGGCACAAGGGCGGTAGGTCGAGTGGCGCAACTCTGCGAGCAAAAGAAAATCACATTTACCATGCGTAACGGACACTATTTTTTTTAGACACCCCTACTGACTTTACAAATCACTTAAAGGTGTACAATGTTACATTAAACTCGCTACTAGCTGAAGCGTTCAGAAGAACTAGTTTTTTCTTTGTTGCTTGAATATTTTAGGAATGTCTCACATTTAGCTCAAGTAATAGAAATTCGACTTGTAGCATACTCTGCGTATCCGAAAAGAAACAGCTTTTACTAGTGGCTGTTTAAATTTTGTTTTCGGCTGTAAAAACACATTACTTGGACCGTGTTCGAATATGGAAAGGCAAGGAAAATAGAGAGACACGCTGTTAGGCCATCAAATCCGAATTACGGATAAACTCGGGTGTATTTGTGCATTTGACATTTTCGAGTGGGATTGGCCTCCTGGGCCATGGCCCTGTTTTTTATTCCCCCCTTCTGAGGGTAAGGGAGACATTTGGCGAGGGTGACATAGCTTACTTGGCCTGCCGGGACTTTTTCTTTCGTCACATAACTATAGAAACTGAAACTATTAATATTGATTAAACCCCTAATCATTTAATTAATTTCCACCCGATATGAGTAAAAAATACCAAGGATTTGTCATCTGTGGTACTTGAAAATTGTTCACAAGTGTCAGTGAATTTTCCCCAATAGTGTACTACTAGTTGGGCAAGAATAAATGGTCTTTTTTCTTTATCGGCTGGTTTTTGTGTTGTGACCCGAATACGTAATTCTTCTAGGTCGTGAGTGTACCACTATCGTTGTTGAAACGTAACGACGAAATAATTGTTTCAAGAACCTAGAACATTGAAACGTTTTTCATCGTCTTTGTTTGCGGAACAAGACAATGCGATTGAAGAGAAAGCTCGTTTAAAAACCTTGCTTTGGGGTTTAAAAACAGTTAAGGGACAAAATGTGAGAGCACTTACAATTCAAGGATCATTTAGAAACTCGTTCAAGAAACTTCATATTTAGGGAAGGGAAAGTCATGTAACACGACAATACGTTTCTGTTGTCAAGCATGAAATCTCTCTAGCTTGTGATGCATGTAAATATTCACTTCGAGAACCGTGGTGTAAGTAAAAAGGAGTCGATCTGACTTGTAATTACTGATGACGTACAATTCGAAAAAATCTATAAATGACATTAAGAGAGCATTTAGACATACGAACAACCTAAACAATATGTACACTGTTTCCCAAACGTTAACGTGGACTGTAATGAAATGCAAATGACAACTTCTTGTGAATGGGATAACAGCGAGTTTGGTGATAGGTATTTTTGTATACACATCACTTACAGCGTAAAGTTATAAGCGTTTGTATAGTTAATGTTTCTTGGACTAGTTAAATAAAACACTTTAGCTGACTAGTTAGGTAAAAAGTGTAGTTTAAAATACTGATGTGATGCTCGATAATGCGCAGAATTTAATTTAGTGCTCAAAGATAACCAAAGATCCCTGGTAATCAGTGACTTGGTGATAGTCGACCAGAATGTTCCTTGCAGGTTACGAGGGGTAGAGTAGAAATACTGTAAGGGTAATTTTTTGTCTTATAAAAATTGCCAATTTTGCTCGATTTTTAAGTAATTTATATTTGCTAATGTATAGTTATTTATGAAGTTTATAAGTGGGATAATGAAGACTTTTCTTTACCACTGAAAATGGCATGCCTCTTGTTAAAGTTATAGTTCATATCCATTAAAAAGTTCTCAAGGTAAAACGAACGAAATATTACAAATCAAAGAAAATTTTCTTTCAACATTTTACTAATAGAATCGCCACAACTACCAGTTTTGAAAAAAAAAAGTTAATATACTGATTGACTTTTGTATTGAAAAATATTCGTCGATTTTCGCACTTAAAAACTCTCTGTTTGTTTCGTTGACTATTACCTGACAGTTTCTCCCATCCTTGCTTCAGATGACGAAACGACAGCCTTCAAAATCTCGATTGCAAGACACTGGCTGAGGTGGCTCAGGGGATTAATTGACGTCCCTGCAGTACCTCTGACCCAGAGTTCCTAGGGTTCGAGTCGCGAGGGAGTACCGTCACTGCCGTGGCAGAATTTTCGACACTAGCTGGAAAACTTGATTCAATTCAGCCGCTCTTATCGGTAGATTTCTGTGGTTTCTCCGACCAACACGAGACGAATGCCGGAGCAGTACCCTACTAAACGGGCCACGGACCGAGCGTGATTTTTCCGTTTTCTCGTGCCTTTACACGCTCTACACTCCTTCACATTTCGGGAGGTTGGAGCTTGTCTAGGCTGAGGCGGTACTCTGCTGGTGGGAGGTATCTGAATGGACAAAATCCCGCAAATTGACAGTATGTTGGCACCGGATCTGACCTGCGAGTGTGTGTGTGTGTGTGTGTGTGTGTGTGTGTGTGTGTGTGTGTTGGGTGGGAGGACACCGCCACCTTCCGTGATAAAAATAAGCATATACGGACTAATGACCAAAGTAGTTTACGCGCCCGGAAACACTAATCAAGCATTTGAGTTTTGCTTTTTTTGTCTCCTGCTCATTTATCAACCTCGTCCAGAAAATTCACCTTTCGTCGACGATCCAGGAACTTGTATTCTGTGGCAGCAATGCAAATGCTACCGGTGGTAAAGCATTCCATTTCATGTTTCTGGCGAAAGCAATGATAAACACCAGTCGTAATGAGTTGACGTTTACTGCAGCGTATTCCGACCCGATAAGAAAAAAATCTCACGGCCTTGGCTGTCGAAGTAGTCAGTTGGTAGACAAGGTCGCCACGGAGTCGTTTTCCTTATCGCTGACGTATTTTTATGTTCCCTGTTCTAAAAGAAGCGCGCTTGTTTGTAGCTGCTTTTAGACACGTTGATTTCTTTAAAGCACCTGACAGATGGCGTAATGATTGAAAAGCTTCCTTGCTCCCTTCTCTGCGTAATGCAAAGCAGACAGGTAGTAGACGTAGAGGACATGTGCATGACGCAGAATCTAATTTTGGAGTGCGAAACAAAATTTTATTCATTACGAATAAGATAAAAAGAATTAATCATTTTCAAAGTTCTTTTTCTCATATTATTATTATTATCATTATTTTCTAAGTTAACGACTATAAATGTTTCGTGTCGGTTTAATATAAAATGTACCTAGACTATGACCAGCTCCCTAAGACATCTAGTTTCTATGACAGCCTCTAAAATATTTTTCCTCAAATACGGGTTGTTTTAATTATTATTATTATTATTATTATTATTATTATTATTATTATTGTCATTTTCATCAGTGAATGATTTGTAAATAGGTCCCGCAACGTACCCCAAATTAATTATATTGTTCAATAGAAATAATTATATGTATAAATATACATATTTACATATCTAGCTTGAATTTAATTTAGTAGGATAGACCTCAGCCTCACGGTTTAGCGTCGTTTATTGGTCAGTGTACTCGATTTCTATGACACGACCCCTGGTTCGATTCCTGGTCGGGCAAGATTATAATGTGCGTTTTCCTTGCAATGTCCCTGTATATGTTGCAGCATGACGATGAAAAAACTCACTTCTGAGGTTGAGAAGACCAGAATACTTCGTGCTAACCACAGGCATCCCGTAACCCATGGCCGCGAGGCCGGGACGCTGCTGGCAGGCCATGGCCCATACGCGGGCTATCGCTCCAAGCACAGACAGAATAGTCACGTTATTTTCTAATGTTTAATTGTGTGTAGTTTCTACTGTATTGAGCAATTGTGTTTCCATTCATTTCCACGCACCCGTTCTAAACACAATAAGTGAATAACGAGTACGGTTGGGCCCGATTTAGAAGACACCACCGGCTTCGGGGCCTCAGGTCGCTGCGATGACTCTGGCCGGGCGGTCGTAGGGTTCGAGCCTCGACTGTGGCAGGATTTAGCTAAGTCGGTTTCAATCATTGTCTGGTGTAGGATTTTAGTAGTCGGCTACTCTGTGCGGTATTCTTGTGTGGTAGCAGGCGTATGTCGGAGCAGTATTCTATAAAACAGGCCATGGAAACACGAAATAATCAATGGATCAATATATAAGACACCATAGTCACAATACCTCATCAATGTTCTATGTTAATTTAGAGAATTTCCTCCTTGGCGTTAATACAAATATTTAAGATAACAGTGTAGAATTCTGATATTCCTTTCATGAATAGAATCCGGATCGTTATGTAATAACATAAGTTTTAACTTTATTTGCTTAGTAATAAAAATTGTCATCTTTGCGAATTATGCCAATCCTATCACAATATCCGTATTTTTCATTATGTTTTTTGTCCTCCTCGTATATTACACTATTTTTCTTTAATTTTAGATATTTTGCAAAACTTTGTATTATTCTACCAATTTCCTTGAAATTTATTTAGTCAAAAATATTTCATGAACTTTCAAAAAAAGTTTATAAATTCGGCACATTTTTCTTACACAAATTCAGAATTGAATGCGGACGACGCCAGGTGACTCTGTCAGATGCACGCTGTCTGTTAAGGTTACCACCGTCTGCACGCCTTACATGTTGCGATAACTGCACGTGAGCGCTGTGAATATTACCTTTACGTGTAGAAAGCATCAGTGACGTCGTGTTTCTTGATCTTTACACCCAATTTTCGCGAAATAAAAACACTACGAAGTCAATGCTAATGTGATTGCTTAACGGTCATTATGTTCTCACGTTTATAAGATGCCTCTCATTGTTCTCAGAGATTAAAATGTGTTATTAAAAAGTTAATTCTCAAGGCCAAACGATATTTATATTTTAAAAATGATTTAATAAATATTTATTTATATAATTTTAAATTGTATAAATTTATTTTGTTTAGTTATAAATTATCTGTAGATTTGATTTCATATTTTATGTTTTTTATATATGTTACATTTTCTGATGGTTTTCATTACGTATTTATGTACTGTGCATATTTTACCGTCTCATTTCTGTATATTTTTCCGAACTCTTTTTATCAAAAAATATTTTTTCTCGTTCGACAAACTTTGCTCTTCCAGGAGATTAATTACACAATTCACAGATTGTAGCCTTTTGGGGAATGACAATCTTCAAGCAGTAATTCTTATTACACGGAAGAACGTTGGACTAATTTACATGAAGTTACATAGTTACATTAGACTAAGTAAAATGAAATCTAGACTCAAGATTCAGGATAGTGAAGAGTGAAGATTTTGATAAAAATTGTGAGCTATTAGTGCTATGTGATTGCTTAATGAAGCTACATATAATTATCTGGGAATTTGGATGTTTGGAATGAACCACGGGGAATTTTAAGTTCTTAAAAATATCTTTTGAATGGCTGTTAACTTTTGGAGATTGCTAGGTGATTGGTAGGGGAAATGCATCCCCAAAAAGGACATGCATAGTTGGTCGAATTAAAGATTTATATAATAGCAGCTGACTCTCAACTTTCTACGAGGAACATGCTTTAATTAGAGGGAAGAGTTTTGATATTTTAGATGACACTTTTTTGAGCTTTTCTGGACTCTAATGATGAAAAATTCTGCAGACGCACGGGTATCATGTACGTTATCCTACGAGCCTAACTCTAAAACTGCATTCTAGGCTGATACATTTCGAGGAATGTAATAGTTAGGGCGGATTTTAATGAAATGTCATTTTTTTCCTTATTCACTTTGAACAATGCCGTGTAGTATAGAAATAAATTTTATGCTATGACAAAAGGAAATGATCCATTTTTATAGGTCATTATTTTGCATTTTTTTTCGATTTTAATTAATAAGTCATTTTTTACCCTTTTCCGTCATTTTAATGCATTTTTTTTGCCGATTTCATCGATTTTAACGTCATTTTAATGGTACTTCCTTCAAATAATATTTACGAGATGCAACAAATGTTCTTCACAGAATTACGCAGTAACCTATTCGATTTGTTTGGTCAGAAGTTCTTTTGACAGCCGTTGTGAGTATGTAATTATTCTGATGTGTATTATACCGGACGCTTCGGAATATCTACCCTCAACTCCTTTGCCAACCATTGTTGAATTAAGAATAAATGGTACGAACGAGCGTTTGTGAACGAGCGACAAAATATAAACACCAGAAATGTTTGCTCCCGTTTAATAAAAAATATTTTGCATCGAAAAACGAACTAATAATTTGCTATAAAATCCCTGTACTCAATATAACCAAACTCCCCACACCTCTCTCAACTAGCGAAGCGAGGGCTCAAGAAAACGTGCACGGATAATACCAGCGCCATTGCCGGTTCGCCGGATAACACAAGACAGAGATTTCCTGGTTACGAACAGTCCAAACCAAACGTTTGCAAGCTGAGTTCACTCTATCGAATGGAAGACGCCTCGATTACATCAGTAACGAATCCAACATCTTGAGTTGTTCATCTGGATTTAATAAGATTTTTTACGTCATTTTTCTTTAGTTCCTAAGCATATTTAAAGAATTTTAAAAACATTTTATTGATTATTTTTGGCGATGAAAATCCACCTCCTTCAAACAGGTCTAATGAAGTCTTACGTATATTACAATCTAAGAGTAGAAACAAGGGGGTGGCACAGCTCAGCAGATTTGTTGGTGCAAACAGGGCGTGAATCAAACTGGCGCAACATTTGAAAAATGGCGCTGCCGAAAACACGAGAGTGACGTCTGAATGAATATTTTTACTCAGAATGGGAAGTAGCGAGTACCGACTCAGCGCTTCGGTTCGAAGGGTCGCGGGTTCGAGTCCCGCCTTGGGCATGGTTGTTTGTCCCTTGTCTTTGTATGTATGTGTTGGGGCGGAGGGCCTCGCGTTCTGCTGACCCCAGATCAGAGGAGCTCGCAAGTGTGTTGGTGTCTAGTGTATGGTCGAATATGCGTCCCATCGGGACTCAAAGGGTAACCGGCTGTCGGCTGGATAAAAACCCTAGAAAGAAGAAGAAGAATGTGAAGTATCACGTCGTAAGCGGAGTAAGTGGCTGAGTGGAGAGTGTTGCAGGAGCATGTGTTTGATTGATTGATTTTTTCGTGTTTCCGGGCACGTCAACTGCTGTGGTCATTAGTCCCGTTAGTGTAGTGCATGTTTTTTTCTCCGGAGATGGCGGTGATCATCCCCCGCTGGATGGCGAGATCCGGCGCCGACCTCCCGTCGGCTAGTGGGGTTTCCCCCTAACCTGGACTCTCCCACCAGCGGGCCACCGCCCCAGCCGGGACAAGTTCTAAGCTCCCGACCGGTCTCCCGGAATATGTGGTAGTGTGACGCGCCCGAAAACACGAAAAAAAAAAAAAAAAAAAAACCAATCCAAGATGTGGGCAGTAATTGTCCTAACAGTGGATTCTTCAAGTAGTAGTCTTCTTTTTTATGAACTAGTAATTCATACATATTTTAACAAATTTTATTCATACATAACTAAAAAAAATTACATTAAGGCGAAGTAACGGAAATAGATTTTGATCTTTCCCATGCTCGTAAATTCACTCACTTCACGTACGACTTAATACCTTCCATTTTGAGAACCTATTCATACCGATACAACTCTCGTGCTTGAGACTGCGCTATTATTCGTCTATTCGCGTCGCGTCGCGTCACTTCGGGCTCTGTATGCCCTACTGGATATGCCGCACCGCGCCTCGCCCTATGTGTGTCTCTACCGTTAAGTTGTGACATTACTAAGTCTTCACTAAACCTAAAGCAGTTATCGAAATTTATTACCGGCTGATTTTAGCCCAGAGCCATTGTCTCTAAAGGCCCTAGGGTTCGAGTCCCGACGGCGGCAGTATTTCGATACTTGCTTGTGAGCTAGGTGGCATTCAGTCGCTCTCGGGAGGAGAATTCTAGCGGCCGGATGCTCTGATCGGTAGTGGTTTTTCCGATCAATACCAGGCGAATGCTGTAGCAGTATTCTAACAAAAGGGCCCCGGACCGCGCGCGATCTTTCCTTCATCTTACTCTTCCTTGTCCTATCCTGATCCCTTACTCTCTCTCTCTCTCTCTCTCTCTCTCTCTCTCTCTCTCTCTCCACACACACACACACACACACACACACACACACTTACACTAACATGCACTACACTACTAACATGCACTACACTACCACACATGCCGCGGGACCAGCCGGGGACTTAGAACTTGTCCCGACTGGGGCGGTGCCCCGCTGGTTGAGGGAAACCCCGTTATCCGACGGTAGGCCGGCATCGGATCTGGTCATCCAGCGGGGGAAGACCACCGCCACCTCAGGAGAGAAAAACACGCACTACTCTTACTGGACTAATGACCATAGTAGATACGCGCCCGGAATCACTAACAACGAATCAATCGGAATGAGGAACTCGAGCCCGCGAACCCCCCAGTCCACGATGGGTTTGTGGCGTGCGGTGCCTGCTGGCGGAGGCCGCGGGCGGCGGCAGCTGTGGCGCGGGCCCTCGAGCCACCGTCTTCTTCCGCAGAGCCGTGACGTGCGTTCGCTTCTAGGAAAGTGGTCGCATTTGCCGTTCGGTGACGTCACTGGCGCGCTGCCCCTGAGGGCTTTGCGTTGCGTGCGGACGCGTGGCCCGCGGCGGGAGATTAGCCGGAGCAGCGACCGGAGGGAATGCGACACTCTTCTTTAAGTTTCTTTTTTCCTTTCTTTCTCTTTCTTTCTTCATGTCTTTCTCTTTATTTTCTGGAAATTCGTTAATATTCAAATTACTATATGTTATAATATTACTCTTACGATTTTGTTTTTCGTTATATAAAGTACTTGATTAATGACATTTTAGGTCCCGGCATGCGCTCTAAATTAACTCTTAATTTAACAGAAATAGATATTTATAATTACAATAATTATTTCCGTGGTTATGGAACGCCGTTTCTTTGCGTTCCACCAGAAATGAAGCCCTGATTATATAATTTATATATTATAACTCCCCATCCAAGTACGGGCTACAGCGATGCTTGGCTGCTAGGGAGGCGAGCAGTGGCGTAGTTTGAAATGCGCGCTCCATGCCGGGGGCCTTAAGTCTTGACGGTTCCAAGCAGAGTTCGCTGGTGTAGAGGGTAGCGTCATGCTTTGCTTGCGCCCAAAAAGCTTCGGTCTTTATGGTGTGAGCAAGCGATCGGAGAGGATGGAGTGGCGAGAGAGGGGAGTGTGGAGCAGTGCTGTGTTGGTCGTATATGGGATGTAGCTCGCCACCACAAAACATGAGAGGAGGTAAAATGGAAAATTAATGTACTTAGTTTATTGTGGAACATTTAATGCACGAAGAGAGGTGATATAGTGTTCGAGATGCGTTGAAAGATGAAGGGACGGAGACACGCAAAAGGTAACTGGATAGGAGAATGGGAATATACATGAACTGGAGTCCTAACTGATTAATGTGAGCGCTAATAAAGCATTTAATTAACGGTTGTGTAGTTGAACTGTGTAGGCGTGATGTTGGAGGATCAATCTCTCCTTAAATTGAGATGCGGTAGTCCAATTTGGAACTGTGAAAGTATTGTAGGTGCGAGTCCTGGCACTTGAAGTGGCAAGTGACTTCCTGACAGTTCTTTTGCCCGATGTGTAATATTCTTTTAAATACAAGATGTTCTGTTGCATTATTCTAAGTTGAGGACTTAAAGAGACTAATAAACTAATTTTTGTATATTAATGTATAAATTTTCAGTCATCAATATGCATATGTGGATTGTGAACTAATTATTTATTAATATTTAATACAAGAGCTTGAAGAAAGGTTAACTATTTTATTAATTTATATATATATATATAATGTTTTTCTATTTTTTGTTTATATATATAATATATATAATATATATAATATATATATATTATATAATGTATAAACAAAAAATAGAAAAACTACGCAAATTAATAAAATAATACCCAGTTTTAAGAAAATAAATAAGAAACTATTAAATTATTATTTTATTCATATTGAGCTATGGGGTGCATATTACGGTTTAAGAGACAAGGTTGAAATTTTGGGAAACTGTAGAGAATTTACAGAGCTATAATTTGTATTTAGCCCTTTTTATGATCTGTATTAGAACAAATTTTCTTAAAAAACAAAAGAAGTTTCTTTCAAATCCCCCTTTTCTGGGTCTAAATCAGATATTAACGCCTGAAAAAATTTTCGAACATTTTTATCATCTATAGAAAATCACAAGAATGATTAAAGTCAATATTCATAGGCGAAATGTTAAAAAATGAATCATATTTTTTTACACTTCAGTTAAGATTTTCAACAAACAAATTCCCCCTCCGAGGGGGGGGGGGCACTTTTGCATATCTTCTTCCTATGCTCTTTTTTGGAGCGTAGGCTGAAATAAAGCATGTAATGCCGTTATAATACAGAAACACTAAATGAAACCAAATATTTTATTGTACTGTTTAGTATAATATTACTGTACAAAATGATTTGAATAATCAACCACTACAAAATTTACATTTCAACTGTTATTAAAAACTCAATTTAGATAGATAGATAGAAATTGATTCTACAATTGGGCAGATGATGCCCGGTGGCAGAATGCAAAATTACAATTACAAATAAAATAATAATATATAAAAAATAAATGTAAACAACAAATTGATTTTGTCATTTCCTATATATGCAGATGGCATTTACATTCCTATACTAAACATTAAAATGCATATACACCAACATATACATGAATGAACTTACATATTACTATACTAAACATTAAAATGCATATACAGTAACATATAAATGAATAAACTTACATATTACTATACTAAACATATTAAATTGCATATACAGTAACATATAAATGAATAAACTTACATATTACACAAATATACATACATACAAACATATACGCATGTATACATAGACGAAGGAACCCTCACATCACTTCACTTCACTGCACTGTATATAACTTTATCTAAATATTAATTGTTCAATACATTTTACTGTAACTAGTTTCCAACATTATTACAAGAAACTTCCAGAACTGAAACAGAATTGGTTGCGATTGGTCCTCCAGCGGTTTGACTGAGCCTCCGTATGTATTGACTTCACTTTCAGTTCCATTTTGCAAAGACTTACTGTTACTTCATTATGAGGTAACAAAGTCACGTGATATGGGAAAGGAGGGACAGGTTACCGGGAGGGATGACCCAGGGCATCAACGACAGTCACTACAATGCCTCTGACCCGGAGGTCTTAGGATCGAGTCCCGATGGTGGCAGGTGCTAAGTCGAAGTAAGCCACTGTCTGGAGGAGAATTCTACCGGTCGGTCGAGCTCTACCCTAACAAACGGGACAGACAACGCGTTATCTTTTCTTCCTCTTCCATGTCCTACCCTGACTTACACACACACACACACACACACACACACACACACACACACACATGCTCTACACTGCAGGTCGTGTCGGGAGACCATGTCGTGTGCCAAGGCTTAGAGCTTGTTCCGGTTGGGGTGGTGACCGGCTGTTGGGAGGTGCCTAAATGAAGGAAAACCTTGCAAGCCGACGAGTAGGTCGGTGTCGGATTTCACCATCCAGCAATGGAAGATCACCGCCACCTTCAGAGGAAAACATGCACTACACTTACGGGACTATTGATTCTATAAGTTGACGCACCCGGAATCACTAATCAATCAATGGTATGTAAACCCTTGCTGCTCTCCTGTCTTTCACGCGCTGCCTCTCTCGTCATCGTCGTCCGGTCTCAGCGCCTTCATCGCCCACTCTCAGCCACACCGCGCGTTCTCACTGCCCGTCCTCACTGCTTGTACTCACTGACCGTCATTGCCACCTGTCCTCTGCCCATCTTCAAACACTCGACCTCACCGCTCGTTCTCACTGCCCGTCCTCGCCACATGTCCTCTCTGCCCATCCTCAACACTCGGCCACGTTGCTTGTTCTCAATGCCCGTCCTCGCCATCTGTCTTCTCTGCCCATCCTCAACACTCCGGCCTCGCCCTCGTTCTCCTGCCCGTCCCCCCTTTCAGCCCATCCTCAACGCTCGGCCACTTGCTCGTTCTCACAGCCCTCCCCCGTCCTCACTGCCCGTCCTTGCCACCTGTCTACTCTGCCCATCCTTCCTACCCATCTTCCCTATTATGTTCTCCCTAGTCGTTCTTCCTGCATATTAATTTTGGTTCTTTTATAAATTTATTATGCTGTTTTCCAAAAAAGATGCTGATGCAACTCGTTTATGTTGTCTTATTGCATTCGTGCAGGTGAAAACTATGAAGGTCGCTCATTTTCAAAATGTGTACTTACGCAATAAAGCATGACAATATCAACTAGTTGCCCAATATTCTATTAATTTATCATTGCATTATAATAAATGATGCTTATGATACGTAGCACTGAGGTCGCGCAAGTAGCTTTGTAACAATAAGAGATCAAACTACATTTTACTTATATGCCATATAATCTTATTACTACAGTACGAGCATTGTATCACCCTAACTATACGATCCTGAAGTTTTGGTCATAAATCCCGTTTGTAAGATTTCTTTAAGCTGGAACTTGTAATTGTAACTTTTGTATGCTGTAACACCCGTCACAATTAAGGACTATTGTTGCTGTTCTGAAGATGATTGAGGTTGTTGCAGGTGGCGAGATGATACACGTACTATTGTACACGAAAATTGAGCCGATCCGTGGTTTCTCCGATCAATACCAGGCGAATGACGGCGCTGTATGCTAACAAACGGGCCACGGACCACGCGCGATCTCTTCTTCCTCTTCCGTGTCTTATCCTCAACCCTTATTTAAACGCATTTACAATCACATGCACTACCACACATGTCGGGAGCTTAGACCTAGTCCCGGCTCTGGTAGTGTCTTGATAGGGGAGCTACCTAGTTGGGGAAAACTCCGCCAGCCGATGTGTACGTCGGCGCCGGAACTCATCTAGCGGGGTAAGAACATCACCTCCTCCCGGGACAAAAACATTAGCTACACTAACGGGACTAATGACCGTAGGAGTTGTCGCGCTCGGAAACACGAAATAAAAAATCGCATTTTTATTGTGTTGGTATTGATTAGTGGCTGTGTTTGCGTTCATTGTTAATGGTAACCCCATATTTACGTTAAAATTACGTTCATGTCTCTACAGCTTCTACGTAATCGTTCACATTATGAATGACACTATAGTTATATTTTTATGGTTATACTTCAATTTACATAGAGTGACTTTTGGCAGATCATCAACTAGATGCAGTTCTCCAATCGCAAGTTTTGTTACTACTTACATTTTTGTGCCGAAGCTTCCGATTGGAGAACCGCTTCACTGCTGATGATGTAGAGTCCGGAAGTTTGGAAGAATCCTTTTTTTATTGTCATAATATTATGCCTTTTAACAATAGGAGTCACTTAATTGTACTTGTGCAACTCGATCAAGCTGGAAACATCCGCAAGCCCGGACAACATGAACGGGCAGTTGTGTTTCGTCTTTCTGTGGAAACGGGTACTGCAGGGCCAGGTAGAGTTAAAAATCTAAAGGAAGATCATACCAGACAAAAAAATTTAGATTCTTTCTTTGATGCCGGCCGCTTTTACGGATACCTTTTGAAGACAAGAGTTTTTTCTATATGATATTCGCTTCTCAGTGCTGGCAGTTACATGTCAAGAACGATAAATATAATTTCTTTTTCACTGAACTCTTTTTAAAGATTCAAAAGGGAGTCCACAAAAGCATTTCAGTCAGCGTCGCGAGTAAAACAAATTCATCAAACAAACAAACGTAGTTATCACAGTCGGTGGTCATGTTGAATAAAATGACAAAAAAAAAAAAATCATTTCCTTACACGTAAGTACTAAAGTAAATTTTACTGTAAGATTGAAAATTTGAATAATTTTAATTATTCATTTTTATGTAATTCCTTTTAAATGCGATTTTTCATTATTTACATGCCTTTTTGCACCCCTACTTTAGCCAGAACAAATACCCTTTTGACTGCCTATTTTAGGTAAAATATATGCCGGAACTTTCGCGTTTTAGTCACTTTACTTAAATCCAAGTATAAGAGCATGCTGAAGCATGGTCGCTATCACTATTGTGTAAACTATTGTGTAAATTGTATATTCACTATTGTGTAAACGTTAAAACATGACTGCTTGTACTATTGTTAGTTTATGTGAACGAATCAAACAAAAGCTCTTTGTACTATCTTCATTGAGCATCCAGTTTTTTTTATTTTTTAATTTTGTTTTCTGTTAAATCGTTATTTTACATTAATAAACACGGCTGCTGTGAAATTAAATTTTGTTGCGCTCCACATCACAATGTTACAGGTTAATTAAACCATCTTTAAAATATAGACGATTAAAAATATCGGAGGTATTTTGGTCCATGTATTATTTATTATCGATGGTTTAATTTTGAACTTTGATGTTTAGAAACATCGAGGTTATGTTATGGATGTCGCATCACAACTACGCGACAACGCTCTCACTCTCTCTCTGTCACTCTCTCACACTCTTTTCTCACTCACACTCTGTCCTATCTCTATCTCTCTCTCTCTCTCTCTCTCTCTCTCTCTCTCTCTCTCTATCTATCTATCTCTCTCTCTTCGCTGAATCCTCAGCCTTGCTCGCATGCGGCGCCCACCAGGGGGCGGCGACCGGCCGGACTCCACGTGGAGCCCAGCGAACCGGCCGCCGCCAGCCGGCCCTTCCGTGGGCGCGCACGTGGTGCGTGGCACGTAGGCGCCGGCGCGGCTGACGCAACGTGCGCAGGGGAGCATCACCCTCCAGCCGCGCCCCCTCGCCACGCCCCCTTCGCCAGAGGCCCAGCGCCCCCCGCCTCCCCGCGCACGCTCTTTCCCTCGCGGAACTAAGGGGGACTGCAGCAACACACACGTTCTTGCATTATTTGTACCTTTTCTCATTTTCGAAAAGTCAGGGGGCGCAACGAAAATAAATGTTGAACAGATGTTTCTATTCACATGTCCTGACCAGGAGATCGTGAACTTGGAGTCCCGACGTTGTCAGGATTTTCGACACTAGCCAGATACCTAGGTCGAGTTCTGTCGCTGTCTGGAGGAGAATTCTAATGGTCGGTTGCTCTGATGGGTGGTTTTCCGTGCTTTCTCCCATAATCGCCTGGTTAATTCCGGAGCAGTGCCCTAACAAACGGGATACGGAGCACGTGCGATCTTTCCTTCCTCGTCCTCGTCCTATCCTCTCCCCTTACACACACACTTACACTTACTACACTACCGTAGATGCCGCGAGACCGACCGGGAGCTTAGAGGTTGTCCCGTGTGGGGCGGTGCCCCGCTGGTGGGAGATACCTGGTTGGGGAAACCCCGCTTGCCAACGGGTAGGTTGGCGCCGGGTCTCGTCTTCCAGCGGAGGAAGATCACCGCCATCTCCCGAGAAAAAAACACGCACTACACTAACGGGACTAATCACCAAAGCAGTTGACGCGCCCAGAATCACTAGTCATCAATCATTCAATCAAAATAGTCAATGGCTTATCAGATGACAGTAGATTGCTGTTACAATTGTGATTTAATGCTCGACAGGTAGGGCGTAGTAAATTATTTTAAGAAAGCAAATTCATCATCACACAAGTGTTAACCACTCTTGAGAATGTTTTCGAAATGCAATTAGTAGAGTGAAATGTGGGACTTCACCATTTTTATTAAAAGTATAAGTAAAATTTCAATAAAAATATTGAAAGATTATTAAATATGAATAAATTAATTTTAGTATTGCTCCCTGTTTTGTTCCTGATTTTGTATTTTGAAGTTACAATGTTTTTCATTTCACCGGTATTTTATTGAAGTACTATGCTTTATTAATTTATTTTGTATATTCTCTTTGTATTATCTTCATTTTTCGTTTTTTCTTTTTCAATTCGCATTGAAAAAAATATTTGCTTGTCAACTTTCATTGATGACCATGAAAAGAAATGGGGTGTTTTTTAACGATATTTTGATCACGAGGGGGAAAATGGTTCCTGTTTTTGAGAAGCTTTTAAAATAAATTGCATTTATTTTATGGAATCAATAGAAAATACTTGTTTTTCTTCAAAGAAATTACAGACATTACCGTTATTACAGATCTAATTTTGAAAACACGCACACTGATATTATTATTGAAGACATTATCGTGTTGGTGAAATAATAATTATGTTATCTGCTTTAAAAATTGTTTTATTTTACTAGGTTACGCTTACCGTATTACAGGAATTTAGGTAATTCACTTCGCTAACTCGTAAAGAATGATAATTGAAGGAATATGCTAACGACTGTTATTTAGTTATTAATGCTATATGCACAAAAAGGCCGAAAAAATATAACATTTACATGATTATAATTAAGTCAGTGTTGTTTAAGAAAATTTGCTTCTTTTAGAAATCCTTGTAAATAACGGTAGGACATCCGACTTGTTACTGTATTGAATGGAGTGGCCAATGCTCTTAATTACCTAGATGAAAACAACCATTCGTTCTAAAGGTTTCTATCAATTGGTCAATGAGTAGTAAGTCCTCGAAATGAAAACCTTTCTAAGAACTAATGGAACAATCACAGTTATCTTTGACACCTTCAATTTTCCAGAATATAGACCTCTCAAAGTAGATCCCAGACAGTTCGAGTAGGTCGTAAAGATAGGTTCTTCGCTTGGGAATTCAGAGAAAGTAAATGCTAGGAAGGCAAGCGTCAGAACTCTGACGGTTAAGTGTGCCATTAACAATCATAGATGTTGGTTTGACATCTGAAGTAGCACGCTTCATCTAATGCCGATGTCCAATTTCTGCTAACTTGATACCAAGTTAACGGAAAATCGCATTTCCGGTATTAGTTGAAGAGCAACAAAATGTCTTCTTTTGGCAACTATTCAACAACAACAAAAAGCCACAATTTCCAATGCAGATAATCTTTATTTATCATAGGTAATACCACGAGTGCGTTGGGAATTGTCGATAAATCCCCGACTCGCAAAGCGAGGAATTAAACTGCGTCCAACAGAGTTCCAAAATGTGACAATTATTGAAAATAACTATGAAAGCATGTGAAAATCAAAAGAGGTTATGTTATGGATCAAAAGAGGTTATGTATTAAGTCGCAGTCATCTACGCATACCGCCTCCAAAGATAGACGAATCCAGCTTATTTTTGACAGATAGGGAGACGCTGTATGAAAAATCGATAGAAAAAGCGATACATATTTTGAGATACATCGTCCTGATTGGGGGATTTTGTCTGTATAGTTAAACTCTATTGATTTTAACTTCACGAGTGGAATAATCTCTGAATTATCTTCGTTTGCATGGAATTCTCGAGCTTAGTATCAAATTGGCGAAATTTTGCATTTACGGTAACAGCTTTAAAGCGGCAAATTGGTTTGGGGGTGGGGCAATCAATTAGCTACAAAAATATTGTCTCATGTAACTGTTTCTAGTTATCTCTCTAACATGTTTGTTTTCTTCGTAATTGTCGGGATATCTTGATATTAAGTTTGCAGAAATTGCATTTCGGTATTAAATGAAGAATGATAATTTTTTTGCGTAACAAATTGGCAACAATAAAGCGACAGTTTTTGAGTTACCTTTGCAGTATTTTTGAAAACTTCGCAACAGTAACTTAAATCTCTGCGTAAGCCGGTGTGTGATTACGGAGTGTCTTGGGATGGTTCGTACTCGTTCTCGATGGCACCGCAGATCGGATTGGGGAAAATGATGAGATGATGAGAAGATAATGATGAAGAGAATTATAAGGAAATATTGCCCACTGGAACGTGGCCCATTGGGTAAGGTCCGGCCTTCCGCATTCGCCTGGAACTTATCAGAGAAGGAAATCAGTGTTCAGAGCAGTCGCCTAACGAATTCATAGGCAATATAAAGTCGCCGATGTTAAAGTACCTCCTGAACACTTCTAGACCCTTAATTGGATCGCATCCAGTATTCTCTATCATTGGTCAGCTGAAACCGCTAGGCGTTTCTTTTGCGCTCACAGTTACTGTTGTGAACAAATGCGTCATTATAATAATAATAATAATAATAATAATAATAATAATAATAATAATAATAATACAATAACAACAATAATAACAACAATAATAACAATAATAATAATAATAATAATAATAATAATAATAATAATAGTGATTGTGATGCTACGTAGTAAAACATTTCAATAATTCGGCCTGTTCGACATTAAGAAGTGGCTCGTTCGTGGCTCATAGCGAAGTCTCTGGCCTTTCACCATTGAGGTCCGGGTTCGATTCCCGTCAAATCTCATTTCCTCTTTGCCAACTAACTAGACGAGACATAAAATACCCCGCCGTCTGGAATACTTGCTAATAGATATTAGATTCCTAATTTGATATTAGGAGGATTATTCCGCGCTCGACGCTCGACCAGGGGCGATGAAACGCGAGGCGTCGATAAGTAGAATTAA
This sequence comes from Teleogryllus oceanicus, assembly GCA_964035755.1. Classification (NCBI taxonomy): domain Eukaryota; kingdom Metazoa; phylum Arthropoda; class Insecta; order Orthoptera; family Gryllidae; genus Teleogryllus; species Teleogryllus oceanicus. The sequence continues at coordinate 22,825,469 of CAXIVR010000013.1, forward strand.
GGACGCAACAAATTTAAAAAACAAAACAAAACAACACTTCCCCTTGTTAGTTATATAACCTTATTGCCAATTATAGAAGATGTACTCGATGTCAAGTATTCACGAATACAGACCATACGTAATTTAGAAGGGTGTGCCTTATATCCATAGTCATAGGGTATCCAAGTCACATGGTACAAATTTTGCCAAGTAAAAACAATGAAAATTAAAAAATAATTGATTCAATAAAAACTGACAGTTTCTAATCAAATCAATTGACGATAGCATTCACATGGTTCTGTTCTGTATATTTTACTGTTTTGTGATACGATACTGACGTAGAAGCTACATGTTTTTAAGAGAAGTCAGGTTTTATTAGATACTTCTGAACACACATTCAGGTACCCGATCTAGAAGTCATTATATTTTGTTTTTACGTTAATACACACATAATTGTCCTACTCAAAACTCAAAATATACTCGAATAGCTATAACTCAGATAAATAATTGTTTAAACGTAACGATTATTATTTTATTTTGGGACATACTTGGCCTTACATTGTGTTCATATACGGTCGAAATGTGTTTGGATATTCTCAAATAAAATGTGTTTGGATATTCTCAAATACAAAACGTGGAACATTTTATTTAGCAAAATCTCAAAAAAGCAAGAAATAATCCTCACACATTTACTCCATCTTATTAAATACAGTCAGGTAAGTTATTTCATATTTAATGTTGTTCAATAAATTAGCACAAGTATTAATAAATGTATAAATTTCACTACGCTGAGGGTTCATGACGCAAATAAGAATGTTCATGCACGTATGTTTGGGAGACATAAGAGACCAGAACAACGTACGTGCAACAACTCTAGAAATCCATTTCTACTGTAATTCTAGGCTCTACAAAGGCGGAGGAAATCAATCGTGATACAATATATAAATCGGGGCGTTAATTTTCCCAATTTTTTTGGGAAATTGTGGTAAGGTGCTAAAATTTTGTAAGAAAATATTGAAATTCATGTAAAAAATGTTTGACTGTGCCGAATTGTGAGAGATGGGGTTGTTGTTTGAAAAATGCATTTAAGTTTTAAACATGGGTACAATAAATCTTAACACGAATGTTCAATAATATTTTAGATGCGAATAAATTCGTGTTATTTAAATGAATAAATATGTCTTGTATATCAGCATTGTAAATGACCGTTTCCGTTTCAAGAAATCTTTCATAAAATGGCATTTTTGGCACACATAGCACTTTATGGCACAGCCCATCCTCCCAGCCTGATCTACTATCCTCCCAGTCCGCCGCGCCCGTCCTCACCTCCTCTTCCCCTCCGTTCACCCCTCCTCTCCGCTCGTCCTCACCGCCAGTCTTCACCTCCCTAATACCCAACTGATCACCTGGGGTCACCCGAACTGCCAGCCACCCAGCAATTTTGTTCGTAGATTATGCAGCAGACGCATACTTAAAGGACGCCCATGCATCTTGCCACAACTTGTATTCGCTCTCCTGCTATGGGTGGTGCAGTGCTTTGCAGCTTCACCTAAACGTTGTACCATTCGACTTTGTGCTTGACAGTCGTAGCGTTGCCGTGCTTTACTTCCCGTGTACGTTCGATCAACTTCCGCGCGCAATCTAAAGCGAATGCCAGATCTCAGCCCTTGATCAAAACCCTTGATCGTTTTCAGTCCGATATCTATTCGGACTGGGTACTTTTAATGAGGTGAAACGTCGATGTCGAGCGTCATAAATAAGTGCCACAAGCGCTCAGCTGGAATGCCTCTTTATCCCCTTTATTTATTCATTCCGATTTGGAGGCAACATGTGTAGTATAAGTGACGTCACTGGAAAAGCTGCTGCTATGACGGGTTACTAGAAAACCACTGTCAGCGAGAACACAAGTCTAAAGTGAAACGCAAAAGCGTTTGGTGCAACATGTAAGTACACGCGGAACCGATAGCTGCGGGTTAGAGTCCCGTGAATACCGTGTGAGTTTTTACCCAGCGATTGTGGTGTAGTTGAGGTTTCGTATTACCCCAATTCCTGCTGGACATCTATCCATGATGATTCACTTACTTTTCGTCATTCGTCTCTGTGGTAATCACCTCTGTGACCTACCAAGAAAGGGGAGGTTTCCCCGTGCCTAAGCTTGGCAGTAGTTTCAAAATAATAATAATAATAATAATAATAATATTATTATTATTATAATAATAATAATTATTATTATTATTATAAATATAATAATAATAATATTTATTATTATTATAATAAATATTATAATAATAATAAATTAAATAAATTTATTTATTTTGATATGTATATAGTTTATTTAGATCTCTTATTGATCTTATTATTTTGTTATATTGTTTACATGAAATAATTGATGGTTGTCATGCTTTGATATAACATAATGTCTGTATGGCCACCTTATGTACCAGGAAAACTGTGAATAAAGAGAATAATAATAACAATAATAATAATAATAATAATAATAATAATAATAATAATAATAATAATAATAATAATAATAATGTGTAGCACTTACAGAACTATGATGGAGCAAGAACAAAGTCAATCCAAGAATCCCAATTGCAATATAAATAAAGTGAAATTAGTAATTTCATGTGAATTTCCGGACGGGAGTCTTGTACAATATACTTGACCAGCAAATGAATGAGCCCGGGTCTCGCTGGAAAGCCGCCCGCCTAACGGAAACCGTCAGCGGCGCGGCACCTGCCTCCTGCACCGCTACTCGAGTGATGTGCTGAAATAAACAGCAGTCGAGGAATTACAAGCCCACACACAGCGCACTCAAAGTGGGCATTCCCTCTACATATACATATACATATACATATACATAATAATAATAATAATAATAATAATAATAATAATAATAATTATAATTATTATTATTATAATTATTATTATTATTATTATAATTATTATTATTATTATTATAATTATAATCATTATTATAATTATAATTATAATTATTATTATTATAATTGTGTCCGTCGTCCCGCCCGTCTTAATCGGCTTTAATTGTTTCTACGAACAAGTTTTATGTTCACCTTCCGAATTCCGGGATCAGCTTGCTCTGAATGACCTTGTCCCATGAGACCAACTGCCATTGTTTGTCATCTTTTAGGTCTCACGTCATCAGGAAAGTAAGAAAAGTGATCCAGAACATAAAACGGTACTTTTCAACTTGTGTCTTGTGAACAATATTCTAATGAGATCCATCAATTTGATGTACATTGAAAGTAAGAAACATGTGACACGTCTCCACACTTAGTGTAGAGAAGCAAAAAATATGAGGTGGGTAGTGTAGAATTCGGATGGTCGAAAAATGACTGCGGGTATTTCTGTTTTTGAATTTCAAATCTTTTTCGGAATTGGAAGAATTCGGAAATTAAATTGACAAAACGGTGTTTTTCATACCTCAAGATTTTGTTGAAAAATTCCCCCTTTTTTGTAGCAATCTAGTAACCTCCGACCGTCTGTCCGTCCCTCAAGACTTCTTCCGGTTCACCAATCGAGATAATTTGTGGTGTCATTGGTTGCGGCTTGTTTTACGAATCCATTCTCAAACATCTAAAACAAGATCTTTAAAACACGATTTTTTGTTTTTTTTAAGCAACTAAAAGGCCTCTAGTGTAACGGCACCTACAGAGGGTGATCAATAGCATTTTCGATTCGTCTCCACAAGACAAATCGATGGGTTCAATTCTGAACCGATTCCCTCAGCGAACGCAGCCGTTTTGCGGCGCCAGCGCAGGAGGAGAGCGGAAGCTCCGCAAAGAGCGTCGCAGCCTGCCTGCCTGCGCTGTTTGTCTCAGCCTCGCAGCCCGTCATGCAGACGGAGTGCTGTGGTATGCCTTCGGAATGATCTCCGAAGCCGGCAGGTGGCGTGCAAGACACGGAATAGGAGTTACTTTTAATCCTTACCAGCCCAGAGATATGTTGTGGTAATAGTGATGTATCGTTGTTGCTATTCTTCTCATTATTATTATTATTATTATTATTATTATTATTATTATTATTATTATTATTATTATTATTATTATTATTAATTATTAATTATTATTATTATTAATTATTATTAATTATTATTATTATTATTATTATTATTATTATTAATTATTATTATTAATTATTATTATTATTATTATTATTATTATTAATGTTATTGTTGCTATTGTGAGTGATTTTGTGATGGTATGAAGTTGGAGATCTCTCCTTTTCTTTCTATTTAGCTGTTCAGTGGGCAGACATAAATGCGTTGAAATGAAGAGGAATTGTGAACGTCGTAGGTTGGAATTGTTGGTTACGTTTTGTTGCCTTCTCCCACAGTAATACTAGATGCGACGCCCGTCTTAAGACTGAACACGCGAGTGTGAATCCTGCCTAAGGCTTTGGTGTCTTCACTAAATGGTTGACGTTCCTAATCCATCACGAATCTCACTACATCATCATTCCATCAGTCGTTAATTATCTACCGTCATCGTTCATCCGCCCATACTGCTGCTTATCCAACTGTTTTCCCTATTGTCCGCTTGCACATTTTTGAAGTCAATACGAAGTTTTGACGCCATTTTGAGAATCAGAACGTTTTTTGTTCTTGTTAGACATCTTCTAAATTTGTGTATGCAACAATTTTCAGTATTTTTTGGAAAATCAAAGAAATATTAAATTGGTAGAAAATATAATAGAATATTTTGTTGCTCAAGGGAGAAACATAATTTAATAATTAATATACTCGTGTCATTAACGTAGTGAAGAATGTGCATTTATGTAATGACAGTTTACTTCCAAATTAATTGTAGTTTCTTGTCTTCAACCAGTTTTGTTGTAGTTTTCTTGAGAACATTTTTTGTAACCTCTTACCGATTACATTTACCACAATAAATACAAGCAACGGACAAGTTGTTAATTCAATTTCAAGCAAAAAACATAGGCGATAATTGTCTCGAGATGGATACACATAAAATTGTGAATAATTCTATTAACACAAATTAACTGGTACTATAGATAATTCGAGATACACTTTCACGTCAGCTATTCGCACATTACAGCTAGAATTTTATTCAATTTCTCGCAATTACCAAATAATTCAAGAGCATGGAATTTAGAAAAAATGTAGATTGATGTTCGCTATTAAGGTCGATTATTTCAACTAGCTGCTGATTTATACTCTCTGAGACGTCATCAGTGACACTTCGAATGTGAGTTTCAGCCTGGACGAGGTTAAATGACGTCATATTTTTTGTGTACGTTGTCATTACTATAAGATTTACCATTAATGTCTTGGCGTTAGCCCAGAACTAGCTTGTTTATGGTGTGTTTTTACTACCTCACAGGATTTGTGATGCTGTATGAGAATTATCATTCAAACGAGGTTAGCGCATCGCCTTTGATCTGGTGGAATTCTTGCTTATAGGGATATTTTCAGAATTGCTGATGCTCTTTGATAAAATAGATTCAATTCTCATGGCGAGACTGGAGATGTGAGATCTACAAATGGTCGTGCTCTTCATTTTCTTTCTTAATCGGGACGTTTGCAGTTACCAAACATGTTCCCACTACTTGTATTTTGTACTCTGACACATAATTTTATAGAATTATACTCTTAGACCTGTAATGATGTTTTATACTCTGACCACATCGTAGTTTCGTTGGATTATACTCATGACATGTAATTTAGCAGAAGAAATGAACATCCATCTACAAAATACCTTCATTTCCAAAGGATGTACATATTTGTCCATTACCATGTCATAAAGTAGTACGATCAATTCCGTGGAAGACTGCACCTAAATCCAAGTTTATTATAAGTTTTGGAAACTGTTATCGCTACACCTCTCACATAATCGGAGGCTGCAGAGCTATCTTTTAATTTCTGCGCGCATTCTAAATTAGTGACGTAGATAAAATATTTTATTAAATTGCTTCTTACTACAAGAGAGATTCTGAATGTTACAATCGATGATGGAAAATAGTAAAATTTTATTTGAAAAGGCTTTAGAAAAAACGAGTCCAAATGACTGTAATTAACGCAATAAGTATCGTTAAACACCTAATTGCAATGCGAGATTAGAGAATTATCAAGCGAGGCCGTAAGGCCGAGAAATGAGTGAAAGTTTCAATGTATCGTGCTTCAATTTTCGTTTAGAATTCTTTTTCGACTTCTCATTTTTAAAATTCGGTTTTTTTGGCTTGCAAAAGGTGGTATACTAACGTGGAATACTAAAGATGGTATAATAATGATAAGAGGCCATACGTAATAAAACTTATTAAAAGGATAATAATTGTTAATAATGGGCTATAGATTATTAGAACACATGGGTTCTGATTCATAACTAATATTAGTTCTAACTAATCTAGGTAAAAAACTAATCTCGCATCTTAATGTTAGACTTTAAAAAACAAAAGGATTGAAGAATTTCCCATCTATTAAAACAATCAATACAAATGCACTGTAACTAAGGACGGCAGATAATTACTCATATTTCACGAAAAGTATAGAACAAAACATGCCTGATAAAAAACTAAAGCTCAGCTACCGCCTCGATTAAAAAACTCCAACAGCGTCTGTGTTTTGCTACTTATCCGCTTAATAATGTTAATAACTAGTACATGTAGTCTGTTACCGCCTTCCAGAGTAATGTTTTGATTAAGTAGATTCAAAATGTATATAAGGGAAAGAATTTCACCCAACCCTGGATCCCAAAGGTAATGTGTGTGTGTGTGTGTGTGTGTGTGTGTGTGTGTGTGTCACTGTTCTCGTTCATCGTTCCAAAGCTTGACGCTGTAGAAATGAAACAATGTCTGAAGTAATCGTTAAGTTACGGAGAACGATGTAGGTTAAGTCAGGTGGTTTCGGGATTGGTCTATTGATGGATTTATTTCATCGTGTTTCCGGGCGCGGCAACTGCTATGGTGATTGTTATCTTCTATGATTTTCTCCTATCTCATCCCTTTTAGCTTCTATGATCTTTCCTTCTTCCTTGTCCTATCCTCACCCCTTACTTGCACAGACACTTCTCATGCACTGCACTACCGCACATGTCAGAATCTTAGAGGTTGTTTCGCCTGGGACGGTGTCTCGTTGGGTGAGAAATCTGGAGAGGGATTAATTGATTGACTAATTGACCTTAGCATAAACTGCTAAGATCATGAGTCCAGTAAGTGTAGTGAATTTGTAGGCATCGACACACGCTACCGCGAGAGGCGGGAGATACTCTCCAGGCTCCACCGACCGGGGGTCTCCGCCCCAGCCGGAACAAGCTCTAAACTCCCGACCGGTCTCCCGGAATATGTGGTAGTGTAGTGCATGTTAGTGTAAGTGTGTGTGTAAGGGGAGAGGATAGGACAAGGAGGAGGAACGATAGCTAACCCTTTGTCCGTAGCCCGTTTGTTAGGGTACTGCTCCAGCATTCGCCTGGTGTTGATCGGAGAACCCACGGAAAACTACCGATCAGAGCAGCCGGCCGCTAGAATTCTCCTCCAGACAGCGACTGAATTCGACCTAGCTGACAAGGTAGTGTCGGAAATCTTGCTACTATCGGGACTCGAACCTAGGACCTCCTGGTTAGAGGCACTGCAGTGACATCAGTTGATGCTTGGAGCCATTTGAGCTGGTGGTATCACCGCAACGTGGACTGGCACTCGCCCTTGCCAAAGGGCAAACCGAACCGATGGATCTTTCTCGTCCCATCGCTAGTCAACACAGGTGATCTAATTTGTCGCATTTATTCATTTGAAATAGTTTATGCAATTGACTTCTTTGCTTTTTCTCCTCTTAAGAAATGTGCACGAGACCCCACTGATATATTTGCTTCCCTCCACGTCAACTCTTGGGGTATGAAATACTGGAATGAACATTTTGCGGAGAACATCCGCATACCTTTCTGTGCATCTCTTGCGAGACCCTGTGTGAACTTTTTAAGTCTTCTTCGCGACAAAATGAAAATAACGGCTCAAGGTGCATTGTGGAGCATGTGAACACTGAGGAATTCACCGTTTATTGTCCGTAATGTATCTACCGCTGAAGTATGGGAGTGTTCCCGGTTTTGGAAGACTGCTTTAGCGGAAGCCAGGCTGTATGAAAGAAAGGCAGGTTGTGAGTCGGAATTCTGAAGAAGACATGCATTCGTATTTCCATCGTCGTCTTGGAAGTTTACTACATTCTGCTATCGTTGAAGATAACAACACACCTAGTCAGTTCGCATCACATCATTCATATGGTATTAGAATCGTCCAGGAAAGACGATACTAGATTGTGAACGACATGTAAGGTGTATCATGAGGAAAGTTTTTATGATGTTTTTTCTGGAAAATGAATAGTGAAGCATACGCCGAATGGTATTAGTTAAAAATATAAATCTGGCCTAGGTTGTTTTTTCTGTCGCAGCACTTTTTAAGAGCTTGAATGACAATCTCAAAATGGCGAGAATAGTCTGATTGGATGTTATTTAATAAAATTAAAAGTTGGAGACTAATTACTCATAAACACATTTCATATTCCGAAGAAAAGTCCTTATTTTCAAAAATGAGTGTATACATACCATTTAGAATTATAATTTTATACATAACCTCATTTGATCTTTGGTGCTCCCAGGATAAGAATTTGGTCACGTATAAATTATTTAAACGAATTTCAATCAGAAATTGCGAAAAGTCGAGATTAGAATGCAAGACATTAAAATTTTAGCTCTTTAACTAGTTGCGAGTCTTGTATTACCCGCTATTAAATTATCTTCCAAAGAATGAAAACATAATTTTTAATTTAGTCTACCATAAAATTAATAAAAGAGGACTCATCTTACCTAATAGAATAGAAGAGATATATAGGAGAGGATAGAATGGATGAAAAGCAGGAGGAAACTCGAAAGAAGCATAAGAAGAAAAGAGAATAGGAAGGGGAAGAAGGAAAGACGAAGAAGAAAAAGGAAAGAAGGAACGTGGAAAAAAAAAAAAGGGAAAAAAAAGGAGGAGGAGGAGGAGTAAGAGAATGAGGAGGAGGAGGAGAATGAGGAGAAAAAGAAGCAACATGAGAGAAAAAGAAGAAGAAAGAGGAGGAGAAGAATAAGGAGGAAAGGTGAGGAAGGAGGAGGGGAAAGAAGAGCTGGAGGGGAAGAAGAAGAGGCAAAAGGGGAAAGAGGAGGGACATGAGGAGAAGGTTTCGGAGAACACGGCACAAAGGAAAAAAAGCTTGAGAGCGCGGGATGTGCTCCTAATCTGCCACCTTCCCCGGCGTCGCTCGCCGCGAGTCCTGAGCACCAGCGCGAATCTCCTCCTCCTCCCCGCCCCCCTCCGCCGCCCGGGACGCCGTCCGGCGGCGGCGGCGGTGGTGGTGGCGGGCCTAATACGGAGTCCCGGCAAGGCCGGCGCTCGGCGGCGGCGGTGGCGGCGGCGTGTTCACCTTGCGGTGCGCAAATCATTGACCTACATTCATCACGAAGGCGAAGGAGCGCTATGGACCCACGCTCGCTCGCCGGCGCACTCGCGCACCCGCCCGGCCGCGCTTCCATTCAGGCCGCGGGGCCCTCCCGCTCATTCACTGCTGCCCCGCGCCTCCCCTTAAGTTCAAGCCTCTCGGACTCGGGTTTGGGCACTTTTTGCTCATCGCACGTTGATCGCGTGTTCCTTTAACCGTCTGTCTCGTTCGTTTAATCGTCTGACAACTCGTTCGTTTAATCGTCTGACAACTCGTTCGTTTAATCGTCTGACAACTCGTTCGTTTAATCGTCTGACAACTCGTTCGTTTAATCGTCTGACAACTCGTTCGTTTAATCGTCTGACCACTCGTTCGTTTAATCGTCTGACCACTCGTTCGTTTAATCGTCTGACCACTCGTTCGTTTAATCGTCTGACAACTCGTTTGTTTAATCGTCTGACAACTCGTTTGTTTAATCGTCTGACAACTCGTTCGTTTAATCGTCTGACAACTCGTTCGTTTAATCGTCTGACCACTCGTTCGTTTAATCGTCTGACAACTCGTTCGTTTAATCGTCTGACCACTCGTTCGTTTAATCGTCTGACCACTCGTTCGTTTAATCGTCTGACCACTCGTTCGTTTATCGTCGACCTTTCTTACTCCTTCACCACTTAGACCCTTGTTCCGTTTTTTCCCGTTCTGCCGTTCAACAGTTCCTTTTATATCAGTTCGTTTACTCATTCGATCATGTGCCTTTTTATTGAAGTGTTTTCCTTAATTATTTAAATTCGACTATTTGTTAGTGAAAGTTCAATTCCGACCTTTATTCGGGATTTCATTCGTTTCTTACGAGCAATCTTTAATGTACATTTTCATGGGCATTGTACTTCACTAAATAAAATGCCTATGTTTAGAAGATAGTTAATCCAAAAACCATATATGTTACAATAGAATATATATATATATATATATATATATATATATATATAAATAAATAAATTTCACTGAAAAAAAATGTTTAAGGTACAGCTTATCGCAGAGAAGTATCCGCATATTAGCTGCATTGAAAGAAATAATGAAAGGTGAGTATCCAGAATAAGGAATGTTCCAGTGGGTGGGAAGTAAATATTTCATGTGAGCATTTCCGACTTGTGATACCTGGGCAAGGGAAGACCGTATTCCGGAATTCTGCAATCGAAATTGCAAGGCTGCAAAATTTCTTATATTTTTTGTTACTAGTGACACTACGTACTTATGCAGTAGAAAATATTGTTTTCGTAGTGCTGTGACAAAAAATGACGATTTTTCGTCAGAAAAACTCGGAAATGTGGAGTTCAGATATTGAAGAAGTGGATAAATCTTGTTATCAAATACTGTCGTCCGTCGGCCTGTTAGAGGTAACACTAGCGCCTAAACCGGTCAGACGTTTTTCTCCAAAAGCGATATTCCTTCATCGATCTGCGGATGTGAAACGGATATTTTGATTTTGGGGGCTACTATACATGAAGTATTAAATACATTTTCCAAATTAACTCAAAATTGACTCCAAAATTTTTTATTACATTTTTTTTCCTGGGATAGAGAAAAGGACTTTTAAAAAATAGAAAATATCAGTCAATATAAATTTTTGCTGAACTTTCTGGATTTTTCGAAAATTGCAAAATTTAATTTTTTCGGCGTCGACTTAAACTACAACCGAAGATAGAGATTTCTCCTTAATGAAAGTCTGTTCAACGATAGTCTTTTTAAGAAAGCCATGCACAATTTTTCGAAAATAGTAGAACTCTTTGTGTAACTATGTAAAACAGGCGATATTTGAACAAATATTTTCCCCCAAAATGGCTTGATATGTTTTTTTTTACATTTTACCTCCGAGGTAGCAAAGGAAGTTTAGAAAATGGCGCAGGTCTCATTATCTATTCAAGTATGTGCTATGCGTATTTTTTTAATTCATTGATGCCGAACGGAATTGGTGTGGTGAGTGAGTAACACGTCGAAATGATTTGCATGCATTTCACAAGCGTTGGCTAACCTGTCTTGGGGCTGTTGTACTCCCTATTATTTTGTCATTAAGCTAACTGGAGTATGTTCCCTTGGTATCGATATTCTTATGGAACGAGAATGCATAATAAGTACTCTTTCAAATTTCCTTTTTAAGAAATATGATTAATATGCATATATTTGGGATTAAAAATCTAGTTTATTGCGAGTTTAATTAAAGACGCTATGAAAGTAAACAATGCAGCTCTTAAAATTCGTTATTTATGACCTGTCCGTTCTTACCCGTCTGATGACTTAATTTGCACACAGTGGAAAAACATATTTGCATCGGATTTTCGGCTTGATTTATACCAATTGAAGGGTTTCTTACAAGAACCAAACTAGCCCAAATTCAACATTTTTTCGAGGGGGCACCAAAAATATCATAGTGAAGACGTGATAGTTAGAATTTATGATTTTTCCTCGCCTTATATCTTTCGAAGTGCACTGGCCGAAAGGAAATGTTCCAGTAGGTAGGTAGGAAGTTGAAGAGAATAACTTGGTGAAATATCTCAAAAAATGGAATTTTGAATTTGTTTGGTTATTGACATGATAAATACAGTTTATGCAGTTGAATGAATTAATTATGATCATCAAACGAAAAGAAGAATAAAACTGAGAATAACATAACATAGAAAAAATATCAAAGAAGTTACAAATAGACAGAATTCAATATCCCAACATAGAATTAACCTAAATCATATAATAAATTTTTATCATTTTTATTTTGGGGAACCCAATAAAAATAAGAGTCTAATACTAGAAACTTTGAATATAAAAACTATGCTATGAATACAGAATACTATATAAATGTAGTAAATACTATATGTACTAAATACTATACTAAATGTACTAAATACTATACTATATGTACTAAATACTATACTATATGTACTAAATACTATACTATATGTACTAAATACTATACTATAGGTAGTAAATACTATACTATAGGTAGTAAATACTATATAAATGTAGTAATGAATACTATATAAATGTTATGAATACAGTAATAGGTTCCAATCAGTTTTTGAAGATTTATACAACATAATAAATATTTTTAGGCTACAACACATGCCCTCTTTTTAACATTAGGATCAATCGTTTCAAAATTGTATCTTTCAACTCTCTCCTCAGATCCGTTACTCCTTCATATTTGCAATCACTGCATTTAAACGGTTAACGGCCATGTGGCTGGACGCACTCCACCATGTACTTAATCAGATATGTTTTTGTATATATTTTAGTGGATGTATTCCTTTGGTTTTAGATTTAAAAGGTTTATAGATTTAATTATTTATTTATTTTTGCAATTTTTAACTTCCTTTTTTAATGAATATTTTTTTGGCTTCATTATGAACTAATTTATAAATAAATTTTCAGTTGTACCTGATGAGGGAGACAACAGTCTCCAAAACGTCGTCGGATTCTGTAAAATAAGAATATTATATAAAAAATTTTGGAAGAATTTATTGTGGTTGTCTTATATTACAAAACAATTATAATATTGATAACCGATTTGAAACTTGTATCTTATTAACAGTTTGGTTCTTGTAGGAAACTCCTCAATTCGTACAATTTTCTTTTTAGTGATTATATCTGATCACTTTAAATCTCTCGAGAAAGCGATCCCTAACCTCTAACTTCACGCCTTGAATTAAAACTTAGAGACATTAACAGCCCAAATGTCTGGGACAAGAATGCAACAGCGATGCGATTTTTAGACGCAGTCAAAAAATCGTCAACTGATCTGAGCGGTCCGTACGGGACAGTCAGCCTACGAGGTACCTCGTAGTGTTAAATTAAACATTGATATTAATAATAGCGCTTAAAATATTTTCGCATTTGGTCTATGTTTTAACGCTGGTTTAGTCACCTCTCACACTAAATTTGTGAGCAATAAAATTTAATTTCATAGGGACAGTATATATCTTATCTCTAAATCGATCCCTAAATATAAGGGAATGTGCGTATGTGTGTCACATATAGACGCAAAGACTGCGCGATCGATTTCGCTGACGCTCTTTGTTCTTATTGGCAATGGGTGTGTTTAAAAGAGTGGTATGTATGAAATCTGACATGTGAGGGCGTTGATGATTGATTGATATGATTGGTTTATGACGACTCAAGCGCCCATGAACTCTACACATACCGCCGCGGAGTCAAGGATTAAACACGTCTTCACTGCATGAATTCTTCTGCCCGTGCGATTGTGAAATATCGGCCGGAATTATTACTTGGATCTCGGACAAATAAATCAAATTTCTTCGAGTGTCATAACGAACGCATGCCCAAATTTGAGGGAGAACGTTTTAACAATAGGATTTGTCAACCATGTCGAAACCAGGATATAGAACACACCCTTACTTGTGATAAGTCTTCCAATCCATTAGAATTGTTCCACGGTGTAGCGTAAAACGTGATTAACAATTGCGAGACCAGTAGTGTATGATACACTGCATTGCCGGGTCCACAAGCCGGGGCAGTAAATATTAATTTATTATTAAAATTTAACTGAAAATGAAGTAAAAAAAGCTTCTCCTTGTGTGAAAAACGAGCGTTTCTTTCGTTCGAACACATAAACTGACATCAGTTATTAGTCACATAAACTGATATCCGGTATGGTTCCATTAGTCACAAAATTGTGAATTTAATTCACAAGATTGTGAATTTTTTTACACACAAAATATGAAAAACGTAAAAACAAGATCACAAAACATCAATGTAAATACGTCATTTAATAAATCCATATTAAAAGTATCGATGTATGTATTTAGTTGATTAATTGATTTTTAGTGATTCCGGGCGCATCAACCGCTGAGGTCTTTAGTCCCGTACGTGTAGTGAATGTTTTTTTCTCGGGAGATAGCGCTGATCATCCCTCGCCGGATGGCGAGATCCGGCGCGATCGTCGACTAGCGGGATTTTCCCAACCAGATATATCCCACCAGCGGGTCACCGCCCCAGCCGGGACAAGTTCAAGTCCCCCACCGGTCTCCCTGCATTTGCGGTAGTGTAGTGCATGTTTGTGTGTGTGTGTGTGTGTGTGTGTGTAAGGCGTAAGAATAGAACAAGGAGGAGGAAGAAAATATCGCGCGCAGTCCGTGGCCCGTTTGTTAGGGTACTGCTCCGGCATTCGCCTGGTGTTGATCGGAGAAACTACGGAAAACTACAGATCAGAGCAGCCGGCCGCTAGAATTCTCCTCCAGTCAGCGACTGAATTTGACTTAGCTGAAAAGCTAATGTCGTAAATCCTGCCGCCGTCAGGACTGGAACCTAGGACTTCCCGGTCAGAGGCACTGCAGTGACATCAGTTGATGCACTGAGCCACCGCTTCCAGTGTAGGTGTTTGTCATTTAAGGTAGGATTAATGAGACCTTTACCAGCTAGCGGTGTTCCAAGGCCTGTGCCCTGTTTTTTTCACTTATGATCCACACCAAGGTAAAGGAGACATGTGGCGAGTATTATCTTACCTAGCTTATTTGGTCTGCCTGAACTTTCTTCCATCATACATTTATAGAAACAGACGAATTGTATTAAAAAAAATTATGTAATCGGGAATCGAACTCGGAACCGCCTCACAGGACACTAGTACGCTGCCCATGTCCATGTTTTTTCCTACGCTACCCGAACCCCGTTCGCCGCGCGAACGCAAGATGGCGGTGCGTGTCACGTGGTTCGAAAAGTATAAAAGCGAGAGTGCAAAGCGCGGGGGTGGGTTTTGAGCTGAACCTCGTGCGAATGCACAAAACTTTCTCCCAGGATGGAGCGGAGACCAGCGATGCTCGTGGGGACGCCGCTGTGGAACATCTTTTCCACGAGTGACTGCGGTCACGGAGCTCTGCGCTGTGTGCGTAAGCTTGCTGAGGAGTGGCGAGGGCCACAAGTCAGGCAGATCTGGAATCATTTGAGGATCGCTCCTCCGATCAGGGAATAGGGTCTATCTAAACTGTAAATAACAGTTCAAACTATTTATTTGTAAATACTTAATTACTTATTAACCTGGAAATGTTCCCACGGCGTCACACCGTACGAAAGATAAAGTGGCCCCTCTTAACAGTTCAATTTTCTCTCTCAAAATTGTACATGTACTAAATTTTCATTCATTTTCTTTTAAATTTAAAAAAATAATTCTTCTTCTTTCATTTCTTAAGATGTTTTAAATTGTATAAATTATTTTA
This sequence comes from Teleogryllus oceanicus, assembly GCA_964035755.1. Lineage (NCBI taxonomy): Eukaryota > Metazoa > Arthropoda > Insecta > Orthoptera > Gryllidae > Teleogryllus > Teleogryllus oceanicus. Next base: position 22,841,114 of record CAXIVR010000013.1, read on the forward strand.
TATTATAAAGAACTAACTCTCCACCCCCCCTTTATTTCATTCTTTCTTTTTCTTTTCTTTAATTCTTCTTCTTTCATTTCTTAAGTTGTGTGTTTTAAAATTAGGTAACTATGTTAATTCTAATTTTATACTTTTCTTGTACCAGAAAACTGATGATGATGGCTAAGCCATCGAAAGCTGCTATTTGTGAAATAAGTACTATTGTTGACAATGACAACGCCTTCAATCATTTCAATTCCCTCTTAACAGGCCTCGTAAATAGTGCGGAGACAGGGACCATCCGCGGTGGCGCATATATTAGTTGGCAAGATACTCCCGGTTCACTGTCGCGGGATCGCGCGCTTACAGGCCACTATCTACACTAGGGGACTTACAGGTAACTGTCTTAAGAATCGGAGGAGCTTACAGGTCACCGCAGCATCACCGCAGGACAATACATAGCTTACAGGTCATTGTAGTAGGAATGAGAGCCTACAGGACACTCTTGTTACATTGCGAGGCTACGGGTTACTGTAGTGCGAGTGAGAGCTTGCAGAATACTCGTCACAATGAGAACTTACAGATCACTGAGATAGTGATGGGAAGAAATGAGCGCTTATATGGGGTTTTTTAACCTTGTGCAGGATACTCTCGTCACAATGAAAGCTTACAGGTCGCTGTAGTGCGAATAAGAGCTTACAGAACACTCGTCGGCACGAAAGCCGGGGCGGGCGAGATGTGGCTGTCCACGACTTCTCGCGCCTGCTAAGACACTCGCATGTGTACCAGACTGCTATCAGGAACTGTCAGGTTTTTACTACTGACTCAAAAGACAAAAAAGTAACTAAAACGAGGAAGTCTCCGTCATTTTATAGCTCCACAATTTAGTTTAATCTGATACTTTTATTAGAAGTTTTAGAATATCGCTAAATAGTATTTGAGCAGTTTTTGCTATTACAGAACTATAAATTAAATTGGAGTATCTGTCTATGACGCCAAAATATCTGATATTTTATAATTTCACGTTTCAATAATAAACAATTCAATTGTTTTCACGATGTGACTCTCTGTCCGGAGTAATCTCTGGATTGGCTAAACCGATTTCGAACGTTCGAACGTCCGAAATGGAACGTCCATTTAAATGAATTGAACACAAAATTAAGTTCATTATGCTACGCGTTCAGAATTCTTGCAAATTCAGTCAGCCTTCATACTGCTCGTTGTGTATACTTCGCGAATGTTCATTCCCGCCTGAGATATGGCATAATATTCTGGGGAAATACATCTTAGAGCTCCCAGACTTTTAGATTACAAAAACGAATTGTACGAATAATAACCAAATCCCGCCCACGTGATTCATGTAAGCCTCTCTTCATTAATCTAGGAATTCTACCATTACCGTGTCTTTTTATTTACGAATCAGTGGTTTTTGTAAAAAATGACTTGCTCAAGGGCGGGAATATATTTTCAGAAAATGCCGAAGTCTATTACTATAACACTCGACGTAGAAATCATATTCATCAGGTGACAGCTCATTACAAAAAATTCACATACAATACATGTACATTATTTTACAACACTTTGTCAGATGACATTAAACGATTAAATTCAATAGAAAAGTTTAAATCCCAAGTGAAATCGTTTCTGCTGCATAACTGTTTCTATACAATTAGAGACTATACTGAGCATCACAAGAAAAGTAACATTAATTTTAACAATGATACATAATGCATTATTTACCATTTGGACTGTATAAATGAGTATAAACAACCTGTAACAACTATTGAACTACAGCTTCCGGGTCAATGACCCCATCTCGATCAGGTTTTTCGTCCAGTTTCCCTGATCCATTGAGCAAATGCTGAGATGGCCCCTTGTTTTGCTTCTGGACATAAATGTAACTTCATTTTCTGTGCACGTCTTGTAGAATTCAGTGGGAAATACAATTATTCAAATTATCGTTTCCATGTTGTCGCGGCAGGAAGTAATAAGAGCCAAAATTTATTGCTTATTTATCTTTGAAAATAGATTTTATTACATGGGAGTTTTTTTTCAAAAATTCAAAATTTAAGTAGTATATGACTTAGTGTAGGGATCACAGAATTTTGAAAATGTGCACACATTTCACTTTTCCCCATAGCACGTCATACGCAGTCTTTAACTGTTTTCTTGACGTAAAATAAATAAATAAATAAACCGATTTCGAAGCCGTTATCACGGAAATTAGTGTTTTGACTTGATATTTTTTCCGAATTATTATTTTCTCGTATATGACGAATGTTTATTTGTTTGTTTCTTTTCATACAGTTTTATACCATTCTTAATGAAAATTTGTAAATGCCATCTTTAAAACAAAGAAAGTTACTATATTCAGATCGTAACTCTATCCTCTTTTTGCTTCCCTTAGAGGAACGCGTTCAGTTTTTTGCCAATACTTCTAAAAAGGTCAGGAAATCCATGAAAGAACATTAAGTATTTCTTTATGCTTATAATATTGCCTATTGAATGCTTTTTAATTGATACTAATAGCATCATTATGCTTCACTAATTGGAGGTGAAATTGTTTGCTGGAAGATTGCCTTGCATACGCAACAATGCATGTATTTGTAGCTGCCCGTAGCAACGGTGATCGTAGATAACACAGCAGGGTGGGACCGGTAAGGTCGGGTTGGGGCGAATAGAGGCGGATAGGGGGATAGGGGCCGGTATGGGCGGGTAGGGACCTGGCCAGGCGTGGCAGGGCAGGGCAGGGCAGGGCAGGGCAGGGCAGGGCAGGGAAGGGAAGAGAAGGGCGAGGACGGTGGGAAGGTGAAGGCTGGGTTTGGGCAGTAGGGCCCAGCGATTCACTAGAGCAGAGATTCCCAGCGGGGTCGGTATTTACCCACCGAGTCGATGAAATTAAAAGGGGGGCCAGTGATGGTCAAGGGGTTGATTAAGAGTCGGTATATGATTAAGCTCCGACAATTTATATATATTTAATATATATAATTTAAATATATATATTTATATGTATTTATATGTATTTATATGTATTTATATGTATTTATATGTATTTATATGTATTTATATATAGTCACAATCCCTTTGGTAAAAAAGATGAATTTATTATTTATTTTCTTATACATAAATACAGAACAACATTACATTATAAACTCGCTCGTCTTTTGGAATTTCACATCATTCTCATTAACAAAATAAAACTCTATGGCATTTAAAATCTGTTATTTCGTTTTAAAAAAATTGTTAATATCTAATTTAAAAAAATTTAAAAAAATGTTATTTGTTCATTTGTTATCGTGAAGTCATATATGTGCAATTTTTTATGATAATTTTTGTATGCTGAATATTATAAAACTAGTGGTGCTAAAACAGTACGTACTTTGTCGACTTTAGTAATGGTTCTGTAATACTATTTATACTTTAATGTCTCTCCGAATTAACACATCTCAATCGTCATTTTTTGTGAAACTCATCACAAATGGTGGAGTATTTGGTGGGAAATGTAAATATTTTCACGCAAATATCACCACAAATTCTACAATAACCTCGCATTTCATGCGACTATAAATAAAATTGAAAAATTTGACAAGTATAACTGCTTTTCATACAGCTAAATCATGCCACAACAATGAGACGTAATTAACAGAAATTTGCAAGTCGCGATGCGGAATATCATTGTTAAATTCTATTCTGATATACTCTGAAGATTAGCAATTTTAATTTCATGTATTTCAATTAGGTTTTCCATAATTTCTAAAATATTAATTTGTAAACGTATAACAAAATCTCGAATATAAGAAACGAACAATGAAATATGAAGTAAAATACACAATCTAACTTACTTGGCATCCAAACACACCTAAATTAAGTTTACGAAGCACAGGATTTGCGGAACGAGCGACTTATTTTGACACGAAATTACTCAGCAAATACTCACATTTTGGAAAAATTCAAAATGACGTTATTCGAAAATCAGTTTTTTATGAAACCATTCCATTAAGAAAAAGAAATTGTATCTTCACAATTGTAGTTCTGGGAATACGCCGAACATTTTTTAATTTTTTTTTTAATTTTCGAAAAAGCAGAGTTTCAAAGAACATGAGACCTATGCCATTCTCTTAAACATCCTTCTCACTATCCAATACAAAGTTTAATAAAAAACGGAGCCATTTTTTAAAAAAAAATTGTAAACTTCCCACTTCATGTGAAGTATCCCCCAAAATTAAAATATCGGTTTCAAATTCAACGGGCTGCAACATCAGCCAGATCAGTCTGGGAATATTAGTTCTATATCTTTTTACATTCACCATTCACTGCAGCTCTCGTGTTCCATTCGACCGCTAGGGCGCACCAGTACGAAGAAGCGTATGTTCCATTCGCACGGAACCAGGGCGCACTCTGGGCGCTCTAAACTGCACTGACGATCGCGTCAGTGCAGTCCAGTGCACCGGGCCATTGTGAGGTTAGGTACGGAAGTTATCCATGCTGATTTGATTCGTGGTGAAATTGTGAAGGCAATTGAGGATCTTCTGTCACGCAGGAATTCTTCGAATGATGGAGTATATTATGTTTTGCATGAAATGTCTTAAAATAATTTTAATAAATTACCCGAAGTTCGGAAAATCAGTTTGTGTTTTCCTACAATTTAACCTTAAATAACTTCCTGTTAACAAATCCAGTGCTATTTAGAAACCAAAATACAGTTACGCCTGAATCACGAAACGCTAATAAAGTGAAAATAAAAATAGTGGCCCTTACAAAATCATTCAAATACATGTGCTAAGAAATTTTTCTCGCATGCCCATACATATACCAGCGGAAATGCTGATGTTAATATTTTTATGGTTTTCAATAACCAAACAATTCTGCAGACGCCTTTCGGATCAAAATCTTGTGTAGTATATCGATCACTGGCAAATCACGAAAAATGACACATACGCATTTAAAGTTTTCGTAGTTTTTAAATAAAAAAATCACACGTTAATAATTTATGAATTAAGAAGTAAGAGTTACTTCTTAATACAAAAGACTTCAAAAATAATAATTTTGAATTCTGATCATTGTTATAATTTGTATGGAGTTCCATCAGTGTTACAGACTAAGAACAGCTGTGTATAATTTCACTGCGTAGCGCACACGCACTGACTCATTTCCGGAATCCGCTTCATTCGTAACTGCCCTTCGCGCGTGTGGGGCAGCACTGTTGCGGAGCGATGACGTTTTTGCCCTGCACTAGGGTGGGTTTCGGTGCAACGAATGGAAAACGCTATTAGAGGAAATCGGCGTTCCTGGCGTTGTTGACAAGATGAACGGGCAGACGTTTTCCGTAAACCGATTTTTCGATATCAAGGACCCACAAAACATGGATTCTGGCTACACACATGTTAGAGGATTTTTTCTCTTATTTTAGCAACTGGTTTTATGCACTATTTTGTTTCCAAGGCCCTCTAATAAGAGTTTTTCTGCCGTAAATTCGCCGTCTTTTCGCCCAGCATTACAATCTTTCTTTCTACCGCGGTAGCAGTAGCTAGAAAATAAAAAAAATGAGGAGGGACGATCAACTAAACCATTCTAGAGGTTTAATTCATTCCTTTTCTTGTGTAGTAGAAGATTGTGATTAATAAAATCTGAGACCAACTTGGACATCTTCACCTAGTTATTTTCTAAATCCCTGACTGTGTCTGGATTGACATTTGCGTATATGTTAAGAATACTTAGTAACGATGGGAGTTATCGGCACAAACGTCTTCCACTTCTATTGGGGGTGGAGTCTTTTCGGTAAAGACAAATTAATGTTACGTCAAATGCAACTTAAGAGGTAAACTTTTATGATGCAAGTGGACAATGTATGACAGTGAAAAATTATCAGAGTAATTAGTTACGATACTGAAAGGGTAACTTCACTTATGCGCATATTGTGTGTTACAAGCGGTAGGTTTTTAAATAGTAGAACAAGAATGTATTTCGCATATCCAAAGTATTGAGTTTTACTTGCTCGTACACTAATGCGTATTATAAATTATTATAATGTCGTAGGAGAGAGAGAGAGCCGATATTTCGACATAAAGCCGTTTTGTGTGTCCCAGACACCGAAGAAGTGGATTTTTCTTACACTTACGTGAAGTAAATTTCTTTATCAAATACGTAATCCAACGGGTAAGGATTGTTTTTACCAAATTTTGTTGTATGGAAATAGGGAAATTAAAATGATTTTTTAAATTTTAAAAAAAATTTATTAATGATTTTAAATATGATTTAAAATATACTATTATTTCGAATTTTTTTAGCGGATAATAAATATTAAAAATAAATTGTTTAAAATAAACTTTATTTACAATTTTTACATTTATTTAAATAAAATGAATAGGAAATATGATGTGTATCATATAAAATGAATTATCATGGGTTGGCATGTGTTTCGTAGTACCATATACTGCTTAACACAGAACAGCTCTGAAGCGAGAATGCTTCATACTCACCAACGTAGGTATTATTTTGAGCTTGGAAGTTCTGTTCAAACTTCATTGACAGAGCATATTGAGCTGGGCGTTCTTTTGTTTGCTAACGAAAAATTGATTAATTGATGTTTCCTCGAACATCAACTGATACGGTCATTAGTAGGGGGCGCATTTTGATGACCTAAAACATCGTAAAAAATGATCAATAAAATGCTCTTAAAATGCTTTAAAAATGACTTAATATCATAGAAAAATGAATAAAATCTTATCAAAACCCATGAGGATGAACAACTGAAGCTGTTGGATACGTTACTACTGTAATAGAGACTTCTTTCACTCGCTTGAGTGAACTCTGCTTGCAAACATTTGGTTTGGACTATTCTTTAATAGGAAATCTGTGTTTAGTTATCCCTAAATCGACCGAACCGGCAATGGCGCTGATTATGTCACAAGAATTACATACTGATAACGGCTGCTGAAACAATTTTTAAGGGAACAAATCGAATAGACTACTGAATAATTCTGTGAAGAACATTTGTTGCATCTCGTAAATATTACTTTAAGTAAGTACCTTTAAAAATGACATTAAAATCACTTAAATCACCAAAAAATGCATTGAAAATGACGGGAAAGGGTAAAAAAATGACTTATTAGTCGAAAACGAAAAAATTGCAAAATAATTACCTATAAAAATGGGTCACTTTCTTTTGTCATAACATAAAATGAAATTCTATACTAAACGGCATCGTTCTAAAGTGAAAAGAAAAAAAAGATATTTCATTAAATTCCGCCCACTAGTCATTACTCTCTTTAGTGTAGTGTTCCTGGAGTTACTGGCATTCCTCCTCTCTGACAGACCAACACGTCGGCGTGCAAAGGAATTCCCCCTGAAGCTGTCTCCCCCACCGAGACACCGCCCCAACCGGGGCGAGCTCTAAGCTCCCGACTGCTCTCCCGGCATGACCGGTGGTGTAGCCATCTAGCTGGTATAGAAACCTCCACCGTCGGAACTTTAGATTGTTTCACTGATTAGTGATTCCGGGCGCGTCAACTACTCAGGTCACTAGTCCCGTAAACGTAGTGCATGTTTTTTCATCAGGAGGGGGTGATCTTCACCCACTGGATGGCGAGATCTGGCGCTGACCTACCGTCGAGTAGCGGTGTTTCCCTAACCAGGTATCTCCCATCAGCGGAGTACCGCCCCAGCCGGGATAAGTTCTAAGTCCCCGACCGGTCTCCCGGCATGTGTGGTAGTGTAGTGCATGCTAGTGTAGGTGCGTGTGTAATGGGTAAGGATAAGACAAGGAAGAGGAAAGAAAGTTCGCACGCGGTCCGTGGCTGGTTTGTTAGGGTACTGCTCCGGCATTCGCGTGGTGTTGATCGGAGAAACCACGGAAAACTACCGTTCAGAGCAGCCGGCCGCTACAATTCTCCTCCACACAGCGATTGAATTCGACCTAGCTGACAAACTAGTGTCGAATATCGTGCCGCTGTCGGGACTCAAACCGAGGGCCTCCCGGTCAGAGGCTCTGCAGAGACAGCGGAAATGATGACTCTGAGCTGAACTCACCTGGTCGTTAATGAATAACTGCTTCATTTTTCTCCGAAGGTATACGTGTGAATTACGAATTTCTGCTCTAAAAATTCAAGAGCGTTCGGCCATGTTTCAGGGGATACCGACAGGTGAGGTTTCTCGTTAGGGGAAATAATGGAGCAATTTGAATTATTTATGAAAACAATCCCTAACCAGTGGCAGGTCGTGCTTACGGTGCACGGTTGCAGAAACCCCAGAAAATGAAAAAGATCTTATAATATCTTAAGAATATACAATTTCTTTTTAATGACGGTGTATATGAAATCATTTTGATACCAAACAGCGTCCAACTGACGGTCTCTCTGGTGTCTGGTGCCTTTCCAGGCAGGCACCACGCTCTTTGGCTGTATTACTGTATTTACTTACTCTTTGGCACTTCGATTTAACACGAGGAACATACGACCTTTTGGTGGCGCAACTAGCCTAGTGGCGCTCTAGCGCTACGCGGCGAAGGAGGGAATCTCAGACCCATATTCAGCCTTCATCTGACTCGCTGCATCGTAGTTTTATGAATTTCGCTTGTTTTGAAAGTACACAAGTTCAGTCAATTGTTGACGATATTCAATGCATTATTTGCTATATTTGGATAATTTTTCATTTGATATTAGGTTTGTTGAATCAGAACGTACATTTGATGAGATGTTTGTGTAAAGGTGGCCGTTCTGGATAGAAGTCTCTTCAGTGTCTCGCGGAAGCCAGTGTGTCTGCAACTGACTAGCGGTTTGCGAACGTTCTTGTGAATAGGAATGTGTGTCGAAGATCTTTCATTATTGCCAAATATACCAGATTAATGAAGTTTTCGACATAAAATAATTTTATTTGTGGGAAAGGTGTCGAAGCAATAGTGCTTGTTGCGATGTACTGGAGTCGAACTTAAGTGCCCAGTGGAAATCGAAGCCAGAACCACATATGCGGGAGGTGTATATGCGCGGACACAACGTACAAAATTATGTAAGTAGTGTTTCAGTATAGACTTTTATTTCACTTAGTTCAAATTGATTTGATTTGCTTACATTTTTATTCTGTATTCGTATTTTGAATTTGGAAATTACATTTCCGTCAGTCGATGGAGGTGCAACCTCCAGTCTCTTGGGCACCAGCCGCCACTGTCTCTAACCTCTCATTGCGGGGACGAGGCTGTCACTTCCGAAGCCGTGTCAGCTGGGGTTCACTAAATTTGGCGGGGGTTTGAATACACTTTACCTGACGATGCGGTTTACGGCAATGTTTAACAATATTCAAATAATCGAACGCTGCTTGAACGCGCAATGAAAGCTGTACATTCGATACCCAAAGCTTGCTTTCCTTCGTTTGGACTGGAGTTCAATTCCCGGCCAACCCATGCGGGAGAAAATGAACTTCACATTTGTTAGCGTTTTTTCATTATAATGGAATTCTACTATATCCATTATAATGCAATATTATTAATCGAGTTGAATTATAATTATCAATATCAATTCAATAATAATTCCAATTATCCAATATAATGGAATTTTCCAATTTAATGGATAATGATAATTATCATTCAACTCATCATTATCACTATCACTCACTCATTAGATCATCACTGATGGAACGGTATAAGATGGCACAATATCAACATTACGGTTGTTTCTACAGCGTCGCTGAACGGGAGATCCTGTAGTTGGAGTGACGACGGTGGGGGATTTTTATCATTAGCTACGTAGAAGGGTCGAATTCAAACACTGTCTAAAGGAGAATTCCGGTCTCTGGATGCTCGGTAGTTTTCCGTGGTTTCTCCAGTCAGTACCTGGTGAATGCAGGAGCAGCACCCCAATAAACGGGCCATGGACCGCGCGCTGTCCTTCCCCTTGCTTATCCTATCCTCTCCCCTATGTACATGACCGGGAGCGGTAGCTCAGTGCATCAACTGATGCCACTGCAGCGCCTCTGACCGGGAGGTCCTAGGTTCCCACTCCCCACGGCGGGAGGATTTTCGACACTAGCTTTTCAGCTAGGTCGAATTCAGTCGCTGTCTGGAGGAGAATTCTAGCGACCGGCTGCTCTGATAGATAGTTTTCCGTGGTTTCTCCGGTCAACACCAGGCGAATGCCGGAGCAGTACCCTACCAAACGGGCCACGGACCGCGCACAATCTGTCCTTCCTCTTCCTTGTCCTATCCTCTCCTCTTAAACACACACTTACACTAACATGCACTACACTACCACATATTCCGGGAGACCGGTCGGGAGCTTAGAGCTTGTCCCGGCTGGGGCGGTGCCCCGCTGGTGGGAGAGTCCTGTTAGGGGGAAACCCCACTAACCGACGGTAGGTCGGCGCCGGATCTCGCCATACAGTGGGGGAAGATCACCGCCATCTCCCGAGGAAAAACATGCACTACACTAACGGGACTAATGACCAAAGCAGTTGACGCGCCCGGAAACACGAAAAAATCAATCAAAACCCTATGTACATACACACATACTCTACCATACATTTTGGGAGACAAGACGGGAGATTAGGACTCTCACACGGGTGGGGGGGACGGTACCTCGCCGCTGGGAGATAACTGAAAGGGAAAACCCTGCTTTCCGAAGGTAGCTCTGTATCTGGCCATCCAGAGAGGGCAAAATCAACCCTAACTTCGCGATACGAACACACACTAAACTTCCGGTACTAATTGTCACAGTTTTTACGCGATAATCAATCAATCAAAGAATCTTATCAATTTGTGATGGCAGTGCTGAGATGTCTAAGGGAACGCGAATGGTTTGTGTTGCAGACCAACGGAGAGCATGCAGTCCCGCACGCGTCGGCCACCGATAAACTGACGGCATCTGGCACGTGCATGTCAATGCACTGGCATTGCATAGAGTAAGTACTCAAACTAAGGAAGTATCACCAAATAACAGGCACGTAATTCCAGTCATAAATGAAATATTCTATATGTAATGATTGTCGTTCGGTCTCGTTTACGTGATCTTCTTCTGTATCCGGAACTATATTGTTACAAAGTATATTATACACTATGTTGTTACAATTTTATACAATATTTATAAGTCAGATTTATATATTGTATAAAACTGTAACAACAATGACATTGTGAATACTTCTCTTCAAGCTTTTTCATCTCCCCTCTTCATGTTTTTTTGTCCAATTTCCCTTGGTCCGTTAGCTGATGAGAGCCCTTGCTTTACATCTGGACAGTAAATGGAATTGAAATGATTGAAGGCGTTGTCATTGTCAACAATAGTATTTATTTCACAAATAGCAGCTTTCGATGGCTTAGCCATCATTATCAGTTTTCTGCTGTCTGGGAGCCACAAAAACGACTCCATACAGTAAATTGACATCAATATACAGTAAATGGAACATAAAAATCTAGACATGTTTACTTGAGCTCTGTTTTGCAAGAAGGAGGGGGATAGAGACAGAGAGATTTAGTTATTTCATCTGCAGTACTAGGAAATAAGATCTGTATTTTCCTTGTAGCGACAAATAATTTAGGTTACTTGGAAACGAATATTTATATTTTTTATCAAATATTCTCAAAATTGTTCTCTATTTACCTTTTCTCTTATATGTCTCCCCCCAGAAGCCGCCACTGTGTTACCTATACATTGCTGAAATCTCTGGTTCCACAGAATTATGGTTTTGGCATTCGTCTGTCACTTTCGCAAAGTGTGAGTGCATGAGCTATTAAATGTCTTTTGTTTGTGCGTCATAAGTTAACGGTACTTGGTCAACAACGTTTCGAGTTGCAGTGTTCTTCTGATGCAAAGCCATCTTGTCTCCCGACCACCTTCTCCAGAACACAATAGTGTTCTGTGGGAAAACAACCTGAAGTTCTATCCCAAACGTTTGAAATTTATTGATCCGAAATATTTTTGAACCAGGTGTGCATTTGACTGGAAGATGGAGTGAGCACAAAAAATTCACATTTAAATTCTAAATGTACATTTTTTACGTTTTCGAGACAACAACGAGTGTTCGTTAATATTTTAATAAATAATGTGCTTTGCAATCTGACAAGAAACAGTCTGGATTAGGCATCATTCTCTATTAGAAAAAGAAAAGTAGTTTTTGGAATTGAAGAGAAGAAAACCAAAGCGTCGAGGGAAAAATTCCGTTCTCCCGTTTCCAAACATTGCGTTAAGGCTCCTTCACAATGCAATCACAAACATAAGCATAACACATAGACATAGACATTAACATAAGCGAAGAGTTGGCGTATTCACAATGTCGAACATAAACATAGGCAAAATAAGAATTTCTATTGGCTATGAGACATTCTAGTTTACTATTGATTGGATATGAAAATCGATTTCGAGATATCACAACAAATACGACAAACACAACCTCGCAGCACACGAATCGACACGAATAGTTCGCCTACCGACTTGAATACTCGATTTTGAGTTATCGAACTGTGATTGGCTCATTCCTTATGCCTGACATAAGCATAAGCACAGGAGCTTGAAGCTTGCAAGCTCTTAAGTTAACGTCTTACGTGTTATGCTTATGCGAACGCATTGTGAATGAGTCCGCTTATGGACGTAGTTCTAACTTTTATGTTAAGCCATGCTTATGTTTATGTTTGCATTGTGAATGGGCCTTTACTTGCACCCCTCAACTTCATCTTCTTCCATTGACAATGTAACTCTCCCGGAACACTTATCATTTTGGGAGCCTTTTTCCAATGTTCCTATACCGTCATTTTTATATTCCTTAAGCGTTAACATCTCATCTTCTTTAGCCGGTGTTTTTGTATCCAGGCGCGGCATTCTCATTGCCTTGCCTTGAAATTGTTTTTTTATGAAACTGACGTCAGTTGACTCTCTTCTCTTCCTGGACAATCCCACAGTGAAGATCCGGCAAATGACCACTATAAAATACTCACCACTAGGGTTTTCGTGTTGCAGACAATTCCTCTTGTAAAAAACGAACTTATAAGAGTGTGATTTTTGTCCGTGACAATCAATCAAGGAAGATGAATGTACCTTTTATTTCATCAGTATAATCGATTTGGTGCACTAGCTTCTTCTTAGTGTTGATATTGTGTAATAATAACGTTCAGAATAAAATATATATTGTTGATGTTAGTTGCATTGTTGAATTATTATTTTCAGTTTCAGAATACTACTTTAATTAAAATTCGCAGACCTTTGGTTAGTCTCTTTGCTAATAAATCAATGCAAAATCTACGTTGAGATATACTTTATAAAATTTTTCGTCACCTTTTTCTAAAAATTGTTCTTACACAGTACTGAGTATCTTAAAAACGCTTGAAAAACCCTACTCTTAAAAGCGATCAGCAAGGCAAACTCGAAAAATTTTTATTTACCAATATTCAAATTAACAAATAAATGATCTTGTAATTCGAATGACTAAATGATTAGCCTTCACCACTGGTGTGATATAGCCATTGATCGGAATTATCAGTTGATTAACTTATCGAAAAGATTGATTCGATCGATTGATTCGAATGATCGATTGATTCGAATGATCGATTGATTCGAATGATCGATTGATTCGAATGATCGATTGATTCGAATGATCGATTGATTCGAATGATCGATTGATTCGAATGATCGATTGATTCGAATGATCGATTGATTGAATGATCGATTGATTTGAATGATCGATTGATTTGAATGATCGATTGATTTGAATGATCGATTGATTTGAATATCGATTGATTGATTCGAATCATCGATTTTAATTTTATTTTTTCAGCTTAATTTTCCTGTAAATCGTTTTTTGTCAGCAAACCGCGTTTGTTACGAACGTATTTTTTTCAGTGAATCGATTTTGTCAATGAATCGACATTTTAAATTGGTACGATGAGGCCACGAATGTGATTGAGCCATTGAACGCAATGTGCAGCGATCGCCGCCGCCTTGGGCGCAAGGAGCGCGATGCGATGCGAGCGCGCGCCGCGGCGGGCGTGGCGTGCGGGAGGCGAGGCGAGGCGCGGCGCGGCGCGGAGCGGCGCGGCGTGGCACCGGCGCCTGGGGAGGAGGGGGTGGGCGGCGGAGGGAAGGCGAAGTCACTGGCCTTGCGCCGCGGAGCCGACGAAGGCCGGCGGGTGCGCGCGCAGTCAGTCGCTGTGCCACTCCTCTGCCGAGCCGTCCCCGCCCCCCCTTTAACGCGCATTTTCTCCGCTCTGTTCCCGCCTTTGCCCAGACACTTTTTTCTCACACTTTTCCCTACTCTTCCCCACACTTTTCCCAACACTTTTTCCCGAGACTTTTCTCCGGCACCTTTTCGCAAACCCGCTTCCCCTGGCTATGTTTTCCCGGACAGTGTTTTCCCGGACAGTGTTTTCCCGGACAGTGTTTTCCCGGACAGTGTTTTCCCGGACAGCGTTTTCCCGGACAGCGTTTTCCCGGACAGTGTTTTCCCGGACAGTGTTTTCCCGGACAGTGTTTTCCCGGACATGTTTTCTCCCGGACAGTGTTTTCCCGGACAGTGTTTTCCCGGACAGTGTTTTCCCGGACAGTGTTTTCCCGGACAGTGTTTTCCCGGACAGTGTTTTCCCGGACAGTGTTTTCCCGGACACTTGTTTTCCAAAATAAAATATTTTATTTACATAAATATGATCCATTTCTGAATACAGTTTTAAGCCTACAATTTGGAGAGGAAGCCAACTCGCAACACTGTAAATTGTTCGACAAAATGAATCGCACTTTTTTTTAATTTTCTAAAAAATGATGTCACATTAAAAAAATTTTAAAGGTAAAGGTATCCAAAAATGGAGTTGTTTCCGTCTTGCTTTAGACTGCGCACGTCTTTGCGTGTATATTTAAACTCATTTCACATTTTTCTTCACAAGCATGTGTATTTGTGGTCTAGGTTACGCTGTGCACATATTTACCTCCAAGCACTTGGATGGTTACGGGGAAAGCCATATCAGTTAGGGAGTTTTTGCACCACGCATCGTAAAAAGATATGATGCTCGTTAGAAGCACATCGCGGCGTGCATCGTTTGAAGCGTTAAAAGCGTTTTGCACAACATCCATTTTAAGACTTTGAAAAATGGAAGTAGTTCAGGAGAATGACAGCAATGCGCGCTGCTAATGCTAAATACGTAATGCAACAATCTCGCTTTTGTGCAATTGATTGATTAGCGATTCCGGGCGCGACAACTGGTAAGGTTATTAGTCCTGTAAGTGTAGTGTGGTGTTCACGTGAGGTGGCGGTGATCTACCCCGCTGGATGGTGAGATCAAGCGCCAAACCCGCTGGCTCGCGGGGTTTCCCCACATCCAGGTATCTCCCAACGACGGGGCATCCCCCAAGTCCGACCAAACTCTAAGCTCCTGACCGGTCTCCCGGCATGTGCTGTCATGTAGTGCATGCAAGCGTAAACGTGTGTAAGAGGGGAGGATAGAACATGAAGGAGGAAGGAAAAAAATCTCGCCGTGGCCCGTTTGCGGAGAAACCTTGAAAAATAACTCATCTGAGTAGCCGGCCGCTAGAATTCTCCTCTCGCATTTGTTCGCCGAGAGCTACCAACTAACACATTACCACAGATGTAAACAACCTCCATTTATCACGTTCGCATGCTTTGGCCGTACACAATACAGGTGTATTAGAATAAATGTTACATATCTCTACGGAATGAAGAGAGATCGAATATAGTTGAAAAAGGCTTATAACGCACTTATTTGGATGTGTACTTGTAATATTTGCCTCTCATTGTCACGCAGTCCCATGTTGAGATGTTCGGCGGGGCCATTGAAATGTAGATGGCGAGAGAACACGACCTGCCACACATTTATGCGTGAGGAGTTGCCTAAAAGCAAGGGGAAAATTTCCCATATGTAACTCTGTTTTATGAACTTCCCTCAACATATTCGTCGGTAAACAATGATAATATTTATCCGCTTTACATGTCCTAGAAGTGTATAACGTCGTTTGAGTAAGTTAAGTTGACGCATGCGCAGAGGCTGAATATTTTTTATCCCATAAAAATTCACTAATATCTTTTATCTGTTTTAATGCAAGGCCATCAATAAAATTTAAAACGTACTATTGGAAACGCTGCATGTGTGCATTGTGCACAAAATCAATTTTGCGTTGCATGTATGCATTTTAAACACTGTAGACACCTGCTGCAGTAATTACAAGATAAGCGTTGTTAATCGCTTGTTTCAGATATGCTTATTCCCCTGTTTACAATATATGAGTCATACAGATACACACATACGTACGAATGTAATGCACTTTCTTTGAATACGTCTCCGCTAACTATATTCATTAGAATGTGAACAGAATTTTCACGCGCGAATTGCATCCATTTCTGCCTCGTAAAGCAACCTCTCTTCACTAGAAAATGTTTGCAGCCATTTTATTGCAGACACACGCATTGCTGTAAGCTGTGCGATTTTTCTGGTTGTGTATTGCTGAAAAATATTGATGTTATGACTGAAATCCATATATTTTATTAAAAAGACGTCTGGTCCGACTGCCGGTGTATTGGCCTGTCTCTTTCTCTCCCTGTCGCCTGAATCTCCTCTTTATCTCTCCCCTCCCTCTCTTTTTTCACTCCTCTCTCTTTCTCTCCTCTCCCTCTTCTCTATCTGTCCCTCTTTGTCTCTCTCTCTCCCTCTTTGTCTCTCTCTCTCCCTCTTTGTCTCTCTCTCCCCCTCTTTGTCTCTCTCTCTCCCTCTTTGTCTCTCTCTCTCCCCCTTTGTCTCTCTCTCTCCCTCTTTGTCTCTCTCTCTCCCTCTTTGTCTCTCTCTCTCCCTCTTTGTCTCTCTCTCCCTCTTTGTCTCTCTCTCTCCCCTTGCTCTCTCTCCTTTGTCTCTCTCTCCTCTTTGCTCTCTCTCCTCTTGTCTCCTCTCCTTTGTCTCTCTCTCCCTCTTTGTCTATCTCTCCCTCTTTGTCTATCTCTCTCCCTCTTTGTCTCTCTCTCCCTCTTTGTCTCTCTCTCCCTCTTTGTCTCTCTCTCCCTCTTTGTCTCTCTCTCTCCTCTTTGTCTCTCTCTCCCTCTTTGTCTCTCTCTCTCCCTCTTTTCTCTCTCTCCTCTCCCTCTTTGTCTCTCTCTCCCTCTTTCCCTTTCTTTTTATTTTTCTCTCCCTCTCCCTAATTATTTTTCCCCAATAGCCTCTAACAAATCGTTCATAGAATTTTCCCAAAAATAAATATTCTCGGATTGATCGGTCCACGTTGGACGTTTTAAAAATGTTATTAAACTCTTTATTTTTCAATAATTTGCCAACCAGTTATTGTTGTTTTCGTCGTGAATTCACACTTTGTAAATCTGACTATTAACCATTTTCATCAAGGATTATATTGTTGGGCATTTTCGAAATCGAGTACCTACTCTGAAGACAATTTTTTTAAAACCAGAACTATGAAAACTCGAGTATGTGCATTCCATTGAAGGAACGGTGAAGCCAATTGAAGACTAACTGAAAAGGGCAAAAGAGTATCATTAGCAGACAATATAACGACTAAGCATTTGAATTCTAAGTTAGTTCGCACGCTTTCTTATAAGCAGCACTGAATTGATCTACAATAGGTGTCCGCAAGGTACCCCTACTTGGAAAGTTCGCGAGTTCACCAGAAGGCTACCCGACGGGTAACAGTCATGCCGATCTCCTGGTACCTCAGATTTACGAGGTTCAGAACCCGGTTCATCCATTTAGAAACTAGTTGAGTTTTACTTTCTCGCTACGGAGGAGAGAAAGTTACGAATTGCTCGGCGAAAAAACGGCGAATTGTCGGCAGAATATCTTATTACAGGGCTCTAGTAACGAAAAAGTGGAGAAATTCAGTTCTTAAATTTAGAAGAAAAGTCCTCTAACATGTAGTGTAGCCAGAATCCATGTTTTGTGGGGCCTTCGTACCGAAAAATCGAATAAGGGAATATCGTCTGACGGTCCGTCCGTCTAATAATAATAATAATAATAATAATAATAATAATAATAATAATAATAACAATAACAATAACAATAATAATAACAATAACAATAATAATAACAACAATAATAACAACAATAATAATAACAATAATAATAATAATAATAATAATAATAATAATAATAATAATAATAATAATTTTAATAATAATAATAATAATAATAATAATGTCTTTATTAATGGCGAGGCTCAGGCCATAGGGCCTGCTCTTCCGCCTAGCCACTAAACCGTCTATTCACCTGTCTTCCGTCTGTCTGTTTTTTCGTCCGTCCATGTGTCTGTTCGTCAGTCCGTTCGTCTGTAAACGACGCCAGCGGTTAAAGCGTTCAGCTGATTTTCTCCCAAATTGATATTCCTGCATCGGTCTGGCTAATGTTGCGATCCCTTGAATTTGAAACCGATATTTTTGGGGGTACTTTCCATTAGACCCCTGGAACATTTAATTATTTTTCAAAACAATGACTCCATCGTTTTTTATTAATTTGTGTCGTTGTATAGTGCGAAAGACGTTTAAAGGAGTGGCGCAGGTCTAATGTTCGTTGAAAACAGTGATTTTTCCAAAATTGAAAACGTCCAAAATATGTTCGGAGCCTTTCTACATTTAAAATATTGAAGATGGAGATATTTTCCCTTAATGAAATCCGTTCCTTAAGGTTAGATTTTGAAATAAGGTGATGTACAATTTTTCGACTTTTTGCGTAATGTTGCATGAAAATACGGGCGACATGCGCAGCATGGCGGCTGTCCCTGCAGCGACTTTGACCGAGAGGTCCTGGGTTCGAGTTCGGACGGTGGGAGGATTTTCGACACCAACCTGTCTGCTAGTCTTCACAGAGTATATTCCATTTGCCGTCGGGGTTACTCAGCATATCGTCTCATCTCCGTGAAGTCGCAGTGAGGGATGTTAAAGTTAGTCAAGTTCCGTCGCTAGAGCGTCCAGATTTGTTTATGCCCGATTTGCATTGAAAATGTAGTCTTAGAAGCAAGTGGCACGGTAAACCATGTTGCAAAATTTTGTAAATTGAACCGGAAGCAGCAATTTTACTGATTTGTAGTATTACCCTCTGCGTTTTGTCGTGTATTTTATTGTACGATTAGCTGAAGAAACCCAATGTTACCTGGGTTTTGATTAATAACAAATAACTATTAGGAAAAGGAATGATTTATATCTATGACCTACGACTTTACGAAATCTCTTTCATTTAGGCAGTAATTTTTATCTAGGAATGAAGATCACTTGCGCAAAATGTCATTAAAATTAGAATAGAAATGTAGGTCTGAATAAACGCATAAACAACCATTCTTAGTGTATCAGAAATTAGAAATTTTAGAAAAAAGTAGCCTGAGTTATGAGTAGAAAAAAGTAACTTCGTACCGGCAGACAAGAATCGTAAAAACAATTGAATTGTTTTTTTTTGTCATGTAATAAGTTCAAAAAACATACATATATATATATATATATATATATATATATATATATATAAAGATAATAATTTCAGAAAGAATTAGCCTGAGTTACGAATAACAAAAAAAGCAGCCTGATACTGAAAGACACGAATCGTACAACAGTTGAATTGCATTTCTATCCTGTAAATTAAAATAAGAGATAGGGAATAAAAATAAGAAGAATGTATTTTGAAATCACAGACACTCTCATTCCATTTATTAGAATACTAATGAAAGTAAGTAGTACACACGCACTGGCACAGTGACACAACTCCACTGCCTGGAAGTGAATGCGTTCTTATGTCATCCAACAGCATTGCCGCTTTTATACTCACAACACTTGAATTTTCCAAAGTTTTCCAAACTTTCTGTTCCTTGCCAGTCACGTCTTGTGCCCTACTCACGCCTCCTATTCTCCCAAGCGCATCCCATACGATGTGCTCAAACCGACTAGGAATGCGGCATCGATTTTATAAAATCAATATATTCAACATTGAGTTTTTGAAGCTGATGTTTTTAACATCGTTTTGTGCTCGATGTTTATACGATGTTTATATATTTTTTAAATGAAGAATTCACCATACAAAAATTATTAAAATAATCGAATCAGATAATTCAAGTTTTGATTATTGTTCTGATGATTTTTTTACTTCGTTTTATCGGTTAAACCTCAATTAAAAAGATAATAAACGAGGCCACTTTAAAATCAAATCCATTCGCCGCGTTAACTTTAATTGTTATTAATCCGGTTTCAAAAACATCGATGCTTTTGCCTCGATGTTTTATTGATATCGATACTTTCATTTTGAGCATCGATGTTTAGAAACATCGATTTTCCTTGAGGATCTCGCACCGCCAATACCGACCACAAGCTGTCGATTAGTAAACTTGTTGGAAGCGAGTAAACGTTACCTTGAAGCCCCTATCAAAGAATGTCACTGTTTGCATGATATTCCATTCTTCACACCGCTCTCTAAACGTTCTGACGTAAAAGCGCCTCGTTAACGCTACTACATATTCAACGAAGCATTGCCTAATGCAACCGCTACAATCATACGGATATAGGGAGTAGTCCGGCGTAAGAAAACATGTTCAAACGAACAAAGAGGCTTCTTAAACTAAACGACGCGATTTTTTGAATATTTGTTTGTTTCTTCTGACGTGATGTGCGCTCAATACAAATTTACATTGGAGGGCTTGCGTGTTTAGGAATGCGTAGGTGCGTAGGAAAATCTGTTGCTGTGCGTGAGATAATCTATTGCTGTCAGTCGGAGTTTGTCGTATCGTAATTTTGGCTCATTAACTCCCGACGTAATATTAACTCATCAATTCCCGAATTATTACTTTCTCGCTAAGGAATAGAGAGAAAGTTATGCAATGCTGCGCGAAAAAAACGAGAATTTTTGGCAGGAAAACTCTTATTACAGGGTCCTGGTATCGGCAAAATACATGCAGTTGCTAAATTTAGAAAAATGGATACATGCAGTTGCTAAATTTAGAAAAATGGATACATGCAGTTGCTTAATTTAGAAAAATGGATACATGCAGTTGCTAAATTTAGAAAAATGGATACATCCAGTTGCTAAATTTAGAAAAAAGTCCTCTAACAGGTGGTGTAGCCGCAATCCAGGTTTTGTGGGCAAAAATCGAATGACTGTAAAACGTCTGTCAGTGAGTCAGTCCGTTTCGTCAGTCCGTCCGTCAGTCCGTCCATCTGTGTCTGTCAGTGAACAACGCTAGTGGCTAAACCGTTCAAACGATTTTCTCCAAAATTGATATTCCCTTATCGATGTGACTAATGTTGCGGACCCTTGAATTTGAAACCGATATTTTAATTTTGGAAGGTACTTTTCATGAAGCCTCTGGGACTCTTCCAAATTTTCAAACAAAATGACTCCATCGTTTTTTATTAAATTTGTTGTTGTATAGTGTGAATGTCGTTGAAGAGAACGATGCAGGTCTCATGCTTGTTGAACACCCTGACATTTGGAAAATTACAAAAGTTCAAACATTTTTCGGATTCTTCCTAGAACTAAAACATTCAAGATAGAGATTGTTTTCCCTTAATGAAATCTCTTCCTTAAAGATAGGTTTTGAAATATGGTCATGTACAATTTTTCAAAAAATTGATGAAAGGTTGAATTTTGCGTGAAAATACGGGCGAGAAAGTACGTACCGGTTTAACACCTCTAGTTTGAATATTTGTTAGTTTCTTATGACGTCATAATGTGCGCTCAACACAAATTTACATTGGAGAATTGGTGGAATGCTTGCGTATTCAGGAATGCGTAGGTGCGTAAGATAATATATTGCTGTCAATCGGAGTTTGTCGTGTAGTAATTATAACTCATTAACACATAAACTATTTTTGTAGTTTAACGCGCCCGATTAGTAACGTACTTTCAACTCTTCAATAACGGTAAAAATGTGGATGTCATGTTCGCAGTTCAAGGTTGAAAACGTAGAATTTTCTAGAGCACAAAACCTTTAATTCATGGGAAATGAAGAAATTGGTTTAACATACAAAGATTTACAGTTAAACGGAAAACAAAACATAAAAACAAAAATTAATTGCAAAAATAGTGACAGGTAATATGCCTGGCTTACTTTTATTGTTAGTGCGACGAGAGGCAAGCGTTACAAAATTAATAACTGTACATCGTGAGATTTCTCCCGAACAAACTTGTAGTTAAATCCTGGAAGTTGGTGATGACGATTAATATTGATAATTATCAATGTTAATTGTCATCACCTCTAGATTATAATTTTCTAGAGCAATGCATGCATGTTAATTTTATCATTTTTATCGTCGTTTTTTGCCGCAGCATTACCATACTTTTTCTATACTAATCAATGTAAATGTTAGTATGCGAGAATACAACACTGACCATAAATTAATATGAATATTCTTGCGTCTTTATTTTCCTAATAGTAACTAATCAACCTTTAAAGCTTCCAACATGAAAAAAATTATCATGCAATATTCATGTTTTTAATTACAAGTGTAAACCTTCCAATTTGTTTCATTAATATCTACTCGAATGCGGTGCCTAAGAAATTGCTTGTCTAATACCCTGTGAAGTCAGGATCCACCTTTGGGGGTCCTTGATAGCGAAAAATCGATTGACACGAAACGTCCGTGTGTATCTGTTTACTGTCTGTCCGTCTATCCGTGGTCAACGCAAGAGGCAAAACCGTTCAGATCATTTTTTCCAAAATTAATTTTCCCCTATCGACCTAAACAAAACCAAGGCGAGCTTGAAACGGATATTTTGATTTTTTAGGGGCTTCTTGACAAGAATTCTAACATTTACTAAGTTTTCTCAATTAGCTCCAAATTTTTTAATTAAATTCTGACCTGCCAAAAATTAAAAGCGTTAAAAATGGTGCAGATCTCATTTTCGTTGAACTCCTGGAATTTTGGAAATTTGCAAAATTTTGATATAATACGAGAAACTATGTTTTGTTGTTGCATCACGAGTTAGTGAAACTTAATCCAGTTCTTTTACATCTTCAATATTGAATGTAGAGATTTTTGCCTGAATGTTCTTCAAAGAAAGTTCTTGAAATGTCTGTCCATGTACAATTTTTCGAAATTAGCAATGTTATTCGCATCATTTTGCTTGAAAAGTCTCTAAAACGGCTCTAAAATAATAAATTCTTTTAAATTAAAAATAATTTAAATATTTATAAATCTTTTATTAAATTCTTTAAATTTGTGTATATATATATACACACATATATATATATGTATATATATATATATATATATATATATATATATATGAGGGTAAAAAGTTGGCGTTGTCCCATTTTCGGAAAACTATATTTATATAACTATATTTCTGAAAATTGGAAAATAGTATAAAATTGATGACGGAATTTTTTTCTTTAAGTGAATATGTTATAAAAAAGTAAATCATTAAAAGTAATATAACAAAGTTATAAAACCCAAATTGAGCATTGTAGGAGTCATTGAACAAAAAACAAATCACACCCGGATAACTAATAATTTGAGATTGTTTTGATAAAAAAATCATTTTCATTCGGTGAATATCCAAACGTTTTTTAATACCCATTCATCCCAAAGTATAATTTGCATCTCATTGAGTTCCCAGATTCTCTTTAGAGGTCTTCTGGGTTTTCCCGCACGTTTTTTATTTTCTTTTTGTGCCAGTATTGTTTCAGAGGTTCCATGCACAATATCTATAGTGTTTGAGGAAGGAAAGTCCCAAGACAAAACAAACACACAATAAGATAATAACTGTAAGACTCAAGTTCAAAAGAAAGGGAGCAAGAAACTAAGAATTGTCATTTCCTCCTGGAACTAATTTAAAAGTCGAACAAGAGCAATGGATATCAGTAATCTAACGGGGAAAGAGCACAGAACGGCAATTAGAATAAGGAAAGGGATATATTATACAGAAATATAAAGATATTAATAAATACTGTTACTGTAATTTCGTAATAAATAATATTCATTCAAGTTATCAAATTACCAATGATTCAGGGAAAACTTCGTAAAATGTTCGCAGGAACAGTTAGCATGAAATCGTAGGCTTCGCAACCTTCGGTGGTTTTCCCACCGAGGTATCTCGCACCAGCGAGGCATCACCCCAGCCGGAACATGCTCTACGCTCCCGCCATATGTGGTGCATGTAAGTGTAATTCTGTGTAATAGGATAGGATAGGTCAAGGGATGAGAAGGAAAGATCGCGCGCGGTTTGGGACCAGTTTGTTGGAGCAGTGCTCGGACATTCGCCTGATGCTGATCGGAGAAAGCACGGAAAACTGCCGACTAGAGCAGCCGGCCACTAGAATTCTCCTCCAGACAGAAGCAGAATTCGACCTAGATATTGTCGAAAATCCTGCCACCGTCGGGACTCGAACCCACTCCTGATATTCGTAAATGTTAATATCTCGATTTATGTTGCAGTACGGCTTACCTCATTATTAGAAATGTTGTTCAAATAAATGAATGGCTTGGTGTAGTAACCAGCTGAACAACGTACCATATTAACAAATTAATAATAATAATAATAATAATAATAATAATAATAATAATAATAATAATAATAATTTTCAGATATCCATAAATTCAACAGTTTTAAGGCTGAAGTGATGAAGCTTGAAAAATCACTGTAGCACAATTTTTAGAGATTACTAAAGCGAATTTAAACCATATCGATGTTTAGAAACATTTTTTTTAAACGATGCATTATTGACATTGATATTTTCATATTAAATATCGATGTTTTGAAACGTCGATTCTATTGAGACGATGTCTTATTTCCATTGATATTTTCATTTTGAACATCGCTGACCCCTAATTTCGATGATGTTGGGGCTCGCGTAGGTGCAGCGCGGCGTGGAGTTTCCCGGGTGCATTCCTCCGCTGTGACGCACTTGGACCGCGCGTCGCCAGGGCGCTGTTTGCCAGTGAAAGGCAGCGGGAGCGCAACTAATCGGCTCACCTCGGGAGACCAGGCAGGGCGCACGAAGGGCCTTTAAGCGATATGAAACTAGAGACGGTCGCTGTCCGACCGGAAAATATTAAAGGATGTTAGTAAAAAAAAAAAAAAATTAAAAATAAAAAAAATTCTGTCAATTTCAGATATAACAAGTGAGGGGGGTCAAAGACCCCCTGATGATTGTTTTTTGACAATTTTCAATTTTTTAGGGAGATGAAAATGAGTGAAATTGTTTGTGATGTGATTTTTGTTCAAAAGACGCAATTAAATCCAAGTGTTTGTTGCAATTTGAGTTATCTTTGGCTGTGATTACAAAAATGTGACGATTTATTCGAAAAATGAAAAATAAAAGTAAATTATGGAAATATTTGTAATATTTAAGCTTGAGTACGCTGTACTTTAATACAGTTGTCATAGGGTACATTTTATAAAGTTCTAATGCATATAAATGGGTCGAAGATCATTTTCTGCTATCGAGTAGGCGATGGGAAATTTCATAAAACTAACACATGTCACGTTTGCATCAGATATTTGGGAAACTCTGTCGGCATAGATGCTCGACAGGTTCATGAAATGTCATTGACTACATTGAAAAGTGATTTGCCGAGCATCTGGGCATAAACATTTGCCTGAAAATAAGGATCTC
This sequence comes from Teleogryllus oceanicus, assembly GCA_964035755.1. NCBI lineage: Eukaryota > Metazoa > Arthropoda > Insecta > Orthoptera > Gryllidae > Teleogryllus > Teleogryllus oceanicus. The sequence continues at coordinate 22,866,598 of CAXIVR010000013.1, forward strand.
ATGTCATATGAGTAACTTTGGTGATTGAAATTCCCCACTACATGTTCATTGGCAACAACAACAACAACAACAACAATAATAATAATAATAATAATAATAATAATAATAATAATAATAATATTTTCGTTCCCTCTACATGCTCTAGAATTTGTAATATATATTCTGAGGCACTTGCACAGTGCAATGTTTTCAAGATCGGTCCTTATCTTATTTAAAATGTTTTTAGTTTTTGAAACAAAATACAAATATTGACTCCATGAAGTCTATTTTTGTATTTGCAGATTGTGTAATTAATATGTTTTGTGAATGAATACGCAATGTATTGTTTTTACCATGGTTTAAGGTCACAAAAACAGCAATATTTTAAATCACCAACGTTTCGACATTTATCAACCCTTTCTCAGGGCAACTTATTGAAACGTATTTCTATGCTTGTTGTCAGATTTTTTATGAAACGAGTTTTGTGAAACGTACATAAAATGTTTTTAAAAATGTTTCATAATACAAGTGACTTGTTCGTGGTAAGATTTTTCTTAAAATTGAATGAAATTGTTTGGCCAACCATCTAGGGAAGGGAGTGTAATATCATTACTGTGTCGACCACTCGTCGTGCATTACAATTAAAATCAAAGGGTCGTTGACAGTATACAAGTGAGGGCCCTTCTAATATTCATCTAGAAGTGCCCTCCACTACTCAATCAACAGTACTTCGTCATTTCGATGTTCATTTGTTTATCCTATTTCCAGGCAACTAACCTAACCTTCATACGGACGCAAATATGGCCCAGTTTGTTTTCGTTTGAGCTTCGCGGTCCTCTCACCAGTAGCGTTGCTCTCGACGGCATTCGCGAACGCTGAACGATTGTTGCGTAAAATTATTTGATGAAAATATTACAATTTTATTTTATATTTTTTTTATAAAACTTCGAATTTTACCGTGTGAAAGTTAGTTTATAAAATGTATGTTTTATGAAATGTTTTATAAAACAATTTTTTGAGAAAATATCATCGGGTACGACAGGAATTAGTGTTACAATAATCATGCTGCTCACTCTGTTTCAAATAAATCACATAACTCACTTAGTAACCGTATACCGGATTCACTCTCACGAAGGTCTTGCACCGGTAGATGTGGCTCAGGGAATCAACTGATATTCATGCAGTGCTTCTGACCGGGAGGCCCTATGTTCGAGTCCCGACGGTGACAGAATTTTCGACACTAGCGTGACAGATCGTCGAATTCAGTCGCTGCCTGGAGGAGAATTCTAGCGGCCGGCTGCTCTGATTGGGAGGTTTCCGTGGTTTCTCCGATCAACAGCAGGCGAATGTCGAAGCAGTACCGGCAAACGGATCTCGGACCGCGCGCGATCTTTCCTTCCTCTTCTTTGTCTTAACATGCCTTACTTTACACACACACACACACACACACACACACTAACATGCACTACACAACTACACATGCCGGGAGACAGGTCGGGTACTCAGAACTTGTCCCGGCTGGGGCGGTGCCTCGCTGGTGGGAGATACCTGGTTGTGGAAAACCCCTCTAGTCGACGGTAGGTCGGCGGCCGGATCCTGCCACACAGCAGGGAAAGATCACCGCCACCGTTCGGAATCACTAACAGTCATTCGAAAAAGGTCTTACATGACATGTCCATCGACATCACTACGTACAGTCGACGACGCGGTTGGGCATATACGTGTTTTTGGGGAGTTTCAAGGCACCAACAAAGGTGGTCAGGAGCTCATTCGATTCCTCTCGTGAATTCTTTGGAACTATTTTTATCTGGATTCTGCTAAAATATTTTGGAAGAATTATATACGTATTTTGAGATTCAAGAATTCTAGATTGTATTTACTAATTTGTCTTTTGAAGATGATACGAATCTTTATTAAATCTGTGTTCTATTCAGGTATTGCAATATGTAACAACGTTTTTGACATTGTTGGTAGGTATGAGTAAATAATTGTTGTAGGGTCTGGTACAGTAAACTACGTTATTGCAGTGTTCGTAAAGACTGTTTTAGTTAAAATTATTGATTTGTTGCAAAGTTATACGAGAGTATTTTATTTCTTGTTCTTGAGAACTGTGCGTACGTTTTTGGAAAACTATTTTGACAGGTCTTCACAACCAACTTTTGTAGTGTTTGCCATTAGCTAAATCCAATTTGATATAGGGATATATTTTGTAAAGTAATTATATCGATACTCTTTTATTTAACTTGCTATGCCCAAGGATAGAGGAACCAGGCAACAATGTTAAAAAGTTATTTATTTTAAGAACGTTGTGACATACCAATATGGGGACAGGTTTTATTACAGAATATTTGTCGTAAAGGGGCGAAATGGTTAGGGCAAATAATAGGCAATATGGCGCCTTAGTAACGACGTCGTGGTTGTTGTCAGGATAAACAAACATTCATCTGACCGTGGAGGCGACGGATTATTAAAACGGAAGTTTGGGCATTTTGTCGAAATAAAAGAAAGGCGAGGCATTGTGGGTTTTAAAAGAGATGATAAAATTAATTCGGCCGCATGTCGTGACGGTGAGCAGTTCGCTCGCGAATATATTAATTTGTGCATGTTAGGACTTGTAAAAATTTCGGGGGTCTACAATACGTGTTGGGACTTTAAATATTTTGTGGGTGAGAAAGAATCGGCTTGGGTTAATTTGGAATTTTCCGGACTTTGCATATTTTCTTGCTATAAACGGAAGATAGAACTGAGAGATTTGTTTTGCTGTGTAATCATAAAAGCACTGGATATTTATACGGTGAGAACGGGCATCAAACATAATATAGTTGAGCTGGAACAAATATTTGAATGGTGCGAAGCGGTGAATCGGCGGTGTTCGTTTTTAAAGAAGCGAAGAGAATTCGTGGTAATTGGACTTCGAGACTTCGGAGCCTCAAAAAAGAAGGGAAGGCGTTTTTTCGAGGTAGCATCAATCAAGAGCACGCGAAGACCAGAATCGCCGTATAAGGTTCGAACCAGGTCATGACTAAGAAAGTTTCTCAATGTAAATTTTTTACATTTTAATTTGCTGCATTTGATAGGAAATAAACATTAAGTTTCTCTTGAAAGAAAGATAAATGATTTTCATTGGCCAATTCAAGCTAATAAGTAGCTAGATCAAATAATCTCTGTTTTCGGATTCCTCGCCTTTCTGTATAGATGGCAGATCGGGTTATCGGCTATTAATAGATAATAGCGATTATTTCTCACGTGACCCATCGACCCAGCTAACGGGATAATATTCAGTTTTATCAGAGTAATAATAGTTAAAATATTATCGTAACCTTTTTCCTGGCGCTCACGTTATTAGAAATTTGGAAACGGGTTACGACGAATCGCCCAATAATTGTAGCAGTTAGTGGTATGTTTCAACGTGCATGAAACAAATATTTTATTTTGGAAATATTTTCCGAATGTTTTCCTAAGCTAGTGATGAAAAATTGACAGAATACTGGGTTTGGATGTAAATGCCATATCATTGGCGCACAAGTAGTGGCATGTTTAAAAAATCGTCATTTTTTAGTTAAACGAAAAATAGAAATGTCTAGAAAACAGATTTTTAGTTGTAAAAATTCCACATAAATACAGTAGTTTATAAAGCAGCCGGAATGTAGTTAAACACTTGGTCTTTAGCTCGTTGGAACACTACATCACTCAAAAACTTACCTCTTTTTTCCTAAAATGTCAGTTTTTGAGAGGTGTCACTTTTCTTGTTCACCGATGATATACTTGTCAAGCCCGGTCGTGACGCAACCACTTCCATGCAGATGCCGTGAACAGGACGTTCTGATCGCAATCGCTTGCAGGGTACTGCAACATCTGACTACCAAAGTGCGGATTACGATGCTGCGTTGGTTGGTGCTTCAGCCAGATCATGAATTGTGCACAACGAAATGCAGCGAACCCTTTATTCCCCTCAACTTCCTCTCCGCGGGCAGCTCTCGCGCAACCAGCGGATGCGATGGCTCAGTGCCAGCGACGTTGACTCTGCAGCATCATTTGCTGGCACAGGGTTCGAGCCCCCACGGCGGCACCAGGAGGGGTGGCTCAGGGCACTAACTGATGTCACTGCAGTACCTCTGACAGGGAGGTCCTAGGTTCGAGTCCCGACGGTGACTGGAGTTTCGGTACTAGTTTGCCAGCTAGGTCGAATTCTGTCGCTGTCTGAAGGAGATTCATGTAGGCCGGCTACTCTTGTCGCTGGTTTCCCGTAATTTCTCCGACCAATAATAAGGGAATGCCCCAGCAATACCCTTACCATCGAGCCACGGACTGCGCGCAATTTTTCCTTCGCTTTCCTTGTCCTATCCTCAACCCTTACACATACTCTCTTACACATGTCAAGAGCCACTTTTGGGCTCAAGATAGTAAAAAATGTGTCAAGGAGGTGATTAAAAAATTAATTGTCCATTATTTAAAATTAAATTGGTTAATAGTAGTAATTATCGCCTCCCATATTATTTATTTATTTATTTTACGTCAAAAAACAGTTAAAAACTGCGTATGACGTGCTATGGGGAAAAGTGAATTGTGTGCACATTTTCAAAATTCTGTGATCCCTACATTAAGTCATATACTACTTAAATTTTGAATTTTGAAAGGGAGAAAAAAAATTATTTCAGTAGTATACTTTTTGCGGCTGTAATACGCAACCAATCTTTATAAGCGAGGTCTCTAAAAAAAGAGAATTTCATGGAGACGTGACGAATTGCACTTTGACTTTAAAAAGATGAAGGATTTATTTAAAAAATGCACATAAATATTCATGACAAATGCAACCCGCAGCACTGGGCGAATTTTTGAATCTGTCGTTAAATAATACCTAAACTAAGCGTTTTAGGGCCAAAAAAACAACTTTTTGAACATTCTATAACATTTTTGCTGGTTCGACTCTTCTCGATTCTACCTTAACTTTTCACAGCCTGTAGAATCTGCAACTGCATATGAAATTAAACTAATTACTTTATTTTCTACACGATTGAATTACACGGGTGTACCTCTCTGCTCGGTAATAACGTTAAGGAAGCATAGTTTATATTGACAAGGGTGATACTGTATTGTATTGTTATCAATTACTAGGAGACATGCAGAACAAATGACGTGGGATAATTGGGTCTTCAAGAAAAAAGATATATTACAGGCTTAATATGGAACTGGGAAAATAGGGAAGAGGGTGGGGTTTAACATGCGAGAGTTCTCGCACGGGTACGCTAGTCTTATATAAACTTCTTACATTTTGTGTAATTATCACAAGTTAGAGCATTAAACAGTTAAACGATATTTTTTATAAACGTTTCTACTGAGACTCTTTCATGTAGAAAGTAGTATTAATAGGTTTTTTTTAAAATAAAAAGAAACTTAATTGTTAATAGTTTTGAAATAAATTCAGATATATCATATTATTATCAAAGATTTATTATTAAAAAAATGAAAAATAAAATTCTTTAAGCAGTGTTTAAAAAATAGTTATTTGTTATTACTAGTATAAAAATAAATTAAGAAAAATATATAATTTAAGTAGTATAAAACTACTGTTTTAATAGTTTTTTTTAAATATTTTGAATGGGAGCATGGCCCCAACCCTGGAAATAGAGGAGGAGGAAGTGCAGGCAGCACATGGCTCAGCGGCACATGAATCTCAAGGGGGCACTGAAACCCCTCGCGACCCATCATTTTATTACAATTCTAACACTTGTTTCGTTCAATTAATTATTATCCTTTCTTTTCTTCCTGAGATTTGCAAGTTAATAGTTTCAAAATTAAATGTCACGCGTACGTCACAGAGTGTATTATGTCACTTTCTTAGACATCGCCATTTCAGGAAATCAACACCAGGTGAATGCCGGAGCAGTACCCTAACTAACGGGCCACGGACCGCGCGCGATCTTTCCTTTCTCTTCCTTGCCCTTTCGTCTCCCTTTACTTACACACACTTAGATGCACTTCACTACCACGTAACCAGGTGATAGCTGGTTAGGGAAGCCAACGGGGATCTCGGTATCCAGTGGGGGATGACCACCGTCTTCGCACACGATGGAAACGAGCACTACTCTTTCGGGACTAACGACTTAAGCAGCAGCGCCCGGAAGTACTAGTGAATAATTTCAGGAAATCGGGCCAAGAACTGTTGTGAATAGTAGACCGCCAAAGGATACAAGTCTTATCTTTGTATATAAATAAAAACAATTGTAATAAATAACAATATACATTTATGTTTGTATATTTTTATATGGACCCACAAACATATATATTTTTTTGTCCGGGCTCTGCATGCCCCCATCCGAAACCACCCATGACTGTCGGCCACGACTGCGCTTGCTGCTGATCCCGATGAGCTCTCCGTTGTAGGACGCCCATGTAGAACAACTCCGCCGCCCGCTTCGGGAACAGAGCGCCCTCTGTGGCTGCGTGGGCCGCTCCCACAGTGCCTGCACGAACACAACGCTGGGCCGAAATTATGGACGCGACTTAAATCTGGGTCTTATTCCCCTCTTCGTGCTCCTCTTCCGCATACTTCTTCTCTTTCTTCTTCTTCTTCTTCTTCTTCTTCTTCTTCTTCTTCTTCTTCTTCTTCTCTTTCTTCTGCTTCTTCTTCTTCTTCTTCTTTCTTCTTCTTCTTCTTCTTCTTCTTCTTCTTCTTCTTCTTCTTCTTCTTCTCTTTCTTCTTCTTCTTCTTCTTCTTCTTTCTTCTTCTTCTTCTTCTTCTCTCTTTCTTCTTCTTCTTCTTCTTCTCTTTCTTCTTCTTCTTTTCTCTCTCTTCTTCTTCTTCTTCTTCTTTCTTCTTCTTCTTCTTCCTTTCTTCTTCTTCTTTCTTCTTTCTTCTTCTTTCTTTCTTCTTCTTCTTCTTCTTCTCTTCTTCTCTCTCTTCTTCTTCTTCTCTTTCTTCTTTCTCCTCATGTTTTGTTTATTTGATTTCACTAAGTATTCCTTGTGATTCTGTTTCATCCATCAATTTAAGATCCATTTTAATGTTCTTTTACTTTCGACGTCTAATATAATTTCAATTGTGAAATATGAAATAGTTTGTGTATTTTACGATGAATTGTGCTTACATGTTATTTCAATTTTAGTATGGGCATTCTCAGGGATCTTATTTAATTTTTTTTTTGGATTTCCTTGGGATCCGAAATTTCCTTAGTAATTGTAGTTAAGATGTGAAGTGGTGAATTTCTATAGGTTAATGGGAAAAATATGCCATGAGCCATCATTCAAATCCTTACATTAGAAGAGTTAATACGAAATGTTGTAAGGATGTTTAGAATGGTTTCATATATTTATTTCTATGTAGGATGATCATTAGATATATTCAATTTTCTGTTTTAATGTTTGTAGTGTTCATTGTTTCGTAACGCATGGTTATACTGTGTGGAGAGTATGCATAAACATTTCTACGGGAGATCAGTATCCTACTAATATCCTATCCTAATACAAGTATCCTTCAGCTCATTCAAGGCAGATGGCAGATCATCAACTTACAGGTGTTCTACATATCGTGAAACTTTACATATATAAGATAAAACACTTTTAAATTAATAGATACAAATTAAATATTTAATACAAACTACTTGTATTTAATTTTGAATTGTTAAATATTATTTAAACCTGCACGTATGGATAATATTTGCCTAATACTCGTAACATCGTTTAATCGTTCTGAAAATGTCCATCCCTGTTCTTTTCATTTTAAAAAAGATTGCGGGAAATCATAACCTCCAATTTTGTCAAAACACTCGTCAGCGTAATGGTTTCTTGTATTTTCATTTAAGGATAGGAAATATTTTAACTCGCTTTCTTTCTCGATGCGGCTCACAGTCGGAGAGACGTTGCTGTACGACGACATGGGTATGACTGTTTTCCTTCCCGTCCAAAGGAAGCCATGCCATTGAAAGATTTATATGAACTATTATTGAAACTATTACCTTGAACTTCGAACAGGTTTGTACCTGGAAAAATCATTATGATGTCCCAACGCTTTGACCTTTAAATTAACCGATGGATTTTGATTGATTACTGTTTCCGTGCACGTCATTTGCTAAGGTCATTAGTCCAGATTATGTTGTCCCCAAGTGATGTTCTTTTATCGCGAGAGGTGGTGGGGATCTTCCCCCGCTGGATGGGGAGACTCGGCACAGACCAGCACGTCGGCTTACGGGATTTTCCCCAACAAGATATCTCCCACCAGCAGAGAACAGCCCCATTCAGGGCAAGATCTAAGCTCCCGACTGGTTGCCCGCGTGTGCGGTAGTGTAGTACATGTTAGTGTAGGTGTGTGTGTGTGTGTGTAAGAGGTGACGATAGGACACGGAAGAGGAAGGAAAGATTGCGCGTGGTCCGTGGCCCGTTTGTTAGGGTACTGCTCCGACATTCGCGTGGTGTTGATCGGAGAAACCACGGAAAAACACCGATCAGGACAGCCGGCTGCTAGAAGTCTTCTCCAGACATTGGTAGACTACCTATTTATATAGCTAGTGTCGAAAATCCTGACACCTTTGGGACTCGAATCTTAGAACCTCCGGACGAGAGGTACTGAAGTGTCATCATGTGATGTCACTGGTCATGTCGAACGTCACTGTCGACGTCACTGGTCGTCATGGAAGACGAGGTTGTTTAATAGGTAATTGATAAAAGTGTATTGCTACGTAAAACGTATTGCTACGTACGTATTGCTACGTACGTATTGCTACGTACGTATTGCTACGTACGTATTGCTACGTACGTATTGCTACGTACGTATTGCTACGTACGTATTGCTAAGTACGTATTGCTAAGTACGTATTGCTAAGTACGTATTGCTACGTACGTATTGCTACGTACGTATCGTACGTTCGTCTGTCAATTGCTACGTACGCTCGTCTGCCAATGGTATCGCGAGAAAATGAGGTGCACCGCAGTAACGAAGGAAAACACATCCGTCCGCCTTCTTTCTGATGGCGGCCCACTGAGTGGGCGGGCAGCGTGGGAGTGTGGGCGTCTCGGAAGGCCCGCTCGCCCGCCCGCCTGTCTGCTGTTTTTGCGGCAGAGACGCTGTCCGGCGACGGTGGGCAGTGAGCTCAACGCGGAGGCGAGGCGCTGCCTGGGCGCCGAACAGCACACAGCACTTCACTGCGGTTTCTACTTTGCTGCCGCTGACATTTGATCAGCTGTTACGGTGGGGTCCAATCGGGACCTTACATGTCACTACAGTGACGTCATAATGGTGGCGTTCGGCCTTCCGATTGGATGACACCATGACAGCTGATATCCTTCAAACGCAGCTCTGTGGAAACCGCAGTATAGTGATTTCACGAAAACACCGATACTTTGATACATGACAAAAAGATTTTCGATGTCGATGAAAACATCGACAAAAACATCCATGTTTAAAGAAATGTTGATGTTTTAAATATGATGAAACATTTCGAAGTAAAATCGAAATCCTAGTTCTAATGTGATAAATAACACGTCAATATTAGTTTAAAGAACATTCTGCCTTAAATGTCACTGACATCTTAATTGTTTAATCGAGGTTCTATGTAGTCGAGGTACAAAATGCATTTTAACGATGTTGCCACCTAGAAAATAATAAAAAAGGTAATACTGGAGAAAGATTGCGAATAGCAAAAGGTTTTGTGCCGCCTGTGGATAAAAAACAGTGACAGTTGTCAATGGTCGTTGATTGCGATCAGTTCAAGAAAAAATTATTTATATTATGAGAAATTTTTTGGAAACATCAATGTTTCTGGACAGATATATCTGCAAATTGCTCAGAAGATGCTCGAAAATATCGATAATTTATAAGCAAGGATGGTTACTCGTGATGCCTAAAACACAACAATCAATTATAATAAACACATAAAACACAAAAGACCGAAAAGCAAACAACCCGAAAAACAACAAACAACACATAAGGGAAGAAAAATATTCGATTATCGGGCGAACTAGACTTTCGAATAAAAAATAAGACACATTCAAAAGATTATACCTTTCACGATTTTCATCCGAAGAGGATGAATTATTTGGTTTCTTCCGGTAAACGGTGTAAGGCTCCCTCGAGGCAAGCAATCGCCTTTCCAGAAGTTGTGGACGTGCAGCGGAACGAGTTTAGTGTGCGAGTATGATTTTTATGAGGCTCAGAAAGACTCTTCCCAAAAACAAAACAATCAAACAAAACACAAAAGAGGCAAACACCATAAAAGAACCTAAAACAAAAACAACAAAATAGAAATCACAAAATTCAGGCCATCCAAATATTCGAAGAAAAATAGACTACATTCACAACCTCAAGACTTTCACTAATTCCATGCGAAAAGGAATGATTTGATTTCTTCTGAAAGACGATGCGAGACCCCGTAGAGAGAAAGAGAGAGAGGTAGAGATTGAGAGAGAGAGAGAGAGAGAGAGAGAGAGGAGAGATTGAGAGAGAGAGAGAGGTAGAGATTGAGAGAGAGAGAGGTAGAGATTGAGAGAGAGAGAGGTAGAGATTGAGAGAGAGGTAGAGATTGAGAGAGAGAGAGGTAGAGATTGAGGAGAGAGAGAGGTAGAGATTGAGAGAGAGAGAGGTAGAGATTGAGAGAGAGAGAGGTAGAGATTGAGAGAGGAGAGAGAGAGAGAGTGAGAGAGAGAGAGAGAGAGAGAGAGAGAGAGAGAGAGAGAGAGAGAGAGAGAGTTGCGTTCAGAAATTACGGACATGTGGCAGATTCCCGAGAGACTAATGCCGTGCGCTGTCTCTTTGATGCTTGGAATCAAGCTACTAAAAACAAAACAAACAAACTCATAAACCACAAAAGACATAAAACATTAAAAATAAATATAACATAAACAAAAAACTCAACAAAAGACTGAAACTTATAAATCGGGCCGTCCAAAAATTCGAAGAAAAATAGGTCGAATTCCAAAGATCATATCTCTCACCTTTTTCATTGAATATGGGCGAATTGGTATTTTGGTTAAAGGAGGCAGCACGGTGCACCCTTAGAGAAGCGGGGTGTGGCGAAGGGGAGGGGGCAGGGGAGGGGCCCTCCCTCAAATTACGCTGCGCACTCTGTTAGACAGCAATAAAACTTACCGATAGGCGACTTTCATGGCTCTCCCTTAATACACTTTATCCCTACCGCATTTTAATGCCAAATTACCTCCAAAGGCAAGCTTTCTCGCTGCGCTCGCCCGGATCCAAGTCACGGCGAGGCTCGGGCTACGCCCTCGCGATCACTATAAACATCCACGAGTCTATCCACTGCATAATTACCAACCACCAATAATTACCAAAGTGGTAATTATTACTGCATAATTACCACTTTTATAAGAAAGCGTCGAGAATTCAAACTGTGGAACTGCAAACACATTGTGAAGAAAGAACGCTACAAGCTTTGTTTATCACGGAGGCACACTACCACGATGGACGTAATGGATCTCCGGCAAGATACTAGGGTGAAATAGCTTCTCCTATCTTATGACGTCACGTTCGTTACCAATTACTACCCATTAAAATTATTTGAGTAGTGTAATTTTTACAATTCATTTAAATCGCCCACGCCGAAGGAGTGGGCCGCGCGCGGGGCAGCATGCCGGCGAAACCGCCCACGCTTCGCTTTCTATAAGTATGTACTATGTAATTGCTCAATACCCTCCCAATGCCGCCCCCCACCGAAAGGTTCCCCTTATAATCGCATAACCCCCCCCCCACCGTAGATTTCCCTCTCGCCGGAGTGGTGCGAAGTGCCGGTTGAAACGACTTCGTAGGTCGTAGCGCGTTCTAGACTTCAGCCGTGTGTCATCGTGGAGATCTGCAGTTTCTTCGGCCTGCTCCAGAGTGGAGCTCTTCCGACTGGATGTTCAATGATTTGAGCTTTTGAATTCTTTGCGGGCGCCCTATGATTGTCTCATGTTGGGCGCCCGCGGAGTTTTGGTTTGTGCTCATTTTCTTTTTGATTTGGCTGCTCCCTTATGAAACGTTTTTAGTCATTTTCCGTTTCGCACATGCTACCGGCTTTTTTTTTTTCAAGTGAATTTTATTTTAATGGTACATAATTTTTCTTACATTATTTCTAACTATTTAAATTTTTACTTTGTAACAGAATAACTAAATGTTTAATTCTTAATCCTAATACCTAATACCTACTTAAATCCTAAATTTTACCTATTTGAAACCTAATATCTACCTAACCGTCTAATTTTTACCTAGTATCTACCTATTTATCTGATAACTACCTAAAAACTACCTAACGATTTAATTTCTACCTAATATCTACTTATCTATCTGATATCACTTTTTATATATAATCTATACTTAATGTCTACCTTCAGCCGTTATGATGTGAAGCCTGATAAATGATGTGAAGCGCTCTCGAGACAGGCGGATGCGTTTCCAAAAAATGTGGACATGCAGAATGAGCCCCAGCAGGCGATTATTGAACGCTGGTAGGAAGACACTGATTAAAAAATCGGACGTACGTGGCCACATGTGACATTCCCCAATGTTTGGTAGGTAACTCATTTATGCAGATGTTACGTATCTAGTGGATTATGTTTCGCAACAATATGCTCCCATAGGTACCGCGATCGCGGGTACTTTCAATATTATTCAGCTGTCGCTGATTTACGCTTAACCGACGTCCGTTTACATAACCAATGAGGTAGTGCCAAATAAAACACTGTAAGGATCAACAAAAAGAAAATAAATTGTTCGAAAGTTTGGATGGCTTATCAATCGGCATCAGCTCTGCGTTCTCGGATTTCTTGTTCTGTTTTCTTGAATCACGCATTTACTATATCCAATACCTCCCCTTAGGTTTTGTCAATATTCTAATCATTTCAGGACACTACTAATCGGGTATTTAAAATACGTATTTCCCTTTAAATATCCAGATAATCGTCATGCATCCATATCTTTCGAACTCGAGCGAGCGTCTCCTTAAACAAACGAGCAACCAATACATTACCCAATTGTGCGTTCTCTTACGAGTTGATACACTCGTACCAAGTTGTATATTTTCATTTCGTAACATAGTCCAGTCAAAAGGTATCTTACCCAAGACAAAATTCCGGAAGTTTTTTCTCAACGGTTCTATATATTTTTGAGGATGTTGAATTCGAATGTGATGTTTGTCACCTCAATAAAGGTCGGTTTCAAAGAGAAAATTGCAAACAACCCTAAAAATTTCGCCCTTGTATTAGTTTTTCGGTTGTATTTTCAAAACTATGCGTTGTATGGCAACAATTGTTATTTAAATAAAGTAGATAAAATATTCTATAAAATACATACATTAACTTAAAATTTATGAAAAACGATTTAGGCGCTGAAGTGCGCCGAAAACGGTTACTTTTTGGGCCTCTGGCCAAAGCGGGAGAGTAACTATTTCTATCGTATCTCGCGGCGGCGTTCTAGTTTGTTTTTTTTATCGTGATTGAAAACATATTGTGAACAAATAATTGGCATTGTTAAATGATTAACAGTTCGATACGCACGGAATCAATAGGGTAGTGTTTGCTCGTGTGGAGTATCTATAAATCCTAGCCTTATGTAATCAAAACAGCGGTGTTGTTTGGCAGGTCACATTCTGACGCAGGACCGAAATTTCCTTCATCTGACGGACAACAGTGCGTGTTGAGTGATCAGACCTTTGCCCGTTCTCTACGGTGCTGTTCCGTCATTCGCCTGCAGGCGATGAAGTAAACCACGGGAAAACGCCGATGAGATTAGTTGGCCAATGAATGAGGCAGCGACAGAACTCACAAATTCGATGATACTTAACACATCACTCACATTTCGGTCTCACGGCGTGAATCGAAATCGCGAATATGTTCTAGCCATAAGGCGTTTTTAGGCCTCTGCGCTTTCATTTCGGTGCTCGTATTTTTATAATTATGCCCAATAAAAATGTTACCGTTTGAAATATGTGTGTTGATGTAAAATTGTCTAGTTTGATGAATGAATGATGATGATTTGATGTTTCCGACAGTGCCATCTGCTGTTATTTTTATAACCGTAAGTGCGTTGCATGATTATTTATTACGAGAAATGATGGTGTTCTTTTCCGAAATGAGGAAGTCAAGCGCCGACCTACATGTCTGGTTGCTTTTTCCTTTTTCAGATATCTCCTACCCCAGCGGCGTAACCCCCTGCCGGGACAAACTTTTGAGCTCTCGACAGCGTGATAGGGTGAATGTAACTGTAGGACTGTGAAAATAAGAAGTGATGTTAGGACAAGGAAGATGAAGGAATGATCGCGCGCTGTCCATGATCCGTTTCTTAGGGTACTGCTCCGGCATTCGCCTGGTGTTGATCGGAGAACCCACGGAAAACTACCGATCAGAGCAGTCGGGCGCTAGAATTCTCTTCCAGACAACGGATGAATTAGATCTAGACATTGCCGAAAATCCTGCCACCGTCAGGATTCGAACCCCACACCTCCCAGTCAGAGGAACTGCAGTGACGTCGGTTGATGCCTTCGGACACCTCAGCTGGTAAATAATCTAGTCATTTTATTAACATGCGTATTCATGATTATGTTTTTGAATAACCGGCGCGGATGGTCCAAATCGATATCCTCTGAAGCTGGAAAAAGCTCCAGGAAAGATCTGAATGTCCTCTGCTAGTAGGGCTCATCCTAAAGTATATGTTCAGATAGAAACAGATTGTAGAAGGAGTAGACAGACTTCATTTGATTTGAAGTATTTTGTCAAAAGTAAAAAAAAACTGTTTGTAGCGTATGAATAGAAACAAAAAACAAAGATGAAAGCAATGCCGGAACAGATCAGCCAGCTCCACGCGTGGATTATTCAGTTGAGTAATGGTAATAATGAAACGCGATATTGAGTAGTTTTTTAGGCGAGGTCATCATGACGAGATGGCCGACTTAAGTGAGCGAAGCCTCCGGCATGGCCCATAAAACTAGGCTTCAAAGGATCCTCTTGAGGATATTCTCATTGAGTTCTTCTTCCTGTGAGTTAACAGACCGGTTCAAGACTTGGATTGATAACTGTCTAGATCGAGAAAATATTTCAAAGGGGCCAATTTCACTTCGTACCCTCCACAAATGTTTTGGAATCATTTTTTTAATTATTTAATTTGAAATAAAGAATACGAGTATATTCTTGATGATAATACTGTTTAGAATGTGTTGGATATCTAAATATGGTATCTATTTTGAAAAAAACTGAGTAAAATTACAAAAAATATTGGAAACAAGGTAAAACTTCACTTTTTGTCAGTACCCTAACATACCGGTCAAGAAACGTGCGTTACTTTCCTTTCTCATCTCCGACCCCACCTCTCCCCGTATAGTTCCATTTGAGAAACAAAGTTACCTCAAATATCTCTTAAAATCCTAGTGAATAAATATAAATGAATACACATATCAATTAGCCTTACTCTCTCATGCACTTTCGTGAAAATAACTTCAACCGTTCAAAAGTTTCAGGAGGTGCTAAAGTTACGTGACTATTTCTTGATTTTTCAATCAATGGTCTTCTGGTGTCTGTTGTTCGCGAGTCACGATGCCATTTTCTGAGTTTCATTTAGAAGCGCATGAAGAACTCTTGGCGTTAGACAAATACCCTTTTGCAGATCATCTGCTCCAGAAGACCTTTAACCTATCCATTAAAATTAAATGTATTGTTTCGATTGTTGATTTCCGCGCGCTATCTCTTATCATTCCATTCTCTGCTTTTTCTTTCCATTCCTTGACCCGTCCTGAATTGACTTTTCTCTCATACACTACTCTTTCCTGCCGTTCTCTTTTCATCCCTTTCTTGTTCGCTTCTCGCGTTCTTTGCCCTACCCCTCCTGTCCTTACTTCTCCCCAATTCCATAAAGGGTTATCCTGGGCGATGATGTCTCCTTTCACTACAGACAAACGCCGGCAGGGAAGAGACTGAATTAAAAAGAGATTGAACAGGCTGATAAAAACACTTCTCTCTCATCTCAACCGAATCTCAAGAGATCAATTTCGTTTGCTCGTTAGCTTTAGAATGTTGTAATGTACTCAGTGGCCGTCGATGGGCTTGCATGAGGTCACATGTAACAAAGTATGACGAAAAAGCCCGCGGTAATCTCTTTCTGCGTTCACGTCCCAGTGCCCAGCACGATGTCGGTCATTAGTTGCTATTAAGGCTCCAGCCAATGCCAGGCACAACAGAGGCGTGGTCCTCGAGGGTATGCAGCAATTCTGCTCGGTTCATCTCGCACACGGGTTTTCAGAAGAGGCGATTCGCATGATATCACCGAAAAGATTAATGATATTGAGGTGTGCTTTAGAAAACTTCGCAGGTATGTAAAACTCGCTTTTGTATTAAGTTCGGATATTTGGAGACTCACATTTAACTAGGGAGAAATAGGAGACAGAAGAAAATAGAAGTAAAGAGATTGAGAAAAAAGGATTGAGAATGGAAGAGGGAAAAAACGAAAGGGAGAGAGGAAGAGAGAGGAAGAGGGAAGAAAAAGAGGAGCGAAGGAAGTGGAGGAAAGAAAAAAGGATAAAAGAAAAAAAGAAAGATTTTTCCTGCGATAGTTTTGTTTTATTTTTAGGTTTGTTACAATATATATTCTTTACGAACTACGCTAAGGAAAATTATTGTTTTTTTTACTTTTACAAGAGGCTATCGGTACAAAATCTCATGAAGGTGCATCTTCAGGGTAGGGAATAACACCCCCTCCAGGTGTTCGTCAAATTCATTTACAATGAAAAATGTAGACATTTTTAGACTGAACATGGTAGGCTCTCACACCCCCATAACATATATTTCGCTGCGATTCGTGTTAAGTTGCACCCGCTACCACAATGCGTCACTCGAAATCGGTGTACCGAATTACGCATGGAGGTAAACGACTTATACCTAATTTTGATCTCCTGTGATGTTTCTTAAGCCGACTGAGGTGGCTTAGGGCATCAGCTGATGTCACTACAATGTCTCGGACCGAGAGGTCTTAGGGTTCGAGATCCGACGACGGCAGGATTTTCGATACTATCGAATTCGAAATCGAATTCAGCTGCTGTAAGGAGGAGAACTCTAGCAGCCGACTGCCCTGATCGGTAGGGAGACCAATCGGGAGCGTAGAGTCTGTCTAGGCTGAGACCGGGAGCGGTAGCTCAGTGCATCAACTGATGTCACTGCCGGGAGGTCCTGGGTTCGAGTCCTGACAGCGGCAGGATTTTCGACGCTAGCTTTTCAGCTAGATCGAATTCAGTCACTGTCTGGAGGAGAATTCTAGCGGCCAGCTGCTTTGATTGGTAGTTTTCCGTGGTTTCTCCGATCAACACCAGACGAATGCCGGAGCAGTACCCTATCAAACGGGCCACGGACCGCGCGTGATCTGTCCTTCCTCTTTCTTGTCCTATCCTCTCCTCTTACACACACACTTACACTAACATGCACTACACTACCACATATTCCGGGAGGCCGGTCGGGAGCTTAGAGCTAGTCCCGGCTGGGGCGGTGCCCCGCTGGTGGGAGAGTCCTGGTTAGGGGGAAACCCCACTAGCCGACGGGAGATCGGCGCCGGATCTCGCCATCCAGTGGGGGAAGATCATCGCCAACTCCCACGAAAAACATGCACTACACTAACGGGGCTAATGACCAAAGCAGTTGACGCGCCCGGAAACACGAAAAAATCAATCAATCAATCTAGGCTGAGATGGTGCCCCACCGGTGGGGGATATCTGGATGAACCCGCAAGTAAAGGTGTAGGTCAGCGCTGGATCTCACCATCCAGTTATAAAAGATGCACTATATTTATTTACGCAGTTTACCAAAACAGTTGACGCGCTCTGAAATGAGAAATAATTAATCTATCAATCACTCTCAAGCCGTAATCTTTTCAATGATATTTATTTTGGTTGCCTGTTACTTTTAGAGAGTGTAGCGCGTTAGTGTATACGTACTGCGAAGCGCAAGTAGTTAGAGACGTGCAGAATATCCTAATTAAGAATAATGAAGTTGACTATTCGGCGGATTCGGTCAGCAGTATAACGGTCAGCGTACCGGACTGTTGTACCCGAGTTTGCGGGTTCAAAACCGATCGAAGCCGTGGATTTTTAAGGGCGAAAAAATCCTTCGTACGCCTTCCTTCGGAGGGGAAGTAAATCCGGGTGTCCCATGTAGTAGATTTACTGCATGTAAAAGATCCTCAAGCCTAAAAGAAGCCTCTGAGCAAAATTGAGATCCGCCTGTTTCGTCGCCCAAGATAATACATCCTTTCTCCGCTAGGTGGTGAGAGGAGCGTAGCGAAATTTGCGTGGTTAGACGGAAGAGCGGGCCTGGTGGCCCGAGTCTCGCCACGTAAAATAAGGCATTAACTAACTAACTATTTGACATTCTGTGGCAGAACAGTGTTTCCAGATAGTGACTGAATTCGACCAAGCTATAGCAACCGACATAGTGTCGGCTGCTTTCGACATAGTATCGAAAATCCGTCAGGTGTCTGAACTCGAACCCTAGTACCTTCTGGCCAGAGTCACTGAAGGGTCAGCGACAATGAGCTACAAACAAGCTGTTTGAAGTAGGGCTACAGTTGCAAGCTACTATTTTCACTTTCAAAACAAATGTTGAACGTTAACACGGATTCAATTGGTCTTAATACAACTATAATTACCTGCTGTTTTAACAGTCTGTTCATGTCTCAATACTTTCTGACATGTACCTCTCCCATTATTGGCTACATGTTTTGATTGCAGAAACTACCATAGTTTATGCAAAATAACGCACTCGAAGTAACCTTTACATTGAGGTTTATTGAACTGTCCTGAAGAATTGATATATTGGTGTCAACTACAAACGTATGATTGAAATGCAATAATTATAACACTCTACACAAGATTGCAAGTGCTGGGTGGAGGAGCGTATTCTTAAAGAAAAGAGTCCGTTACAATACGTATGAGAAGGATACTACTGTGTTAATCGTTTAAATGTCTTTTCGGGCTTCTCCAAATACCGACTGCGATACAAAGGGTTTCCTGCCAGATGAAGCACATGGCGTGACGGATGGTGATAAAAAGTGGCATTCATGTAGGTAGAGTCAGTGGCGGAGACTGTGGCGGAGAACGCGATGGAGGGAAAACCCGGATTAGTTAGTCAGCGCCACTTCTGGCAAGCACATCTTGACACCGAGGTGCGCGAATTAACTTGACACTTCCACATTCGTTCTCGCACGTGATGTCAGTTAGAGAAAATTCTAGTATACAAGTGTCGATTTATAGGCAAGTCGTGAGGAAGAATGCATTTTTATAATACTACGTAGTTTAGAGAGGGTATTGTAATGCTGCAAACTCGTGTTGTAGGAGAACCTGATATGAAAAGGTATATTTTTCTTGTAAATTAATTCCCCAATACGCTGTGTAGTCGGGCTCCGAATTCCACAAAATGTCTGCTCGTCTGTGGGTCTGTTCGCTACGCGTTTTTAAGGCTTCATGTAAAGTACCATAACCCCCAAAATAAAAATATCCGTTTCAAGCTGGCTGGGAGTTGAGTTCGTTCAGATCGAAGGGGGAGTATCAATTTTGGAGAAAATAGTTTGTACGGTTTAAGCACTATCGTTGGCCACAGGTAGAGAGACAAACGGACAAGCACACGTTTTGCCGCTAATCGATTTGTCGGTATCGCGGACCCATAAAACATGAGTTATGACTACACAACGAGTTAAAGGTAGTAACTTACTACATGTCGGAAGAAGATTTATCCACTTTTTTGTTACCAGAGCCCGGCAATATGAATTTACCTATCGAAAAATCGCCGATTTCCGGCGCACTATTATTGTACTTTTTTCTCACGAAGCAAGGTGAGAAACTAAAATACGTTCTCAATGGGAACCAACAGATTCGCTAGAACAACGACTTCCTTTTGACATTTAAGACTGCATCATGATCTTCGTAAGGAATTCTTAGAGATTCGCGCTTCAGTAACTTCCGAACATCTCCGATCAGTACCTGGGTAATGAAGGAGAAAACCCTAACACACGGGCCACGGACCACATGAGATCTTTCCTTCCTCATACTAGTGTGGGAGTGATGCTGGAGGGAAAACTCTTTAAATGAAACATATACTTTTCAACAATAAAGTTTCATTAAAACTTGTTACAGGAATACGTTTGTTAATGCATACCCCCCCCCATGACTCCCACACCGTCATAAGTATTTCCCTTTTCACGCCACTTCGTACAAAATGCAGTCCTTGCGATCACTTAAAAACAATACAGGTGTTGTATTCGACTCGGCTCATCTCATCTGGCTCCCTTTAGCTCGGCACCTCCCTTCGTTGCCGACCATCAGACTGCTACTATACTGCGGTTTTTACATTGCTGCGTTTGACATTTCATCAGCTGTTACAGTGCCGTCCAATCGGGACCTTAGGCGTCACTACAGTAACGTTCAACCTTCCTATTGGATGACACGGAAACAGCTGGTTAACTTCAAACGCAGCGTAATAAAAATCGCAGTACCTGCCGGCCAGCGCCGCCAACCAACTCGTGCAGCCAACCTCAGCGTAAGATACGCGCAATCGCACACACCACTTTCCTCCTCTTCTCCTTGCCCATTTTTATATTTACATGCACTACATACTGCTCGTGTGGTGAAGCCAATCAGGAACTTACTTAGAGCTGGTCTTGGATGGGGCGGCGCCCCGTTGGCGGAGATGCCTGAGGAGGCAAACTACGCCTTTCGGTGAGCAGTTCTAGAGTCGGATTCACACGAGGGAGGGACACGAATCATCTCCAGGGAAATAACATGCACTACTCTTACGGAACGAATGCCATTGTAGTTGATGCGCCTGAAGACACTATAATCAACCAGTTAACGCAGAATAAGAAGTGCGATCTGTTGTAATGCAATTGGTGCTAAATGTACATTTTTCTTAAATTACTTTTTTCACAAAAAGTGGTTTCAAGACGGCGAAAAAAATGTGAATCAAAATTACGATCCCGCGACACATCGAAGAAACTTCAGTGTCTGAAGAAGCCACTGCAGAGGAGTAGAAGGTAATTATTGCCGAGACAAGTGTAGTTTCCAAACACGTCAGCAGGAGTACAGGCAAAAGGGTTATTACTACTACAATTGATCCTGTCCCTTAACAAAAATAATAAATTCTTTAGAAAATAACAATATTTTTCAGTAGAGACGTAATGTGTAAATATATAATATGTATTTTAATTTGCCAAAGACTGCTGTATATTTTGCAATGATACGCAATTGTAATATTTTTTATGACTAGAAGTCGGATTTTAATGGAAATGTTTCTCCTTTAGAACCATGCCTTTTAGTATAGACATTAATTTCATGTCATGATAAAAGAAAATGATATTTTTTGTGACATTTATGCATCTTTCGTCAGTTTGACTAAAAAGTCAATTTTTACCCTTTTTCGTAATTTTAAAAGCATGTTTTGCTGGTTTCATCCTTTTTTAATATAATTTGTTTGCTTGATAATACTCGCTTCAAATACATACTTGCATTCTCGTATTTATCATACTTGCTTCAAAAAATATTACGAGATACAACAAATGTTCCCTACAGAATTACTGAGTAGCATATTCGATTTCTTCGCTCAGAAAGTGTTTACTAAAGTTCCTGTGCCGCTTATCAGTGCCATTGTCGGTTCGACCGATTTCGCGATGACTAAAGCAGAGATTTCCCGGTAAAGAACTGCTTAAACCAAAAATTTGCAAGGAAAGGAAGAATGCTCTATTACATCAGGATCATATCCAACAGACTGTGTTGTTCACATGAACCTGGTTTCGATCAAATTTTTTACGTAATTTGTTTTGCTTTTAGGGCATTCCCAAGACACTTTAAGAGCATTTTATTGATCACTTTTGGCGATGTATTAGGTTATCAAATTCCGCCGCTAGTTATGACAAACTTGACTATTAACTGCTTGCAACAGAACTTGTCTTTAACCGTGGGTAAACAGAAACGCCAGTTGAGCTCTGTTCTACAAACTAATCCTCGGACGGACTTCAGGTGGTGGAACTACCGTGTTGAGTCATTGCATATTATTATGTCAGCAGTTCTTAACTGCAATGACTAAAGCGATTCAGACAGTTTATTTTCACAAAGTGTTGTGGTCTGAAATAGCGTAATGGGCAAGCATAAACTTTCATTCTGCGAGAAGGGATTCGAAGATCCTTGAAACTGACATTGTGAGGACACTCTAGTCTTAGTGTCATCGACTGTCCAGAACTTTTGATATCAATTAAAACCAGCTAAACCGTTGCGGTTATATCGCAAGAAGAAGTACTATAGAAAAATTACCACAGAAAAGCACAACATACGGAAAATCGAAATCAGAAAAAAATGTTACTCATTATTCAGCACTTACTCTTCACAACTAATGAAAGAATGTTTGTTTACGGATTTTGGAACAATAAAACCAGCAATCACAGTTAATACCGAATTAAACGTCTTAGACATATATTCGCCCGAAGAAGGCGAATACAGTTTTGTCAGCAGGAAGGATTATTATTTGGGATTCTCAGGGTACAAACTTGACATGTTTGGGAAAAGGTAGAAAAATAATTGGACTCTGTTACGCTTCATTATTGGATCGTTTAAAACAGTGATTGATTGAAAACGGTCAAGATTGGCGCACAAGAAATTGTTGTTCCGCAGGAGCAATCAGAAGCGCGCACAGCAGTGATCACAATAGCAAAAGCGCATCAGTTGGCATCACAATGGCAAAATTGCAACCTAGAAAAAGACGATGTTGAAAATTAAAGTGAGTTTTTTTTTCAAAATAGGGAATTTGTTCAATTTTTACCAAACTTATCAAACAGATCTCGAAAGTGGATCTGACTCGGTGGTTTAAGATCTTGGAGCTTCCTTCCAAGTATGTGAAGTCGATGGCTGCGATGTTAAGACACGTCAGAACATTTGTGCATCAACGGGTTTTCGCTACCGCTTATGTATTCCATTGAACATCATCCCATCAACCTGCATGATCACCCCTACAGTCGTGCACACAGTGGAAGGCACGTGTTAACGACTATGAACTTTAAATGAAGTCGTACGCTTCCGCGGCCAGAGTCATGAAAATGATTTTGGCTGGTCGGGTGACGGCGTGTTGAAGGCTGTGTTGCCGACGCGACGTTCCTTCTCAGGGCTGGTCTACGCCGGGGATTTTTATTTTCCCCTCTCCGGTTACCCTGGAGAGGCGGGAATTTATTCAAGATCTTAGGGTACATTTTCTCTCCGCATTGCTGCTTGTGGAGGTCTGGGAGGGCTGTATCTTAAAAAGATTAATTAAATCTAAACTTAATTCTAACTTAACACTAGCACATCAAGACTCTTTGGGCGATAAGTTTTAAAACAATAGGTTTTTTTAAAGTTGGTAAATGGTGAGTTCTTAATTATTGTTCTTTATTCTCTACGCCGGGGTTTTCTCATTTTCCCCTCGCCAGTTGCCCTGGCAAGGCGGGAATTTATTCATTGATTGGGATTACAATAAGCACCAACCGATTAGGTTTTTGAAGCTGCGGAAGGGCGATTACTTAAAAGTACTAATTAAAACTAAGCTTAACCTAACTAACGCCGGTGTGGTCTGCGGTGGGGTTTATATTTGGGTCTTGACCAAGTACGATTGGCTGAAACAGTCGGCCAATCGTAGCTGCCCGGCAACCGCGGGAGGGGGCCGAGTCGAGTGGCACGGAACGGTCGGGGATCGGGTGGGAAGGGGCGGTCCACGGTCGGACGGCATGGGGCGGTCCGAGTTCTGACGAGACGCAGGCCACCCCGGCGCAAACCAACCCTGAGGAAGATCACAAGATGATCGAAATGTCAGCAACACAGCCTTCAAAGCGGCGTCACCCGGACAGCCAAGATCATTTTCATGACTATGAAGTTTGACGTGCGGGGTAGGAGATGGGCAAAATGATTGGCGCACAAGAAAAAATACCATAATGTACCATACCATACCATAATGATAAATTACCTGTCTTTTAATACCATAATGGGATACAACACATCTCATATTTTTTTCCCGACTAAGAAGTAACACTACGAAACCCAAATGGATTCACAGGAAATTATGTAGTTAACTCATGCGAAATTTTCTTACTGTTAAGAGTAATAATTGTAATTTGAGAATCAACATTATTGATTATATATAACTAGACTATTATATTTTTATCTAGTAATATAATTTAAAAATAAAGGTTGGAACATAAACATTGTAGCTTGTGAGAGCATTTTTCTTTAGGTTATGTCATTTTTGGACAGGTTCCTCTAATTATCTGCCAAGGAAAAGGGAAAGGAAAAAGTGTAAACCTGTTTTCTTACCGACACTCGGAATTCAATTAGAACATTTATCTTGTTTTTTTTTTCTTTTTTACTCAGTGAGTTTTGTTTTGTCATTCTTGAAGTCTCTTGGATTGATTAGCATTCTGGCACAAAACCCCTCTCTTGAATGTTATAGGTTTGTTCCATTTTCTGTTTCTTTCAATGTTTTCGGTTGGTATTTTGTCTAGCAAGACCATGATTACCGTCTTACGGTAAATCTCGAAGTCAGTAGCAATGGTCAATATATACTATTTTAAGCGCTTATTATCAAAAACTTTATTTCCTATACGATTCAATGTTCATTTAGTGTTTCCGGGCGTGTCAACTAATTTGGCCATTTCCCGCAAGTGTAGTTCATATTTTATCACTGGTGGTGGCGGTATTCTTCCAGCGCTGGATAACGAGATCCGACGTCGATCTTCACATCGGTTGCGGGGATTTCCCTTTCAAGGTATTCCCACCCCAGACAGACAAGGAAGAAGGATAGATACATGATCCATTTGTTAGGGCATTGCTTCGCCATTCGCCTGGTGTTAATCGGAGAAACTGCAGAAAGTTTCCGATTCAGAGTACCGGGAAGCTAGAATCTTCCTCCGAAGAGCGACTGAAATGGACCTCGCTATGCAGCCAGCATCCGAAATCCTTGCACCGACGGGGCACGAGCCCAAGGACATCCCTGGCAGCGACGGCAGTTGGTGCCCTCGTCCACGTTTTTGTTTTTTCTATTTGTTGCGTCTACACCTTGACGCAACGCGTCTCCAAGCCCCTTAATGGGGCGTTGAGCGCTTTACACTTGGGAGTAATCCTCCATTAATGTGGTTTTACTTTTTAATAATTGTCAAGTCTCGTCTCGTCGCAGTCAGTCAGTGCCTTTTATCCCTTCGGCCAGGGGCTCGACGCCGTTAGATCCCAGGGTTCCTGGCCGGTCACCCAACCACGAACCCGCGAGTCTCGAATTCGCTTAACCTTCGTGACTTCACGGAGCGTAGTAAACGAATTCGGCTAGCGCCGCCGGCACTTCAGACGCCATTTGCTCTTTGGTGGTGATCAAGATTTTCTTGGGGCACGGGATATGGAGTTTCTATTATCCACGACTGAGCTGGGAATAGAAAAGTCGTTGCCGTTTCGATGTTGTAAGAGCTCGATTTTCCTAGGAAAGCTGACATAGAAGCTTACGAAATACTGCCATACGAAAGAATGCATTGTCTTCATTGACGTGCCGAAATTTCGAAACTGCTCTATATTGTGTACACGTTTGAGTATTAAATTGCTTATTGAGTGCGAGTTTCAACGACTGATCATTTAGACGCCAAGTGCACAATAATACAACGAAATTATGAAACCTATGTGTCGTGCAGTGACGTCGCTAAATGTTATATGAATAGTTTTAGTATTGTTCGTAATGATTGCTTTGTCTGGAGTTCGAATCCAGGTGGCGTGAGTGTGTGTGTGGGGGGGAGCCCCCATCACCACTTCCGCCCCGCCCCTCCACCCCCGCATTCGCGGGCGCAGCAGCTGCCGGGGCGATTAGTGCGTGCGTCACTCGCAGCTGCCATCGCCCCCACGCACTGGGCCACATCGCACATCCCAAAGGGATCACAGATTGAATGCATCAATTGATGAACGGACGAATCGATCAACGGATGAATCGATGGATGGCTCATTGGATGAATGTATGTACGTATGAATGGATGGGTGGATGAATGTCTAGGTAGATGAATGTCTGAGTGGATGAATGTCTGGGTAAATGAATGTATGTACGTATGAATGGATAGGTGGATGAATGTCTAGGTAGATGAATGTCTGAGTAGATGAATGTCTGGATGGATGAATGTCTGGATGGATGAATGTCTGGGTGGATGAATGTCTGGGTGGATGAATGTCTGGGTAAATGAATGTCTGAGTGGATGAATGTCTGAGTGGATGAATGTCTGGGTGGATGAATGTCTGGGTGGATGAATGTCTGAGTGGATGAATGTCTGGGTGGATGAATGTCTGAGTGGATGAATGTCTGGGTGGATGAATGTCTGGGTGGATGAATGTCTGGGTGGATGAATGTCTGGGTGGATGAATGTCTGGGTGGATGAATGTCTGGGTGGATGAATGTCTGGGTGGATGAATGTCTGGGTGGATGAATGTCTGGGTGGATGAATGTCTGGGTGGATGAATGTCTGGGTGGTGGGGATAGATCGGTAAGTAATTAATCATCGGATGAACCGATGGAGAGATGAATCGATGGTACGATGGATGCGTGGTGGGATGGATGAATAACCACATGAGTGAATAAAACAAAAGGTCTGCAAAATGGGGAGAAATTAACATACAGAAAAAAGGGGAAATAGAATGAAGTAGCTCCCTAAGCGAAACAAACGGGTGATGTCGTTTTTGCACTACCATGCGCCTGATCAGATGATGCCTCCAGAGTTCCATTTGCGCAAGAAGAAGACAAGGACCCGGATTCTGCTGGCATTGTATCTTTTCATTGGTGCATTCTTGACGTAGCTAACTTGTAAAAAATGTTTACCATGATAAATAGTTGATAGAAATAAATATTTATTGGGTCACTTTTGTCATTTTTCAATTTTTAGGACATTTGTGAACATTTGAGATATTTTGTCAATTTTACGCATTTATTTGCGCAGCCTTTTATCACCGGTTGGGGAAGTGATAAATGCCTGTGCATATTACTGCGACTATTTTCAAGAAAGTGGAAAATGCACTTGACTCTTGAAGCACAAGTCGAGGGGATACGCAAACTATTTAAGAAGGGTTGCAGACAGGAAAATGGAGGGAGAAGTAACCTGCTCAATGCTAGAATTGGCTCCTTGTCTTCAACATTTACCCGTCTTCAGAAGAGAGACGTGTCTTTAGAAAACAGAATAGATTTAGTAAGAACTAGTGAAGACATGTAAAAAGTGCGTGGCGATATTGGTTAAGCAGTGTCAAAAATTTCTGCGTGTTCGGGCAAAAATTCTGGATATAAAGTATTTTGCTCCATTAGTCGACTGTTAGGGGAAGATTTCGTAATGAAAAGCATCCAAGATGAATTCAAATTCAGTGACACACTTTAAGTATACTCCTGTTTCATCAGTTGATGTGTAGAAAAGCTTTTCCGTCTACAAGATGATAGGAGCTAAGGATTGCCATTTCACCTAAACTAAAAGCTTTGTATTTATTTACAATTATAAAATTCATTGAATAAGTTAACATTTTCATACACATTTTCTCAGTATTTCCCCCCTATTTTTATGTAATTTTATCAGCCATTTTCAAAGCAATTTTTGAGGTCAGATTAGAATAAGAGCCCTGTTAATTACTCATTTTTTTTTGATTTTCTATCGACGGTGCTAAAGGAAAGAACATCCAATTGACCGATTTTGGCGGTGGTGCTGTTCCACCCAGATCAGTTCCATTTTTTGTTGTGGAGTAATGTATCTTAAGTAGCGATACCGTTATAGCTGCAGAGAACCGAGTGTCAAGCTAAATAGAGAATGGGCTATCCATGAAATGCGAAAACAAGGACATCTGATGGAGAGGAAGAGTCTAGACCATTTTAGCATAGCAATCCGCAAAAGATAGGAAGGAGGGAATCCCGAAGGTCGCCCAGACCTCGCACCTACCAGCGAGTTTATTCATAAAACATTGTCACCAGTGTGAAGTACGTTTTGAGAGCAGGCGGGCCAAATGGGGGATCTATGCGAGTGTTCTTCCATTGTTAGCCGTTAACTACGATCTCGAACTTTTGAACGAAACGATCAGCTTAGGTGGTTTAGGGCACCTACTGATGTTGCAGTTTTTATGTCCCGGAGGGTCTAGGGTTCGAGGACGACGGTCTCTGGGATTTCGACAATAATTACAACAACACCAAGCAAATGCTACAGCACTACCCTAACAAACAGGTCACGGACCGCGCGCGATCTTTCCTACCTCTTCCTTGTCCTATCCTCGCCCTTGCTTATACACGTACTTACATGCACTACACTACCACACATGACGGGACACCAGTTGGGAACTTAGAGTTTGTCCCGATTGGGCGGAGCCCCGCTGGTGGGAGGAACTGGTTGGGAGAAAACCCCTCAAACCGACGGGTCGGTCGGCGCACTACTAATCAAGTAAACGCTTTAAGAGGCGATGAGGGGCGAAATGGGTGGCATGAAGGCGTCTGTCGTTCCGAAATTAGTCAATACCAACGGTCTCGGACTTATGAAAGTGTTGAAATATTATTACTACAATGAATCCATTAGAAGTAACCAAACTAATCTAAAAGCAATCTGTTATTGCGTTGTTGAATACTGCGGATAGATGAAATGGAAACTGAACTAATTTGTTAAAATGAAATGGATTTGAACATTATTGATACTATCGAAATTAAAAGTCTCTAATGGTATCGACACTTGAATGAAGTAAAGAACAATGATGTCTGCAGTATTGGGAGTAGCATCAACATTATTTCCTCTGAGAAGGTTTATCTTCTATATAACTTCAGGGATAGAAGGAGTGGAAGATGTGATGCCCAAAGGAGTTCCCTACAGAAATCTGCCTTGGGGTCACGCTATTGCAAGTCAAATTTTAGAGAAGTGCCTCGCGGGACCATCGCAGGTTTGTATGAAATTTACTCTGCCCAGCCCCACTCGACTCAAAGGGATATTTGTGAACTTCTATTTTCATAGGTGAAGTAGTTTTTGAGGTACAGCGGTTTGTTTAACCCTATGTAGTGTTGCAGAGTACTAGTAAAAGATTTTCACTTCATAGAGATACAATATTCCTTTCTGCTAAACAAATATAAAATATATATATATATATATATATATATATATATATATATATATATATACACATATATACATATGTTGTATTCTCTTTGCTAAACAAATAAAACAGAGATTGCCTTTCACGAATTAGTATCAATTTTGCCTCCATTAAAACACAATCGGTAAATTGCAATAAAGTCGCCAAAAATAGCGTTCAAAAACTTTCCGGAATTCATCGACTACGTTCCTTAATATTTGAGTAATAAAAATGAAATCTGCTTTCTCGCGTATTAACATTACATTTTTTCTTAATAACGCATAATTTCAACCTCCTAGTTTTTACCATTATTTCATAAATCAAAGCAGTACAGCCCTGAAGAGGACCGCGATATGTCGGTCGAAACGTCGGCACCTCAGCCTTCGACGCGGCGTCACCCGGACAGCCCAGATCATAATTCTGGTCGCGGAAGCCTACGATATCAGCCTACGATATCATTATTTCATAAATCAAGTTAAAAATGGATGATTTTGAGGAAAATCCAAAATACATGGTATTTTCAGCCGTTTTTTACTGAAAAGAAACTTCTCAAATTGTTTTCAAATCCATCTCATTAGAAAGAACAGGCTCTAAAGCTTCTAAAAATGTTCATTTGATTATCTATGGGAGAAGTACTATCCAAATCCAATATCCAAATCGTGATAACGACGCTGCACGACGTAATAAACGCTACATCTCAAACACTATTTCACCTACGAACCTAAACATCACAAAACATCCTTTGACATACGAAATTTCATAAAAATCCGACATGGTGACGTAATTCCCTAAAATTACACCACTTGACATGGAAAGTCCCATTAGCATGATGGTGAAAAATGGCAAGAGTGAGAAGACTTAGAAGTGGAAAATACTTGCCGACCACTAATATTAAAGAATCGTGACGTAATTCGCTGCTTTGTACGAACGCACACATTTCTTGGAGTGACAGATGTCTGAAGAGGAAAACGGGGTACCTCCTCCGTTGCTTTGCCTCCAGATTTGGACTCGATTACATATTTTGCCTCACAAGTCCTCCCGCCAACCGTTGCGATAGCTCAGCGACAGCGTCGCCTCTGCAGCGTTGTTGAACGGGAGGTCTGGAGGAGAATTCTATCGGCCGGCTGCTCTGATCGGTAGTTTTCCATGGTTTCTTCCATCAACTCCTGGCGAAGACCTGAGCAGTACCCTACAAAACGGGCCACGGACCGCGCGCGATCTTTCCTACCTCTTCCTTGTTCTATTCTCTCCCCTTACACACACTTACACTGACATGTGCTACACTACCACATATGCCGGGAGACCGGTCGGGAACTCAGAATTTGTCCCGGGTGGGGCTGGTGGGAGATACCTGATTGGTGAAAACATCCAAGCCGATGTGTAGATCGGCGCTGGATTTCACCATCCAGCTGGGATACCACTATCTCTCGCAATAAAAGCATGTACTACACTTACGAAGCTAATGACCTTAGCAGTTGACACGCCCGGAAACTAATTAATCAATAAACGAAAATTATAGTTCACTGGATTTTACTAAGTGGATAACACGTTATATAATTTGTATATCATAACTTCTCTAACCCATCATTACACTATCACAGATGTCCGGAGACCAGTTGGGAGTATAGAGCTTGTACCGTCTGGAATGGTTGCCCGCTGGTGGGAGGTACCTGATTGGGGAAAACACAAGCCGATGTGTAGGTTGGCGCCGGATCTGGAATTTCAGCGAGGGAGGAACCCAGGCGCGTCCACTCAAAATATTTTGCTCTGGAGTCTCAATTTAATGAGTGGCTGTCGTACAGATATGGCACACTGTATGAGATCCGAGAGCCCGGATGGTTATTCTTTTACCGGACTTATGCCCAGGGCGCGTCTTTGTCTGTGGCGGCAGCTTACAGAACCATTCTGTGAATGTAACTCGCAGCTACGCGCGGAAAATAAACCAAAATAGACCGACGCATTCAATCGGTTGAAGTGGCTTAGGGCAATAACTGTTGTCACTTTTCAATGAAATAATTCAATAAATTCAAGAATATTGTTTTCAATGAGAATATCTTGAATTATTTCATTGAGTTTAATTTGGGGCCACACCTGAAGAAGATATTCTGGTATCTACGAGGGTGAAAGCGACCTAAGAATATGCTCAACAATACCACCTTACGCAACCTATTAACATTGATAGATAGTATGGAAAATAAAAGAAATTATGACCTGAACTTTATGGATACTATGGACATTAAAAATACGGGCACCTAAACCAAATTGGTTGAAGAATGGTGGCCTCTTGTGCTTGGAGGAGCAATGATCCTTGGGCTTAAAAGATTGTCATTCACGTCAGGGATGGAAAGAATAGAGACAGTGATGTCCAAAAGAGGATTAACAGCGGAAGACCACATTGATAGTAGCAAGTGGTAAGAGTGGGGGGATAAGAACTTGACCATAAATACTTGCAAACCACTAATATTAAAGAGTCGTAATTTCTATTTCTATGTAAAGCTGCATTAACGTACATTTTGTCGTACCGTTCGTGTGTTCATGTCATGAGAAGAGACGGTGGAGGAAATGGCATAACGGTATAGTGAAAATGGAGTCGCTATCTGGTGTTGCGTCCGTAACTTTGACGATTTTTTAAAAACGCCAAGTTTACCAACAATGTTCCACCTACTTTTGTTCTTCCAGTTGTTTGAGTTGAACTTGGGGCCACACCTGGAGATATTCTGGTATCTACGTGGGTGGAAACAACCTACGAATATTCCTGCAATACTCAACCGGTTCGTGGGACCCGGATCTCTGGATTGCGAAATCGCAGGGCTTGCCTAAGACAGCGGCCGCTCATCTCGTTCTCGGGCCGAGGAAAGATCAGGGGATTGCTTCACGCAATGGCGGAATATATTAGTTTATGGAAATTATTCGCCTGGTCAATAATTATTTATGTATAACGTAGGAATGAACATTTGGGGTGTATTCGCGTGCTTGGCGGACATATATACCTTCTTGTAAGTGCTTTCGTCGAAGCAGGTTAACGTTCTTAGGAACTGTATGTAGAAAACTGTTTGCGTACGTACAGTCAACTCCGGTTATAGTGAACATAACTTCTGGTCCCCTTTCACTTACATTACAAATAAGTATAACAAGATTCGGTTATAGTGAATCTGAATCTCGGCTATAGTGAACGTTGGAAATGTCCTGGAAATTAATTCGATCTTGTATGCTATTACGCGAGTGAAAGGGCCTTTAGAGAGTGAGGGTGTTCCAACAGTGCAGGAGGCATTGAAAGGTGTGAAGACTGCATTACGATACGTATTACTAGAGACAGAGGACAATCAAGTATGGAGAGAGCACGAACTCTGGTGAAGGATTTAGTGAAATTACTAATGAAAAATGTACGAAGCCAGCAATTGAAAATAATTGATCTTATAAGGAAAAATAAAGATATTGATATTTTCAGTTCGTGCTTTAATGTATTTTTCTGTATCTTTACATTAATAAAATCAATCGTTATGGAGAAATTCTATTTAATTTTTACATCGTCAAATATAGTGAACCTCAGATATAGTGAACCAAAGCTGTTAGTCCCCAGGGGTTCACTATAACCGGAGTTCACTGTGTGTGTGTATGTGTATACATATACATGTATGTATATATATATATATATATATATATATATATATATATATATATATATATATATGTAATGTGTGTGTGTGTGGGGGGGGTATTTTTGATATTTTAGGGGTCGGATTAATCCAACTTATACTAGCTAGCTGTGATCCCAGGTCCTGTCCCTGTCTTTATTTACTCTTATTATCCACGCTGGGGGTGAGGGAGACACATGCGAGCACGGCGTGTTCTCATCACTGTATTTAGCATTCTTGGCCCGCGTGAGTTTTTTCTTCCATCATTCAGGTATGCAAACTATGACGATTGTATTAGGAAGACACAGCTCTACCCATACCTCGCATCACCGAAAGCTAGCGTGCCACCCTACGGGCGTAAAAGATATTTATAGGCTCTCTTATTAAGAAATCAATTTTACTATACGTCAAGAAACGTTAGCAGTGTAAAAGTGCATTAGTTTGGTTTGATTTGATTTGATTTATTTAGTCAAAGGTCTGTAAAAACTGTATGCGACGTATGGGGAAGTAGAATAGGAAGTAGTAGTTGATGTGAGATTGATGTAGTAATAGGATTAGGATTGAACTCTTTCTTCTAGAACATCTCAGTTTATGTTGTCATAATTGTCAATTTATGTTGTGATAGGAACGATACACCTTTTGTGACATTTTATGTGAAATTTGTATTATTCCAAAACAATTATAAAATAGCTTTTCGATTCGAAAAAAATATGGTGTAATTGCATTAGATAAGGGTAACCCATATAAGACAAATTGAAGTTAAATTGTGTTACGAGTTTTGTTGACGATCTGTTTTTGCTAAAACAGACAAAATTCTTCATTTTATTCAGACATAACAGGGATATCCATGTGACTAATAATGACTCATGAAAGTATAGTTTGAATTAATTAAGCAGTGTAGGCTTTCACGGCTGGGTACACTATTAAAATTACCTTTTGGGCTGGATGGCCGAAGGTTTTTTTTTAAATTATTGCATTATTTTGAGTGGGATACACGGTTTACACATTACAAACTTTTTTACCGGTATGATGGTCTCAGTAGCAGACGTATCGTTTAAGCACAGAATGTCCGATAGACCACGACCATCCATTGCCGATGATCATTTTAATTTTATAGTTTGAATTGTTTAAATGAACTATCATTTGCAGGAATAGTAAATGCATTTTATCAAAACGATGAAAGTTGTTTCAGCGAATGTTTCTATGGTTATTAAATGCAGAGAAATAAATGCGGAAAACTATACGTTTTGGAATATTGAAGATATAATTTATCTCTAATAATCGTGTTAGAACAGTGATACATGTGAGATCGGTCTATCAAGAGACTCTTTACATTGTTCGTGACTGGGAATGTTGCATGGGAACCGATGGGTGATCAGTCCAGTGACATGGAAATGTGGAAGAAGAATCTAAATCGTGAAAGACGAACTCGTGAAAGTCCAAGGTCCGACACGGAATTTCGATATTCTTAACCTTTGCTGATCTGTTCCCAGAAAGCGCTCGTATATTTTGGGCATTTAATTTTCCAAATAAAGTAATGGTTCGTAAAATAAATTAAGATACCATTTCAATACTGTGAAACACTGAAATATTACATATTGTTTTCTTTTGAAATATATTGCTTATTTCGTCAAAATGTATGTAGCAACATAGCAAATGAATCAAGTTGGGCTTAAAAAGGACGTGTCTGCTATAATTTCGTTGCACCTCTTGAGGACGTACACTCCACTTGATATAAAAACCATCGTAATAATTATCAAAATGTACATTCGACGTAATAATTGCAAGCCAAATTAATCAAAGAAGGATATGATAATATAAGATCAGTACGTAGATACAATGACATGAGACATGTGGGGCGGTGTTTTTTTCAGTTGCAGGAAAACGGTGGGTATGTCACAAAATGTGATTCACATTTGAAAAAAAACAAACAAAAAACTAGAGGTGCTACAGAATGGCACAGATTTTCTCGTAGTAAAGTTTTCTACATTCTTTGGTGTGGAGTGGCTTTTAGTTCTTTCCTCATTCTCTGGCCAGCTGCCATCTATCGTCGCCCAAAATACATTTTTTTGACATTTTCTCAACTTTTCGGTTTCCTAACAGTAGAACCGAATTATTATTTTTAGAAAGTTAAAGAAGAGTAAAACTTCGTCGTAAATAGAAATTTTCATTGATATTCTGAAACCATTTTTAAGAAAATGGCGATTAAGCATTACTCTAAATGCGACATTTGAAGCTCTTTTTCACAGGAATCTATCAAGATTTAAAAAAACTTCATTTAAAGTGATTTGAAGCACTTCCACTCAAAATGGAATAATGTATACAAATCGATGGAAATGTGCATATTAATTGCGTGAGACATATTTAAAAAAATAACATTTGTGGGAGAAGGTGTAATTTTTGATTCTCTGTAAGTCTGCCCAAGGCAGGTATTCACGAGTGTGGTAACTGCAACTGTGATGCAGAACTTACGCTGGTGTCCCTTTTCGGTTTCGGTATTTACTTACGTATCATTCCAAAAATATTTCGGAACTTTACAATTATTTGCTTTCTGGTCTAATACGTACTTCTATAGGGCAGGGAAATTATTTTGTGATGCTGTGGCGGAAAGTGGCAATTTTTTTCCAGAAAAACTCGTTTATGGATCCTTGAAATGTAAAAAGTGAATTAATCTACATGCCGTAAATTACTTCCTCTCTTAGTACTTTCAGAATTCAGGTTTTGTGGGTCTCAGATACCGAAAAATTGGTTTACGGGAAGAAGACAGTCCCAGTCGTCTGTGGTAAACTTAGCTTTCACATTATTTCCTCTAAAATTGACATTCACCGATCGATCTTACCGAATTCTAGGCCAAACAAATTTGATATGGATATTTCGATTTTGGGGGGAACTTCATATGACGATTGAACAACATTTTAAAAATGTAATAAAAATGCCTCAAAATGCTTGGATTAATTTTTTCTCGAATAGAGTAAACTAGAGTTAAAATGGCGCGTTTCATTTTTGAATATTCGGAAATTGCAAAAGTTTTCAACTGTTTTCTGTAACTACAAGATTGTAGCTAGATTGTTTTTAATGAAGCCTGCTTTTTAAAACTAAATCTTCAAACAATTATCATGAAAATCTCTAATTGTTTTGAAAATGTCAACTTTGTCAGGAAGGTTGAGTTTACCTGAGCGCCTGGCGGTGTAGGTGTAACGAGACTGGTGTGACAAATCTAAGAAGTTGAGCTGGAAACTTGCCGTGGGAAAAATTGCTGGTTAAAACACTTTTCGGGGTTCAATTTGTATTATAATACTGGGTAGCGTAACAAATAAGACCAGAAACTAAGTGCTACAGCATCACTGGTTTTTCCACGTCATTACCTACATTAAAAGACATATAACTGTCTAAATACTTGAAGTGGCTAACTTGTTCTACGCAAAATGTCACGCATCGAAGCCGGGGGGGAGTTCGATATATGAGGTATATTCAGAAGAATTTTCCGGAAATCTGAAAATGAATCGTCCCTGCAATAATGTGGTGTTGGTGACGGTCTTAGTTGTAGTCTTTGTAATTATTTTAGACCTTGCTGTATTTTTACATTCAAATTCCATAACGTTTGATATTTCAGCCGTCTTTTTATGTTCATACTTTTCAAGAATATTGTTGAAGATATGTTTCAATTTATAGCTTGTTCCTTCTATCACCATCCTCTCAATCTGCTTATAAAATATAATTAATGTAATGGATGAAAAATACTCGTGCGTTAAAAACGTCCTTGGAAAACGAGATTTCCAAACGCATCCAGGGGCGGATACCGCATTGGCCTTAGGCGCCTCCACCAACGCGCCATCCGCGCTACCGCTACCACCGCAGAGCCCATCACCAGCGCCCCCTGCCGCCCCCAATAGGCATGCGACATCGCCAACAGAGCGATGTTTCGAAACATCGAATCGATAAAGGTGGCTCAGTCCATCAATTGATGTCACCGCAGTGCCTCTGACCGGGAGGTCCTACGTCGGAGTCCCGACGGTGGCACGATTTTTGACAGTATAATTGTAGCTACATAGCTAGGTCGAATTCAGTTACTGACTAAAGCAGAAATCTACCGGCCAGCTGCCCTGATTGCTATTTTTCCGTGGTTTCTTCGATCAAAGCCAGACGAATGCTAGAGCAGTACTCTCACAAACGGGCCACGGACCGCGTGCGATCTTTCCTTCCTGTTTCTTGTTCTATCCTCGCCCCTTACACACCCTTACATGCACCACACTATCGCACATGTCGGGCGACCAGTCGGAAGCGTAGAGCTTGTGCGGGCTGGTTAGTGCACCGGTAGGAGATACCTGGTTGAGGAAAACCCTGCTGGTCGACAAGTAGGTCGACGCCAAATCTCGCCATCTAGCGGGGGAAGATCACTGCCAACCCGCGATAAAACATACACCTAACTTACGAGACTAATGACATCAATTTGACGTGCCCGGACACACCAATTAAATCAAATCAATCAATATCAATGTTTCTAAACATCGATGTTAATAAAACATCGCCTCCAAACCATCAATGTTTCTGTGTTTTTAACACTGCCTTAATGTTCACGTGTGGGTAAATAAGTTTGAAGGTTTATTAATTTTTATTTGATATTTAATTTACAAAACAGGGGAAAACTGACCAAGTCAGTTAACAAAAATTTTATCGTCTGATTGGATAATTAAAAAAATTGTATTTTTGAACACTTGAAATAATAATGAAAACTCAATTTTATTATTCACATTCTTGACCACATTGATCTAAAACATGTTGAATTTATGAATGTCTGAAAATCATTCCAGGCGTTTATTATGAAGGTTATTTTTTCATTTCAGAAAAAAGTATCATTCACTTAAAAAATCGAACATAAATATCGATGTTTAATCCATCGATGCTGTTACGAAAACATCAATGATTTCTAAGCAACCACGTGTGACGTCTTGGATAGGGATATACACCACAAGAACGCGGACACGAGTGGGCTGTACACAGTTTATATTACATAAGTATTTACACTATATAGAGGTCCTCACTCCGAGCCGTTTGTCGGAGCTAACTGCCTTCAGCTCCCTCCCTACGATATGCCGTGCTAAAACTCTCTTAAACTATTCCTTGTTCAACGAGAAAATGAAGTAGATGTACACAAACCGAATGTATATAATGGAATGGAATATCTTCCGGAAAAAATCAAGGAAAACGTTTGTTGACGCAATAGGGAGGATTTACACAGCGTAGCGTAGAGTAATCGACTGCATTTTAAAACTGCACATTTGTACTAAGTATCACTATCACCTTCACTACCAAAATCATCAATGTCACCTCCACTTCCACCACAATCGTCACTGTCGAACTCGACGTCGATTTATTGATTGAGGTTTCCGAGCACGTTGAAAGCAATGGCCATTATTCCGTTAGCGTAGTTAATGTTTTTATGTCTGAAGTTGTCGAGGTTCCTCTTGCTCTCCAGGTATCTCCCACAGCGGGGCACGCCCCCTCAGTCGGGATAAGCTAAAAGCTCTCGACTGTTCTCCCGGCATGTGTGCTAGTGTAGTGCATGGGAGTGTAAGTGTGTGTAAGGGGAAAGGAGAGGACAAGGAAGAGGAAGGAAAGATCGCGCGCGGTCCGTGGCCCGTTTGGTAGGGTACTGCTCCGGCATTCGCCTGGTGTTGATGGGAGAAACCGCGGAAAACTACCGATCAGAACAGCCGGCCGCTAGAATTGTACTCCAGACAGCGACCTAATCACTACTTTTTTACCGCCAACGTCGGAACTCGAACTACGTCTCCGGTCAGAGCCTACCGCGCCTCCATCGCCGCTTGACACCGTAACCAACGCCGCCTTCGCCACCGCCCCCACGCCCCACCACCGCCCTACCCTCTCCGCCACCTTCACCGCCACCGCCACCGCTACGGCCGCCATCACCATCACTGCCACCACCACCCTCACCGCCACCGCCACCACCGCCCTCGCCGCCGCCGCCACCCCGGTCCTCCTTCTCGCTGTGCGCTACGGACGCGCCGCCGCCGCCGCCGCCCTCGCCGTCGGCACGGCTCCGCTGTGTCAGTCTCGTGCGCTTACGCGAAGCACTCGGGAGCCGGACTGCCTCCGCCATCTGTGAGTATCTGCTTCACTAAACTACCCATGCGCGCAGAGATCCAAGGCAACTACGCAGCCCCCAGCCGTGTGCGAGGTAATGATGCCACTTCGACGACAAAACATCGATGCTGCCAAACATTAACACATCGACCAAAAACATTGATGTTTTTAAAACATCAGCAATTTGAACCTAGTTTAGTAACCTCTTATGTCAAAATCGTGCCCAACAAAATTTAATTTGACTGTGGCCGTATGTATTAATTTATAATTAAAATTTGACTCGTAACAAAATTAAAAACGCCTATATATGTGTGCGAAATTTGCACATATATATTTTTATAAGTTATTTTATATATTATATTATTTGCATATATATTTATATATCTGAAGGTAATTGCAGAGAATGAGGATCATCTCGGGCGAGGAGGCTGTTTATGTGATCGTTTCATTCAAACACATAAAAACGCAGTGATATCACCAGTTATTATTTCGTATTTTAACTTTTACAAAATTTTTCAAACACATCAAAAATGCAAAATCATTGATATGTTTTTACGTTTTGGGCTCTGTTTTGTGAGTACAAAATTCCCAAAATCGAAATTTTGTGCAAGTTACAATATAAATAATATTTGATGATACTACTCAGTTTGTGTTTGATCCAAATGAGGCGGTGTTTCTACTACCTTCATCGAGCAAATTATCTCTTGCTCGAGATGACACCAACGCCCTGTTTTTTTTTTACGTCTTTCCTTTATTCTTTACGTTCTTTCTTAAACTTACTTTTATAAATATCGGTGATTTTCGGTCGATGCATTGTTAATATCAATGTTTTAATTTCGACTACCGATGTTTGGAAACATCCATGTTTTGTTATTGAGGTCGCATCACTAGTGTACAAGCGAGAGCGGAAGCGGGTGATCTCGAGTTCTCGAACCACATTTCTCGCCGTGCGCTGCGAAGTCTCAAAGTTTGAAAGGGTCTTACTTAATAAAACATTTCCTTATGTTCCCTGATTTTTCCCGTTTAAAGATGACAATTTGTTTTTTTGATTGATTGATAAATGATTCTGGGCTCGTCCACTGAGAAGGTCGTTAGTCCCGTAAATGTTGTGAATGTTTTCCCCTCGGAATGTGGTGGTGGCCTCCCCCCGCTGGCGGTGATCTCCTCCTGGCTCCAACCTACCGTTGGCCAGCGGGGTTTCCCCAACCAGGTGTCTCCCAGCAGCGAGGTACCGCCCCAGACGGGAGAGGATAGGACGAGGAGGAGGAAGGAAAAATCGCGCGCGGTCCGTGGCCCGTTTTCTAGGGTACTGCTCCGGCATTCACGTGGTGTTGATGGAGAAACCACGGAAAACTACCGATCAGAGCAGCCGGCCGCTAGAATTCTCCTCCAGACAGCGACTGAATTCGACCTAGCTTTCTAGCTCGTGTCGAAAATTGTGCCACCGTCGGGGCTGACGATTTGGAAAATTGTGATATGAAATACGAAGTTGTATCGTTAGAGGTATGATTTAGTAGGTTTTATTCACTTACTAGAAAATGACATATTTAAATATAAATATTCAATTGCAAAGGGTTTCAGTAATGTTGTTGGGCCTTCCTTTTATTTTAGCCTGCGTACGTCTATGATTCTGAAATAGGAACATTATTGTAACGTGTTGAATAGTTTAGGAACCAAGGTCATGAAAGGCCAATTTGCAAGAATGGATTGAGTCTCCAAAATCCATGCCTTTTTAATGCGTATTCCTTTTTAACAGGCAGTTAACATTTAATTTATATTGATTGAAAAAAACAATGTGGCATATTGATGTTGTGTGATATATTGATATGTGAATATTAATATTTTACAATTAATGCTTATTTATTACTTTTTATGTATTTGTTTCCACATAGTAAATATTGTGTTTAGCAACAAGTTTAATTGGGATACGGGTTAACGTGTTCAACAAGTCTAAAACCCTTTACAAATTTTCTCCTTTTTACATGATTGAGACAAATTGTGAACATTACGTATGTTGTGTTCTACGTTCTTTAATTGATGATTGAAAAAGAAAATATCGTTTGAACTAAATTTTTCTTGCGAGAGATACGGCAATAAGTAAATCTTACACTCAAGATCTAATACCGCTCAATTGATATCGGAAGCTGCACATCTGGTGTGTATCTATCCGTGCAAGTGTAGTTTTTGCTACATTGTGATACACTGCAGAAATACTTGCTCAGGGTTATTTCTTGTTGACGTCTGGCGATGCGTATTCATGATGAAACGGATTCTTTGCTGAAATAAATGCCATGATCTCAATAGAATTCCGTCTACTCCAGAAGAACTAAAGCATTTCGAATTGCAATAAGTATCATTTCAAATGCCTAGTTTAATATTCATTTTCACAACAATTAAATGAAAACAAAATTAATAAACTTAACAGAAATTTACAAATTTACACGTGTACTGTTAACAAAATAATTTTTCTTGGAGGGGGGGTATTTAAGGTCGCATCAACATCTAGGTCATTAGCGACTACTTTTGGAGTTAACGGTATGGTAACTATGAAGATGGAACGATATGGTGATGATAAGGAGTGAAAGAACGAACCAATACAACCATGCCCGAGGCGGGACTCCAACCCACGACCCTTCGGTCCGAGATTTCCACGACACTACTGCCTTAGCGATCTCAGCCATCGGATCGGCTAATATAAATTTCTTTCAATGATTCTTACATAGATGACAGCTTGAGTAAGCTGGTCACAGCTACTAAATTCAGTATACTCCCATACTTTCTCAGTGATGACTATATTTTAGCACTACCAATTTCCATCAGTTCCTTTTTATCATAACGGTATCTTCTTACCTTTTGTTGAGTAACTAAATTGTTTTCTGTCAACGGGCACTCTTTGCTTATGATTACGTGCAGTCTGTTTGGATTGCGTTTCATATTCCTGAAATGGATTTAAGCAACATCCTGATTCTGGCACGTCTTATCTGACTTTCTGCATTCCTTATGCGTAGTAGAAATTTCATTTTTGCTGCTTCTGCTTTTGATAAATCTCAGCGATTAAAGTGGCTTCGTACTCGTATGGAATTTGCGGACTAGCTATGGAGTTCTAAAAATTGTATAATCTTTCATACCATTCACAATTATTGTGCAGATTGTTTGGAACGCTTTTTACTGATACTAGATAGTGTATGACATCACAATTTATAAAATTGGATCATTCTCGTTTCTGTTTGTTTCCAGTGGGTATTTTCTTTACCAAATATTAATGACGTCTTGTTTTTATCTTAAAATATTAACAATAAAAATAGCAATAATAATAATAATAATAATAATAATAATAATAATAATAATAATTTAAACATCAAACGATTGAAGGCGTGGATTAACTAGTGCAAAAGATCCGAAAAATGTTGAGAAGATTAACTGAGGTGCATTCTTTTATACCAGTTTCTGGCCACACAACTTGATAATACATGATCCAAGATTTATGCACGTAGAACACCTTCATTTAGAGCAAGCCTGCCTCTTCATTAGTGAAGAATTAAATGTTCCGGTCTTAAAGTGCATGCAATGCATTTGCGTCGGCAAGATCTTCAGTCTTATCAGTTTTATCTTAATTACTCGTCACTTCTCAGGTTCCATGTGAATGTTTTATGTGACAAGAGTGCGTTTCTTCGCGAGAATTCGTTGCTTATACCTGCTAAGATGGCGCAGGGAAACAACTGTCCCCACAGTTGTGTCTCTGGCCGGAACGTCCTACGGTTCGAGTCCTGACGGTCGCGGTTTTTCGGCCCGACCTACAAAGCGGAGTCGATTTTAACCACCGGCTGGAGGAGAATTCTAGCAGCCATTCTAGCTCTGATCGGCAGTTTTCTCTGGTTTCGCCGATAACCACCATGCGAACACTGGAGCAACACGCTAACAAAAGAACCACGCATCGCGCGCGATGTTTCCTTCATCGTGTTTAGCCCTTCTTTCTCCTCACACATACAAGGACACACCGGCAGCGTATGTGTAAGTCGGCGCCGGGTCTCACCAGGGGGTAACGGCGCCACCTAGAAAGAAGCAAAATACTTTACACTTACGGGACTAATGTCCATTGCCGTTGAAGCGCCTGGAAATACTAAAAAAATCTTTGTTTCCAAGAAATCACTGATCCTCTTCCGTCGTTCTTCCTATAGTACAACTCTTCTATCTGTGCATTAAAACAAACAAACAAACATACTTTTACAATATATCGATAAAGAGCCATTGAATATGTAATATTTGTAGGGAGGTCCTAGGTTTCGATTCCTGATAGTGGCAGGATTTTCGACACTACCTACATAGCTAGGTCGAGTTGAGCCGCTGTCTGGAGGAACATTCTAGCGGCCGGCTGTTCTGATCGGTAGTTTCCCGAGGGTTCTCCGATCAACATCAGGCGAAAGCCGGAGCACTACCGTAACAATCGGGCCACTGTCCTCGCGCAATCTGTCCTTCCTCTTTCTTGACCTACCTTCGCCCCCTTACACACGTACACTAACTACCCCACCACAGGGTGGGGAGCGTAGAGCTTTACGCGACTGTGACGGTACCGCGCTGGTGGGAGATATAATACGAGAACGTTTACTTGAGCCCGGCATACCCATCTCCACTCCTTTACTAACATTAGTTGAATTCAGAATAAATGACAGCAACAAACTTCGTTGAAAAATTCTGATAACCAGAAATGTTTTTTCCCGGATAATAGAAACTATTTTGTAGCGAGAAACGAGCTACAGGTTTCACATAATAGTCCTGACAACAGCCCACTTCCCTCGTATCTAGCGAAATGAGAGGTCAAGAAAACGTGCGGGGATAATACCTAGTCGGGGTAAACCCCGCTGGCCGATGTGCAGGCGCCGGATCTCGCCAGCTAGCTGGGAAAGATCACTACTTTTGGCGATAAAAACGTGTGTCACACTTACGGGATTTATGGACTTGGCATCTGACGCGCTCGGAGTCCCTAATCAATCAATCCAATTGGCGAAAGCTAAGACTGTATGCTCATAAACTGACAGTAAAAACTGCGTTTAATCCTGCTTAACAACTTCACAAACTTTGTCTTGTGGCATCCCAAGTCGATATTGAATTTTCAGACAATATAGCGGTTTCCTGCTAAGTGTAGATTCTGACGTCAATACGTAACTGAGAATAAGCGGAATTCAAATCAACTGTATATACGAGGGCATTCCCGTCTTGAGTACTTAATGACACAGAGGTTTCTAATACCACGTTGTAAATATGTCGAAACATTAGAGATTGAAACGTTGAAATGTTGACACGTTAGAGATTATATAAACTTTTCAACAAATGGAGAAGGGAATAATAATGTAGGGAATAATATTTTCGTGAAGAGATCATTACATTTTGTAGGATGACAAGGTTCATTTTTACTCAAAAAGATAAAAGGTAAGGGGTTAGTGGGTGTGAAGATCTCTTATTTTTCTAATTTTATCTAGTTTTTACACATGTTGATTTCAGTTTTACTTTCTATATTGGTAAATATAATTTTCACAGATTTGGAATAAACAACACTACTGCTGCCTGCGTTCGTGTTTATGAATAAATACATTAAAAAATCCAGAACTTAGTACAAAAATTAAAATTACAAGAGGACATTTAAATCGCTTTTGTATGGTACATTCATAAGTATTGTGACGAGCTTCTGTAGAGCAGTTACAACTGCACTACCATTTTATCACACAATTAATTTTGATTCTTTAAGCAAATAATGTCCTGATATTAATTAATGAGTGATTAATATTAACTAATTTTAAATAACAATTAAATCTCAATTACCAATACCTTCAAATGTCTTCTAAATGTTCTCTTCATTTAATATTTGTGATGAAAGTTCATCATTAATTTCACTACTTAACTCCTGGCA
Organism: Teleogryllus oceanicus; assembly: GCA_964035755.1. Taxonomy (NCBI): domain Eukaryota; kingdom Metazoa; phylum Arthropoda; class Insecta; order Orthoptera; family Gryllidae; genus Teleogryllus; species Teleogryllus oceanicus. The sequence goes on from CAXIVR010000013.1 coordinate 22,911,288, forward strand.
TTGTTTCAAAATGTTTTGATTCGTTTTGTTTATCACTATTTTGAGGCATTGAATTGCTTATTTTCTCATCTCTTTCTGCTCGTTACGTTTACACCGAAATGTTTTGCCAAAAGGCAGTTGGGATTGGTTAAATCTTGAATCATTTCTTACTTTCTATTGGACACTTAGCACGCGAGTGAAATAGTACAGTTATTAAATTTCAAAGCAAATGAGTTTGTTTTACACCATATTATAAAGATGTGTCAAGAAGCCACGAAGAGCCATAAATGTTGTCAGTTCTTAAATTGAGTTAAATGTGTAACGGAGAATATAGTGCAACGCTCGTTTAATAAGAAATTTTGAATAACTTTTCTGCTGAGGGGCAAAGATATTTAAGTTCCTAACCTGTTATGCATTTTGTATGAGATTTTAAAGACAAATTTCTTGAATGACTGCACGGAAATGTCTAAAACGTTAATTTCTGTTACTCCTTAAATGATGTCGGTATCAATCCCGTGCATATTTGCACCTTAATGGGCTCAGATCGATCAGTTTTCTTATCGGTGACGGTCGGAAATTTCTATTTGACGAATGAGGAATCGTCAGTGAAATTTAACTTTCAAAAAACACATCGTTGTGTATCGAGGGAAGTCATAGGGTTTGAGTCCCGACGGAGCAGGCAGGATATTCGACATTAGCTTGATAACTAGATCGAGTTAAGCCCCTGTCTGAAGGATAATTAGAGCGGCCGGTTGGTCTGGTCGGTGGTATTTTCTGCTTTTTTTCCGTTCAGCACCAGGCGAATGCCGGAGCAGTACTGTAACAAACGAGCCACAACCACGCGCGATCTTTCCTTCCCCTGCATTGACCTCTCCTGGCCCCTTACCCACTCACGCACGTTTATTGGACGGCGGTTTATTGGACATCGACATAGCAATCGATGTACATCACCTCCTAAGGTAGATGAGTCACAGTTTATTATTGGCGAGTAAGGAGAAGCTGTAAGAATAAAAGCAATAAACTTTTTGAGATACACCGCCCTGATTGGGGCATTTTGTATGTGTAGTTAAACTCTATTGGTTTTAATGTAACGAGTAGAATAGCCTTCATAATTTAACATTCTTTAAATTCGTATTCTTGAAAACGTATATGCCATCTTTGAGATGCGTATGAAATTTATTTCACTACTTTTACACTAGATTCTACCAGAATTGTTGATGTACCTCTGATTGGATAGCAAACTCGAGTCGCCTTAGCGAAGAGCAGAGCTGACGCATAAGGATATTTGCGAGGTGTGTTTTGTTTCATCTTGCGTCTGCTCTGACGTTAGTATCTCCAAGAACACCTGAGCATGCAGATTTTTTACGCCACGTCATACGAGTGCACTGGAACTTTGACCTCGTTTGATAGCAAACATCGACTACTTAACCGAGGGCCATGATGGCGTCATGAATTTAAACAAAACTATATTTGTGAATTTGAAGATAGACTTTTTTAAACAGCGGTAAACAAAGAAATTACGTATATTTAATTGTCATCATGTACTCCTACTTATTCATGGGATGTAGAATAGAAAATATTTTCTTCCTCTGAACAATCGATTTCACGATTTGAATGGAAATAGGTTCTTTGTTCATTTGTAAAAACTGGCCGTCTTGAAGTCCGTTAACTTTCACTACGTCTGAAGGAGAGGGTATTTATTATGATCTTTACACACATCTTACACATAATGAAAATAGGCTATATTTCAGCAACGCTATCGGTAGTGAAAATAACTAATAATTTTCGACGAAACAGTGCACCAGTTTTTGTTTCGTTGTTTTATGTCTGTGTTTAAGAAATCATCTTCAAAAAACGAGATTCACGTCCGGATCTAATGACCACTTGTCATTTTGTGATCATTAGATGATGGTGGAAGACCCGCGCATTTTTAATTCAATTAGCATCTCCTTAGCGCACACTATCAAATCAGGAAGCTGCGATATTTATTTACAAATGACAATGGTCATGATTTCACGAAAGGCCTTGATACTTAACAAATAGAAAGGAATGTATTAGCCTATGTAGATTCTTGGTTGAATTCAAAGCAATGAAAACATTTACACTTGGGTTAAATCTAAATTAATTAAAACGCGTTAAGCAATCTTTATTATTTTTCTTTCTACATTCCATAAATGTCACGTAATTACCTACGGCTTTGTTGACACAGTTCTAAAAAACCTTTTTCGTATGCCTAGACACTGTCGGCAAACAAACTAATCAACTAGTTTACCTATAATAATCTGGACAGCATTCTGTCGATATATGTGTATGTCCAACAATTACATAACATATTGACTATATTTCATTCTTCAATCCTTCATATTAATTTTTGAAGTCAGGTAGCAGCAGCCATATAGCGTACTAATCTTCTTTGTCCGAAGTTTTTGAGTCATGTGAATACGACATAGGTGACTTGGCGATGAGCTATAACGGCGGCTTCGCCGCTGGCGTTACCTACCCTTTTCACAAACTCGAGGCTAACAAATGGGGAGGTAGAACTAAATGGTAAATGCAATTATTGTCGTGCATTTTTGCACTGACTCTTTGAGTTACTCGTCTTGATCACGTACATTTTCGCAAGTATTACCCGCGCGACTTTTCTTGACCAATGGCCTACCTTCCCCCTCCCTAGAACAATGAACAATTGCAGGTGCGCTCGCTGCGAACTCTGATGACAACATACCAAACACATCTTTATTGGCTCAAAACAAACTATTTGCTGTTGATGGCGAGAACTCCTGTTCGTGGTTTTGTTCTCAAAAACACTTTTTAAAAATGCCGGGGGCAAGTCCTGATGCTTCACAGGAGACACCTCGAACTGCTGATAAAGTTAGAAATTATAATAACAGCGAACGCAAAATTATTGAGAATGTTGATGATGTCACTGCAGAGCCTCTGACCTAGATTCGCGTCCCGACAGTGGCGAGATTTTCTACACTAGCTAGATAGCTAGGTAGAATTCAGTCACTTTTTGGAGGAGGATTCTAGCGGCCGGCCGTCCTGATCGGTAGTTTTCCGTGGTTTCTCCGATCAACACCTGGTGAATGCCGGAGCAGTACCCTAACAAACGGGCCACGGACCGCGCGCGCTCTTTCCATCCTCCTCCTTATCCTATCCTCACCCCCTTACACACACACACACACACACACACACACACACACACACACTAACATGCACTACACTACCATACATGCTGGGAGACCGGTCGGGACCTTGATCCGGCTGGGGCGGTGCCCCGCTTGTGGGAGATACCTGGTTGAGGAAAATTCCGCTAGTCGACGGTAGGTCGGCGCCGGATCTCGCCATCTAGAGGGGGAAGACCCACCTCCCGATGAAAAGCATGCCCTACAATTACTCAGTAGTTGACGTGCCCTGAATCACTAACAACCAACCAACCAACTTTGAGAAAGTTGAGAAGGATGGAAAAAGGGAGAAAGATTCTATTTATCCTCTAGGTTAGTGTTGTGCAACTGGCGGTCCGCGGTGTCTATTATTGTTGCCCGGAAGAAGTTGTTAGTCAAAAGTGCAACTCCTTTTCATCCATCGGGCAAGAACATTGTGCTCCTAGTGCATGGGCCCTATCCGGGTCAATACCACCATTTATGTAAACATAGGTTAAGCTTAGATTTACGTTTTTTAGTCAATTCAGACATTCAAAATGATGGGTGTTTATACTATCGGGAAAGTCAGATGTGGATTGTCAGATGTGGTCCGAGTAGTGAAAATATGACCCGCAAACATATTAAAGATTTTAGTTGTGGCTCTTGAGGCGTTGCAAGTTGGACAACCCTGCTCTAGGTAATGCAATGAATCGGGCATCTGCTGACATTGGAACAAGTACTTTTATGATGTGGATGAAGATTCAAAGAGCCAATAGTCCCTATGCCTTTAGATTATGTTTATACTTAACAGTTCTGTTCTATATTTCTTTTTCCAATAGTCATTAAGAGTCGATAAAACATCATATCACTTTTAAAAAATTAATTTTTAAAAGCAAATATTCTTTTCAACGTTTCCGGCGTCAGGACATCATCAGCTATCGGAATTTTTTAATACATTTTCACGTTAATACAGTTGTTAAAATTATAATTTTAAAATGAGCACCTTAAAAAACATATAATTGTCTAAAATGTTCGGATACAATCAAATGAAAGTTTATCCGTATTATTGTGATGTTTGTACACTTTTTATGATCTAAATAATAATTTTCCTATGTCATTATTAACTAGTAATATTTGTTAAAAACTGTCGACATCCGAGGGCATATATAGGAAAGAACGTTTATCTATAAACATTATACAGAACATTTAGAATAATATATTTCTTTAAATTCCCCAGAAACGACTGGTTAAAAAAGTAACATTTAAGAGACAATATTTCCAACATATTTGCATGGATGTTCGAGTGAAAGGTTGTTTTATAATATTTCAATTCTTTAAACAATTTTGTTTATTAGTTAATATTTAGACTAAAACAGTTAATAAGAAGGATTTCATTATTACAAAACAAGATTCATCACTTCTGGTGTAACATTGAAAATTAGTTTCAATTGGATTTTCCAGTGGGTGGCACTATTTTAACAGTTGTAGTGGCCTATTTTCTAACTAATACCCCCACTCAACCCGCATTTCTCCAAGCCATCGGCAAAGACAAGTTGTACGGATATTTTCGCTGCTCTTGAAATTTCATTCAGAATATAAGTTGTCTCGTTTTGTTCTCTCGTCTTTGCGTTTGGCGTTTGAGTCACGTGGTGACGATGTTAGCAGTGTCTTAGCAATGAACAACAGCACCGACTTCTCCCGTGACGTATTTTACCCCGGTTGCGAGCACGACAGAGTGGCCTAGCGAGGGCCATAGTCCGAAATTCGCTTTGTGTCACGCAGGCCGGGCGCACGTGCAAGATGTTGCTTCTTCTGAGACACAGCTGTCAAGCACAAAGAATATTGATATGATTGATTCATTATTTCGTTTTCCAGGCGCGTCAACTGCTAGAGTCATTAGTCCCGGAAGTGTAATGCATGTTTTTTTTAAGGGAGGTGGCGGTGATCTCCCCGATATTTATTTATTTATAGAAAAAAGTCGCATGCAGTAACGCATGACTTCCCGCTGGAGACGGAAATCTGTTGCGACTTGCTTGTGCGTTTTTTTCAAACAACAATTTCTGTGCTTCAAAATAATGAACGTAGATTGCTAGCCCTATTTAAGCCGTACTTCGTGTTTTTTAGCGCCGTACATGCATGGAAGTGTACGATGAAGTCTTGCGGAAAGTAAAGATACAATATATGCAATAAAACCCTTTCCAGAAATGCGAAAAAAGTTGTAGTTTGTTAAAGACTGATGAAGACTGATGTCATATATTTCGTAGAGAATCGCATTGAATTAGTTGCTGTTTCATTTTATTAGTACAAAATAGAGATTTTACAGTTCAAAATAAGCATTTCTTACTTCATGACGAACTAGTAAGTAGAAGTCTCAGTGACCTCTTGATAAAGGTAAATTTCCTAGCCGCTGGCCGCTTAGCCAGGAGGTTGCTGAAAAAATAGAATATTTACATGTAATACATAACATCAATCGGTTCCTCGAAAAAATGATCATTGCTTGTATGAGGTGACCGCTTAAATGAGGTGACCGCTTAAATGAGGTGACCGCTTAAATGAGGTGACCGCTTAAATGAGGCGACCGCTTAAATGATGCGACCGCTTAAATGAGGCGACCGCTTAAATGAGGCGACCGCTTAAATGAGGCGACCGCTTAAATGTGGTGACCACTTAAATGTGGTGACCGCTTAAATGTGGTGACCGCTTAAATGTGGTGACCGCTTAAATGAGGTGACCGCTTAAATGAGGTGACCGCTTAAATGAGGTGACCGCTTAAATGAGGTGACCGCTTAAATGAGGTGACCGCTTAAATGGGTGACCGCTTGGATGAGATGACCGCTTGAATGAGGTGACTGCTTGAATGAGGTGACTGCTTGAATGAGGTGACCGCTTAAATGAGGTTTCACTACATGTGTCGCTGTGTGTGTATGTTGCAGCGTGGTGGGGTACTGGACCCAGCGCCTTCAAGAGGACTCTCCGCGCCGCTGGGCGCCGTCGGCCGTCGCGCTGAAGGCCTCCGGCGCCGCCCGCTCCCCCGCCCCCGCGCCCGGCCCCGCCCCCGCCATCGCCCCCGCCCCCGCGCCCGCCCCGCGCGCACGACGCTCCGGCGCCGGTACTACCGTCCTCAGGTACGACGACGGCGGGCGGATTCGGCCAATTTGTAATGTTTGATGCTGGTAATATCGGAAACTTATAATGTGTGCTTAATGTTGTATGCTTATAATGTGTGCTTATAATGTTGTGTGCTTACAATGTTGGGTGCTTACAATGTTGGGTGCTTACAATGTTGTGTGCTTACAATGTTGGGTGCTTACAATGTTGGGTGCTTACAATGTTGGGTGCTTACAATGTTGGGTGCTTACAATGTTGGGTGCTTACAATGTTGGGTGCTTACAATGTTGAGTGCTTACAATGTTGGTGCTTACAATGTTGGTGCTTACAATGTTGGTGCTTACAATGTTGGTGCTTACAATGTTGGTGCTTACAATGTTGAGTGCTTACAATGCTGGGTGCTTTAATGTTGGGTGCTTACAATGTTGAGTGCTTACAATGTTGGGTGCTTACAATGTTGGGTGCTTACAATGTTGGGGTCACAATGTTGGTGCTTACAATGTTGGTGCTTACAATGCTGGGTGCTTACAATGTTGGGTGCTTACAATGTTGAGTGCTTACAATGTTGAGTGCTTACAATGTTGGGTGCTTACAATGCTGGGTGTTTACAATGTTGGGTGCTTACAATGTTGAGTGCTTACAATGTTGGGTGCTTACAATGTTGGGTGCTTACAATGTTGGGTGCTTACAATGTTGGGTGCTTACAATGTTGGGTGCTTACAATGTTGGGAGCTTACAATGTTGGTGCTTACAACGTTGGGTGCTTACAATGTTGTGTGCTTACAATGTTGGGTGCTTACAATGTTGGGTGCTTACAATGTTGGGTGCTTACAATGTTGGGTGCTTACAATGTTGGGTGCTTACAATGTTGGGTGCTTACAATGTTGGGTGCTTACAATGTTGGGTGCTTACAATGTTGGGTGCTTACAATGTTGGTGCTTACAATGTTGGTGCTTACAATGTTGGGTGCTTACAATGCTGGGTGCTTACAATGTTGGGTGCTTACAATGTTGAGTGCTTACAATGTTGGGGCTTACAATGTTGGGTGCTTACAATGTTGTGTGCTTACAATGTTGGTGCTTACAATGCTGGAGTGCTTACAATGTTGGGTGCTTACAATGTTGAGTGCTTACAATGTTGAGTGCTTACAACGTTGGTGCTTACAATGTTGTGTGCTTACAATGTTGGTGCTTACAATGTTGGGTGCTTACAATGCTGGTGCTTACAATGTTGGGTGCTTACAATGTTGTGTGCTTACAATGTTGTGTAATGTGCTTACAATGTTGGAGTGCTTACAATGTTGGGTGCTTACAATGTTGGGTGCTTACAATGCTGAGTGCTTACAATGTTGGGTGCTTACAATGTTGGGTGCTTACAATGTTGGGTGCTTACAATGTTGGGTGCTTACACATTGGGGTGCTTACAACGTTGGGTGCTTATAACGTTGGGTGTTTATAACGTTGGGTGCTTATAATGTTGGGTACTCCATGGTATTATGGTTGCTCTACACATTCGGCATTCGCCGAGTAGCGAGCTACTACTCGTCCAATGGCTCGGCTAATGTTCGCTAGAGCGGAGGGTAGGGTGACCAACTCATCCTTGTTAATCACTATTCTCCGAATACCGAATGTGTGAAGCCACGTTCAAATGTATTCCAAATAAATGATTTTCTATTTTATTGTGCGGTTGCTGTTGTGTGTGCTGTTTTATTTCCAAGTGCTGTTTTAGTTGCATGCGCTGTATGTGCTGTATGTGCATGTGCTATTGTGGGATGCGTACATTGTTGGACGCTTGTAATGTTGGGTGCTTATGAGGCTCGTGCTTATACTGCTGGGTTTAAAATAAAATGTTGGGGGGGGGCTAAAATTAAAAAATTCTTATAGTACCGGGCGGATAAATTGTTGGGCGCTAAAAATGTTGGGCGTTTGTAATGTTGATATATATATATATATATATATATATATATATATATATATATATATATATATATAAGGATAAAATAGTCGAAATATTGATTTTTACCAATAAATCGATAGAATTAAATAATAATGATTTGAAGGAAAATTACTCGGATGTTCACTCATTGGCAACTCTGTGACTTCGCACGGTGTCGTCATAAATCCACAGACATAGCATGTTTATATGCAAATAGTAGACTGGCATGAAAACTCGAAAGTTGACGTCCTCGATGTTCCAAAGTGTAAAGGATAGAATATCTCGTATACACACTGTAATGTATAGAATATCCTGTATACTCATTTACAAGAAACTTTGCAAATATTCTTTATGCCAATACTAATTAAACTGCTGATGGAAAGTCTACGAAAGCGTTCTATCCTATACTCACTTTAGTTATTATTGAGTGTTGAAGGCAACATTACGAGTAAACGAATATATACTGATAGCTCGATGTGACAACGTGCGTACTTATTGAAGGAATGATAATAGAGGGTGGATACTGCTTCTACGGCAACCCTGTAATCTCGTCGAGATTAAAATAGCAATTTAATGTTAGGGGGAATCGAGGAATTGAAATAATATTTTAATCTCAGCGGGAATAAAGTTTCCGTATAATGGAAAAAGCGTCTATTAGTTATGAAACTTTTCAAAAATTAATTGAAATTGAAGGTTCAACTAGTTTGTGCAACTAGTTTGTAATATATTTTAATATATAAGCACATGAATTGAGCGAACATGACATGAAAACGAGCGACGTTATGAGCGAGTCTTCAAATTTGTACGAATGCAATAAAGTAGATAAACAAGTATTATAAACACGATGCATACTCTATATTTGGATAACAGAATTATACATTATTAAGATAATTAAAGTTAATTTTTGGAAACAACCTTATTATGACGGTATTTGGAATCTGGAGAGAAAATTGTAGTCGATTTACAGCCATCACCTCAAGATTCGATCGCTGCGATTGACTGAATGTGTGATCACGCAATTGTTCCTGTAATAAACGGCTAAAGCGTTACAATCTGTGCCTTAAAATGCCATTTTACGAACGATTTCTTGCAACCAAAAAGGTCTTTTATAATTTTTGTATTCAAAAATCAACTTTCCCAAGTTTACTAGTTCACTTTGCAGACAGTTGTTCTATATAGCCGCGACAACTCTGTCGTACGCTTAGGGTAAAGTCGACAACACTGTCGTACCGTTTGCGAAGAGCAAAGTAGCACTCTCTTATCAATAAACGGTGAAGGTGTCTACTGGTTTTCAAGCAGATTGCTGAAAAAAATTATAATCAATTAAATGCGTGCTACAATGTTTTTCGTCATTCGACGTTTATGGATGAGCGGCGTTCGGTTAATCGACGAGGGCCATCAGACGAAGGAGAACTCGAGAAAACCACAAAACTACAGACAGACTCGTAGGGCGATGGCCAAGCGATGTGCAGTGTGGAACAAGAGGGGGGCAACTTAATTTCTGGCCCCCCTTATCCAATATCAGTCGTATTTGAAACGTATTTCTGTAGGAGGGATCGACTCAGACTTGGGGCACTTTTTTGAAGTATTTTCGTACAGATTTTGACTTTTTCAAGATGTTTTCGACAAATTTTGATTTGGGGACCAATTTTTAGGAGTTTCTTGTCCCCGTTTAGAAGATTGCCCACTTCCATCGATGTGTCTCGAACAGCAACGAGGCACGTAGATTGTCTGCACAGAAGTGTTGGGCCACGGCACGCCCATTAGGCCGCCAACTTGAGCAGCCATGGTGGCATTAGAGACATATGCTAGGCAAGTTCTAATATGTTGGCTGACTACTGTTGGACGAAAAAGAGATATGATCCAGACGCAGAAAATGCCCGAAAACCATCATTATCACTCTCTAGTTACAGAATGAGTCGTCAGAATTTAAGTCAGTTCTGAGAGTATATCATTTAAAGTTGAATAGGTAGTTACTAAATTTATTAAAGATTAAAAAGTTCAAATGAATATCAAACAAAATTCCTGCCTGATGGAGAAAAAGTGAAATGATTTTCGAACTCTGTATGAAAAATACTTCTAAAATCTGTTACACTTTTTTCTTTCACAAGAATGAAAGTATTTTTTTTAGACCCGAAAATCAAAACTATTCTACCTTAACCACAACAACCAATAGTATCCTACCCAAAATACCAAACTAACAAATACTACACCACCTTTCTCTAACAAACACTGCACTACCTTATCCAAACTAAAAACAGTACACCATCTTGTCCAAACGAACCAACAGTCGCCTATCCTGACCAACTGTGCATAGCCCAACCCCAACCAAGAGCTCTCCTTGCGCTGCGTGTGGGGCCAAGGCCCTCTGGAGACGCGTGTAAATCCCTCCCAGAGGGCCGCGGCTGAAGGCGTGCTGTGACCGCAGGACGCGCCATGCATCGGCGGCGGCGGCGGCGGGAGGCGACGCGGCGGGCGGCCCGGCCGGGGGCGCCTCCGCGCCCCTCCGCTCCACCCCCGGGGGCCGGGCGCCGGCGCCGCTACCGCTGTCGCTGCCGCCGCTGGCGCTGCTGTCGCCGCTGTCCGCCGCCGCGGGCGCTGGCGGCGGCGCGAGGCCGCAGTCGCTGTCCCCGAGCACCGCCTCCGACGAGGGCTGCTCGCTGGCGCCGCCCGCCGACTACTCCTCCGAAGAGGACGACGACCACCGGACACACGGTCAGTGCCCGCACGCGCCCTCACGTGCTCCCCACAACGCCACAGCCCCCCCTCCGCAGGGGAGGATGACGGTGACGTAGGGTGCCGTGATTTCTGGTGGAGAGTCGCAGAAGACCACCTGGAATCTAAGTTTCGTGGCGACACTCACGTCGTTAGCTTCAGAGTGGAGGAGTTGCTTAGCACCGGCAACCCACAAGTTCGGCCTCTGGCGCGTCCACCTTTCGGCAGGATTGGGTGAAGGATTTTCCTTGGAATGCTCTCGAACCCCATAGAAAAGTCCGGATGGAAACGGATACCTACCGTCACATTGCACTGGTTCTGGCGATATTCAGTTCGGTAGCTTAAAGTTGCAAGCAGTGATGAGACGCGAAGGGGGCTCCGAGTCGTTCGAACCTTAGGTCGGGTGGCCCCCTGTTGGGCTGAGAATAAAAGCGAAAAGCTTAGATGCTGACCCCGTGGATTCGTCCCCCTGGTAGAACAAGTAGATGTGTGGAGTACCAGCCCATGTAGGGTGCAGATTCCCATTGAAATCCCCGCAGAGGGGGGACGCGAATGCGTAGGTTGTCGCGACCTCTGGTGGAGTATAGACAACCACCCGGACCCAGCGTTTCGCGGCGACACTCACGTCGTTAGCTTAAAGGTGTAGGCAGTGAGGAGACGGTCCTGAGCCGCTCGCAACTCAGTTCGCGTGACCCCCTGTTCGGCTTTTGGCTTCGCCGTGGCAGTAGCCCCATGCTCGGGGCTAAGAGGAGGACTTGTCCTGGTGCATGTGAGTGGCGCATTGATTTGACCGGCCTGGAAAGTCGGTAGGTCTGAGCTAGCAAGGCAGCCCGTCCCCATCATTAGATGGGGAGGTTGACGTGAAGGCAAACTGCGTTCTGGTTGCATTACGATCGCAGCTGCGGCGAATTTGTGCGCCGGGGAGTAGAGTTGGGGGTGGGGTTAAACCGAAGAGCTCCGTGCTCACCCCGGGGAACAAGGCAAGTTGTGGAGTGTTAGACCACGAAAGAGTCCATGCATTCCGATTCAAATATTGATTGATTGATTTGTGTTTGCGGGTGCATGAACTGTGAAAGACATTGCTAGCTACTTGGCCGCCCGGGAGTCTTCGCGTCCTAGGCACAATTGCCAATACTTAGGCCGAAATGTTCAAACAACGTATGGTCGTTTTCTTGAGCTTCAGAATCTCTTTCACACCTTTTAACAGTTACTACAAACAGTCGAATGGTGAATAAAAGTACCCACAAAGCTACGTTATCTATATTTGAAAACTTAAGCATTTTCATTCGAGAGTTCCAGAAAACTTATTTGCTTTGGAGAACGAACTACAGATTTGATTTTTTTAGTATTGCAGTAATTCTTTCAGTTCACCATCAACTATACCACGCACACGCACACACACACACACACACACACACACACACACACACGAACAATGTGATGGGAAGCTTTCACTGCTTGTATCACTTCACGATCTGGACTCTTGCAGCCGTTTCGAAATTGCATTTTCAAAATAAATTATTAAGATACAGGGCAAACACATTTGTAATTAATTAACATAAGTAATTTCCGCATGCCTTGAGACCATGATAGTCACTTTAAATTCATTTCTCAGTCAATATGTCCAGCCGCTTGTTCTCACGATATGTGCAGACGAATCCAGCTTACTTATAATGTATTGTAATAAAAAACGCAAAATATGTACACACATATGTATTTATATTTTCAAAAATATGTAAGAAAAAATATAGAAAATGTGTTAAATAAAATTTATGATTGAGTTTATAAGTGTCCCATACGAGCATTTTCAGTTCTGAAAATGGATTCGGAGCAGCTGAAAGAACGTTCTACCACCTCGGCAGTAATTGAACACGTCTTCACTAGTCATTACGAGCTTTAAACAAATAAAACACGAACGTTGAATATAAAATGTTTTTTACGAGAAACGAATCCAAGGTGGGGGAGGGGAGATCGGTGACCATTCTTCTCTAAATCCAACATTATTTGCGTAGCCTCTGCAGAATCGATGACCGGAAGGACGTAGGGTTTGAAACCTGACGGTGGCGGGTGTAGGACCCTAGCTAGTGAACTTCATTTTCATATCGAAAACCTAAGTAGAGAAAACTAATCATCACAGTCTTCTTGCAAATGTCTGAAGAGTGTGTAATATTCACCATACGAATAACATTATTTATTGGATGAACCCCCCACCTTCACTTTCACACGCATGTGACGTACAATTCGTGTTTCCATGACTTCCGTGTTGGTTTATTATTTACCGGCAATTACCCACAATTCCCTGCCAACGACGCACGTCGTGACGTATCGTGTGCCCCGTGAAAAAACGCACCAACCTACGTACTTTTGACGCGCGTTGACGACATTGCATGATGCGCGTGTGCCAATAGCCTAAGGTCGCCTTCACATTATGGATGCGATATGGATGTCGATGTTTTCAAAACATCGATGTTTTAAACATCGACATATTAAAGTTGATGTTTTTTAACATCGATGTTTCGAACTTATATTTGGGAATGAAAAATGTTTATAGGCAAAATTTGTAAAAGTAAAATATGAAATAATAACTGATAGAACCACTGTACTTTATGTATTCCATCCGAATGAACGCTGTATCACATTTATTGAGCAGACTATCTCTCGTCCGAGATGACTTCAAGGCCCTGATATTTTCTACGTCTTTCCTAGTATTTCGGGCATGTAGACGTGTTTTTTTATTTTTACTTTTTTTTATTTAAATATTAATTGTAAATTAATAAACAGGGTCACTATCAAATTAATATTGTTGTGTACGAATTTAATGTTATAGGTCACTGAACCAACTTTAAAAGGTGGATGTTTAAAAGCATCGGTGGTTTTTGGTCGATGTACTATTAATATCGATATTTTAATATTGAACATAGATGTTTGGAAACTTCTGTCGTGTTGAAAAGAAAAGGCTGAGTCCTCTGGCTCACCGATTTTTGATCGTTCTGCGCGGCACCACTTTGCGTCACAAACCACGTGACCATAGAACCGGAACTTCGATGGAAAAGGTAGATTAGACACTTGCCGCCGTTTTGCTTGGAGAGCAAGAAGTGTAGAGAAACGTTTTGAAAGAGTCATGAAGTGACAATTTTCAACGGTTACTAAACAAAATATAACACGATAAAGGTATACAAGATACAACATTTAAAAGAAAAACTTCATACACCTGTTTCAATGGCATGTAACAAAGTGATAATTTTGATATCTGGGGCATTTAAAATTCTAGCTATTGTAGTGACGCAAACTGGTGACTGGAGCTCATTGGCCGAAGTCGGATACGATGTGCAATAACTCTCATGTATTTCCACCATGATCTATGTTGAGTTATCGATGTCGCATTTCTAAGTCACGAGGTGCCATTGGACAGCGCCACCTAGACAGGCCAGACTCCTTCACACACAGCCACCGATCGGCGATACTTAGGTGACTCAGGGAATCAACTGATATCACTGCAGTACCTCTGATCGGAACGTCCTATGTTTGATTCTCGATGGTGGCAGGATTTTCGAACCTAGATTTGTCAGCTAGGTCGAATTAAGTCGCTGTCTGGGGCGACTAGGGAGCCTCGAGGACTATTCTGTCGGCCGGCTCCTCTGATCGTAGTTTTTTGTGGTTTCTCTGATTAACACCAGGCGAATGCCGAACCAGTACCCTAACAAACGAACTACGGTCCGCGCGAAGTACTTCCTTAGAGTTCCCGTACTTATACACACACGCATACACGAGACTGCCACATTTGTCGTGTGCTTAAAGCTTCCCTGGCTGGCAAGAATTACCTGATTGGGGAAATACCCGAAAACCGACTCATAGGCCGAATGAAAGCGTAGGCTACATCGCATTTTGCCCTGAGAAAGGCCGCAACGTGGCGGCCGAAACCCGGGCATCTCTGCCACGTCATGCCGAAACGTTGCTGTGTTAGGACGCGGTGTTTCCCGGATAGCCAAGAAAATAGCGAAATGTATTTTGGCGCAGGATCTCACCATCCTGCGGAGGAAGAACAACGCCACTTCCTGTGATCAAAACATGTACTGCACTTACGAGAATTGATCTAGTAGTTGACGCACGCGGAAACATGAAGTAATAAACCTATCGGGAGATACATACAAGTATCATTTGAAGGCTGTTCTTTAAAAATCGCGTCCTGCCGGCGGTGGGCGGAAGCGCCACTGCGCTGCTGGTGGCAAGAGTGAGGAACTAACAGCCGCAGCAGCGTCACTGCAACGTCGGTATGAGAACTATTGAAAGAGAAGCAAAGCCAACTGCTGCTGACTGGTTCCATTGAATGGGTACCAAACACTCCTATTTTCCACACATCAAAGTTGCCAAGTTACCGAAAATTATTTCTATGTGGAAGGTTTAGGAAATATTAAACATTCAAGGTCTTGGGAGATTGTAGTTATTGAGGCTTTAAATTATTGAGTGATCGAATTATGTAAGACTGCGAGTTAGTGAGAGTTTCGAGATGTTGAGTTTAGATGAGAGTTTCGAGACCACGCGCTTCCTACCTCTTCCTGGTCCTATCCTCTCCCCTTACACACACACTCACACTAACATGCACTACACTATCCCACATGCCGGGAGACCAGTCGGGGACTAAGAACTTGTCCCGGCTGGGGCGGTGCACCGCTGGTGGGAGATACCTGGTTGTGAAAAACCCCGTTAGCCGACGGTAGGTCAGTGCTGCATGTGGCCATTCAGTGGGGGAAGACTACCGCCACTTCCCGAGCAAAAACAAGCACTACACGTACGGGACTAATTACCATAGTAGTTGACGCCCCTGGAATAACTAACAATCAATCAAACAATCTAAGGATACACTATGTTTTTTAGTGTTTATAAAAAATCAACGATTCAAAATTCTTTAGGTGTGCTACTATTTGACAGGGAATTTCGCCTTAGTGCTGCAGCAAAAAGTGTTAAGACGAATAAATTGAAGTTTGCAGATTATGACATAGGGTGCAGTTTTCTACAACAGTCATTACACTCGCGCATAAACCGAAACCTTATCGATAAAACTCGATGCATCCTAAGCTATTAAAACTACAGGAACTCTTTTGAAGAGAGGAGTTTTGTGGGAATAGGACAGTTTCTTGGAGATATGTCTTTTGTGGAACACTGGCGAGAACAAGTTGGAGACAGGAGAGGACATTAAGCGGCAAGTGAGGGATTGTTGGACACAGTTGTGAGGTAGGTGGGAGAAACCAATTCATGGTTATTAATCAGTATTCTACAGAATGAGACCTTTTTAAACGTTCTATTAATTTTTTCGATATTTTCTGGGGACCCCTAATCCATAGTATTAGTGGTCAGATTCGAAACATACGTTAAATTAAATTGAAGGAATAGAGACAAATAACATTCTTCGATACAATTGAAGTGCCTGTTTGATTTTCTGTGAAATTTAACCTCAATGATTAGCAATATTGGAATGATTACTCGTGCACAATCCCGGGCATGTCATGGTGTAAGCAACAATTCAGGGGTGGTCGTTCGATGTTAGGGTTTAGAATGGAGCTATTTTTACTTTTAAATCATCGATTTCGAAATATCCCTACTGGTCCAGCTAGTACATCTTATTTCGTGCTGTTGATTGGAATAGTATAAGACAATAGTTATAATTAAATTAGTTCAAAGAATTGGTCACCCCGACCGGGATTCGAACCCGGGCCTTCTGGTTTACGCCCAGCTGCTCTAACCCCTAAGCTACCGAGACAACCAACCCTTTGAACAGTTTTCTTGAGCGCGATTATCGCGCATTCTATGTATATAATGGTCACGTTGCCCGTCACCTTGTTGACCAATTCTTTGAACTAATTTAATTATTAAAATACATTCTTACCCAGTAACACGGTCACAATTTGGATAGCTGTGCGTCTGCGGAACATATTCTCCGAGCGTACGTGCATTCAACAAGGTGACGGGCAAGGTGACCATTAGATAATAGTTATTTATGCACCAGGAGCGTAAGGGTTCTAATGATCGAGCGGTGACGAAATGCCTGAGAGCCTTTTGCCGCCCGAGATCATTAGAACCAGACAACGCGCTTAGTACTAACATCATTTTATTTTTCACCTAATTTTATTGATTTATATTTACTTATTTACTAATTAACTAGATGTTAACTTGAATCTGTGTTCTTTTCTCTCCTGTAACTCTTTCATAATTCCTTCCTTAAGGCAACATGTAGCATCATTCAATTGTTTTCATATTTCCCTCGTAACCGCGATCCTTTCGATCCAGGTCAGTAATGCAGGGTGTATCGTACTCTGTATGGAAGGCAATTTCAAGCTGTAACGTATAAGTATAAGCGTAGAATGGAATAAAAATAGCGTGTGAATCCTTGCGATTGATGAAATCCTGCAACACGCAATATTTTAACTTCTTTGTATGAAAACCTAAACATTTTGGCAGTCCTCCTGGCTCATGGAGTACACGACGATGACATGGATGGTTATGTGTTACTATCGTTGCTTTTAATGTCCTAAATCATCTTAGATTGAACGTTCCCAGGCTCTTGAAAGATAAAAATGCCATCGAAAAAGACTTTTAGAAATAATGAAATTGCATTCCAGAGGACGCTCGGAGGGAAAAAGAAGACATTAAAGATTTTCTCATTATCCAAATTTGTTAATAACTCTTTCATAATTTTCAATTAAACGTCAGTCAGTCGATTCTTAAAGGCAAAATGTTTTCGCTTCCAACAGAGGTTTCAGTCTGCAACTGCTCACTTCAATTTTGTGAATTTCATCCGACTTTTACTATCTGCAAATTAAACATTTAATATTAAATAATTAGTTGCTATACGACTGTCGACGATGAGAGGCTGAAAACCTTCATTTCCATTACCTGAATAGATATTTATTTCGATAGCATAAATATTTATGCTGAAAAATGTTTCAATGTTGGTCCAAGATACGCTCCTTTAATGCATATGCTATTGATGAAGTCATAAATATGGGTAATGTTAGGAGAAGTCGGTTAATTCGCATACTTGCCAGACTACCGGCTGATATTGTTCTGGGTAACAGTCTTTGTCGCTGTAGCGTTTGTGACCGGGAGGTAAGGGACCGGGTTTGTGACCGGGAGGTAATACTGCTTTTTAAAAATTCGGAACTCGTATTTCTCCTGAAAGAATTATGAAATATCAGAACACACACGTCTAGTTATTGGATATTGTCTTTTACTGCATATTTTTATTATAACAGTCGACAGGAGTCGTGTCTTTAGGATCTAACTGTCCTTTTCTGTTAAAATGTAAAGAGAAATGTATTGTCATACGACCAAAATGTTGCTTTGGAGATCAGGGCATGCCAAAAAATGAAAACCGTTGAAACATTTCAAATTCTGTAACTCTCTCCATTTAAATATAAAATGGCAAGGTAAAAACACCATTTTAAAAGAAATTGAATTCTCTTTAACTTCAACTAAAAGGATATTACTCTAAAACTAAAGACTCAAGTTCTAAACTTCACAAGACACATTTCAAGAGCTTTGTTGTTGTGACAAACACGAACGAAAAACGGTTAAAGCAAAATACGGGACATTTCCCGACAAAGTTTTTCGGGACATTGAGGCATCATAAAAACGAGACGATCTCGTATTTTAGGGGACTTATACGAACCCGGGGTTCGTATAAGTCCCCTAAATATCATAAGAATTAATATCGACTAATAAGTATTATACGAACCTGGGGTTCCAGACAGTGGTGACAAATTTTCGACCCCAAAACATTCAGCTAGGTCTAATTCAGCTACCGACTGCAGAAGAATTTTGGCGGTAATGTTTGCAAAATTAGCTAATTATAATTTGTTGTTTGTTTACTGGAGTTTGATAACCATTCTCAGAAGTGCTGGATATTTCGCGTTCTAAAATTGTCGGACGCTAATTGTCCGTATTCTTATCCCGGGCGGGGGTTCACTTTTTATCTGCTGCAGTGTGTTAAGTTGTCAAGGGCTGCGATTCGAGTTGCAATTATCACTCTGCGTATTGCGTTCTTCCGCAGGAAGTCGGCTGTTGCTACGTACGTATCCCCGCCACTTGTACTCTCCCCTCCTGTTGTTTCTCCTACATGAGATACTACGCAACCGGTCTCAAGTGGAATTAAGAATACCCGGTAATAACCGGTTATGGGATATTACGTCCAGACACAAATAATACATAATAATAATATAATAATAAATAAACCATTTATTGTTATATATTTATTGTTATATTTATTGTTATATATATATATATATTTATTGTTATATATATTGTTATTATTAACAACATCAAGAAGAATGACTTTATTAATGACGAGGCTTACTCTTCCGCCTCATCACTTCAATATACATTTACACAGAATTGTAACTTTTAAGGGGGTGGTAATCTCTACTTACGACGTGGAGTGTAAAAGTTGAGACCATCCAGGCATACTGTCTAAGTGGTTGAGTAAACCCAGAAAAACCTCTGTCAGGAGGCAGCTGAAGGCCGAACATTACCATTACCTAGAACTGGAAGCGAATGGGGGGAAATTGAGCAGAGGGGAAATGTAAATGAAAATGAAGAAGAAATACGAATGAAGAAGAAGAACAAGAAGAAGATGAAGAAATATAGTAAGAGGGGGCGAGCTGTACATTTATGTCTGCAAGTGCAAAACAAGGGACCATGAGGGCGCACGCCTTAGACGTATTAATGAGTGAGAGGGTAACTGATTAATTACGGACCCGAATACTTAGTCTCGTAAGTGTAATGCAATTTATATTACTGGCAGGTGTCGGAGGTCATACGCCAAAGGAAGTTAGGATCTTGTGCCGACATCCATGTCGGCATGCGGGTTTGGTCCTCGCAAGGTTTCTGTCCTAGCGGACACCGCCCCAGCCGGGAGATTGTGTGACGCAGTCGCGATTTTTTCAGAGGAGCAGCTATGTGGATGTAGTCACCAGCCCACGTGACTGTTCCGTCCAAATAACTTTTCAATTATGCTAAATTTAAAATACATGTTGATCTATTGTTATATATTTACTTATTACAAATTCAGTTGAGAAATTGAATGACTTCCGTTAAATGAAAAAAGGAGGGGAGGAATATTGTGTATATAATATGATATAATATAATAATTAATATTCACTAATATAGAATACAAGTAAAATATTTGTGAATATGTATCATCAACTTCAGCGGGCGAGGCCTGAAGCTCAATGAGCCTTCCTCTCTCCTCTTGGCCCCGCCACTCTTAATTTCTAACAATCATTCAACCTTCATGATCCCGTTCTCCCTAGACTACACTCAGTGAAACAGATGAGCTCGACAATTACCGTCATCTCGCAATAAGCACAGGCGTGCGCGCAGAGGGTCCAGGGAGGGCGGGGAATTTTGAAACGCGCCCTGTACCCTTACGTAATAAAACACGATCTTTCGGTAAATACGTCAAATCCATGGAACTTGTAAATATGTAAATCTAATTTTACATTAAAATGTACGAACTTGTTTTGTGCATTTAAGATTAGAAAATAATGTACACAAAAATTACAAACAATTTTTCATTTTATTGCGTATGTAGCTTTTTCTCCTTATTTTTTAAATTTTCATTAAATGTACGAATCTCTTCTCTTGTTTTAAGCTGCTCGTGACTAAGGTTATAAATGCATAAAATTTGTAATACTAACATTTTATGTAATGCAAATGTTAACATTGATCCAATAGGAAAAAGAATATTCGAGAAAAACACTCTGAAACAAGACTGCTCTTCGACGATAGAATTGTGCGACTTGGATATTTGAGTTCCGAAGATGTAATGGGTTAAGATGATGAAAGTGATACACCGCGTGGTGAAGAAATGAAACTGTGTACAACGATCGGTTTCTATTCGTAGAATGTTCAGCAGTCGACTTTGAACCCGCTGTTGTGGTAAAATCTGGTGAATTCCTGCGACACTTTTTATCGCTCCGCTGTCTGAGCTTGTCTGCCCCCGTCACCTTGGTTGACAAGCGAGGCCGCGGAATGATTTCGCAGGTCGCAATTGGCAAAAATGGGTTATATCTGCTGTAGAGGAGTTTGAAGAAAACTAATTTTGGCCACCTGAAATTTCGATATGTTGTTGATTGAATGCTGCGTCCAGGCACAATTGCTGTAGTCATTAGTAGACATCGGATGTTTGGGCACTAAAAATAGTCTTTTAGGCGCCTGAAAAGGCTCTGAAAATTTAAAAAATAAGGAGAAAAAGCAACATACACAATAAAATTTAAAATGTTGTAATTTTTGTCTACATTATTTTGTATTCTTAAATGCACAAACTAAGTTCGTACATTTTAATGTAAAAGTAGATTTATATATTTACAAGTCTTCTGCATTTTATTCTTAATGGTTTGCATTAACCAGTAATATATGCAAATTAACAGTAACTTTTTAAGGATTACAATTTTTAAATTTGCGACGATTGGGAGACAAAATTATTTTGAGTGCGGAGAAGGATCTCTCAACATCTACTGATGTTACTGGCATATATTTTAGAAGTCCAATACTAGCAACAATGAAGCCTGGGAATTTACATTTATTTCCACTAAAATTTTGCTGCCCTCGGTGTATTTGACAATCAACAATGTTCTCAGAATATGAATGGTATTTGTGAAAGAGGGAAATGGAGAAAAATCACTTGGTATACTTTTAGGAATTCTCCGGTATTTTAAAATACCAAGACGTGCATTGAAGACTTCGTAATGAATGGTCACGTTGGACCATGGTAGATTTTCTGCTGTCTTAGCATTGTATATTAAAATAATACATAAAGGCAAAAAAAGTCCTAAAAAAAGGTATTTATGCAAAAAGAGGCATTTATACAAAAAAAAAGCAAAAATCAGCATTATAAAACTTCGTCAAAAGTCATCATTTGTCATGAGTCGTGCAAATATATTATCAACCTTTAAATAAGTTCGCTAGAATAAAATAGGCATTTCCCTAAACACGCGATGACTGTTCATTAGTCCCGTTAGTGTAGTACATGTTTTTATCGTGTGAGGTGGCGGTGTTCTTCCCCCCTGGATTACTAGATCCGGTGCCGACCTTCACATTGGCTCCCTCTCCAGGTATCTCCTCTCGACAGGGTCCTGCCGCAGCCGGAACAGCTAAGCCCCCACCTGGAGTCCCAACATGTGTGGTAGTGACGTGCACTGCAAGTGTGTGTAAAGTAAGGAGAGGTGATAGGACAAGGAAGAGGAAGGAAAGGTCGCTCGCGGCCCCGTGACGTGTTTGTTAGGTACTGCTCCAGCATTCGTCTGGTATTGATCGTAGAAACCTCAAAAAAACTATCGATCAGAGGTGATGGCCTCTAGAATTATCCTCCATACAGTGTAATTCGATGCAGCTAGTGTCGAAAAAGAGCCCTCTTTGGGTCTCCTAAGAAAACAATATTACTACTACATTGTTACAACAATATTGTCACATATATTGTAAGAATTGTTACAAATGGCGAAAAACATGTTAGAATATTCAATTAAATTATTTCATAGAGAAATTCAACGTGAAGCCAAGCACGTCGCAGGCCAACGGACAGCCCCCCCCCGAGTCTCCAAGTTCATTACTATCCCGGTTTCAACTAACTTCGCACGAATCTAACTTTTAATCCGAGAATGCATGTCTTTAAATACAAGATTTGAAGTGAGCTTTTCTTCAATTTAATCAATATAAATGCCCGAGTCTATTTGAAAATAAAAAGAAATTAAGTGTTAGTAACTAAAATTTAAAATTAAAATAATAGTATAGCACAGTAAACGTATGATGTTGAATGAAATGTAAAGAGATTTAATTGAGAAAATTTACTTAAAACTGCATTAATAATAATAAGAATAATATAAACATGTAGTGGAAATAAAATAAAAATTAAAATGGGGGCCCATTGTCGCCATGTCAGAGGGTTTCTGGTAACTGAGAATGTCTCTGGTCCCATCCCCGGTCACACCCACCCAGCAGGACGTCCGCAGACAACTCCCCCACCCGCTCTCGCGCACTCGCCCGCCTTACCCACCGCGCGCGCCGCCGCCTGCACCGGGGAAAGCCCCCGCGTCAGTGTTGCCAGCCCCTCGGCAAAAATAAACTGAAAAGTATCGATTTTCGAACAAAAATATGTTATGCTTCCATATTTCTCCTTTCATATTATTTTATTTTTCTGAAACAATGTTATTGATAGTAAGTATAGTTTTAATGTAAGATTATTCCCACAGAGTATCAATATTGTACGATTTGTGACAATTCAAATAGGTTTATTTCCCTTGATGGTAAAGATGTGATGGTCATAGAAGCGCAGCAGCATTACATTTAATTTATAAGAAAGTAGATTCCGTAACATACGTAGCAAACGCGCATCTGAAATGTTTTGTTCGACGTATATTAAAATGTAACGAAATATATAGTAATAGGTAAAATGTGTAAAAACATGTAATTTTACCAAAACGTGTAAAAATATCTAAAATTAAAATTGTTCTAATTCATTCAGAATATCTTGTGAACTCTAAAAAATATTATTCAATGCAGGGTTCCTGTAAAATCATGTAATTACATGTAAATCCGTTCCTTAGTTATCATATGTCCTTGTCACCTTTCTCCCTCATTTATAAAAAGAAGTGCTTTTTATTAATTTTCTCTTTCTTCAAAAAGAGTAATATTTGAAATGCGTGAAATTGGTTTTGCAAAAAATAAATATTTTGTTTTATAGTTTGGTTTTTGAAATAATATGAAGTTCATCATTTCCTTCACAGCTCAACCACTGGCAGAGTTTTAAAAGGTTTTCCATTTTTTTCACTATCTATTTTTGTGTTCACAGAAAAATACAATCTACACATTCACAGTGTAAATATACACATTTGACAAATGAAAAGAAATCTGGTTAGCATGAATTACACTGAAGGGTAAATTTTATAATTTCTCCCTGATAGACAGCTGGTAGTGTTTGAAGTTGGAATAAAATGTTTCTTACCATGGAACACTCAGAATATGAGCGAAACAGTCGGACCAAACGATAATTGAAGAGCGTATTTCAATACTGACGTATCTTTATAAAAAATAATTTTTCAGAAATGGAAATTATTCTATTTCATCTGTGTATTTCAAGAATTGTACTTCCTCTTCCTTCACCTATCCTCACCGCCAACTTAACCTTCATGCACGTATACTACACTTCCACAATATGTCGGGAGTCCAGTGGGGAGCGTAGAGCTTGTCCGGCAGGGATGCCCCGCTCCTTGAAGGATCCCTGGATGGGGACAACACCGTAAACCAGGTGTAGGTCGGCGGAGGATCTACCATCCAGCGGGAGACAAACACCACCACCTCCCGTGAAAACATCCATGCACTGTACTTACGGTACTAATGACCGGAGCAGTTGAAGTGCTCAGAAACACGAAATAATCAGTGAATTTTCAGGAATAATCATTCAGCTCTGTAATTGAATTGTATTCAGAATTGTAATTGATTCAATGTTTTTCAGATACCGTTTAACAAAGGAGAAAATACATTTTTAAACGCACTATTTGGCATCATGATGGATAAGCGCCTTAAAAATATTTTCATACGTACAATCTATAAAAGAAATGAGAATAGACAAACACGTGCGCATCCTGAAGTAAGACGAGGGCAACTACATATCAGGGGCCCCGATTTTACATTACACATTACAAGGGACATATTTTACTGGTACATATTTTACTACGACAATGATAATGAAATTATAACTTTAATTAATACATACAATTGATTTTATGTTGAACTATTAACAAGATTGCCAGATAACGTGGAGGGCATCTTCCCTAAAAGTCGTCTAAAAACGCCCAAATTGAATAAAAAAGGGTTACATTGGGATTTAATATATTTACGGACATGAAAATTGCGACAGGCTACGGGTGTCCTCCCAATATTTTCAGTAGCGTCCACGCCCCCTGCCCTACCTCTACCTCGCCCCGTTGGCGCATGTCTATGGGGTCGTCCACAAATAACGAAAGTAGATTCGAAATATTTTAATACCCCTCTCCCCCTCTAACGCGCGCTTGAACCAGTAAATAGTTACTCAGCACTTGCGCCATCACTCCCGATTTACCACCAGTAAAAATAAATGAAATAAAGGGGGAAAATTATACTAATTTCATTTTTTAATATTAAAATTTACGATAATTATAGACGGAATTAGATGGATGAGCTAACTACACCTGACAATGAGAAGGGGGAATAATTTTGTGTGAAATACGCAAATAACGCAATTTCGTTAGAGATCAGTTTTCAATATTTTCTTCGTAATCTAACACTCAATCAAAATTCCATTTATGAAAACTTTCCATTTATTGTAACAATTTAACATCAAAACGTTTTAATTTGTTTATATTTAAGTTAAATCATGTTAAATTTGTCAATATTTTAATATTTTGTCACAGAATAATATTAGATTGTTGACAGAATAAATCAATCTAAACATTACGTAATTCTAAACTAAGACTCCTACTATATAACGCAGAATTATGCTGCCTTAAACCCCGTTCACTGTCTTCAGCGTTACATAATTTATGGACGACCCCTATTGAAATACGTCACATTGAAACTTAGAGCACAAAAGTACCCTAAATGTAATTTTGAGAAAATAGAATTCAAAATTTATTCAAAATAGAAAATGCAACGAAATATATTTTCTTTCCACCACTTGAACGCAGAAACTGTTGTAATTGGAATGCCCTTTATTCACGAAATAACATGGAGATTTTATTTCACATTCCGCTCACCACCACGACACCGCGATCCGCTCACCACCACGACACGAGTCGGAATGCCCCAATTACCAATCTGGTCCACCCTTCAAAGCTCGCTGTGTTTTTCTGACTACTGTTTTTTTTCGCGTTGCTATGGTGTACCCTCTGCGTAACTGCACCATAGAAACCCACGTCTCAGGACGAACTCGCGTTGCTATGGTGTACCCTCGGTGTATCTACACCACAGAAACCTACAACTTTTGCAATATCTACATTTTGAACTTTATTTGCCTAAACAAAAATGTCCGTCATTTTTGGTATGTCACAATATTTTATATTATTTTTGTATTGTACGTATATATGATACTATACAATATTGTTTTTTAAATACAGTAAACCCTCGTTAACACGAATTTCGCCGTAATAACAACAAAACTACAGTCCCGGTAAGGGGTTACGGTAACTTGGACATTTATAATACTCCGATAACACGAATTTCTGTAACACGAACTCCGATACTTTTGGTCCCTTGGGACCGGGACCGGTGGATCAGTGTATCAACTGTGTAACCACCGTACTACAGTGCCTCGGACCGGGAGGTCCTAGGATCCAGTCCCGACGGCGGCAGGATTTTCAACACTAGCTTTTGAGCTAGGATTTCTGCTGCCTGGACGATGGTTCTAGCAGCTGGCTGCTCTGGACGATAGTTTTCCGTGAATTCTCCGATCAAACCAGGAAAATGTCGGAGCAGCGGTTTGTAAGTACCCTTACAAACGGGCCACAGACTGCGCGCGATCGTTCCTTCCTCTTAGTTGTTCTATCTCCATACCTTACAGAAACACTAACATGCACTGCACTACCACACAAGCCGAGAGACCGGTAGGGGACTTCGAATTTGTCCCGGCTGGGGCGGTGCCCCGCTGGTGGGAGATACTTGGTTGTGAAAACCCCGCTAATTGATGGTAGGTCGGCACCGGATCTTGCCATCGAGTGGGGGAAGATCACCGCCACCTCCTGAGGAAAACGTGCACTACACGTACGGGACTAATGACCTCAATAGTTGACGCGCCCGGAGTCACTAACAATCAATCAATGTGCTTTGGAATTCGTCTGCATGAGGGTTTACTGAATTACATAATTGCAACATATAAATGAAAACTCTAGTCCTTTTGAACTGATGTCACTGCAGCGCCTGTGACCGGGAGGTCCTAGGTTCGAGTCCTCACGGCGGCAGGATTTTCGACACTAGCTTTTCAGCTAGGTCGATTTCAGTCGCTGTCTGGAGGAGAATGCTAGCGGCCGGCTGCTCTGATCGGTAGTTTTCCGTGGTTTCTGACCAGCTCAACACCTGATCAACACCAGGCGAATGCCGGAGCAGTACCCTACCAAACGGGCCACGGACCACGCGCGATCTCTTCTTCCTCTTCCTGGTCCTATCCTCTCCCCTTACGCACACACACACACTAGCATGTACTACACTACCACATATTCCGGGAGACCGGTCGGGAGCTTAGGACTCGTCGCGGCTGGGGTGATGCCCCGCTGGTGGGAGAGTCCTGGATAGAGGAAAACCCCACTAGCCGACGGTTGGTCGGCGTCGAATCTCACCATCCAGCGTGGGAAGATCATCGGCATCTCCCGAGAAAAAAAACATGCACTGCACTTACGGGACTAATGACCAAAGCCGTTGACGCGCCCCGAAACACGAAAAAAAATCAGCCAATTAATCTAGGTCTTTTGTGTGGGGCCGTGGCCCCTGGGCGTGCGTTGTGCACCTCCTGGGTGGCAGCACTGGCCGTGTTCTCCCTCGCCCCGCCTGCTCCGCTGCTGCCGTGCCCTGCGACCGGGCCCTGGCTCGGCTCCCCGCCCGTGCCGGCGCGCACGTGCGTCACTTCCTAGGGATGTGGCCGAGGCGGCGGCGGCGGCGGCGGCGGCGGCGCGGGCGTGCTCGCGTGTCGCTGGCGCAGTCCCGCCGGAGAGCGTCGCCGCGCGAGCTTCGACATCGCGACGTGCCTCTTCCGCCCCGCACTCTCGTTCGTGCGACAGCTCGAGCTTTAACAATTTTCTACGACATTTCAGTTGTTTGAATCCGAAGACATTTGCCCATGGAAATGTTACGTGGGCTGTGTCTAGATTAGTTGACCAATGGGTCTTTCCGACTCTCAACGTTGCCGCTCGTGTTTCGTGATCGCAACGTGTGAAGTGTTCGTGTACTAAAAGTGCTCCGAACTCCGGCTTTATTGTTTTCTGTGACATTTCGTCTCTTCTTTCAGTTCGATGTGGTTTCTTAAAGAAAATGTTAAATGAGGTGTGACTAGATGATTTGACCTGTGCGTCAATTTGACTCGCAACGTTGACGTTCTGGTTTGAAAAAAATTGTTTGGTTAAAACTGTTCAAATGTGCTTACACTCAGTTAGAGACGGGAATCTTAAGTTGTAGCAGAGTATGTCACTTTGAATGTTGGACTCGAAGTGATTTCCTTTATAGAAGTATTAAACGAAGCGTGTAAAGGTTTGTCTACGCCATTTTGACACACAACATTGTCATTTGTTTTTTTAGATCGCCTTTTAGAGTGATTGTGAGTTTTTCAATGCGCCAATTTTTATGAGGATCGAATTCGTTTAGTTGTATCAAGTGCAGGTTATTTAGATTTTCAGAAATCAGGTAATTTTGTTGTTAAAATATTGTATTTTATCTAAGAGAGGTGTGTAATGATTTGCTTGTGACACAACAGTTGTTCGTGTTTCCAGTTAGCGTATTAGAGTGCGTGAAAAAGTTTCTAAATGGGTCATAGTTCACGAGGAACTAAAAGATTGTGTTGGTGTAGGTCAGGACTGATATCGATGGTTGTAACATCTGTTCGAAGTGATTTCTTAGTAAAAACTCTTCTTTTTGAAAGTGTCTCAGCGAAGAATAGACTAAATAAACATGTTATTACGTGCCACGATGAGTCGATGATATTTTGAGACGTGTCTGCATTTTGATATAAGATTTAGATGTAGCTATTTGTGTTGCAAAGCCATTTAATTTGCCTTTGAACACTTTGTTGAATGAAATACATGAATACACGAAATAAATGATATATAAATACACGAAATACAACTGTATTTCATGTATTTAAGGATTCTCACTAAGTATTTTTTAGCTACAACATCCTAAGCTTTTTCAGTGTAAATTAAACTTTCTGAGTCACATCAATTGAATTTTTATTATCCATGATGTCGAAGTTGCACAGCAATATCCGTTTGTATATTCCACATCCTTTATCTAACATAGTTCATTTCTCTCGAAACCAAAGTTCTTTTTATGATAGGACTATTCTTACATATGTGGAAAATATTTTCCCAAAACAATCCATATTTCATAAGGTATCCTATTTGGAAAACTGTCAGCGATATTGGTGTGGATGTTGAGAATCAAGAGGTGTTGGAGTGTGAAGGAAGATTTAGTTAATAAATTACTGTTGGACCTCAAGCCGCTGGAGAATATCTACTTTATAACTCTATAACTTCATCTGTGACGTCATTCTTAAGGTGAGATTTCCGAAGGTGAGATGTGAATTTGATAATTGGGATTGTATTGGGTGTAACTTCATTATCTGTGCACGTCTTCTAGAATTAAGTGGGAAATATAGTTATTCTGATGATCGTTTTCCATGTTGTCACGGCAGGAATTATTATTCCTTGACGAAGGACATGATGAGGGATAAGAGCCCAAATTTATTGCTGAATTGCCGTTGAAAATAGAATTTATTTCATCGGAGTGAATACTTTTGTTAACAATCTTTGCAAAGAAAAACGCTCATTTTTTCTGTATTCAAAATTGAAGTAGTATATGGCTTAGGGTAGGGATCACAGAATTTTTAAAACGTGCACACAATTCACTTCTCCCCACAGTATGTCACAACAGTTTTTTAACTGTTTTTGACGTAAAATAAATAAATAAGTAAAAATAAACAATAAATAAACAAATAAATAAACTTGTTCCGTTTCACTGCATATTAGAAGTTAAGTTAGCCTCGAAATGTCTTGAAGGTTCGCTGTAAATAGGTTCATGTCACTCTAAGATATACAGGTTATATGTATGTACGACATACTTTCTTGAAGAATGTGCACCTTCCCTCACTAGTGAGCATTGTCCGAACCAGTGCCAGAGCTAGACAATTTCGGGCCTGGGGCAATCCTGAAACGTTGCGCTCCCCCCCCCGAAAAAATTAAAAATGTGAAAGTTATCTCAAGAAACTATGAGTTATTTTTTTCTCAACAAATAACAAAAATTACCACTTTAAAGCTAGAAAAAGTTTCGAGAAATATATTTTAAATATTATTTTTGAGTAAAAGTATTCAGTGATCAAATAATACAATTTCCACCGTGAGCTTAAATTGCTCAAAATATTTTTGTTTTGTTAGTGTTTAATAAAATAACTTGTTCTATTTAAAATAATAAATATTTAAATTTCAATAGAACCTATTTTAATGTTTGCGACTTTTGATTTATTTCGTTAAGTCCTACTTTGTAAGTAATGACTCTAATTAACTATTTAAGGAAAAAAATAATTGAAAAATTTGTGAAATATCGGACTACTGCATCGCGACTCATATATATATATATATATATATATATATATATATATATATTATATATATATACGTTAATGATTTTCTTGAACGAAATAAAATTAACGATCTTCTTTTTCAATTTTTGACTACGCCCGGCCTGCCCGTGCCTAGCGTCGGCACTGGATTGAACAAAGGGTACAGCCGAATAAGGCGGTGAAAAGTGCCCCCAAACCAAATCGATAATCGCGATGCTCATATGAAAGAGAATACCAAATCACGTATATTCACACAAAATCAGCCTCCTAGGGCAATCTGTTCCAGAGATACGAGAATCGTGTTTTCCATGTTTTATTTTTTCTCGGCTTCTATTGCGTGTATCAGGCTAAAAAAATTGCAGAGACGAGCGAACGTAGTTCAGTTTCAAGGTATTTTTGTCAACGAATTTTGACGGCAAATTAATATAGAAAAAATAATTTTTTTGACATTCCTTTTCGACGTGATAACGTTAAAGTACTGTTTCAATTTTTTCCCCTAAAATGGGTCTTATAACATTCCATAGCATATTTTTTTTCAGATTTTTAAACAATGTGGACGGTAGTGAAAAATTTAAAACCAATGTTTTCAGTTTAAACATTCGAAATTCGCACCAAAATGTGATTGGGTGCATTTTGATTTGTGTTAAATTGTTCTCTCTGAACAAATATATCCATTTCTTTTAGAGTATGTTCATCTTTTTTAATTTACGTGTTTCTGAAGTGTTTATGTTTTTCTGGAATGCAAATATTTGCATAGAATGTATTTTTCCAAACCAACTTTTCAGTTCTTAATGCGGCTCAGATATTCAAAATATCCAAGGAGTTTATTAGTCAAAATATGCTTCAAATTGTCTTCAGAGATCATTTTTGAAGTTTGCTCGGTTCCTCCCTGGACATCATGTATAATGCAATGCACAGATCAGGGTCTGGAAGTTCGAAGTCGAGTTCCAAGCATGAAACTTTCTTGCCTTCCAAAACAGAGTTACGAAGTGTGGAATATTCCCAAAGCCCAACTAGTATTTCTTCTTGAAAGTTCTCTAAAGAGCGATCAGTTTACTTTTATGTCGCTTTTAAGCTTAGCCGAATTAAGTGTAATCAATTATAATATTTTTTAGAGTGACGATCTACTTTTGGTTGTACATCAGTTTGTAACGTTCTGTGTCTTTTGACGCTGCTTTGCCTTTCCTATAAGTGTCATAGATAGTTTTTTTTTCTGATGCTTTTCAGAGTCTGACTGCGGGGCTTTAACATTTTTTATTTGATAACAGATTACTGTAATTTATTTTATTTATTCTACTTTACGTCAAAAACAGTTAAAAACTGTGAGTGACGTGCTATGGGGAGAAGTGAATTCTGAGCATGTTTTCAAAGTTCTGCGATCTCTACCCTATGCCATACACCATTTGAATCTTGAATACAGAAGAAAATGAGCGTTTTTTGCAAGGATGCTTAACAAAAGTATTCGCTTCGATGTAATAAAATCTATTTTCAAAGGTAAATCAGCAATAAAGTTGGGCTCTGATCTTCTTCGTCAAGGAATAATACTTCCTGCCGCGACAACATGAAAAATGATAATTTGAATAACTGTATTTCCCACTGAATTCTAGAAGACGTGCACACTTAATGAAGTTGTATTATATCTTTCAAAAGTATGGTGACCGGGAGCGGCAGCTCAGTGCATCAACTGATGTCACTGCAGCGCCTCTGACCGGGAGGTCCTAGATTCGAGTCCTGATGGCGGCAGGATTTTCGACACTAGCTTTTCAGCTAGGTCGAATTCAGTCGCTGCTTGGAGGAGAATTCTAGTGGCCGGCTGCTCTGATCGGTAGTTTCCGTGATTTCTCCGATCAACACCAGGCGAATGCCGGAGCAGTACCCTACCAAACGGGCCACGGACCGCGCGCGATCTGTCCTTCCTCTTCCCTGTCCTATCCTCTCCCCTTACACCCACACTTACACTAACATACACTACTCTACCACATATTCCGGAAGACCGGTCGGGAGGCTTAGAGCTTGTCCCGGCTGGGGCGGTGCCCCGCTGGTGGGAGAGTCCTGGTTAGGGGGAAATCCCACTAGCCGACGGTAGGTCGGCGCCGGATCTCGTCATCCAGCGGGGGAAGATCACCACCATCTTCCGAGAAAAAAGCATGCACTACACTAACGGGACTAATGACCAAAGCAGTTGACGCGCCCGGAAACACGAAAAAACAAACCAAACCAAACCAATCAAAATTATGAATACCATTGTTTCAATAAGTCAAAAATGTGCATTGCACAACGATGTGTACCGCGTGACCTCCAGAGCTCGAACTCAAACGTATTTCCAAAGTCCTTCCACACTGCCACAACAGTGTCACGTGTAATATCCAAACTCCGTCAAGCAAACTCTGTTAAATATCCACTTTCAATTGTTGCTTCTCTTGTAGGTAGGGAATTTCTTCTGAAAACACGAATCAAGTGACAATAAGCCACTATTTTTATTGATTATTAAGCTATTTTGAATTGCAGAAGTGTTGACGCGGTATGGTTACCGTCACATATCGTTCGAGTGCCTACATATATTTTTATAATTAGAATTATGATTTAATGATCGTAATAATTATGATCGTTGCTTCAAAAAGATTCAGGTCTGGGGAGGGAAACGTTGAGTTAAGAAACTAAACAAATTAATTCCACTTTAAAGTTGTTTATTATTGTTAATATATTATAGGATTTTATAAGGAACTATTTTTTTAAAATATTAATCAGTAAAGATGACTCGACCACACATGTTCTAACATCATGAAAATTGTTAAACGGAGGAAGGGCAGAGTCGAAAGACGTGGTGGATGTGATTGTGCATAACTGTTTCTCCAAGGTCAGTTCCGTTTATTACTCATTTTCTAAGGAGATTCGGGCATCGCCTTATCGTTGAACTTGTTGAATTCATTGATGAGTTGACGCGTAGTGTGATGTTGATTCATTCATAGTGTGATGTTGACTGATGCCATGTGTCACGTGCTTCCTCGTAGGCGTGGCTTGAGGAAATGTAAATGATTTGTAAGCAATGTCATTTCATATTTTTTTAAAAAAAATAGCAAGATATTTTAAAAAATACGTTCGTGTAGTTTTTCAAAATTCAAAAGAACACATCAAACTGGAGCTTACGTCATGTTCTTCAGTGCCTTTAGCCGTAACCATAGAAGAAATTTAATGGAAAAATGGCACAATGTTTGAAAAAAAACTTGTTTTTAAAATTTCTCATATTTCACTCAAAATTACGTGAAAAATACTAATGACTTATTATTAATAGTACAGTGTACGAAAGAGTATTAAGTATCCACTCTGAATGATGCCAATTTTCCATGAAAATGTATTAAGGTAGTCTGTTCATGCCAGTTGATGGTCAAATTCTTAACCATTTATTACATCTGTAGATTAATAATAGCTGATTGTAAATGTGAACTGAATATTAAATAATTATTTATAAACATTTAAAACAGAAGAATTGAATGGTTGCTCCATAAAAACAATCTTTAATATTAAAATTAGTATGTCGTATGATTTTTCGTTTTCACAAGTTGGCAATACCTAATATAGGTTAAATTGGATTCAGTTCCCGCACATATCATTTTTTCCGCGTTGAATATCTGTTCACTTTGTTTCTTTTATCGAAAGTGAATTATTGTCAAATAGTTTTTGATAGTGCGTTGCAAAATTTAAATTAGCGCATTTTTAAATGGTACATAAGAGAAACAATGCTGACAATAGCATGATGATTGCCAATACTTCCGGTTGCGGTGAATTACTTATGAAGATTACCGGTAAGGTATGTTACTTTTAATATCGTCTGATTCCTCGAAAACGTTAACTTTGAATAAATGGTCGGTGGAACGAACAAACTACCTTCCAATGGGACTGGCGGTGCGTTGTCGCCGGGAAATGAACGTCCTGGGACGTCACGAGCATACGCAAGTTTCTGTGGAGTTTGATTAACGCGGAAGTTCGGATTCATAATCATTTCCTCCAGGCTTCACAACCGGAAGACTTAACAGTTTGCCCGTTATTTCCCATGTTGTGCTATCCGTCTCCTGCCGGAAAAATCTCTCTCTCTCTCTCTCTCTCTCTCTCTCTCTCTCTCTCTCTCTCTCTCTCTCTCTCTCTCTCTCTCTTCCTCTCTCCCTCTCTTTCTCTCTTTCTCTCTCTCTCTCTCTCTCTCTCTCTCTCTCTCTCTCTTTTACTCTATCTCTCTCTTTCTCTCCAAATCATTTCATGAGTTTGTTCTTAACGAACGGCTGTTTGTCACGTTACATTCGATATTACATTGTAGAATTACGAAATCTTCATTTTGTAATGTTTGAACATTCCTCTAAAGACAATTACAATTTCGTATCCTTCAAAGTAATCGTACCTTTTGCACCATGAAGTGTAAAACGGCCATATTTATATTCAGCACGAAAGTAGGTTTTTACACGACCGGAAGCGACCGACAAGTAGGTTGCCGGAAGAGAGAAAATAGCCACTTGTCTTCCTAAGGTGAAAGAGTTGCAAAAGCGCAAAGAAACCTGTATCGCAAGTTTTCTTACTTTATAAAGTCAGAATAGCGGAGGTATCAACAACAAGTAGTTTATACAATGTAAATTGTAATATATAGAAAATTCAGCCATAGACGTGTTTCGGGACTTTGTCGCATCATCAGTGGCTCTACAATATTGAAAATGAACGAACAAATTAGCATACGAATAACCAAGACATACAGAAGAAATACATAATATGAATGAACACTAAAATTGTTTCATCTATGTTTCTTTGGTACATATTCTATTTATATAAAATTCTTACTGTTCATTAGTAACGCATTTCTTCTGTATGTCTTAGTTATTCATACGTCTTACTTAGTTATACATTCATGAAGTTCAGAAACACGTGTATGGCTGAATTTTGTGAATATTACAATTCATATTGTATAAACTACTTGAGGTAGATACCTCTGCTATCCTGAATTGATAATTATGAAGTACCACGATATATCTGC
Organism: Teleogryllus oceanicus; assembly: GCA_964035755.1. Classification (NCBI taxonomy): domain Eukaryota; kingdom Metazoa; phylum Arthropoda; class Insecta; order Orthoptera; family Gryllidae; genus Teleogryllus; species Teleogryllus oceanicus. Next base: position 22,946,527 of record CAXIVR010000013.1, read on the forward strand.
TGCCACTACTGAATTTTTCTTACTTTGTTATTCTTTGCTAAAAAAATAATTAAGTTTATGCACGTATGATGAAAACTCTCAAGGGTTTTTAGATATTGAAATTCGACACGTGATTAAGTTTGTGAAAACTGTAACATTCACTTTGTGAGAAAACGTGATTTTCCCCCTGATTTCAATTGTGTAACTCGGATTTCGTAATGCACTTCTGTCCCTCAATACGCATTTTGTCTTTATATTCTTTTCTTTTCCATTATTTTATTCTCACTTTCCCTTTATATCGTGATTATTGATGCATTTGAAATTTCCGCAACTTTCTAATATTAAAAAATCAACAAATACAAAAGTCAAATATTATTAAAATAACTGACATATTTCTGTTTCTGGAAAATTTATATAAGTTTCTGATCACTTGATGTGAAATTATCCTTGCATTGCGAAGTTTTCTGTAACCAACAGTAACACAATACACAAGTGTTAAATCACAATACGCATCTAATTCCTCTTTATACAACTGTTATGAAATGAAGTTTCATTTCTACTGTTCTGAAGTCTCTGTCTGTTTTGTGTCCTGTGTAAAACTGGATTTTTTTCCTCGGATGTGTTATCTATACCTAAATGAGTGTTACACATCGTCATTTATTTTATCGCAATACCAAAGTACTGTGTACGTTAGAAATGTTTACAAATTACTTGAAAGATACGCGATTCCCCGCAGAGATACTTTTTTTTTGTTTTTCTGCCAGTGCATGTTTTAAATTCGGATTCGCTCTGTTGGATGGTATGTTGCTCTGAGAGAAGGAGGCATGCTTCCTGTCCCCCATTGCTCACAGAGTCGGCGTTATAAAGGAACCTTTTTAATTTCCTCGGTTGTGGACTGCAAGTCATGCTAGTAAGCCTCATCCATTTTATCACATCTAACAGATGTTATATAAAGGAATCTTGGTTGTAAATTCGTACACGATTTTCTCGCGCGTTTGGCGCGTCTGAACAGAATTCAGTAAAGAAAGAAATTCAGCTTGTTTTGATTCATAGAAATCCATTTATTCACTTATTCGTTTATTTTTTTTCCAAATCCTCATAACCCCTTATTCACCTGTTAATTTGCTTACTTATTCATTAGTTTATTTATTCACATGTTCTGTAATTTATTTATTCACATACTAGCAAGAACCCGGCTGACGTCATGCCCTCTTGTTTTCCTCTTTTTTCTCTTTTCTTTCTCCTTTTCCTTTCCTTTTTCCTTCCTCCTTCTTTCCCTCTCTCCTTCCCATCCTCTTTCTTTTTCTCCCCCTCTCTTTCCCCCTGACTTCCCCCGTATCTCTCTTTCCCATTCCCTCTTTTCCCCCTCTTCTTCCCTTCTCCTTTTTCCCTTTCTCCTTTTCTCTTTTTTTAATTTTTTTTCCTTTTTTCTCTCCCTCTTCTCCTCTCCCAGTTCTCCTCTCTCGTTTCCTCTTTTAATAATTTGTTAATATATGGAAGATCTCTGAGTCTTCTGTCTCATTCACTTACTCACTTTTCATTTTATGAGATTTTAAAAAACTTCTGTTCGATTAAAAAAAAAATATTTTGTACAAACCTTGTCCTGAGAATAGCGAACACACAGAAAATGGAGGATTATCCAATTTGGTGCAGTCGTTAGCAAGTTATGCGATTCATTTTTGTTTCCATAGAAGAAGATTCACTTTATTCCCTTCTTATTGATGTGTGTGTGTGCAGGGTCGAGCGGCGCCGGCGCAGGGGGGAGGAGGAGGAGGAGGAGGAGGGGGGCGGGGCGCCGCGCGCGCCGCAGCGCCAGCTCCGACTCCGCCCTGGGGCTGGACGCCCCCGACGACGCCATGCTGCAGCTGCAGCCCCAGCAGGGCGCGGCCACGCCCCCCGCCGCAGCGCCCTCCGCGCCCGCCGCCGCCGCCACCGCGCTCCAGGTACGAATCAGGCGCCTCACATTCGGCGGTCGCCGAGCAGCGAGCTCCTGCTCGCCCTATCGCCAACTGCTAAGACGTTCGGCGAATGTTCGCCTCCTTTGACGTGTCCAAAAGGCCGACACGCGGTGGGTAGCGCGAACACCGAATGTTCGCCACTCGGCAAATAGCAAGCAACTCATCGGCAACTCAAGCCGTCTTAAAGGCGGCTACACACATTCGTTATTCGGCGGACACCGAACATCCGCATGCCGAATCCCGAATAGTGTGGGTGAGTTTTTTTAAAATTATATTTATTGTAAAATTGATGGTTACATAGTTCAGTATTAATACTCTTTCACGTGATTTCGGACTGGCTTAGAGCTAACTTAATTTGAAACTAAATCTAATCTATCTACTACTCAGGTTTAGGATGCTCATTGAGCACCTACGCTCAGTTTACATCGGAAAAGATTTGCAGGAAGGCATGTACCGGATGTCTATTACGGATTCGGGTCGGAAAATCGTTGCGAGTAGCTAGGTTATAGTGTGCTATTTGATTTATGGAGGATTTATTTGAATAGAAGTTGTTCGAGAGACGAGCAATGTGGTGCTTGATGTATGTGTGGATGAGTTGCATGCTGTTTGCCGAGTGACGAACATTCGGTGTTCGCCCTACCCACTGCGTGTCGGTCTGCACACATCAAAGGGAGCGAACATTCGACGAACACGTCAGCTGCTTGCGATTTGGCGAGCACTAGCTCGCTTGCTCGGCGAATGCCGAATGCGTGGAGCCGTCTTGAAAGGCGCACTTCTTCTTGAACTCCGGAATACCTACCCCCACTCCTTTGCCAACATTAGTTGAATTAGGAATAAATGATAGCAACGAGCGTTGTAGACAAAATCTGAACACCAGAAATGTTTGCTCTCGTGTAATAAAAACTATTTTGCATCGAAAAACGAAATAGAAATTTGATATAAAATTCCTTTTGTCTAAATAACCAAACTCCTCAGTCCTCTCGCACCTAGCGAAGCGAGGGCTCAAGAAAACGTGGGCGGATAATACTTGTAGCAGTTAACAAAAGTTCCATGTAAATACGTAGTTATTCATTGGGTGTGCGTTCCTGTTGTAACTTTTTTACGATATTCAATTATTTACTCAAGTCTCTCGCATAGCGAGGTGCCATACAGCAGACACCGGGAACTTTGGAGAACCAAGATATTATTATTATTATTATTATTATTATTATTATTATTATTATTATTATTATTATTATTCATTATTGTTGTTATTATATCGGCTTCCTAAGGAGCAGAACAAAGGAACCAGTGCCTCTACAAAACCTTACGCAAAATGTGGGCTGTTCCAAACAAAACCATGTATTACACTTCCCAGTCTTTTGAATTATCTGGGAGTTTATTGTTGTTATTGTTATTGTTATTGTTATTATTATTATTAGTTGATAATTTATATTACTAATAATAAAATATTATTATCATATTATTACATTATTATTATATTATTATTGTATTATTGTTATATTATTATTATTGCTAATATTGTTGGTGGTTGGGTGGCAGGCGCCGCTGCACGTGGGGCTGGAGGACATTATTATTATATTCTCGCGCAGCTCGTCCCCCCCCGGCCCCCCCCCCCCGGCCCGGCCTTGGGCCGCGGCCACTCGGGCCTCTCCTCCGGACCGCAGACGCCCACCTTCCGCCGGGGAAGAAAAGGGAATGAACGAATGAGTACATGGGCAACGAACGAATGAGTACATGGGCAATGAACGAATGGGTACATGGGCAATGAACGAATGGGTACATGGGCAATGAACGAATGGAGTACATGGGCAATGAACGAATGGGTACATGGGCAATGAACGAATGAGTACATGGGCAATGAACGAATGGGTACATGGGCAATGAACGAATGAGTACATGGGCAATGAACGAATGGGTACATGGGCAATGAACGAATGGGTACATGGGCAATGAACGAATGAGTACATGGGCAATGAACGAATGAGTACATGGGCAATGAACGAATGAGTACATGGGCAATGAACGAATGGGTACATGGGCAATGAACGAATGGGTACATGGGCAATGAACGAATGAGTACATGGGCAATGAACGAATGGGTACATGGGCAATGAACGAATAAGTACATGGGCAATGAACGAATGGTACAAATGGGTACATGGGCAATGAACGAATGGGTACATGGGCAATGAACGAATGAGTACATGGGCAATGAACGAATGAGTACATGGGCAATGAACGAATGGGTACATGGGCAATGAACGAATGAGTACATGGGCAATGAACGAATGAGTACATGGGCAATGAACGAATGAGTACATGGGCAATGAACGAATGAGTACATGGGCAATGAACGAATGAGTACATGGGCAATGAACGAATGGGTACATGGGCAATGAACGAATGGGTACATGGGCAATGAACGAATGAGTACATGGGCAATGAACGAATGAGTACATGGGCAATGGACGAATGGGTACATGGGCAATGAACGAATGGGTACATGGGCAATGAACAATGGGTACATGGGCAATGAACGAATGAGTACATGGGCAATGAACGAATGAGTACATGGGCAATGAACGAATGAGTACATGGGCAATGAACGAATGAGTACATGGGCAATGGACGAATGGGTACATGGGCAATGAACGAAGAGCCGAGTAAAGTAATTATTAGTCGTGGAATATATTAATTAACAAGAAACATTTCAATACATGAATGAACGATTGACAATACGTTATGAATGAATGATTTAATAGTGAAAGATGAATGACAATAGTTAATTAATCGATTAGTGGATTAATTAACTATTGTATGAATACATTACTAAATTGTAAAATAATGTATTGCTCGCGCAAGTTTTCTTGATACACGAGCTCCCTAGTCATCAGCCAGCGCTTAATAGCACGGCCCGTGGAGATCCTTGTTAGGTTCGACTCGGAACGGCACGTGCCGTTTTACAATGCTGGCAACAACCACCTCGTCCTTTCAAAACAGTCGTAGCATATCGCAGGGCACGCTTTGGCGCTTCAAGTTCATGTCCACAGTTGGTGCGCCTGTTTAAACCGTGCCGTAAGAGAGTCCTCCTCGCACCGCGCGCTGTGAAATATCAAGAAAACTTGCTTTTGGGTTTTTCTAACGTGGCGACTGAGGGTACTATCTGTAAGATGAAATTCGGCACGACTTTTTGAGTCATTCTCAGTCCTGCCGCTAGAGTCGCTTGATCTGCAGCACTGCTTGATACGGCCGCGATCATGCGACATCTTGTGGAAGAACCAAGAAAGACGCAAAAAGTCGTGCCGAATTACATCTAGGAGAGGAGACTACCCTCAGTCGCCACGTTATAAAACCCATATATAGTATGTGTATATTTAGCCATTGCAAGTACGTAAATCGTAACAATATTAGGTATTCATTTACGCAATGGCATATACACGGATCATTATTTTGAATTTAAAGCCTCAGAATAATCGGATTAGTGGAAATCTCGAACGAACGCCTTAAAACGCAATTTTAAATACATGCATTTAATTCCTTAGAGAGATAGTATATCACTCGTTTAAGCCGATTGATTCTGATGTCCTAAATTACATTTCCTTTTTTCGCAGCATCTCTATTTTTCATCTTCTATCTATTTCTATTTCTAGAATTCTCTCCGTTTTTGGCCCTTGTCTTCATTCATCTCACTCCGTCTTTTGTTTCCTTCTCGATCTCTCGTACTTTTGCCCGCTTTCCTCCTTTTTCCCCTCCTTCTTCTCCTCTCTCTTCTCTCTCTCTCTCTCTCTCTCTCTCTCTCTCTCTTTTCGCTCGCTCGCTCGCTCGCTCGCTCGTATGTTCGCTTCTCGCACTTTTGTAGAAGGCATTCGTTTACATCTCCGTCTTAACTTCTCTTTCTTTATACCTCCGTACTTTCCTCCCCTCCACGATCTCCCTCTCTCCTTTGATTCCCCTTCCGTTTTCTTCTCGATCTCTTCTCTTTTCCTCTCTTCCGCCGTACTTCACTCTCCATTGTGACGTCTTCCTTTCTCTCGCTTCTTGCACCTCTATGGAAGGAGTTGTGCCCCCCTTGTCCTAAACCGGTGGAAAAGTTCCAATGCCCCCTCCTTTCTTTCAGTGGCCCCCTCCTCTGGGGGCGCCCAGGCGAAGTATTCGCATTGGGAGAGAGTTGCCCCTTTCTGGAATTCCAAACACAATGGAGGTGGCCGAGGATGTTTCGAAGACAGAATCGTACGTTATTTCGTCATTCGTCATCTTGAGGCAGACTATGACATTGCATATATCGCCCACCTCTCTCTGTTCGTGACTGCTGTTCGGGTGTGCATACACTCAGTTGTCAAGCCACTATTACTCAAATGGGCTGCGTGAGATTCATTTCATAATTACGTCAGCATTTTGGAGTCGATGACCCTCACCCAACCAATTCGCCCAACAATCCTAATGAAGTGTAAATAACTGATGGGAATACTTAAAGGGAATATTTTAAGTGCGTTGACTCCATCTCTGTCTTTTTCCTATCAATTATGATTTTCTCCTAGTTTCCCTTGATACATATGGGGAGATTGTTCTTTGTTTGGATTTCAGATAGAAATCCAGCTTCACTATCTGCACACGGTTTTTTAGCTCTGCGGCATGTTAATGGGACATTTAGGTACGAGTATTTCGTCAATAGTAGCGCCGAAAAATCGTTCTCTGACTTTCATTTGCGATATTATAGATTATTACTAATAATATTCTCGGGTGGCAAAAAACTCGTAGCATTTAGTTTATAAGTTAAATAAATATATTGTGTTTTCTTGTTACGAGTTATGTGTTTTAACATCAAATGTTATCATATTCACATTCGTTTTTCAGTTCTACCAAATTGATGTCCAAAATACGTAATATTTTGAGTTAATCACATATTCTCTGAAGATGTAAAAGTTAACCTGACAAAACATCAGAAAGACATAAAATACTGAGCGGTGTGTTTATTAGACATGATCCATTGGTCATTTTCATCTCTCCTGTATGTTTTTGTTTTTGAATCAATCAACAGCCACATCAACTTATTAAAGTAACATTCTCGGTTGAAAATTGAAATGTTTTCGTGGAAATTATTTTTATGAATTGTTATTATTATGTTTTTATGAATTGTTGTAATTATTGTTATGAATTATTGAAATGGTTTCGTGGAAATTATACTACTAGAATTCAAGAAAAGAGCATTTCAAAATTTGTTTAAAGAAATATAAACTGAAATAAATATTATCTGATGAAAAATTAGTCTATTACAATTTAAATAGAATGGCAAAGGTGAACAGCGCAACTTTGGTATTGGATGAGAATCTGTCCTCCGTTGACCTTCGAAGTGTATGGTATGTCTTAAATTTTTTGTCACAGATTTCTCATTAAGAAGTTCCAGATATTTTCAGTATGATTTAAATCAACTCTCAAATTATTCTTTTCGATAACAGTAATCGAACAAACTGAAACAACCATGACTATCTCCAGCCTTCACTCTACTGACACATCCGAGTATCAGTAGGCATTCTGGTCTTTTGCCTGCGAAACAATACATTTCGCGGAGCTCTGACGTTTTTGGCCATGCTCAGTTGTTTTAAAGCTCGCCAAAATAATCGTCCATTGGTCTGTGCTGAGAATAGCTGTATTGAATTTCTCGCAAACTCTACACCGTGGTCTCTACGATGCAAAGTGGTGAATTGTTTTCAAATCACCAAAACGTGAAATTTTGCTAATTCCAAGTTTTTATGATCACGTTAATGTTTGTTAACGTAATATGTTTAATGTTAACGTAATATATTTATTTGCGTTTGCATTAAAGTTTTCTTTAATCTTCCTGAATTTTTATATCGTATAACATGTCATCTATGGGTATGAAGGAGTATTTATTTAAATTATCTGAACTTTCTCTCACTTAAAATTATCTTTTTCAGATGGAACGAATCAATCGATTCGTCTGTGCTCCTGCGACATAGGCCATCTATTCTTGTGGAAGAAGATTCAGATTCAATTAGCTCGCAACCTTCCTCTGCATCGGTCAGCGATCCTGTTCCTCTGATTATAAAGAGTTCAAGCAACCCTCCAGTGAGCCACAGTGAAATATTTGATTCCCCGCGAGACCCGTTCCCGTCGAGTGATTTGGAACCGTTGCCGAAGGAGCCGTCGTGTCCGAGTGTTTCGTTCGCGTCGCGTACGAAATCGGTATCACCTCGTGAATCGTTCACGTCGCGAGATGAGCGTTCTAGTCTCGACCTCAAAAGAACCGTTTCCACCGAGTGATTCGTTCGGGTACCGAAGGATCCGATTCCTTCGACCGACGCAACCGCGCCGCGTATTTTTCCCCGGTGTCCGCGTTCCTGAGTGAATCGTTCGTGAAATTCGAGAAACCTTTCACGTGTTCGAAGAATATGTCTTCACGGCAACAGTTCCTGCGTAAAATGTGTAGCATTACCGATTGGGGATGTGTAAACCCTTTGTGTAAATGTGACCGGTGCATGATGTGTGGTGATGAGTCGACGGCTGAAGACCCGTTCTTTACAGAAGGCCCTCGGAGACCACCACGACGGACGCGCGAATGTCGGTTAGGTCCCGACGCGTGTTCCCGTGTGCGCGTTGGGCGAATCCTAAGTGACGTCAACGACGAGGAAGAACCAACAGCCAACATCTCCTCCCAGGAAGACATCCACCCCCAGAACGTGGGTTCCATCTCGCCCGTCACCACATCTGGCGATTCAGTGGACGAATTCAATCGTGCGCCGAACGAATCTACCGAACCGACACCGCGACCGTGTGCTTCTCGCATTGTGCGGTGTGTGTCATCCTCTCTATCACGTGATTCCATTACGTTACCAAGTGATTCCATCTCGTTGCATGGTGAATCGTCCCCAAAGCCCAATGATTTAACTGCAAGTAATTCGGTCTTGCCGCCAAGTGATTCGTTCCCGATGCGTAGTGAACCAGTCCCGCCACCGTGTGATACGCCCTCTGCACTTAGTGAATCGCTCTCAGTGGCCAGTGCAACAAGTGACGCAAGTATACGACCGGTTCAGTCAGTTAGCCTGTCGGAAAATTCAACAAGGACCGTCGTGACAAGTGAAGTGCAACTGCGAGTGAAACAACGCCCGGTTGACAGTGATTCGTTCCCGTGCGACGAGTCGGCGCGTCGGAGCGCGGTGGAGGTGGCGGTGGCGTGCGCGGGCAAGAGGAAGTCGGCGGACGAACGGGTCCTCCTGCCCAGGGAGGAGGACGAGGAGGAGCGGGACCGCAGGGCGTCGTCGGCCAGCCTCTTCGCGTGCTCCGATGCGGACACGCTCTCGCTGGACGCGAGACACCTGGCCAGCGGCAGCGAGTTGTCGCTCGCCACCACCAGCCTCGGAGACTCCCGCCGCTCCTCCTTCAAGGTACGCGCGCTTCATTGTTATCATTATTAATGTAATCTTTATTATAATTATTATCATTATTACCATCATTATTATAATGAATATAATTATTATCATTATTACCATCATTATTATTATGAATAAAATCATTATTATAATTATTATCATTATCATTATTAGAGTATCGGCAATTTCTGACCACGCTACACGTTCTCTTCCGAGACCCAATCTTAATCTATCCTCGAGAGAGATTAAGTTTGTGGGGATCAGCTTTTTGGCTATATCCCTTGGTAAGACGAAATTGTTAAGCCTTGAATTGTGAATTATGAGATGATAGGATGATGATGAGAGGTGATCGTGGTGTTTTGTACCATCCCAGCATTTGCCTCTATGACGGAGGGAAACCACGAAAATCCCGGTCGGGATGGCCTGCCTGGGTATCGAACCCGGGGCCTCCTGTCTACGAAGTCAGCGCGCTACGCTATGAGCCACTTTGCTCGGTTCATTATAATAATAATAATAATAATAATAATAATAATAATAATAATAATAATAATAATAATAATAATAATAATAAAGTACTATTAATATCATCATCTTCTAATTCACGATTAAAGAAGTTATGAGTCAGTTCAATATAAAATCTACTCCAGGTTCCCACCAGCTTCATAAGGAGCAAATCTAAGATCTGTCGATGCCTCTACAATATTTTGCGCAAAATGTGGTGATCCCAATATACCTATGTTCTTTCCTTCCAAGTCTTTTAAATTACCCGGGAGTTTAGCCATTCCTTTTACAAATTTTGCAGAACAAACCCCAGAGCTCCGATGACTATCGTGACGGCCTATGTTTTTTGTCCCACATTCGTCAGATCTCGATTGTCAAACTCTTGTATTTAGGACGTTTCTTTGCCTCCTTGGTTTTGATCGCAAGACTAAACAGTAACTAAACAGACGCAACTAAAAGTAAATTCGATTTTTTCTCCAGATCCCGCATAACAATGTCCTGTTTATTTGCCACTATCCTGCCATCAGTTTGAATTTGTTGGTCGTACACAGTTCAACAAATGTCATCGAGGGGGGTGAGGTACCACTCGGGACATGTATTTGGAACTTTGAGGGTGGTACAGATTTGCCAGTGGCGGTAATTACACACCCTGGCGTGTTTTTCCAAGTATTCGATCTTTGCTAGAATTGGGCAAGCTGAGAAAAAACGATCAATGGTTTCGTTCCTGGCAAATGCGTCATTTATCATCGTAGGAAATTTTGAGACCCGTTTTATTATTATAATGTCGTGTTCTCAACGCCTGATATTTGATATATATTAAAACTGCTTCCGATTCTGGTTTCATTCTTCTCTTTTAAGCCACATAAATGATTGGTCATTATTGATCTGCACCTTGTCCATTCTTTTTAGATCTTGTCCATGGAGCGGCTTGTCGGGCCATGATATATTTAACGCCTCACATATTATGCGCCTCACATTTCATGTTAAGTAGTATCAGAAGTTCAGTGTCTGTGTTATTATGCGTGTCTTGTATAGTCTTATTTGCAATGATTCTTGCTACACTTACAATGCCTGTTTCCCATTCTTCGGTCATGACCTGCCTCATTAGTGGGTCATCTTGATGGCTGTTCCATTCCTACCATTGTATTTTGCCAGGAGGTTTCGATTTTTCTTAGGCCTCTTCGTCCTTCCTGACGTGACACATAAAGTCGATGTGCATCAGGTCGAGGGTGGGCGATGATGCATTGTAAGCAGTTTTCAGGTTTTTCGGTCCATGATTGGAATTTCTTGCTTAGTTGAGTCCATTAGTCCGAAACTGTATTTGGCTACAGGCACCGCCAAACTACCTGTTGGAGATACTTTATTCCCGGTGCTCAGAGCGGACTGCAGGACAAGTCTCACTCTTCTATAATACTCTCTGCGAATACTATCTTTCATTGTGTCGTTAGGGATGGTCTCACATTCTTCAATGCCCAGATATTTGGAGGGTTTACCTGGCACAAGATCTTGAATCACAGTGTGTATATCAACTTCAATTTTCTGACGTCTCTATTACTCTCTTAGCTTGAGCACTTTCGTATATTTTCCTCAACGAATTCGAATGGAAGTAAACGATCTCGTTCTACATCGTCTCGAAGAAGGTTCCGCATCATGTCCTTGTCGTGTGATTGTTAACCAAATGAATTTTCACCACTGTTGAATGTTTCACCGTAAAGAGGTGAACTTTCAGGAGGACCATCGTTTTCAGGAGGACCATCGTTTTCAGGAATATTGGAAGGTTCTAACCTTTGCGTCATGTGGATAGTTCGATCGAGAAGCCTACGCGTTGCTCTGAATGTCTACAAGTTGCTCTGCTGTGACTTTTCTACTGCTGTATGTCGTGATGATGTATTTGATGTATTGTCGTTGACTGGCAAGCTTCTTTAAATCTAGGTTGGGTCTCGTATCTGGGTTCGGCTCTCTCAATATCTTGAAAACGTCTATTTCTGAGCCCCCATTTTTGGCGTTTCGGTAGTAAAAGTACCACATCACCTCCCCATTCAACCCATGCCCATCTCTGACAATGGCTTCGAGCTACAGCCGGCTCTGGGTTCTTGGGACTAACCTCCGTTGAATAACCAGACGTCGGCAATGCGACATTAACTTGGTTTCTGAGTAGGTTTGGACATTGTTAGAAAAGACACGTAAAGATTATTATACTTCTTGTATTATCTATTTTACTTATTGTGTTTAAGTAAAGTTTTGCCGGAAGCAAGTCTGAGTTCAGAGATCACATTTAATCCATGGGTTATTTCCTGTTAACCGTTTCTGCGACCCACAGTGGCCTCGGGACATACCCACGTAGGGCCCCTCCGATCGCCAGTCGGCATTACTAATCCTTAAGGGATTTCAACTGACGGATTTTCACGAAGCTGCTGCCCTCTCGGTCCGGGGCGCAGTTGCCGCAACGGCCTGCGCCACTGGGCTGGCTATTTTATTATTATTATTATTATTATTATTATTATTATTATTAGGGAAAATATTTTCATATAAATACATATTTTTACAGGAACGACATACCCGCATTCAATACTTTTCAGACCGGGAAAGGTGGCCCAGTGCATCAACTGATGTCACTGCAGTGCCTTTGATCGGGAGGTCCTAGGTTCGAGTCCTGACGGCGGCAGGATTTTCGACAAAATATTTTCAGCTAGCTCGAATTCACTCGCTGTCTAGAGGAGAATTCTAGAGGCCGGCTGCTCTGATCGGTAGTTTTCCTAGGTTTCTCCGATCAATACTAAGCGAATGCCGGTGCAGTACCCTCAGAAAGAGGCATGGACCGATCGCGATCTTTCTTGTCCTATCCTCACCCTTTCCTTATACACACTTACACTAACATGCACTGCACTGGGGCGGTGGATCGTTGGTGGGAGAGTCCTGGTTAGAGGGAAACCCCGCTTGCCGGCGTTTGGTCGGCGCTAGATATCGCCATCCAGCAAGGGAAGATCAGTCACCTCCCGAGGAGAAAAAAATGAACTACGCTTACATGAACTTACAGTTCTAAGGACCTCAGTAGTTGAGGTGCCCGGAATCACTAACAGCCAACTGAGCAATATTTTTTAGTTTACAAGGCATTTTGAATGAAATAGAATATTTTTTTATTTTATATATTTTGATAGAATTACATTTTTATGCATTTTACCTTCTAGTACACACTTCATTTCTTTCTTCTAGTACGTACTTTTTAAGTATACGTCAAAACTGCTAATCTCAGATACGAATTTCCAAATGTGATGTCTGTGATACTGTCGATCATCTTGTTCTCGCAATGTATTCCTTTGCCGTCAATTGTGAAACTCTCCCCTCCTCTTTGCTTCTTGAAAACCGCATACTCAGAATCAAAGACGAGCGAAGAGGAAATAATTTGCTCATGTTCCGAAGAGCCAACTCGTCACTCGATGGATGTTGCTAATCTCTCGGTTTTTAATTTTGTTGTTGTTGTTGTTGTTATTGTTATTATTATTATTATTATTATTATTATTATTATTATTTTAACTTTGATTCATCTTTCAACTATTCGTAGTTAAAATGTTGGGAAAGGATTCTGGTACTCAAGAATACGCGCGCTGATAATCTTCTCCCCCATACGTCATATACAATTTTTTACCGTTTTTTTTTGACAAAACACATCAAACAAATCAAATCGAAATCTGACAGATATTTATTACAGATCGTTGTGTTATCGCGTGTTTGAATTTGGGTTGTGCATGTTCTCTTTAACTCATTCTCTCTCCGAGATCCATCACACCGGCAAAGGTGGCTCAAACCTTCAACTGATGTCACTGCAGTGTCTCTGCCCGGGAGTCTCAACGGTGCGCGACAGGCTCTTTTACTTTTACTGCAGGCAATGAGGGCGAATTCAGCCGATGTCTGGAGGAGAATTCTAGCGGCAGGCTGCTCTGATGGGTAGTTTTGTGGTTTCTCCGATCAACATCAGGCGAATGTCGGAGAAGTGTCCCAAAAACGGGCCTCGGGCCGCGCGCCATCTTTCCTTGTTCGTCCTTCTCCTATTCCTCACCCTCTAACTTACCTAAACTTACACTAGCACGCATTTCAGAAGACCCGTCTCGAGCTTAGAGGTAGTTTCGCCTCAGGCAGGGCCCCGTTGGTGGAAATTCCTGGCTGGGGGAAGCCCTGCAAGGCACCATAGGTCGGCGCAGGGTGTTGCCATCCATCGCCCCCACCTCCCGCGATAAAACGTGCTCTACACTTACGGGACAAATGAGCTTCGCCGTTGACGCGCCCGGAAAGACTAATCAGTGATTCAAAACCGAGATCCATCGCAGGTTTCACGATACGAGTGTTCACGTGTGCACCGGCTCCTCCTAAGCAACATTCTATGTTCTACGTACGAATGTTACTACGTATCTATAAGCAACATTCTATGTTCTACGTACGAATGTTACTACGTATCTATAAGCAACATTCTATGTTCTACGTACATATATTACTGCGTACGTATAAGCAACATTGTACGCTACGTACGTATACGTTTTCTTATAACTCTCGAACTGAATGGTGAAGACCAGTGTACAACTGTCACTTCTGTAGATATTAGTTGAAGACCTCGGGGCAATAACAAGCCATGCCACTATACGATGTTTTGAGAAAAGGGAAAGTAAAGGTTTAAACATTCCACAAATAAGATTAGGCCATGGTAGTTATTTTTTATAATCTAGCAATATTTACTAGGTGTAATGTCCGCATTATAATAATACGTAAGCTGATACGTAAACTAAACCGAAATACACTAAATTTCATAAGTTTAATGAGGCTATTCAACTTACGCTATTCAACTCAGGTATGCGAGACTTCGTCCCACGCTAGGCCGCCAACGTGACGCTACAATTCGTTGGTTCTGGTAGATGTTTTCATTGATGCTGCAATACGATGGCCGATTTCGGAGCCATTTTGTGAAATGCGAATGAGTGATTTTGAAAATTAGCTTCGGAAATTTCGGGAAAAAGCTTTGTATGAAAAAAATATGATTCTAAAAAATGATTCTAATATATAGTTATATATAGTTGTTGCACAAAATTTGTTATGGTGTATTTTTGTAAAGGTTTTCATCGGTTTTCAATAAACAAAATCCAAACTTTCTAGAAATAATGACTTATGATTTTGTTTCACCAAAATAATTACTTATGTTACTTGAAATACCTCTAAACACCCTTTGTTTTTGGACAAGACCGATCACCAAACGCCTGGGACTCAGTGTTCCCAGCATTCCCTGCAATTCCCTGCATGGGGACGTAATCATTCCAGAAACCTTTTCATAAGTCATGTGAGTGCAAGTGAAAATTCAGCCAAGACATTGTCCTTTTATTCATTTTGCAGACAATACTACCATCATCTGAATATTTGCATATTGTTATCCCATGACTTTTGTCACCTCAATGTATATATTTGTGACATTGCGCCCCTATTGGGTAGGCAACTCTACGTGGACTGGTGCTTGGCAGGTACATGAAATCCCCGTGAGTGCGATAGCTTTAACACAAGCTCAAAAACAACAGAATTTAACTGAGCGTAGACAGCTGGGACAAAAGAGATAGCGTAAGCTACGATGGGGCTTGAAAGTAAAAATGTTAATTTAACCTCGCCGTCAACTTGTAGAGACGTGAGATTCTCCTTTGCTTGAAAAGTATTTTGGAATAAAACTGCGTAATGCTTGGACAGGCGGCAGGAAACAAATTGACGTTCAACTACTACGAACACATGTACGAATATATAGTGTATGGGTTAGACACCGTGAGGTAGGGATTAAATAAGCCATGGTGGGTACTAAACTTAAACGTAGGTAAGAGATTTTTCAAGGGATTAAAGATTCAGTGAATGAAAGCTGTATCACAAACCTGAATCTACATGGAGAGACTGTACGCAGAATAAACTAGATAATATAAACCTTTAACAGGTAACTACGTGACTATTTTGTGTTCCATGTACTAGTTTCTTTTCTTCACCACTTACTTTCCTTGTAAGGTATTAATAGAAGTTACTGAGAATCATAACAGAAGAGTGTACACCCCTCATGGTAACTTCCCATGACAGAGGGTACTTCTGTTTATTTCTACAATGAAGTTCTTTAAGAAGAAATGAGTGAATTAGCGAGAAAAACGATTGAGGTATATTTTGTTTATCGATTGCACATAGTTACGAAAATGTTGTTAGAGAGTTTATGCTAGTGTAATGAATCATTCTCTGTAACTAGCGTTGTTGAGATACCAAAAAAATTGGTAGCTTCACAAATTCTTCACGGCTGTTCCACAATAGATGACTGACTTGTCATATTGTTTTGTAATTAGTTATTCAGCTCAGTTGGAAGTAAAATTATCTTGTATTATTGTATTTGTGCTCACTTCCCTGCTTTGAAAATTTATTGGCTTATTAGTTTCTTATGTATAACAGGAAACTGTGAGAATGAACGAATGAATGAATGAATAGTCTTTCCCTATTAAATAATCATACAGTTTGCAAGGTATGCAAAAACGCCCTCCTTGAAACGTTTTATCTACTTGCCTGTAGTAATAGTAAATGGTCTTTCGTGGGTAGAAATCAACGTTAAGTTTTCTTTATCAGCCTACGAATAAATAAATAAAAATTAAATGTATTATAATAATGAAAGTATTATGTATAATAAAAATATATATTCATACATAAAATAAAAGTAGTAAATATAAAAAATAAAAATCACTCGTATGCTGTCTGGTTTTCTAGCGTATGTCGTAAATAAACAATTTTACATTGCCGATTTTTGGAACTTTTATTAGGCCATTATCAGTGCGACAATAATACATTTATATTAATGTTATAACATCAGTTTAGAATTGAAGCCCTGATGAAGGCCGAATAAAAGGGTAGAAAAGTCCTCGATGTAAAGTAATTATTTATTAATGTATGAGACCCTAAAGTATGAGACAACTTACGAGTAATTCCAACGGGTCAAGAATCACTTAATATATAGAAAAATTGTGGGTGTATTGAATGCATGTAGTATGTTTGAATGGTTTCTCCCTTATTAGCATAATCATACAGTTTGCAAGGTATGCAGAAACTTCCTCCTTGATACGTCATATCTACATGTCCGTAACAGTAGCAAGTAGACGCTATCTTTCTGTGGTACGAATTGTACGTAAACAGTTTCCTTTATCACTCTAAATATACCAATTTGACCTAATTGAAATTCCGGTCGTTATGAGCTGTTTCTTAGCGCAATACCAATTAAAATTCCGTGTCTAATAAGCCTCGGTTTTCACATATCAGGGTCTGTCTTAGTTTAGCTCAGAGCCAGCATTGCCGCCGACTCTGCAGTGACTTTGACCGAGAGGTCCTAGGGTTCGAGTCCCACGGTGGCTAACTACTTAGCCACGCCTAATTCAGCTACTGTCTGGATAGGAATCGTGTGGATAGGAATTGTGGCGGTGGTCTTCCCCCGCTGTACGGCGACATCCAGCGCCGACCTACCGTCGGCTAGCGGGGATATCCCAACCAGGTATCTCCCACCATCGGGTTACCGCCCCAGCCGGAACATGCTCTAACTTCCCCACCGGTCTCCGGCATTTGTGGCAGTGTAGTGCTTGTTAGTGTGTGTGTGTGTGTGTGTGTGTGTGTGTAAGGGGTGAGGATAGGAGAAGGAAAAGGTAGGAAAGATCGCGCACGGTCCGTAGCCCGTTTGTAAAGGTAGTGCTCTGGCATTCGCCTGGTGTTGATCGGAGAAACCACGGAAAACTTCGATCACAGCAGCGGGCCGCTAGAATTCTCTGCCAGAAAGCGACTGAACTCGACCTAGCTGAGAAGCTAGTGTCGAAAAATCCTGCCACCGTCGGGACTCGAACCTATGTCCTCTCGGTCAGAGGGACTGCAGTTACATCAGTTGATGCCCTGAGCCATCTCGCCCCATAAAACGTACACTCAAATCCACTACACTACAACACCTCCCTGGTACCAGCCGGATGTTTAGAGCTTGTCCACGCAGGGGGGATGCGCTGCTGGTGAGATACCTGGTGGGGGAAACCCCGAGCAGGTAAGCACAGCAGCTCATCATCCATCGGGGAATAACGTCGCCACCGCCCGAGATAAAACATGCGCTGCAGTAACGGGAATAATAGTGATAGTAGTTGTCGAGCCCGATAACGTCAATCAATTAGGATGAAAATGTGTCAAAACAACTCATCAATGTTCCTACAAGTCAGGCAATGAATCAGTCAACCACGTTTCAGACAAATTATTTGTAGTGCAAAAATGTATACATTTCCGTAATAACACATATTTTAATGGATTATGTTGTTACAGATGTTGTTGACTTACTAAACACAGCGATCAATATTTTTTTATTCAAGAAGATGTACGCAAAAGTGAGTCTCAGCGTTCATAAAAAGAAGAAAGTCACTAAAATTAAAAATAGATGTATACATAAATCCAGAAAAGGAAAACAGTACAAATAAATTAATATCAAGCAAATAAAATACTCTAAATCCAAAGTAGTAGCACATCAACACATGCATTCTCGTATTAGTTACTATTAGTAATACACCGCATTACTGCCATATTAACACATCTCAGCCTTCACTTGGAAAACTCATTACCAATTGTTGAGCATGAGGTACGAAAACAATTTCTTTTAAAGCTAATACGTCAATTGAAATTTGACAATACAAACTGCGTTCTGTACAACGAGAAACATTATCGCCTAAGACTGATAAATAATTCTATTAATTCCAAAGTGCCATGTCAGGGGGTCGGAAGTGTTTCGGGGTTTGCCTATTTTAAAAAATGTACAACAGCACATATTTTATCTTTATATCGATACCGGATACTTATTGTAATGTTGAGAATCGTATCCGACTAACTCTTCAGGTATGTCGTGAAAGAATCTTCAGCTATCTCTTCGCCAAAAGAAGAGTGGGATTCTCGAATTTGCAATTTCGAAGATAACTTACAAAAAAAGCGTTAAGTTATTTACGCATATAATTTTTTTTTTAAATATGACTTTATTCGTCTAATTTTGAAGAACATATTCCATTGGGTAAAAATCTGCAACAGTTTTGTAATTTGCGCAATTTTAATACTTTGGAATTTTCGAAAATAAAAAAGTTCACTGAAAATGGGCCCTCCGACATTTTTATAAGTGTACTTTGCTCTATTCTGAGGGGAGTATTAATAAACAAATTTCGAGTCATCTTTGAGAAAAATTGAAAAATATTGTTAAGGCAGCATGCAAAGTTTCCTCCTGATTTTATTAAATTTATTTAGCCAAATAACAGCAAAAATCTCTTTGACGTGTGGGGGAGAGGTTCCTTCTACGCACATTTTCTTCAGCTCCAGAATTTCTTCCAAACATTTTAACTTTATCCAAAATCAAAATATCCGTTTCAAACGAACAGGATCTTAAGTTAGACCAGAACAGATGGGAATATCAATTTGGGAGAAGATTGTCTGAAGAGTTTAGTCGGTAGTGTTGATCATAAACGATCGGATCAGCCGTTTGCCGTCGACCAATTTTCCGTATCAAGGACCTACAAAACGTGGATCCTGACTACCATGGAATGGCAGTGAAAGGCGATGCTTTTAACTCATACGTAATGTGACATTTCTACTCCAATATCGGCATACTGATCTTCACAATTTGAGGTCAGAAGATTTCTTTGCAACTATTACGAATTTGTCTTAAAAATAAGTATAAAAGAAAAGTTCACTCCATGAAATAGATGTTTTAAAACAGCTCTACGATTATTTGTATTCTTAAAACTTAATTTAGTAATAAAGAGATACTTCTTACGTAGATACATTGAAACGGTTAAATCTACCTAAAATTTAAACACATCATATTATGGATCAGCTGGTGTATGATACCTCCTTGAATAATTAGATTACAGTACTATAATTTTTAATTAAAATCTGATTCAAATACGATTAAATTAACAAAAATCTGATTTTTTTGAAACCCTAGATATATATTAAATGTTGTACTCGTATTTCTCCTGAAATTGAGCCATATTTTCTCCCTCCGCTACCCGCGGCCATGTCTGTTACACGCCTTCATTCGCGTAATGTTGTCACCCTCTTATAGAAAATTATGGTATCGTGGAGTGAGATTTATTGATTTTCAAAGAATATTATCCTTCGTTTGAACGCACTCTAGAAATGACGCCATTTAATTTCTTTACGTTTCCACAATTCTATGTTCTATAACATTTTATCTTTACTATAAAAGAAATTATAGGCCAAAATTATACAAGGTGGTCCGTACCAAACAATATAAACATTGCTCTCCGGAGTATGCTGCGACCTGGGTTCAGTTGCCACCGTTTCGGCCGTCATACTGCGACCTTCTTTAGGGCAAAACGCATCCTTCCGTATGTCGGGTAGATGGGCTGCGCACAGCTTTATAAAGAGTGCAATTCCCCCTCACTCGACTGCCAGTTGATTGGACGAGGGGGAGAAAGCATCGACCTATCCGGCGAAGGGTGACGGTGCTGGGATGGGAGAGGGGGTCCGCCCGTATTCGGACCAGAAACAGCGAGAATCACACTCTGATGCGACCGGCCGTCGCCGTGAAATACGCCTCGTGAAGACGTAGGCGTTGGACAGCATTCGGATTGATTGATGATGATTTATTGTTACTGATTCTGGGCACGTCAGTTGCTAAGGTCATCAGCTCCATAAGAGTGTGTTTTCCTCGGGAGGTGGCAGTGGTCTTCCCCCGTTGGATGACGAGATCCGACGTCGCCCCACGGTAGGCTAACAGGGTTTCTCCAACAAGGTATCACTCACCATCGTGGCACCGCCCCAGCCGGGACAAGCTCTGAGCCCCCACCCGGTCTCCCGGAATGAATGGTAGTGTAGTGAATGTCAGTGTAAGTGTGTGCAAGTAAGGGATGAGGAAAGAACAAGGAAGAGAACGATCCTAGGAAGATCGCGCGCGGTCCGTGGCCCTTTTCTTACGGTACTGCTTCGGCATTTGCCTGAAGATGATTGGAGAAAACACGGAAAAGTACTGATCAGAACAGCCGGCCGGCTGGAGTGCTCCTCCAGACAGCGACTGAATTCGACCTAGCTGACAAGCTAGAATAGAAAATCCTGTCACCGTCGGGACTCGAACCTAGAACATCCCGATCAGAGCACCCTGCAGTGACATCAGTTAGTGCACTGAGCTCAGCATTCAGTTTTTGGGCCTATACTACATTATTTCAATAGCACAGGTGAGTTTTGCTGCTTTTACACGCAACCAATCTGTTTAAACAAGGTCTCTAAAGAAAGAGAATTTCACTAGATCACTGAATTGCACATTAACTTTAAGAATATGAAGGATTTGATAAAAAGCGCATCTAAATATCGTGTCAAGTACAACCCGTAACACTCCTACAGCGTTGCTAAAATTTATATAGTTATATAACGCCAAAACGAAGCGTTCTTGAGTCGTAAAACCTGCAACTTTTAGGCAAAAGGCCTCACAGAAACTTTCCTCGCATCGATATTTTCAGATTAAGATCTTCTTGGCATTCTATTTGCTGGTTCTGCGGTTCTCAGCTCTACCCTAACTGTTAGAGACGTGTACAATCTCCAACTGGTTGTAAAATTAAACTAATTACTTGATATTCTACGCGATTCAATTACAGGGGTGAAACTCTGCTCGGTAATAACGTTAAATAGGAATCGTTTGTATTGACAAAGGTGTTGCTGTCAAATACAAAGAGACATACAGAACAAGTGACGAAAGATAAGAGGGTTTTGAAGAAAAATATATATTACAGGCGTAATATGGAATTGGAAAATAGGAAAGAGGGTGGGTTTTGACATGCGAGAGTTCTCGCGCGGGTAGGCTAGTTTTGAATGATATCCACCGCTTCTTACCCTTCTTTCCCCAGGATCTTCTGTGGCCAGGAAGCGGAAGTTGTCAAAAACATCGCGGAAACCTGCGCTTCCGTTGCAAACAAGTTTGTTTTCTCCACGATTTTTTCGAATCTTGGGTTCCCATTGCGACAGTGTGAGCCGACGTTTGG
Source organism: Teleogryllus oceanicus (assembly GCA_964035755.1). Taxonomy (NCBI): domain Eukaryota; kingdom Metazoa; phylum Arthropoda; class Insecta; order Orthoptera; family Gryllidae; genus Teleogryllus; species Teleogryllus oceanicus. The sequence continues at coordinate 22,968,397 of CAXIVR010000013.1, forward strand.
CTCGTATATGCTTCTCCCTATGCTTTTAAAGTGAGCTGTAAAGGTACCTTGATGTAGGAATCATTTTTTTCATCGTGAGAAGCGCAGGAAAAGATCTCAATAATGAAGTTTGTGAAATACCCACGCACCAATGTCTACTGGCATCCCTACAACGTACGTGCCATTCTTTACAATTTGTGTTGATGTAACGTTTTGTATATTGTGTGCTATTTCATTGAAATTATCTCTAGGGGATTACCCCCTAGCTTTATCGTGAATTTTACCAAAGTAAAAATTATCAAGAACGTTAATTACTATGTCACGGAATACCGGCGCAATATGATATTCGGCGAAAAGCTAGGAATTCCCCTAGTTTACTTCGCTTGTGAAGAAATCTGTCCTAGATGTGACGAAATCGATCCGCCTTTTAGTTTGTTATGGCATTGATTGATTTTTTTTGTTTCCGGACACGTCAACTGCTACAATCATTAGTCCCGTAAGAGTAGTGTATTGTTATAACGTGAGGTTTGCGGGAATCTAACCCCGCTGTTCTGTAAGTTTCGGCGCCGGTCTACACTTTGGGATGCTGGGTTTTCCCCAACTAGGTATCTCCCACCTGTGGGGCACAGTCGCTGTCGGGACAATTATGCTCCCGACTGGTCTCCCGACATGTGTGTTAGTGCAGTGTATGTGTGTGTGTGGGGTGGGGGGGGTGAGTGTGTGAAAGAGGTGAGAATAGGACAAGAAAAAGGAAAGAAAGATAGCGCGTGATCCGTGGCCCGTTTGTTAGGGTACTGCTCCGGCATTCGCCTGGTGTTATTCGAAGGAAACGCAGAAAGCTACCGATCGGAGCTGCCGGTCGCTAGAATTCTCCTCCAGATAGCGGCTTAATTCGACCGAGCTATCTAGCTGGTGCCCCAAATCCTGCCAAGGACGGGGTTCGAATCCTAGGACATCCCGACCATAGGTACTGCAGTCGCATCAGTTGATGTCCTAGGCCTCCTAAGGTTCCGCCAAATATTACTAGGCGGGGAATCACGTTTGTGAACTTTGTTCCTGAAGCAATGCTATCCTAGATGTGACGTCGTCGGTCTGTCTTTTCGTTTGCAAAAGTATTGAGAAACGGGCGATGGAATTCTTGAAATGAGGTTGCGTTTGACAACTGTTCGTTGCGTGACTCGTCACGTGCGGTGTTTCTCGCGCCATGCGCCCTTCCGTTGTCTTCGTCAGTCATGGACGACCGTCACGCAGTTGCCTAATGGTTTGTGAAATAATAAAAATAATAATAATAATAATAACAACAACAACAACAATAACAACAAAAATCGAAAATATAATTGCTGGATGTTTCGCACTTGCCGATAGCACGTACTTGGAGAGATACAACCAACTAACATTGTCCACCACAATTGGCTCTCAAGCATGGAATGTTCAACAGTAGAGCTCCACCCTTTTATAAATACAACCCAGCATTTATTGGGACAGATCCATAATAACAGGTAAAACTGTAGCTTTCAATGAACCAGATGTAGTTATGATCGAGAAGAACACGAAACAAGCTGTCGTTCTTGATATTGCCGTATCATTGACACACTATTTAACGAAAACAAAGGCCGATAAAATTACTAAGTATGAAGATCTTTCTCTAGAAATAAAAAAATGTGAAAAATACATATTGTAACAACATACTCACTTGTTTTTTCGGCTGAAGATGCTGAAGAACAAAAAATTTCAGGAAAAATTAAAAAAAAATGGGATCATCTCAACAAATCCTAAATTATGGACAGAAAGCAATGGTGCTGCAAACATGTCATATATTTCACAAGTTTTTGAACTAACACAAATGAGGCTCCCATATCAGTCTTAGGGATCAGAGTGAAATCTCTCTCCTCAGTGACCGAGCTCTTTCCTTATCGTGGCAGGAATGAGAAAATTCAACCCAGCACAACCTGCTGAGAATCGCAAGAGAGAATAATAATATTTATAATAATAATAATAATAATAATAATAATAATAATAATAATAATAATATCTGAGGCCAAGAGGCCAGGATGTAAATGGACAGCAGAGCGGAAGAAACAACATAGTGAACACATGAAGAAAATATGGACCCAGAGAAAACACAAACAATCATCATAAAGGAATTCAAGTTCAAACGCTCTCTTTAAATGGGAATAATCGTGAATAATAATAATAATAATAATAATAATAATAATAGTATATGTTATTAATTATGAAGCTCAAGGCGTTGGGCTTCCTCTTTCGCCTAATCACGTTAAATGTTTCATTATTTTATATTATTTAAATAATATGGGCTGAGGTGAATAGAAACTTTAGTTTTACTTCTAGGAGAGAAATCTAAGTAATATCCCCGCAGACGCCTTGAGTATTATCAAACAATCTGTATCAGTTTGGCGTCTGAAGTTCGAGAACATTAACAAAATAGAAAACCTAAAACTAAATATTGTAAGAAGAAAAATATGCAGCAATTGCAAAATTAAATAACAAACGTACAAAAGAATAAAAATTATGTAATGTTAAGTAGTGCAACTATTCCTGCAACTATATGATCGCGTAATCAAATTGATAATTATAAGAACACACAAACATTGCAATACTTTCAATTTCTGTAATTATCTATTTCAACCAGAGTAGTGTGATTTTTGATGACATTGAATAATTTGAGAGTTTGGGCAGAAGTGTTGGCAACTATTTTTTCTAAAAGAAATTTTATCGGTTCACGTAATTTGATTTGCCACTTGAAATAAATGCTGTACTAATGGGTTTTGACAACAACAATTGGCTATGTGTGTGTAACACCGGGGCCAATGTGAAATCTGTTGTCTGTTTGCCGCTGTGTGAGATGGATGTAACCCGTTTCGATTGATTGTTCAATTGAAATTCCGAGCGCGTCAACTAATGAGGTCATTAGTCCCGTAAGTGTAGTGCATGTTTTTCATCGGGCAGTGGCGGTGATCGGTGGATGGCGAGATGCGGCGCCGACCTACCGTTGACTAGTGGGGTTTCCCCAACCAGGTATCTCCCACCACCGCCTCAGCCGGGACAAGTTCTAAGTCTCCGACCTGTCTCCCAGCACGTGTAGTTCATGTTAATGTGTGTGTTTAAGGGGTGAGGATAGGAAGGAATAGTTAGGGATAGGATAAGAAAGAGGGAGAAACGATCGCGCGCGGTCCGTTTGTTAGGGTACTTCCCCGGCATTCGCCTGATGTTGATCGGATAAACCACGTAAAACTACCGATCTGAGCTGCCGGCCGCTAGAATTCTCCTCCTGACAGCGACTGAATTCGACCTAGCTGACAAGCTGGTGTCAAAACTCCGGCCGCCTTCAGGACTGGAACCTAGTACCTCTCGGCCAGCACTATAGTGTCATCAATTGACGCACTGAGCCATCCACCGTTCCCGGTCGAGAAACGTTCAAACACCAAGCCGTCCATCATGGCAGAAATGCCCGAGAACGTCACAGGAAAGCTCTTGATAATAATGCCTGTCCACGCCGGTCAGTCTCTGCGAGAGCGCGTAGCGATCGGGATCGCACGTGACGACCTTTGAGTGTGCGGACCGATGTCGCACGTGCGGAATCGAGCACTTGCCTAATCCAGTGGCGAATTCTCCTATACACCGCGTTTATCGCTGGTATACCTACGAACTCGAAGTGTATAGGAAATATTTTATATTTTAAGATTGGTAATCCTCTAAATAAAATTAGAGATTTTGAAAGCTTTAAAACAGATGCAAAAAATTAACTGTTTTGCTACTGAGAGCCAGTCAGTCTTCCGCATCCGTAAGCGCTATGAAGTGCGGTAGAGTGCCGAGTTTCCGAATAGTTCTAAATGTTGTCCAGAGAATGCGCTAGTGCGGGCGAAGGTACCGCATGCCAGCCGCAATAATCTAGGACTCATGTTTCAAGGGCGGAGAAAGGGGAGGATGCGCGTCTGGACGGTCGGTAGGCACCGCAAAATATTGCAAAATTAAATAACAAAATCACCGGAAATATTGCGGTGAATTGTTCTTCCCTGATCGTTACGCTTCTCACAAGTTTTTGTGATGGAGTGTGTTAATGATCCAGGAGTTAGTTGTTTGTGTAATTGTCTAATAGAACAAATATTAAGGGCGGAATTTCATAGTATTGGGATTTCAGAAAAGCTCAAAATAAAAGACAACGGTAAAGAAATGTCTACTTAAAATGATGTTTAGGATATAGCACTGTCCTAATTGGGAGTTTAAAACTGTTATATAATGCTTTTGGAATATTGAGAACTCGTATACACTAAAGTGCTTTGCAAATGAAATCAGTACTCTTATTTCAAATACCTTAATGAATATGAGAAATCCCATTTTTGTGTGTCATTAAATGTCCATGAACTTAGTTCATACCTTGTCCTTTTATGTGTATATTTCACATTTTCCACCAATGCTCGAGTTCTCACAAAAACAAATTGTCATGTCTTAAGCCCCAACCCTCGTATTTAATGCGAAATGGATGCTAAAGAAGAGCCTGTGGTGTAAAGAGATTGTTTCACCTCTGAATCGTCTTCAAGGTATACACCTATTTTTAGTTTGATGATAAGAAAACTAAACACTCAAATAACAAAGTTTTGCCACTACTTATCTACCATGCCCAGATGACACAGAGATGTAATTTCTAAACACAAGGAAAAGGCAATAACGTATGAGTCTCGTAAAAGGGTGACCACTTTCAGGAAAACTTAGAAAACCAGGAAAAATCAGGGGATTTCATTGTTGTGGGAAAGTCAGGGACAAATCAGGGAATTTGTCAAAGAGTCGTTAGAAGTCAGGGGAAATTTTGAGGTTGTTATAAAACTTAATATTTTTCCTTAAAAACATTAGTATGTAATGCTTTTTTTGATAGATTTTTATTTGTTTCGTAAGTATTGCTAATTTGTACTCCGTCACGGCGAAATCAAAGACTTAATTAAAATCATGCTTGGTTTCATTTGATATTTTCTTTATATAGTGTGAAATACCCTACAAAGCTTATTAGTGAAAAATAAAACATCGCATTGGAAAACCAGGAAAAATAAGTGAAATTTCATTCAGGAAAAGTGGGCACCATTAATAAAAAACCCAGAAGGGGTAAGTAAAAATGAATGATCTGAAGATAATTATATTGTTTTTCAATAAAAACAAACATATTTTATTTGCATGTTTTGTTCAATGCCCAATAATGGAGGTATACACAGTTATTTTACAATAAATTAAGAAGAACATAGATTAAATTTCTAAATCCACTTCACCGACAGCACGTCGAGGTAGGGAAAAGCAGTACATTTACATTTTAATTTTTGAGTTCGTCACTGCTTATAAGTGATAGATGCATGTGAAAAGTACGTAGACGCAAAGTTATGTAGTCGAAAAAACCGTGATTTTTTTCTTCAAATCATGCTTATTTATTTAAAGACGTAAAAAGTGTTTCTTCTGAAAACTAACATTTTCTGTCTTAGTAGTTTTGAAATCCACCTTTTTAATTTGAAGTTGAAGCAAGTTGAGAATTCTCGTCGAGTGAATCACATTCCCCGACCCACATTCATTGGTGACCAACAAATTTCGCCTTCGTCTGGACTCGAACCGAGGACCTCTCAGTCTGCCCTGTCAGAAATTTCCACATTACTTTAATAAAATTTATATTAAAGTGAGTAGCATGAACGCACATTAAATTTAATGTACACATGTACATAAGGATGCAAGAGTCAAAACACAATGGTCATATCTGGAATGAATGAATGAATGAATGATCTTGATGGACTGGTGATCATGAAGACGTGAGATGAATGATGAGATGCAGGAGAAAACCGGAGTACTTCTACATTAAATCTACACTCATGTTACCTTATGCATTAAATTGAATGCACAAATATATTAAGCTCTTTTTAATTACATTAATCTGCATTCAATGTAACGACATTTCTGACTGTGCGAAAAACATCCTTTGCACATTCCCAACTGCGCTAGGAACTCCGTCATCTCCAGAAATAAAAACAAATTCTCTATACTCACGGGGCAAATGAACATAGCAGTTGACAATTAAGCAACTGTGCCATCTCGCCTGGCTGTGATAGCAATTACTGCTGAAGCGCTTAGAAAAACAAACTTTTCCGCTGCGAATGTGCAAACATTTTGATTGACATCTGTGCCCACTCCATACGCTTTGCTCGGGCCAGTGGGCGATTCTTTTGGCATGATAAAAAAAACGAGGGTTGGCGCATAATTCTTGGCAATTTTTGTGTGAAAATACGAGTTCCGTTGGAAAATGCGCAATATACACTTGAAAGGAGAATATACACTTGAAGTGGTAGGAAGGATACTTGAAAGGAGAAGATACACTTGAAAGGAGAAGATACCTGGTGAAGTGCATGGACATTTAACGACACACCAAATTGGACTTCTAACGTTTGTTAAGGTATTTCTAATGATAGTACTGGTTTCATGATCCATAGCATTTTATACATATATATATATATATATATATATATATATATATATATATATATATATATATATATATATATACTGCATTGCTAGCCGTTCTCGCAGAAATTCGCCTACTCATTTCGCGACTTTTCGGTATGGAAGAATTTCCATTGATTCCGTTATATATGCGGGAATATTTCCCCTGTGGATAACGACTGTCTTCGTGTTCGAGCGCTGCTGGACGTAAAACTGGCTGACCCATGTTGTAGATTTACTGTAAGTAAATGACCCTCAATCCTAAAAGAAGACTCTGAGCTAAATTTAAATCGCCTCTTTCGCAACCAAAGTGATACAGTCTTTCTCCGCTAGATGGCGAAAGGGGCACAGCGAAATTGGCATGGTCAGACTCAGGCCTAATGGCTTGAGTCTCGCCACGTAAAATAAGGCTTCGTTGAATTGAATTGAATTGAATTGAATTGAATTGAATCGAATCGAATTGAATCGAATCGAATCGAATCGAATCGAATCGAATCGAATCGAATCGAATCGAATCGAATCGAATCGAATCGAACCGAACCGAATCGAATCGAATCGAATCGAATCGAATCGAATTGAATTGAACTGAACTGACAGCCCTCCGCCCCCGTTGCATCGTTCCACATGGTATCACTACCGTCATTCGCGTGCGATTCCGACAGAGGAAGAGAGCGCCAAATGCGCGTATTGCAGTGCCAGTGGCCTGAAAGCGTCGCTAGCGCTTTGACCGCTCTGGACGTGCTAACACGCGCAGAATTTCCGAATGAGGGCTCTGGGCGTTTTACGCGCGCAATCGAGTCTCCTAACATGTAAACGCCAGAGGCCATTCTCCTTCCTACAATGCCTATCGAGAGAGCCAATCGTTTTCCGAGATGATTTTAGTGGTTTCTATGTGTATTTCTGCATACTAACGTGATATTTTGATGTCATTATGGTTCGCTGGCCTCGCATGTGTATTAGTTAGTTCGGGATTTTGCTGATATGAATGTTTAATTGTTGTCTGGTTCAGTGCCCTCTTTGGAGGAACGACCGATGTTGGTTTCTTGAAATCTGTATATATGACTAGAGTGCGCTTTAAGGAAAGTCTGTCTGTCTGTCTGTCTGTCTGTCTGTCTCTCTTTCTCTCTCTCTTTCTCTCTCTCTTTCTCTCTCTCTCTTTCTCTCTCTCTCTTTCTCTCTCTCTCTTTCTCTCTCTCTCTTCTCTCTTCTCTTTCTCTCTCTTTCTCTCTCTTTCTCTCTCTTTCTCTCTCTTTCTCTCTCTTTCTCTCTCTTTCTTTGTGGTCCCACGTCTATTTCCTATCGCTGTTTACTTTTCAACCCTGTGAAACGCTGGAGCTCTTTAACTCTCATTAGATTTTCCTTAGCTCATATTTCTTAGGTCTCTTGTTACTTGTCTTTCATTGGTTGAGCTGTTTGAAGTTTTCTCTGTGCGTCTCCGTTCGGTTATAACTGCATTTGCTCCATAGTTTCGAATTTACCGCAGCCGACAAAAACTTCGCTCAACCTGACCGGCGCACATTCATTATAAAGCTCGATTTCGTGGCCCAAAATCCGACAATCGAAGTTTCAATTTAGGGAGTTTTATGTGTCTGAATAGTTAGGTTGGTACTTTAAGCGTTGCGAATGAGTGATACGAGGACCGAGTTGCCAACGTTTCCTGTGCGAGTTGCGGGGGTACAACATAACCATCAAGTGTGTCGTTTATGGTTGTTTGCACACAGCACTTTTTTCAACAAATTTGAATTATGTCCATTTTCTTTTTCTCTAAAGATTTTTCAATGATTCAAAACGGACAAAAAAGGTGAAAGTAAGTACATTCAGAGGTTTTAATATAATAGAATAACGCTTTTGACTTATCGCGTATTTTACAATGTTTTTAATACATTTTAATTAAAAAAACAAATTCAAGTATGTGTAAGTAAAATACTCCACGATCCTCCGGTCTGAAACAAGTTTTATGGCGTTTTTCAATAATTTTTAAACAACTTTTGTAAAAAGCGTGGGCATGAGATTTGCCATGAGTGTGCTGCGGGCCCAACACAGAGCGATGCCGACGGTCATACGCATTCCGCCCACCATGTGACTCACTCAAGGCATGGCCGTGGCAGACAAAGGGCTAGAGAGCTTTTGCGTAGCATAAAGCTCCTTAATGGATATAAGAAGGCTCTGCGATGCATTCGCGAAATCGAACGGAATGCACGAGTGATAGCGGAAAACGGTACACCGTCAGAATTAACAAGTGTAATCACGCGACTTACGTCCCACACTAAACTAGTCACGTGATAAAGCTAAATGGAATATGTTCCTGCCTGAGGCGACAGTGTGTATAGTTAACTCTATACTTCCAAGATGTAATATCATGTTAGTCGCTCTAATATGAGTATATAATAATCTGTACACAGATAATTCTTCTTCTTCTTCTTGTCATTATCATCATTATTATATATTATACGTCAATTGTGAGGAAGTAGGTTAAAATGTAAGAGAACATACAAATTTTAACAATTGCGAAAGAGAAAACCCACATTTAGAACACTTCACTGAAAGTTACATTTAAAGTTATAATGTGAAGGACAATAGCCAAGAGTAATTTGAAAGGATGTCGCAGTGTAAAAAGCGAAATAGATCTAAAATAAGATAATAAACACGGATAAGAAATGATTTGTTTTAGTGGGAAAGCGTTTAAATCATTTTCAAAAATATTCTTAGGGGTTTCACATGCAGTTACTAGAAGGAAACTTGTTTGAAGGAAAAGTGTCGTCAGAACGCAAGGCAAACCTACTGCGCGCGTAATAATACGAAAGGGAACTTAGGAAAAGCCTACTTCTGCGTGGAAAGGATATCCCGGACGTTTCTCACAACGCGGGCCCAGATGGTTCAACCGCGTAGACAGCTGACAGCTGTTGCGCGAAGATGTCCCCGCCCTCTTGCTGGGGACGAAGGACTACAGACCGGATATACAACGCCCGAATATTCTCTGAACAATGTTCGCATTTAGCCGCGGAAAACATTAAAAATTGCTATATAAATTTGCCATTTATTAACCCATAATGACAGTGTTGGCATAAATTTTACACAGTGCGTTCATCCTGCATTTTACTATACCGTGGAATGAAATTTCGAATAGTATTAGATTTAATAATGGGATATCTGTTGCTAAATACACAGGATGTCCGGGGAGGGAACGTCGAAAATTCGAAAATAAGCTCTTAAGACAATGTTTAATAAACTACTTGGATAATCTGAATGGCTGAGCCGCAATAACAAGTCAAAAGTTAGTTTAAAAAATGCTTTCTACGCAAACAAATTGCATTGCAGGAGTATTAAAACACTTCAGAAACATGTAAATTGTTTATCATTTACCAAAGAATTGAATATTTTCTTCAGAAAGTAAAAACAACCATGACATTAAAAACACACCCAATTTACACATTCAATCGCTTTTTATTTCCGAGTTAATTTTCCTTTCTGAACAAATATATTAATTTCTTCTGTAAATAATAAACAATTCACATGTTTATGGAGTGTTTCTTTGTTTCTGCAATCCAAAGTTTGGCCTAGAAATGAATCTTTCAATTCAACTTTTGATTGCTTATTGCGGCTCAGCCATTCGGAATATCCAAGTAGTTAATGAGACAAAATATGCTTACAATTACCTTAAGATTTTATTTTCTAATTTTTGACGATTACTCCCCGGACACCTGTATTTGGTAATTAGAATTAAAATAGATATTTAAACACAATTTCTAGAACTCCTAAGCAGTCACCTTCAAATCATGAAATTGACACTGCTTTCTTTTCAAAACAGATTTCTGAACGATCTCAATCCCTAGCTCGCGCTAGGCTACCTTGCGAGCCACAGTACCGTCCGGTACAAGCCGTAAGGCCAGCACCCGACCTGAGACGTCTTGGGGGGGTGGCGAACACAATTCACCAGATGGTCGACTAGCTCAGTATTGACGTCCCAGTGTGGACACAATAAATAAAAAAAAAAGGGGGGGGCAGGGTCGTGAAGATCGTTTATGGATTGGATGCAAAAATTACAAACAACTCGGGTGAGAATCACTTTTCACTAAATTCAGAATATATTCTAAAAATATTTGCTGCTATGACAAATACATACAATGGCACACAGAAAAAAATCAAATACAGAATACTCTTGACTGAAAAAAAACAAAAATGTGAAAGAACACACATTGAAAATCAAAATTAATACTTTTATTAACATTACTTTTAAAAAAAAAAATTATTATAATTATACTCATACACAAACTCTTAATCACTATATTACAATATTAGATCTTCAAATCCTTTTTGAAAGAAAAGATTGATTCTGTTCTCACGTATTAGAAGTCGGAAACAAATGTACTTTTACTTTTCTTATCTTTTAAGCGTGGTAAATCTGTTACCCTCCCTTTCTTTCTACGTGACAGATACAGAATGAGCTTTCTGATTAAACTGAATCACTCCTATCCCTACAAAACAGTTTATTTGGAACGACCTTACTGTGTTCTCGGCCGCATAGAGCAGTCCGCTGGGCTTCCTTCTACCCCTTTTCACCGAGCTGCTTCGGCCTTGAAGCGTCGTGGCCTCGGGTTGAGAACGCAGTTGCTCCCCAGAAATCGCCTTCTTCTTCTCGTTCAAGTTTTATATTCTTGAATACTCTCATATGAATTTTACTTTATTTTCGATTACGGTTAATGACCAACTGGATATTCAGAGTGAAAATGAATCCAGAGATCACCCCTTTTTATACGAGCACCAACTTCAAGAGAGTATTTAATTATAAGAAAAGTATGTGAGAGAAAAAAAAACTCTTCTGGTCTTCTAGAAGAGTTTTCCTCAAAGTTGCAAATCTGAAGTCCGCTGCAATGTCACTTCCTGGGGTACCGTTTTCCATACGTCCGCCCAGTTCAGCTGCTACCTTCAGAAAAAACTTTTTCTTTCATCCGACCTCCGGTCTCGCCCTTGGTCTACGGTGGCGGTCTCTCTTGTTCTAAATTCTAATTAGCATTCCAAATATTCATCCGCGATGGCGCGCGTTCAAAATATTCTTTTCCCTCGCTTTCTTAGGGCGGTATGTGACACGTTTTCGGAATCTAAGAAAACGGACGGTCACAACCTGCTGTTTCCTGAACAGCGATAATTTGCGTTGGCGTTGTGCAGGCTCTGCACAGGCGTAGTGCCTGCCTTCTCGTGTGCGTCGCTCGCGCTCGTCTAGTGCACAGAAATCTCGCGGCAGGAAATATTATTTCTTCACGAAGGACATGATGAGGAATAAGAGGCCAAATTTACACCCGAACGAATATTTTGTTAACAGTCCTTGCGAAAAATGTCTGTATTAAAAATTAATATTTGATATTTTTGTATTATAAATTAATATAAATAATTTAATGGCTTAGAGTAGTGATCACATAATTATTAACACGTGCATAAAGTTCACTTCTCCTCGTAGCACGTCACACAGTTTTTAATTGTTTTTGACGTAAAATAAACAATATAATAATAGTAATAATAATAGTATTAATAATAATTGTAATAATAATATAATATTAATAAATAATAATAATAATAATAATAATAATAGTAATAATAAATAACTTTACAGAAGATATACGAAGCACGTATGCATACATACGTACTTCGGGACGACACAGGGACAACACAGTACCTCGCTCACCATTTCCATCAATTTTCTAATTTGAGCTCTTCTTTGACCTTTGAAAAACAAAATGAATTTTTTAGTGATGTGAAAAAATATGCCGAACGGCCCGACTCACCCTGTCAACTTTCTACGTCAGGCATATTAAGGTCGCGAGCAAGGTAACTAGCTTTCTGTACTTCGATTAAAACATTAAGTTCGTTGACACTCTTAATCTGTTGTCATCCAGTCACCTGTCATCCAATCGGGAGCTTAAACACCACTATAGTGACGTCTCTATGGTGTCGTTCATGTTGCCGATTGGATGACAGCATCACAGCTGATCAAATATCAACGGACTTAAAGTTTTAATGAAAGTATAGAGTTCTCGGGCACTGCGTTTAGTGCAATTGGCGCTACATTTGAATGTAAGGGGGTGTACAAATTGCTCTGTTGTGGCGATAAATTTCTGGATACCCGCTAAGGCATCATATTGGAGAAGTCAATTAACAGTTATTGCCCCAGGATTGATTTTCGAATTATGAACGAAAATGCCTATTGACGCACCAGAGAAATCTTTTGCATCTTCTCTGGCAACGTTACCTTTAAATTACGTTGTCACAAAACGTACATTTACAAATTGTTTTCGAAAATAAGTTTTGAAATAGGTATAGATTTCTTTCTAATTTTTAGTAAATATTTTATAAAAAATTTGTACATGAATTAGTAAAAGAAATAGGTGTGATATATTGGTTTATTTTTCCAACTTTTTGATAAAATCGCTAAAGTTAGTTGCGATCTTCAATAAGTTAGGTGCGTGGTTGTATTTTAATTGTGATTCACATTGTTCCGAAATCATTACTGTACAGTTTCCGTTCATGTAAACGGAAAAAAATACACATTAAATAATTTCAGCTAAAAAACTTTTACCACAGTCTTTTCCTCAATTAAAGGAACAAATGTTTCTAATGTCATTTTGCTGAGAAATGCTTGGCTTCTGCACATAAGTTTTTTCTTGATTTCTTCTTGGATGTTCCGAAGGTTGAACTTAGAGTGAGTCAAAGCTCCAAGGAGAATTATAATTTCTGAGAAAGAATTTTTACAGGATCCAAAAGTACTTTTTACAGGATCCAAAAGTTATGAAATTTGAAAAGTCATGAAAATGTTTGATGCCATAACGTTTGTCCCCCTATAAATTTCTAGATTAATAGTTACTTGGGCACCAAGAGAATTTAAGGATTCTTATGATCGATCAGGGACAGAAAATCCGAAAGCCTTTGGCCTAAGGGCTTTTCGTGGCACGAGATCATTAAAATCAGCTAACGTCCATGGTACATCAAATATTTTATTTTTATCTAATTACGTTTTCAAAATAGTCATTAGCATTTTTGCGAGAGCAGTAAGATGAAACTTGCCACACCGCTTGTATTATCATAGAGTGACAAGCGATACTGGTTCCTGGAATAGAACCAGTAAGTCAACTCATGCAAGCGTTAGTGCTGATTCCAAACACTAAATATATTAAACACTTTTTTTGTTTATTTAAGGTCGAATTAACTGCGAGGTCATTCGCCACCAGTATTGATTTAACGTTAGGGGTGTCTGAATAATGAATGAAGTGATGATGAGGGGTGAAAGGACGAACACAAATACAACAATACCCGAGACGGGTCTCGAACCCGCGATCTTTCGGCTCGAGATGGCCACAGGACTGCATTAGCTATCTGCCACCCGGATAGGCCGCATTATTATAGGTCACCATTTTCGCGTTATATTCAGGTGTTATATTAAATCTCCGAGTGGATTGCGTGTCACTGTGTTGGTATCTGCAAATGTTTTCTCTTGCGCGTCCTAACATAGCGTCCTTTCATAGCATTCAAAGAGTACATTACGTACAGAGTGTCAATAAGCACTGATTTGAAATGAGGACTATCAGCTTTTGACTACGCGAAAATACTCTCTACTCCATGTAGAAACAATGCAGTGACCATCGACTCAGAGTAGCCAAATGTTGCCATTATTTTTTTCATAATTCCCTCCCGTAATTCCTTTCATAAGAGAACTCGTAGCACCACTCAACTGTTTTCATATTTCCATGGCAACAACGATCCTCTCGATCCAAGTAAGTTAGTACACAGTGTACATCGAACTCCGTATCGACGGAAATAAGCTATAACGTGGCTGTAAAAAATAAAAATAATTTTATAAGTGAGGTTAGAGTTGTTCCATCTTGCGGATTCGGTGTTATAATTGTTAGTGTACCGGGTTGTTGTATCCCAGTTAGCGGGTTCAAACCCGAAGCTGTGGATTTTTAAGGACGAAAAAATCACTTCCGTACGCCTTCCTTCGGAGAGGAAGTAAAGCAGGCTGTCCCATGTAGTAGATTTACTGCATGTGAAATATCCTTCAGCCTAAAAGAAGCCTCTGAGCTAAATTGAGATTGTTGATTCAGTGGTGAGTTGTAGTTGACATTTACATAATTGAAATGATTGAAGGCGTTGTCATTGTCAACAATAGTATTTAATTCAAAAAGGTAGTCGTTTTTGTGGCTCCCAGACAGCAGAAAACTGAAGATGATGGCTAAGCCATCGAAAGCTGCTATTTTTTAAATAAATACTATTGTTGACAATGACAACGCCTTTAATCATTTGAATTAAATTCAGATCGGCTGTTTCGTCGCCCAGGCTAGTACCTTAGCTAGATGGTGTAAGGAGCGTAGCGAAATTGCGTGGTCAGACGGAAGAGCGGGCCTGATGACCCGAGTATTGCCACGTCAAATAAGGCAATGACTAAATTTGTTGTGTGTGCGTGTGCGCGCGCGTGCGTGTGCGCGTGCGTGTGCGTGTGCGTGTGCGTGTGCGCGTGCGCGTGCGCGTGCGCGCGCGCGCGCGCGCGTGTGTGTGTGTGTGTGTGTGTGTGCGTGTGCGTGTGCGTGTGCACGCGCGCCTGTTTGGTGTTGCACAGGACGATGATCTGTACGACGGCGAGGACCACCTGTCGGACAATCAAAAATAAAAATCATTTTAGAAGTGAGGTTAGAGTTATTCCATCTAAGTGTTGCATAGGACGACCACCTATTGGAGAGTCAAAATAGAACTAATTGCGTAGGTGAGTTGCATGTGAATGTGTGTTTGGTGCTGCGCAGGACGACGACCTGTACGACGGCGAGGACCACCTGTCGGACATCCCGGAGGACGTGGTGCTGCGGCGCGGGGGCCGGCGCGGCCACTGCGCGCCGGACGCGGCCTCGTGCCCGCGCCGCGCCTCGTGCGCCAGCGACGACGCCCTGGGCGGGGGCGGGGGCGGGGGCCCGGGCACGGCGGGGGCGTGGGAGGCGTGGGGCGAGGCGCTGCCCTACTGGCGCCGGCGCGGCAGCAGCCTGCCCAACGCGCACCTCGACGCGCGCCGCCCCTCCGCGCTCAGCTGGCTCGCCGACGACGAGCACGCCTACAGCGGCGGCGCCCCAGCCCCAGCCGCCGGGTGAGGAGGCACTGCGCATGCGCCCTAATCCCCCCACCTTCGGAGGACAAGGAAGAGCTAGTAACATATGAATGGGGGGCGGAGGTTGATGAACTAAAACATTGCCCAAAACGGTCAACAAATGCTCTTAAGATGCTTTAAAAATGTCCTAAAATCATAGAAAAATGACGTAAAAAATCTCATCAAAATCAGTTCTGAGGAACAATTCAAGCTGTTGGATACGTTACAGATAAAATAGAGGCTTATTGCATTCATTCGTGTGAACTCAGCTTCCAGACGTTGGGTTTGGACTGTTCTTTACCAGGAAATATCTATCTTTAGTTATCCTCAAATCGGCGGAACGGCGCTAATAAACGAGACAAGAATTACGTACTCACAACGTCTTTCAAAACAATTCCTGAACGATGAAATACAGTAAGCTACTGAGTAATTCTGTGAAGAACATTTCTTGCATCTCGTAAATCGTTTATGATGCAAGTACCATTAACATAACATTAAAATCGATGAAATCAGCAAAAAATGCTTAAAAATGTCGTGAAAATGTAAATAATGACATTAGTCGAAAGCGACATAACATGCAAAATCATGACCTTTAAGAATGGGTTATATCCTTTTGTCATAAAATGAAATTAATTTCTAAAGGGCATTGTTCTAAAAAGAAAGGGAAAAAAATGACACATCATTAAAATCCGCCCCCTAGTTATGAGTGTTGTTACTGCAGAGGCCAAAACTTAAAGGCTTGTGTGCAGGGTTGTGTCACTCTGATTGTGACTGAGATAACGTGTGTTTTCAAAGTGTTGTGTTGGGTTGTGATTGTGATGGTGATCGTGATTGTGTATGTTTGCAGGTTTAAGTGTCATTGTGACTGTGATTGAATATGTGCGCAGGTTTAAGTGTCATTGTGATTCTGATAGTATGTGTGCAGGGTTAATGGCATGTTGTGTATGTGCGCGGTTGGTGTGTTGTGTATTGGCAGGTTAAGTGTTAAGTAATGTGATTGTATGTGCGCAGGGCTAAGTGTCATTGTGACTGTGGTTGTGTATGTGTGCAGGGATGTTATACTGAAGGTGATTTATGTGTGCAGGGTTAAATGTCATTTTAAATGTGGTTGTGTATATGTGCAGCGTTAAGTGTTACAGTAAATGTGATTGTATGTGCGCAGGGCTAAGTGTCATTGTAAATGTGGTTGTGTGTATGTGCAGCGTTAATTGTTACAGTAAATGTGATTGTATGTGCGCAGGGCTAAGTGTCATTGTGAATGTGGTTATATGTGGGTAGGGTTAAGTGTCATTGTGAATGTGATAGTACGTGAGCAGGGTTAAGTGTCATTGTGAATGTGGTTGAGTATGTGTGCAGTGTTAAGTGTCATAGACTGTGTGCAGGGTTGTCACAGTGCCGTGCGTTGCGTGCGCAGGGGCCCCGGGGCCTGTCGGGGGGGCGGCTGGCGCGCGCCGTCGGTGGTGGGGACGACGCGGGGGCGGCGGCGTCCGCCGCTGCGCCCGTGTGCGCGCTGCGCACGCCCGAGCGCAAGGCCAGCGACTGCTCTACCTGCTCCACGCTCAGCGGCGCCGACGACGACCGCCCCGCCGACGCGCTGCTGCAGCCCCTGCGCTCCGCCTGCAGGACCAAGGTAGGCCCCGCACTTCACAAACTTGCGTTTTTCTAACGTGGCATCTGTGGGTAGTATCTCCAAAATGGAATGCTGCACGACTGTTTGCGACATCCTCTGCCCTGCCGCTAGTGTCGCTTCATCTGCTGCACTGCTTGATACGCTCCGCGATCATGCGACATCTTGTGGCAGGACTAAGAAAGACCCAAAAAGTCGTGCCGAATCCCATCTTGGAGTCACAACTGCCACATTAAAAGAAACAAGAATAATATTTTAAGGTTAACCTTACTCGCAATATTGATCAGGAACCTTTTTTAATCAAATTACTCGCTATCTCGATAATCCAATGTCCATTACTTGCATTCTCGATAACTCGAGTATCTATTACTCGTTTTCTCGAGACATAAAATCTCCATTACTCCCAATATCTGGAAATAAAATCTCCACTACTCGCAATCTTGATAAATGAAATCTCCATTATTCGCTAATACATTTCTTGCTATCTTGATTACTAGGATATAAATTGCTCGCAATTTCAATAACTCGAATTTCCATTACTTACAATTCTAATCTACATTATTCGCAATCTTGATAACCAAAATTACAATTAAACACAATGTCGACAACTGGAATCTCCGTTATTCGTTTTTCATGTACGTCAAATTTTGGAATTTCGGTTGTTACTTTGTCAATTGTTTGAGGTTAGGTCGCTTGAATTTCGACCAGTTCAATCTCAGTTACTCGGTTGTTATTAATTTTAACTTGTGTAACTCGAATTTGCAGAATAACTTTCGTTCCCTGAAACCATTATAGTTCAAAGTGTATCTGTCGATTTGGAGCCTGGAACTCATCAGAGGAAAGCACGAAAACCACCATCCAGAGAAACCGACCTCTAGGATTCTCATCTCTACTGGCTTCGATCTTTCTATTTCGCTGGTCGCGAGAATTATCGCAGTGGCGGTAGTCGAACCTATCACCTGTCTATAAATTAAATATAGACAGTTGATATTCTTTGTTTAAAATGGTCGACTTTACTTAATAATTAGATTCGTAACGTATTGTATTTTGTTGTAAGTCTAGATTTACAATACACAGAATAAGAAACTCTGTACTTGAAATACTGTACATTCTATACTACCGTATTTTTTTAAATAAAAAAGTAAGAAATACTCCGTAAATAGTTCTATTCATTTGGTCTACTTCTGTAACTATCAGATTGAATAATTAAACATTTTAGCAAGTTATTTTTATCTGAAGGCCGGCACACATTAAAATTTGGAAATAATTGATGACAGAAAAGCCTTTTGAACTACCACTTTGAACCTGCTAAATCTCTGAAGTGTTCCTCGTGCCTAGTCGAACTCCCATTCATTGAAACTTTTTCTTTTACCGTTCTGATTCGAGTTATCGAGATTCGACTATCATTTGAGGGAGAAGTGTCTTGCTCTAAATACGCTTCTTGAAATATCTCAGTCATCTCAAGAAATGTTTTACATGAATATTAGTATTATTTTTGAACGCTTTGACAAAGTTGAGACATGATTGCTAGTGGACCCCCGCCTGCAAAGGTACAATGAATTTCGCATGAAAGAAGGAAACTGTGTCGTGAAAGGTAACGCCAAGAAAATGGATCTGAAAATGGAAAGTGAATTAGTGTCGACCACTGCAACGGTCGATTAGCTTCACACTCTATTCGTGACATATTTCACTCATCGAATTATTGTTAAGCATCGAAATTATTATGTGTATATCAAGTTGCGAACTATTTTAGTCACGTAACCAGTAACATATTTGGAGAGGATAGTTTCAGTCTTAGAAAGCTGGTTGTACGTCTCTTTATTGCACCACGAAATTTCGTCGCATTTCATTGTTGTGAGAGACAGAAGGCGCCCTTAGTGTTCGTTTAAGGGCTTGTGTGACGTTTAAGATTCATCTGTTGCTGAAGCTGTTAACTCAATCCAAGGACCTCGGTAAGTACCACTGTTGTGTGGCGTCACTTGCTTCTACAGTGCTATGGATAAACACAACGATTGTTAAGCATGAGATGCATGCTCTGCTATGTGCGGAGATCTTGAAAATCGTTTAGCTTTTCTTTAACATTTACAGCGTTGTCTATTTATTCGTTTCTACTGGAAGTTGTTGTTTATTTCGTCTATTCGTGAGAGTGAGCCTTTACTCGTTTTTGACACCTATACGACGCTATTTTCTAGGATATTTGTAAACACCTAGCTGGTGGATCTCTACATTGTTTGGGGGAAAGAGAGTGTGATTTCATCGTAGTAGTCCTGCGATGGAAGATGCATGCAGTTGCATTCAAAGGTATTGAAAGGTCACACGGTTTTCGTTACTCGGTCAATGGAGTCATTCTACTCACGACGACCAGAGAAAGAAATTTGGCTCTTCATCTTTTAGATTCTTCCTTTATTTTCATGTTTTACTTGTTCCTGGCACTTAAATGCATCAATCAAGTACAAAAGGTTTTTATTATCAGAGGAATATATATTTAGCGATTTACATATTCTAGCGCTCTTGCGGTTGCGATTACCCTCAAGAAGATTCTGTTTTTTAGCGTATCATAGATAATAGTTTTGTACTATTTCGTGACGAGCTAGATCAAGGTTGGAACGGGTCGGTGCACATACGCTCAAGTGTTATCTCGTAGCTTTTCTAGTCTAGAGCGAAAGAAAAGTATCAACAGTTAGAAATAGAAAATAATGTAGGTTAAATCCAAGCCAAACGCTACTAATAAATGTTAATATACCGGTAAAAATTGCACGCGAAGAAAATGTTACCGTTGTTTAGAAAATGATGTTGAGCAACGTTGCATGGAATATCTTAGGGAGATGGACTTCTTCAGGAAAAAAAACAAAGTTGCTGTGCATGATTAAGTCAATTTCATGCCACCAGTGCATATAAACGACTAGCCACGCATGCTGCTTAATGCACAATATGAAATGAGAATAATATGATGCAAAAGAAAAAATTCAAGAATTATAAATAAAAAAATTTAAAAAATTCATGGTGAGTTGGATGAAATGTTTTCTTGCCGCACCCCTGCATATTGTTAACAAAGACAATATTTTTCATGGTCTGTCAGTGACAACATAGACATTCCGGAGATACGTTCAGATCCAGGTTGTTGCTATTGAAATAGACCAGGTATATCAAGACTGCAGGCAAAGTTACTAGTTCACCGGAGTTCACGAGCTTCCAGAACTCCAGCAACTACCAGGAGATTTAGAAATAAGGGCTGTACAAATTGTTCTGGGGTATCGGTACGTCACATGGTACCTGGCCTATTACAGTCTTTTGGGGGATTCGGGTGACAGTCCCCCCCCCCCAATTTATCGATATTAATTCCCATTTCCTCTTCTAGAGCAAAGAAAGGATTCATTAATATGAAATACATCAGTCATATTTGAATTTTGCGAGTAAAATTGAACATTTTGGATCGAATGAGCCTTGATTTTGTAATCGCGTTCTTAATAGTGTAATAACTGCATTAACTTCCTAAGCAGATTAGGAACAAATATTCTTATCTCGTAAGATATGTCGATATAATAAATGTAAGATGAAGTTTTTTTAGGGGAGTCAGACTACATAGAGAGTAGTTAATTTATTTCTCATTAGTGCTACGTACAACATATACAAGTAACATGGCACAAAAGGAAAACCGGCAATGAATTTGCCATTCAAATATATCCCTGATCTTTGAAAAAATAATAATATAAGACATAATTTGATAATAAATTCAACAAGAAACGAAGTATTAAGAATAGAGTATACTCACATAATTTATATCTCGCTGATTTGAAAGCAAATATCCAGCAAACATACTTTTATGAAAAGTAAGCATTCTTGGGGATATTTCCACTGTACTTTGCGCTTACCGTCTCCGCTTCAGATTGAGCATAAACACCCCTTCTCTGGACTTTAGGGGAAAACGAGTGCGGAGTCAGGGGAAGTTGCCCTTGCCCGTAGGAGCGCCGGGCTTCGGGCAAGTAGCTCGTGCGGGCACGGTTTGGGAGGCCTGAATTAAACATTTACCACTGTAATAACCGCGATAACATTACACATTATATTTTAAAAGTGAAAAATGTTCACTTTGCTATTTAGTAGCTTTCACTTCGAATTCAACTTCGTTCAACTAGACCCCTGAACTGTGCAGTTCATCATTGACACCCGGTGCTGTGAATGAGAAAACTTTTTAATATAATTTGTATTTCCAATATGTTAACAAAAAAATACGTAAATTAGTTGCCGATCTTCCACATGCCATTGGAAGAAACAGTGGTATCGTGTTGACCCCGAAGCTAAAGTTCATTACTTGCTACAATCACGGTAATCTGTTCAAAATTATACAATACAAATGTAAACTAATGCAGTGAAAATACATATGATTTTTCTTTTTAATTGTCAGTATATATATATATATATATATATATATATATATATATATAACACACACACACACACACACACACACACACACATACATACAGGGTTTGATTTCTGGCCGAACGCGACGGAACGGCGTCCCGATACCTCGGGAGTAATTATTAATTATTATAGATAATAAATATATAATTATTTATATTAAATTAATAATTAATTTAGGAAGCGTTCCGGGACCTAAAATTTTATAAATCAAGCAATGTATATATCCAATATTCAGTATGTCCAGTTGCATAGAAACGGTTCGCCATCAACCTCTTAGCCTCCACAGTTGGCCGTGGGGCTTGCTGCCGGTCGCGAAGGTGTTTACGTGAGCTCTCTCGATCTGGGAGAAAAGAAGAGAAAGCCGTCGAGGAAGAACACAGCGCGTTTGATGACCTCGGAATTGTTGGGAGCCATTTCTCCAATCGCCTTTGACCTCCTCGACGTAAAAGTATTTTCGGCTGTGGGTACACTTTCTGAGAAAAACTATGTCTTTGAGACTATTTTTCTGCGTTTGCTTTAAAATAGTTGATAAAGTAGTTAATCAGAAATGTTTAAACTAATCAATTAATTGAGGCACGTAAGACAATATTGTCGTTAAAAAGTTGCTTTGATATGTGGTAACCCTTTCTTTCCGAGAATTTGGATTGTTTATGTGCAATTTGTTAAATTTATCCAACACAAGTAAAAGTTTGTTCACAAATGGCTTTTAAAATTGTATGTGAAGATTCGACTATTGTTAAATTTTCTTGATGATTAAAAAATATGTATGCCTTAAACAGAAGTAAAAACTAGTCATTGTTCACACTTTGTTCTCATTTACTTTCTGGAGAAAGCTGAATAGTTTTAATTTGTTTTTTATAATGATTTTAGTTATTTTGTATTATTTATTTTTCGCGTCCAATCTGTGTTTTCTTTTCACAAGAGAATATAATATGTAGTTTTACAGAAGAGATTTTTGCATTTATTAGCAGTAGATACATATTGTAGTAACTCGTGGATATTGATGAATGTTTTGATATTATTTACCCTCTTGTGGCTGTCGCTTTACGTATTTCTTTAGCTGTTGAACAATTTGCTTTCTATTGGTCGTGAGAGTCACGTAACAATGTTGGACGCTAGGAAATGAATTCAGAATTATCTTTCAAGAATGGCAGCTAATTATATTTGTTAATCGTTTTACAAAAGATGATGGTTGCTGAATCTTGAGAACAATCAGAAGTGTTGGGATTCGTTCATGATACTTGAGAAGAATGGGTACTCGGCAAAATAACTATTTGTGAAAATAGCCGTGGGAATGGTATCATTTTGGAGTTTTAATGTGTTGGCGAAGAATGAAGTCAGTCGTAAATAAAAATGGTTTTTATAGTGAACATGCAATGCGCCTGTTAGGTTTTTTGGGGGGATGTGTTATGTACACGTTTCTACTAATTTCGTTAAAAAACTGAATAATCAGCTGTTTCAGAATTTCGTGGAGTAGTTCTGTCAGAGAAAGATTTCAGAAGAATCATCATTGAGAAAGGGATATCTGTTACCTCATTAGTGCAAGCCATTAGAGAAATCATAAAAGACATTTAAGTAGCTGCATTTCAGTAACTTTATTGATTAAGCTTCCTTATTTTATAAGCATATATTAAGGTATTTTGTGCATATTTATCTGACTTTGAGTGCTATAAGAGCATGCATATGATCATGATTTTAAGTTCGTATCAATCCCCTTAGTAAGCAGGTCCGTTGACAAAATTCCAAGGTAGGAGTCAAGATGTTATAAATATCTGATTTCGAGGTCTTTTATTTATTTTAAGGGTCAAAATTTTCAATTTCCTGTGAAGTATGTAATTGCGCGTACGAGTCGTTGTTGTATATATAATTTGGCTAGAATTTATGCAGAATTTAGTGGATTTGTTTTATAAAGTCTTACACTACATTCATTTTGGCTTGAGTGATTTACAGGGATTTGTGGTGAATGTTTCAAAGATCTGTGTGTAGAGAACGAAAGTGTATGCTGCGTGGATGTGGGCTGTGATGTGATATCGGATGTTTAGGCTATTTCATATTGTTTAGTTGTATGGCGCATGTGACAGTTGAAATTGGTTATGAACGCATTTCATTACTTGACGAATCGATTTGAACTCCCACAGGGCAGAGAGGGTGACTTGCCCTACAAAAGGGAGCGAAATAGGATGCGGAAAAGAAAGGAACTTGCCTTTCCAGGTTACAAAGGGAATTGCTAAGAGTTTCTCGTAATTGCGTACATGCGCGGCTTTAATGGTACTTGTTAAAAGTATTTAGTGGCAGACATCCCGTTGAGGAAAGTAATACTATACTCCGTTTCAATAATAATGATCAGCTGGACGCAGATATCCAATCGGGAGCTCCGTTTCGCCTTAATTTTCGATATTGAAGCTCTCAATAGGATAAACTGCGTCCCTGCGGACCGATCGTCAGAAGTTACTGTATTTAAATAAGAGAATACTAACTGATTATAATATTACTAACTAATAGTAGTATTAACTAATACGTCTATTCGAAATTTCATTGAACGGTATAGTACGTGTTGTGTCGGATGTGTAATTGGAAAATAAGTGCAGAGTGTACTGTGTGAAAAAATTATGACAGTGATATGTGATGGATTCATAATATAACATTACTAGCGTACCCATGCGATAACTCCCGCCTGTTAAGCCCCACCCTCTTCCCTATTTTCCCAGTTCCATATTAAGCCTGTAATATATCTTTTTTCTTGAAGACTCAATTATCCCACGTCATTTGTTCTGCATGTCTCCTAGTAATTGATAACAATACAATACAGTATCACCCTTGTCAATACAAACTATGCTTATTTAACGTTATTACCGAGCAGAGAGGTACACCCATGTAATTCAGTCGTGTAGAATATCAAGTAATTAGTTTAATTTCTTATACAGTAGCAGCTTCGACAGGCCGTGAATAGGTGAGGTAGATTTGAGAAGCGAAGAACACCAGCAAACATTTATTAAAAAATTATTGAATGTTCAAGATCTCATCCTGTAGAATACAGTGTGAGAAACGTTTTTTTCAGGCCTCTGGCCTCAAAATTTTAGTTTTTAAGACTCTAAAACTTTCAGTTTAGTAGTTATTAAACGATTTTATATATATATATATATGTATATATATATATATATATATATATATATATATATATATATATATATATATATATATATATATATCGGGACGCCGGCGCGGCGTCCCGACGCGTCGCACACAGCGGGCCAAAAACCTGTCCATAATGGCAAAATTCGGAAGTGCGCATTCGGAAATCTGAGTTATCAAATCTCGTTTCGAAGACATTGGAGCACACTACTTCAGCTCCAGAAAGTTATTTCAATAATTTTTGTCGTCCTCACAGTCTCGTAAAATAAGCGTTGCTCGAAACATCGTATTCATTGATTCTTGTCAATGATATTTGTAAAATTTTGAAAAACGTGTTAAAATTTTTTGTGAAACTTTTTGTTTATTTATTTATTTTTTTATTTTATTTTACGTCAAAAAAACAGTTAAAAACTGCGTATGACGTGCTATGGGGAAAAGTGAATTGTGTGCACATTTTCAAAATTCTGTGATTCCTACACTAAGTCATATACTACTTAAATTTTGAATTTTAGAAAGTATTTCCGAATAGAAGACACTTTTGACTATAAGTTTGGTATATTTTTAAGAAAAAGTGTCAAATAATTTTTTATATAATACGGCTGAATTCTAACGTATAGATTGTAACTATGTTAGTCACGTATGTTGTAGATTATATTTCTGTCCTGCATATTCCTTCCTCCATCGATTTTTTTATTTATAAAATATGATGTCCTTAATCAGAATAACACATATTTAACTGCCCATATCTGCACCTTTCTGTTTTATAACCTCTTTACTGTAATGCTACGTAGTAAGATTTAGCACTAGATATCCGGGAATTGCCTTCTACGCCACAGGGAATTATTTTCTCTGTATATTATTTTCGATTTCTCCTTCATATAATTCTTTTTAATAAGAAAATTACTTATATAACTTTTTGCATTAGATATCCCGGAATTGCTTTCTGCGCAACAGGGAATTTTCTCTGTATATATTTTCGATTTCTCCTTCATATAATTTCTTTTAATAAGACAATTATTGATATAAATTTTTGGAATGATAACAATATTAATCCGCGACCACGAGAACTATTGTATCCATATTTCTGCACATATTATTTTTATGAGTCATATAGACATTTCCAAACCGCCATTTTGAATTTTGAAATTTCATTGTGATATTCGAAATTAGTGATCATATATATATATATATATATATATATATATATATATATATATATATTCAATTGTGACCAGGTTTTAGGCCCGATTGAACCAGTGTGCGTCGCCCAGTGACGCGTCGCCTGATCGCCTGACCCCGCGATAGGCGCAGCCACGGATGTGGCGCCGCCGTCCGATCCAAACGGGACTTTTTGTAACTTAAGGTCACATCAACATATAGGTCATTAGCGACCACTATTCATGTTCACCTTATGGTAACTGTGAAGATGAAACGATGTGGTGATGATAACGGGTCAAAGGACGAACACAATGCAAACCTGCCCGAGGCGAGAATCGTACCCGCGACCCGTCGGTCCGAGATCGCTACGACACAGTTGTCTTAGCGATCTCGGCCATCGGATGGGCGGGGCCATCTTCTGGCCAGCAATCTATTAGGGATTCAACAACGAAACATCGATGATCTTTCTTTACATCCATGCTCAAAATTAAAATATCATTGTCAATAAAACATCAAACCAAAACATTTGATGTTTTTAAAATTGCATTAGTAAACATTGAAGATAACGTGAAAGGATTTAATTGGAACGCGATATAGTTTATTAATTTTTAATTGAGAGTTAACTGACAAAACAAAAAACAACAGAAATCAACTGTGAAATTAACGGAACTTCAATTATCTGATTCGATAATTCAGAAATAATGTAGGCTAGTTTATTGACGAAAACTCGTTTTTATTTAATTCTCACTCTTGTCACATTAGTTTGAAGAATAGTCAATTTATGGATTACTGAAAATTAGCATAGGATTTTGTTGTGATGGACTTTCTTCATTTAAAACAATATGAACCACGTAAAAAAATCGAACATAAAACATGGACGTTAAAAATCTTCTAAAAATATACCTTAAATACATCAATGATTTTATAAAAACACCGATGTTTTAATCATACGTATCTTGAAGCCGATGATTTGTTTAAAATGGATGTTTTGTGCCCCCCTTCCTGATATTTTGTTTGTACATGAACAATTCTCATGTACACAATTTTGTAAATGTTGAAATTTGAAATAATAATTGCTGGTATCACTGACAGTTTTTGTTGTCGTAGCAAAGGAACGTGGTTTTTTCTACCGTACTTGAACAGACCCGTCTCGTTTCTCATCCGCGATGATAGAGATGATCTGACACTTGCTACGCTTTTCGCTGTATGAAGTGAGGTGAGACGACCTTGGCGCTCTGGCTTTCTTTTGTCTATTGTTCTTATTTTAACTCGGTTTTCAGTTAAATGTTAATTTTGAATTAATAAAAACACGACCACTGTCAAATGAAATTTGGTTCCGCAGAATTTAATGTTTTATAATACTAAATAAGCTTTAAAAACATCGATGTTTAAAATATCGATTGTAGTTGGGCGATGTATTTATTAACGATGTTTTAATTTTCCACATCCAACGTTATGTGGCGGGAACTATAGACTTTGCCCCGACTGGGGCGTTGCCCGTGGACAGGGAAATCCCTCTCAAGCCCTCTGAAGAGTGTAGGTCGGTGCCGGATCTCACCCTCGAACGGGGTGCGATCTTCGCCTCCTCCCGAAATGTAATGTCCTCTTTGCCTACGGGAGCGATGACCGCTGACGCGCCCGGAACAATCATCAATCGAAAATGGTTGATTTTTTAAAAATATAAACTCTTTACATGGTTAGAGCTAAATGCACTGAATAACACTTTTGACGAAATCTTTAATTTTTAGGAATTTCCACAATTGTGCGATCAAGCAGCAGTATAATATAACGCAACCGGTACAAATAGTGCAAGAAGGCACGTGCCGTTTTATACTGCGGATTTTACAGAGCTGCGTTTGACATTCGATCAGTTGTTACGGTACGGTTTTTGATTGATCGATTTTTTCCCGTTTCCCGGGCGCGTGAACTCTTTTGCTCATTAGTCCCGTTAGTGTAGTGCATTTTTTTCGGGAGATGGCGGTGGTCTTCCCCCGCTGGATGGCGAGATCCGGCGCCGACCTACCGTCGGCTAGTGGGGTTTCTCCCTAACCAGGACTCTCCCACCAGCGGGGCACCGCCCCAGCCAGGACAAGCTCTAAGCTCCCGGCCGGTCTCCCGGAGTATGTGATAGTGTAATGCATGTTAGTGTAAGTGTGTGTGTGTGAGGGGAGAGGATAGGACAAGGAAGAGGAAGGAAAGATCGCGCGAGGTCTGTGGCCCGTTTGGTAGGGTACTGCACCGGCATTCGCCTGGTGATGATCGGAGAAACCACGTTAAACTACTGATCAGAGGAGCCGGCCGCTAGAATTCTCCTCCAGACAGCGACTGAATCCGACCTAGCTGAAACGCGTCGCAACCTAGTGTCGAAAATTCTGCCGTCATCAGGACTGGAACCTAGGACCTCCCGGTCAGAGGCGCTGCAGTGACATCAGTTGACGCACTGAGCTACCGCTCCCGGTTGTTACGGTACGGTCCAATCGGGACGTCGTAATGGTGACGTTGAACCCTTCCGATTGGATGACACCATAACAGCTGATTTACTTCAAACGCAGCTTGGAAAAGCCGCAGTATAGTTTTGCTTCTATTCGTAGAATGCGCCTGCCCAGCGCGTGCCGGTCCGAGGGGCTGAGGGCGAGGCGGGCGATAGGCGCTATCTCTGACTTCCGGTCTCTCTGCTGCTCTCGTGGCGGTGGGAAGAGGGCGACCCTCTCCCTCTCCCTCTCCCTCTCTCCCGCGTTAAGGCTCCTTCTCTGGCCGCAGAATGAGCGCGGTGCCGTGGTTGTATTCCGGTTGTGATGGCTTCCCCGCCTTTATTGGTATTATTCTACTACCCGTTTCCTCTTCTTTCGTCCTATTCTCTTTTTCTCTCTCTGTCGCTTTCTTTCTTTCTTTCTTTCTTTCTTTTTTCTTTCTCCTCTCTCTCTCTCTTCCTTTCCCTTTCTCTTCCTTTCTCTTTCTTTTCCTTTCTCTTTCTTTCCTTTCTCTTTCTTTTCCTTTCTCTTTCTTTTCCTTTCTCTTTCTTTTCCTTTCTCTTTCTTTTCCTTTCTCTTTCTTTTCCTTTCTCTTTCTTTCCCTTTCTCTTTCTTTCCCTTTCTCTTTCTTTCCCTTTCTCTTTCTTTCCCTTTCTCTTTCTTTCCCTTTCTCTTTCTTTCCCTTTCTCTTTCTTTCCCTTTCCTTTTTCCCTTTCTCTTTCTTTCCCTTTCTCTTTCTTTCCCTTTCTCTTTCTTTCCCTTTCTCTTTCTTTCCCTTTCTCTTTCTTTCCTTTCTTCTTCCTTTCTCTTTCTTCCTTTCCTTCTTTCTCCTTTCTTTCTTTTTTCTTTCCTTTTTTTTTTTTTCCTCTCTTTTCTCCTCTTTTTTCGCTTTTTCTTTTGTCTCCTTTTCACTCTCTAGATGGCTGTTTTGTTCCTCACTTTGGTCTTCGACGTTGGCTTTTCCTGTTTTCCTTCGTTTGTCCCCGTCTTTTCCGCAAGTTCAGTAAGCTATCGATCAGTTCTTGCATATCTGCTCTCTTGGTCTAGCGTGTTACTTAATATTCTGTTACATCTATCCCATTATCCTTTGTAATTCACGTGCGTGCTTTAATTTAACTTATTTCCTTTTTTCATACCTGTTTCTAAATTCTATTATTTTCTAGGATTTTTCTACTCACCTCAATCCTTGCTGACCTTGTTGAACCTTTACTTCCGATATTGCACGTTCCTCTTTCTCACAGTTTCACAGAGTGTGAATGATTTTTCATTTGCTCTTCTTATCCTTTCTCCCGTCCTTTGTTATAATTGTAGCTTGTGGACTTTCCATCTTCATTTTATTGGCCATAACTGTGATGTCTTACTGTCTGTGATACCACAAGAAACTTCGCAAACAAGGATCGCGACTGTGTCCGTTAGTTTAAACTTGGCGCCTGAGTCGCGTCATCAACATGGCCGCATTTGCGCGAGGATCGTGCTGCCATCTGCAATGCGAAATAACTGCTAACAGGTCGCGCGAGCGTTGCTAGAGTGCAGCTCTGTTGCGCCTTTCACTTTCGAAGACGCTTTCTTGTGAATGGACCGAGAACCTGTACACGGACGGTACACACGTACACACGTACCGTGTGTTGGTACCTCGCAGGACGCTTTAGGCTTCAAAACGGAAATTTCTAATCCATTTTTTTTATCAACTTTCACACTAGAAAATGAGTTTGTTGGTAAAGAGATCGTCAGGGTATTTGTGTCTTCAATGTATTTATGTCATTTATTCATGTTATTTATTTATCGCCAAAAAAATTCTAAAACCTATGAGACGTTTGCGGGAAAAATGTACTCTCCACACTTTTTCTTGAGCCTCAGAACTCATATCCTTCTCTTTTTCCTAGAACTGTTCAGTAAGGAATATAGTTACGAAGAACGATTCGCCACATTTGAATATTCAAAAGTTTAGCGCATTTATAAAAGAAAATTTATTGCATCGGCAAACGAACTACATTGTTAGTTAGCATTTAGTATTTTGGACGTAATAACTACTTAAGAAAACTTAAGAAAACGTGCACAGATTTATATCTTCTAATCCATTTATATCTTCTAAACTGCAGGAAAAACCTGATCTAGATAGGGATCAGTCTTCCAGGATTTGAAGTACAATACTTATTGCATTTTAGGCTTGTATAAATAGTGACAAATAAATATAATAATAAAATAAATAAATAAATAGTAACAAATCATAAATATATTTTTTAATATTTTTTATAACTCTCAGAAGTCTGTAATATATAGACAAATAAATATTATTTGTGAGTAGTGTCTCCCTTTGTTATTTTAGATCTGGTTTATGGCATTCTTTTTAGTTAAAGCTCTTCGCATGTATTTTGTCAACGTGGTGAATCTAGAAATATTGTCGTATGGGGAAACTCTGCGCGCTCTGATGACTTGTATAATTTTATCACGTCCAGAATGACTTTCGTATTTCTTTGACTGGGGACTAGTATTTTTCATTTTTATTCAGATTTTTCATACATTGTGGTGCAGCTATTGCATTTCAAATTGGACTCCTAAAATATAAAGGGAGTTATTTGGTACGAGACCTGCTTTTAAAGTAGGCACCATTTTGAAAAAGAAACGCATAAAAAAATTTTTTCAAAATAGAAATTATATTTACATGAAAAAGCATTTCTTAAACCATTTTCCACATATTTGTCACATTTTATTTTTTTATTTATTTTACGTAAAAAAACTGTTAAAAACTGCGTATGACGTGCTATGGGGAAAAGTAAATTGTGTGCACATTTTCAAAATTCTGTAATTCCTACACTAAGGCATATACTACTTAAATTTTGAATTTTGAAAGAGAGAAAAAAAACTCCCATGTAATAAAATATATTTTCAAGGATAAATAAGCAATAAATTTTGGCTCTTATTACTTCCTGCCGAGACAATATGGAAACGATAATTTGAATAATTGTATTTCCCACTGAATTCTACAAGACGTGCACAGAAAATGAAGTTACATTTTACATGAAGTTACATGGAAAACTGCATTAAAACCGTTTTCTTTTCGTTTACTATTAATTTGTTATTTCGGAACCAATTAGAAACATCTGATATTGTACTATTTACGGTTTCTTTATTGCAAAGGATGTTCGTATCATCCGCAAAGAGAACCGTTCTTCCGTTTCGAATCGTCGAGGGCATATCGTTTACATAAAGTAGGAACAGAATAGGGCCTAAAATCGATCCTTGAGGATCTCCACATGCAAGGGGCAAAGAGTCGGAAAGGTGCGTACGTAATGTTCCATCATTCCAGTAAGGTATTTCAACTATCTGAGATCGTTGTTTAAGGTAGGAACATAACCAATTTAGAGCAATACCACGGATTCCATATGAAGGTAATTTTGAAAGTAAAATGTCTTGTTTAAAACTTGTTTAAAACTTCGTCGTAACAGGAAACCAACTTTTCTACGCCCTCTTTATAGAAAAATGTTATGCTATTTGAACTTCTCCTAAGGCGAAAATGTAATGGAATGGTGAGAAAATAGGTTAGACAAATCAATGATAGACGAACAAATTATTCATGCCGAAGCAAGGAGTGGGCTGCCTTTCGTAGTCAATGATTTAGTTGAAAAAGTACATGAAAAACTTCGTGAAAAACAGATGGGTTCCAATAAGAATGTTTTTGATGAGTTTTTCGTAAATCGCAGGTATTTCATGTAAAAATAAGTTTTGTTTTAAATAAATTTTTGTAAGCATTTTTCCAAAACTGTTCTTACTTTCCGAACACGCTACGTATTTGTACATGTACCTTTGCCCCTTATTTTTCGGTAACCTTGCGTGCACAGGTGTTCAGGAGGTTCATGAAAGTTTATCATCGTATTTTAATTTGGTCAGCAATGATTCCAAAATATCTGGCTTGAATTGTTTATTGCTGATTGTCCCAAAGTTATATAAAGGGCTGAAACTAAAGATATGAATTCGAATTATCTTCCGACCGGGAGAGATGGCTGCGGGCACCAACTGATGTCACAGCAGTCCCTCGGGAGGTCCTGGGTTCCAGACCGGGAGGTCCTAGGTTTGAATCCGGTGGCAGGATTTTCCACACTATTGTCGAAATTTAGTCGCTGTCTGGAGGAGAATTCTAACTGCCGGCTACTCTGATCGTTTGTTTTGCGTGGTTTTTCCGATCAACACCTGGCGAATGCTGGAGCAGTACCCTAACAAACGGGCCACGGACCGCGCGAGATCTTTCCTACTTCTCCC
Source organism: Teleogryllus oceanicus (assembly GCA_964035755.1). Classification (NCBI taxonomy): domain Eukaryota; kingdom Metazoa; phylum Arthropoda; class Insecta; order Orthoptera; family Gryllidae; genus Teleogryllus; species Teleogryllus oceanicus. The sequence continues at coordinate 23,001,050 of CAXIVR010000013.1, forward strand.
TTGTCCTTTCCTTGCTGCTTTCACACACTTACACTTACATGCACTACACTACCACACATGCCGGGAGCTTAGAGCTTGTCCATCTGGGGCGGTGCCACGCTGTAGGGCTTGAGGGAAAGCGCTAGCCGGCGGTAGGTCGGCGCCGGATCTCGCCAAACAGCGAGGGAAGACCACCGCCTAATCCAGAGGAAAAACACGCTCTACACGTACGGAACTAATGACAATAGTAGTCGACGCGTCCGGAATAATCACAATCAATCAGTTTCCTTCCGGGCTGGATGGCGGTGGTCTACAGGGAATCTTGTTCCCAGGCGTTTCGTCTGCACCTGCGGTATGTGAGCACACCTCGCGTCAGCGGTGCGAGACAATCAACAGCGCCCTAGCGACAAAATCAAATGTTTGTCAGTCACGCTAGCGAGCTGTCTGGAAGGACACTGAGGACGTCTGCTGCAGATGCAGACGAAACGTCTGGGAACAGGGTTTCCTTTAGAGCACGTCCCTCCAGCCCAGACGATATATAGAATTGTGAAACAAGTCTTGAAATCCTACATTGCTTTATTAAAGATTTCAATGTTTATTCCCCTGAATGCCACTGTTTCATCCGTGCCTAATTCAGAATACCAAAATGAAATGTAACTGGTCATTTGTGACACCTTATGCCGTAAGTCGATTCGCGCTGCTGTACGCTCTTTTTATTTCTACTAATGAAACAATGATTGTGTCATGCACGAGTTTGAAGCTTTAATAACTTATCCAAAACAAAGTTATGTTGTTTTAGATGAACAGAAAATTTGACAATGCTCGTAAAATATCATAGAACTTCCGAAGAGATTTCAAACAGAAATTTGTAAAGACGATATTTAAGTATAATTATTTTAGGAATAATTTATAAATTTTCTTCAAAAAACGATTTTGCCGTGCCCAAATATATTCCGGTCATTTGGTCTGAAAATCTGTTGCGACCGTCAATATTCTCTCACTCTCATATATTAGCCGAATTACGTTAATTCATTATGTCATTTTTATTGCCATGTAGAACTGTTGCACCATATTTTATGGCTACAAAGCCCTTGAATCTACGCTCAAAAATATTTTCAAACAAAATCTAATTTAATCAAAGATGAGACTTATTAACTTCATTTGATTTCATTTATTTGATTATTTTGTGCCCTTATTAAACTACATCTTATCGATGAAAGTGACTGGAGACGAAATTCGCAAATCTGATGGCATCATTACATCGCACAATTCGAAATGTAACAAGCTCAATTCAAGAATTGATGTCTTGTTCATGTGGTAAGTACATTAAAATTCCAAAACGTGCCAATTAGCTGTGTAGAATACGTGTATGGTCCGAAAGTACTCTTGATCATTTGTTTGGTAATCGAACACCTTCTCCTTATTATCCGCACATTCTGTTAAGGTATGCATTTTGCATTTCCGTACTACAGTTTTGTAATGTGTAGATCCTGCGTCCTCATTCGGAACGATTTGAAATGTAACCAATTGCGTTTTATTGCCATTAGATCACGCCGAGAGTTACATCATGCCACATCTTTCCCCAATGTGATGCAATGATGCAGGCAAAGGTTTGAATTTTAATTCATTGATTTATTACACTTCACTTTATGGCTGCACTTGAGTTGAAATGAAATGTTATATTGCTCTCTCGTCTCTAATAACTGCTAGTTAGTGATTTCCTCTATAGCATGTGCGTCCATTTTGGGACGTCGGAGTGTTTCTACACCCATGGCGTATGCTGAGATTCTGCAATGGCACTTCGTAGACAGAGTAGGTTCGTATGCGGACGGTGCAATTAGATTGAAGTTTCCTGGCACGTAAACTTCTAGGGTCATTAATCCCTTTAGTGAAGTGAGTGGTTTTATACCGGAAATAGTGACGCTCCAAGTATTAAAATATTTCTTTTTTTTTTTACAGTATTAAAAAAAAAAAAATATTTGCATACATTGTTTACATCTATAGTTATACTCTATTAAATATTTAAAAAATTATTTCTACTTTTATGTATTTTATAATTTTTCTTTTAAATTCTTTAATTTTTCAATTTTTTTTTATTTCTAACGGTAATTTATTATATAATTCAAATCCTTTGTCATAGTACGTTTTCGCCTGTAGTTTTTCTGAAATGAATTGCTAAACTTTGTGCTTGTCTTGTTTCCCTTGTTGTTCTATCGTTCACTCTTTGGATTTTGTTTACTACATTTCCTGTTATTTGATGTGTGTTGTGGTTGTTGTTGTCTTTGTTGTTGTTGTTGGATGTGTGTGTAAGTAAGGAGTGAGTGTAAGAGAAGGGAGAGGAAGAGAAGGAAGAGAAAATCGCGTGGCCCGTTTGTTAGGATATTACTATGGGATGGTGTTTATCGGAGAAAAAGCGATCAGAACAGTCGGCTGCTAGAATTGATCTCCAGATAGCAGCTGAATTCGACCTAGCTGTGCAGCTAGGCTAGAACGGCGGCCACCGTTGGAACTCAAAACCTAGCACCTCCCAGTCAAAGTCCCTGCAGTCAGAGGCAATGCTAGTTGATCTGAATTCAGCTGGTCAGGAAGTTAGATATGGACCGCAGTTTATTCGGTCATGGTCATTCTTTCCAAACTAAATAGGGGTGAGTGGTCAACGAGTAACAAGAAAAAAATGGTTTGCATTGATTTCGGGAAAGTTGGCTAAATTGTATTGAGGGTGTGGTACTCCCCTATTATTTTTGTCATATTTCCATATGGAGAATGTTCGTATGGAAACTACTTAGAATGCTAGTTGAATACAAGAAAAATGCTTTTCAAAACATCTATTTATAGAAATATTTCAAAGGGTTATTATTTGTTTAAAAAACTTGGTATTTTACTTGGGGACTCGCCTATTTTCGGGAATAGAGTTATATGAAAAAAATATATAAAATACTTATTTAAATATGTACTTCATTACAATATTGATGTTTAATCATATACAATTCTATTATTCAAGTCGTAGCTATTCATGAAAATGCCGGAAAGAGAATATAATAATTCACAATGATTCGCCAACGTACTCATAAATACTATGAAACCATATAAAACACATATTTTTCTCGAATCCTTCCAGAAGATCCAAGAGGGGACCGGCTAAAAATTGTGTCAATTGGCATATTTTGTATGTTCCAAGTTTCAGCTCAAGGGCTGACAGTGATATGCGTATATTCACTATATTGACACCATCCATACACACATACAAAGAAACAAGCATGCAAACTAATAAACATTCAAACATAAAAACATACAAACAGGCATACATACAAACAGGCATACATACAAACAGGCATACCTACAAACAGGCATACATACAAACAGGCATACCTACAAACAGGCATACCTACAAACAGGCATACATACAAACAGGCATACATACAAACAGGCATACATACAAACAGACTTTTGAGATTTTGTTTGTTCTGATTAGCAATCATAATAACGGATTTTTTAAATTTAATTTGAATTTGAGGAATATACTATATATTCGATGACATAGGCCTCTTCTTCTTCATCTTAAAAAGTCTAAGACTTGTTCCTTTCCTAGAATTATAACGAGTCTTTCCATCTTCTCTTTGGTCTGCCAAGTTCCCTTCTTTGCCTCGGAGTTTCATCTCTAGCAATCCTTACGATTCTTTTCTCCTCCATTCTCTCAATATGATCATTAGATTCCTTTTTTCTGTCTGCTACCCATTCCGTAATTGACTTAATTTTGCACTCATCCCTGATGTTTGTTTCTTTTCTCATCCAGTAGAGTGTGATTCGTAATTTTTTTCAGAACTCTCTTTTCAGCGACCTCAAGTTGTTGTTGGGTGCGTTTTGTTTCGCTTCTTGTTTTTCCTGCATGTGTTAATATTGGTCTAATTATTGCTTGATATATTCTTCGAGTCGTGTTTTAGATGTTTATTATACCATATTGAGTAGTTGAAACAGCCAACGATTCTATTACCCTCTATTATTTGTTCTTTGATCCTTTCTCCACTCCACTTAAATACGCATCTCCCCTATGGATTTATACCAAGAGTAAACACTAATAGAAAGAAAAATAACATTGGCACGTCCCCAGCTGGGGACTCACAAATGCTCTGCCAATGAAATAACTAAGCGTCGCGATCGAAGCATTGGTGAGGATAAGCACAGCTGTCCTACGTTGGTAGAACGATAGGATCAGGACAGCTCAATGGTTGGCATTGCAAAGACATTCCTCATCAAATATCATCAATCAAATTCATCTTTACAGGAACACTTTCCCAAGGAAGTGAAGATCGCCATCAAACAATGCATCTTTTGTTTGAGTTGTTCATATATCCAGATGTTCGATTGTTTGTCGTGTTGCCACATCGTATTTCAGATGCCATTGTTAAGAAATCTGTGTCTTGTCTGCAATAACAAATCACCTGCCTCTCTTTCTTTCATTGTCAATCCTTCTCGGAGAAAATATCTTACGTTCATTAGGAGCTAGCGACATCTGGTGGCAGGCAAATTGCAAGAAATTACATACTTTTTGGGGTCAGGTTTTATAATTAGATTTCGTATATGTTACTTTTAAAATTGCTTATTGTAGGTGTCTAACGTAGGCTTTTAAAAGCGAAAATTGGCTACTTTTTTAATTAAGTAATATTCATTTTCGTAGTAAATAGATTTTTCACACTCATTTTGATATATTCAAACTGTTATTAAAATCCTACAAGTATAAAATGTTTAATGGAAAATAGGAAAAGTGTGAAGAATAAAACAAGTTACTTCCTTTCCACTCAAAATCATTACATTCGTAGAAATTGATATTCTATCTTAATGCCGATGTCTATTTTAATACAGAGACGAGTACAAATACCGTCAATGAGACTTTTAACAGACAAAAAGACATTTTCGGGCTTTAATATTAAAATAGTCATTTTAGACAACATAAATGTAGATCTTTTCATATCATGACGTGGAATCTGTTCGTAAATTAATTTAGAGCGTACGAGTACGTAAAGAGAAAAATCCCAATATTTGTCTAAAAATTGGGTTTAGACTAATAACTGAAACAAAAAAATGTCTAATACTTCAAATGAGAGAAGTTTAGAAACATATTATCTTGGAGTGAGAATTGGAGAGGAGTAGCGTTTACTCAGTGAGCGCTAACAAAGATAAGATTCATATTCTGAAAATAAATATCTATACGATGACTTTCGGCAATTTTATTGATTTTGAAATGTCTGTAATGTAATTTACGACTGCCCGGTTGAAATAGAAAATCCGTACATTGTCTTTTAGATTTCAGGGCATATTTGCTCCATTCCATTACCCATTTCATTCGTCCCTCCCTAACCATTTAATTATACTTTTTTGTCTCTGCAGTTTCGTAATTCCGAGATACGTCCCTGTGCTCATTTTGTATTCCACGAAATACTACCAATAAGGCTTTAGGACTAGCAAAGTCTTACAGCCTGATGACCCCCCAATATAGGGCACAATCGTACAGATTAAAAATAATAATCTTGTCATTTATCTAATTAATCTGTTCATTTGTGCATATACATTTGTATTAATATAGTCTCGTGATATCTGTGTGATAATTGTTCCGTTTCTGCCATAACCCAATTTCGTTGATGCTCATTTTCACGTTGCCCTGTCGTAACTCTTCCTTTCCTAGATCTCCCTTCTCTCTCTCTCTCTCTCTCTCTCTCTCTCTCTCTCTCTCTCTCTCTTTCTCTCTCTCTCTCGCTCTCTCTCTCGCTCTCTCTCTCTCTCTCTCTCCTAATTTAATATTACTTTCAAGTTTTCTCTCCCTCTTCTTCTCTTCCTCGTTGTCCTTATCTTTCCGTCTGTTCCTATTCTGTTAGGGGCCGCAAATATAATGAACCTCAATACCGTTTAGGCAACGAAAACATTCCAAGAGTCGTGTCTTGTAACTACCTGGGGATAATTTTTGATTGCAAATTGAGTTGGGAAAATAAGGTAACCTGTGTCGTAGGGAAACCCTAGAGGTCCTTGCATTTTACTAAGCGAATACTAAAAAAGAGTACTGCGAAAGTGAGAGAATTAGCTTATTTATCTCTAGTTCGTCCATTAATGGATTAATGGAATAATTTAATTTCCTTTGTCTCTTTCTCTTTCCCCTCTCTTCGTCCTCATCCCCTGTGCCCCTCAATCTTCTGAACGTTCTCTAGCTCTTACACATTTCAATAAGTTTCATTTTGCCTTTTCGTCATTCTGAGCCACAAAGTCTTTGCCCTAGTTGCGAATAATTCCAACTGTGGCCAATTACCTGTTAGTTTCAGGGGGCCGTGTCGATGGTTGCAGCGTAGCGTACTATTTCGCTTACGCGCGGTGCATTGATGGAATCGGCGGCGACGGCGATTCACAGTGGAACGAAACGACAATAAAAGGGCGCATATTATTATTATTATTATTATTATTATTATTATTATTATTATTATTATTACTATTACTATCATTATCATCCGTATTCCATTCTCAGTGGGAGGTTGGTCTCTTTCGTGATAACGAAGAGCACATACTCCCCTCGTAAGGTCAAAGTTTGGATTGGGAGGAGACGGATGGGAAGGGAATATTGATACTCATCAGTTTGATATTTTCCTGCAGATATTTCTCCAAGCAGGTTGCCGCCTAGCCCAGATAAGCTCTAAGCTCTATCCTTCCGACATGTGGTAGTATAGAGCTTGTAAGTGTACGTGTGTGTGTGTGTGTGTGTGTGTGTGTGTGTGTGTGTAGGAAAGGGGAGAGGATAGGACGATATTGGAGAATGGAACATCCCATGCTGTCCAAATATATCTGTAATAACAAGTTAAGCCTCTTTTCATCAATATGATGCCATTTGCGATGATTGTTTGTTTACGGAAGTTTGTTTTTGGTGTAGTGCCTTACCTTGCCCTCCTAAACCTTTTAATTTTTCAAAACGAGTACTTGCCATTGTAAAACACAAGCTGCTTTTAAATAGAGAGGGAACGGCAAAGGTGGCTCATTGCATCAACTGATATCTCTGCAATGTGTCTGACCCGGAGGTCATAGAGTTTGAGTCCCTACGGTAGCACTAGCTACATAGCTAGGTGTCATCCAGCCGCTGTCCTCCTGAGCAGAATGCTAGCGGACTGCTCCACTGACCGACTGCTGTTCACGGGTGGTCCGATTTCATCCCCCGAATGCCGAAGCAGCGCCCTAACAACCGAGCGCTATCCTTCCTGGTCCTAACGTTACTCCATATTACACACGCGTACTCTTAATATGTACACTACACTGCCAAACATGATGGGAGACATTGGCATGTTAGAGCTTGTTCCGACGGGAAGGTACCCTTCTGAAGGAGACACCTATTTGGGCAAAACCCTGCCAATGGACGGGCAAATCGGCGCTGGATCTCGCCATCCAGCGAGGGAAGATCTCTGCCACCTCCTGCGGCATAGACATACTCTACTTTTACGGAGATAATGACCTTAGCAGTTCACGGGCCCTGGACCACTAATCAATCATACATATAAAGGTGGATATTAATATATACGAACGGCGGGAGATTTCTTATGCGGGAGCCTTCAATTTTTCGGGTCGAGTTTTGCGATCACAAGAAAACATCGATGTTTTTAAAACGATTTTCATCAGAAACATCGATATATTAAGATTGATATTTTGCTCGATGTTCTCTTTATAATGATATTTTGTTCCAAAAACTTTTTAATTATTTTTAAAATTTTTATGTTTAAATAAAAAGGGTTTAAGCACGTTGTAGAGTAGCAGCAATCTACAGCAGCATCGTTGTTTTCCATCATTCTCTTCATCACGCTGCACATTTCGCCTGTGCAATCTGAGAGAATTTTAGGTGGTTTTACTTCGATGGTGTATGACTAATGGGTAAAGCAGCGAAACACGATGTTCTTTATTGTTAATTCTATTCTCTACGTTCGAAAATAATTTTTATTAACATACTACTAACATGTTGGCAAACAAACAATAAAATATATCCCTTTTCCGCAGTGTAATTAAAATGGATAGGAAAATAGCATCTTTAGTAGTCTATAATTAAAACATCATGTTGTAGACATCGATGTTTTTATGGACATCGAAAACCCTTTAGCGATGTATCGAAACATGGATGTATTGATGTTTTGGTAAAATTTAGTCTTCATCACTAGTGCTTACCATAGTCTAAAAGCACAAGCCCCTTTTATAGCAGGGGACATTTTGCGCGGTGTGTGAGTTTCGCCCCACTGCGGGCGGGCGACGGGGCGGTGGCGGGCGGCGGCGGACGCGGCGGGCGCGGTTATGGCCCCTAATGACGGCTGGCTGGCGAGTGCCTTTGCAACACCGAATTTTATGGGATTCCGCTGGGCGGGCGGCCGTGTGACCGTTGCGTCATGCGGCGGTGCCGTGCGTCCCCGCCGTGCGGCCGGTGCATGTGCACCGCGCTTGCGACACCCCGCGCCGCTCCGCTCCGTCAGGGGCCAGGCGCTCGAGGCGGCCGGGCGGCGGAGGGTAGCGTGAGGTTCCTTTCATTTTTATTTATTTTTGCCCATCCGGAGATGCTATATGCTGTTGTTGTTGTTGTTGATTGATTGATTGTTAGTGATTCTGGGCGCGTCTACTACTATACGTCCCGTACGTGTAGTGCGTGTTCTTGCTCGGGAGGTGGCAGTGGTTTTTCCCCGTTGTTTGGCGAGATCCGGCGCCGACTACCGTCGGCTAGCGGGATTTTCCACCTCCAGATATCTCTCTCAACGGGACACCGCCCCAGCCGGTACATGTTCTAATGTCCCTTCCGGTCTATCGCATATGTATTAGTGTGTAAATCTACGTGTAAAGGGAGAAAATAGGACAAGGAAGAGGAAGGAAAGTTTGCGCGTGGTCCGTGGCCCGTTTGTTAGGCTATTGCTCTGGTATTCGCCTGGTGTTGATTGGAGAAACCACAGAAAACTACCGATCAGAGTAGCCGGCAGCTAGCTACTGCATTGGTTGATTGATGTTTCCGGGGATGTTAACTACTATTGACATTAGTCTCGTCAGTGTCGTGAAAGTGTTACAGCGGGAGGTGGTAGAGTTACTCCTCAGGTGGATGACGCGATCCGGCGCCGACCAACATGTCGGCTTGAAGGTATTTCCCCGTCTTGATATCACGGTGGGGCACCGCCTCAGCTGGAACTAGCTCCATACTCCCGATTAGTGTTCCGACATGTGTGACTGGAGCAGGTGGCTCAGAGCATCAACTGCAGTGCCTCTGATCGGGAGAGCGGCTGGGTCTGCGGATTGTTGGACTAAACTCAGCTGGAATTATTTTCGTCGAAGAACCGTGACAACTATGTCTGGTATATGGGGAGTACGGGTATCAGATCATCACTTGTTGGTCTCAATGATCGGAGCTGTTGAATACCATGCACTTTTTTAATCTCCTCAATCCCACCTACGTACGTTCTTTCGTTGCCACCTGAGAAGGAGTGGATTATGTATTTAGCAAACCTAGTGCTTAGGCTATCGTTGGAAGTCCCTCTATTTTTTAACTTAAAAGTACATTAGTTCGTGACTATTTTTTGGGGTTTATATGCCGTTAGCATTCCCAATATTTCAATAAAAGGCGTTGTCATTTCCAACATTTTTATTTATTCCATTAACAACTTTCTATGGAAGCTATTGAAAGTTTTCAGATTTCGTTGATTTAGCCATCGCCTTAACAGATCTGCTGTCTAGCTTCAAGAGACCCAGATCCTGGACATAATGGCTAGTTTGGGCCTTCCATTGCTATATATGCTTATAGGGACAGGGTTCGAACCCCGGTCATTTCATATGGCATATGTTGTGGATGAAGCGAGCTCTCGGCTTGATGTTTCACGGTCCTCCCGTCTCCCCTTCCTCTGACTTTAGCGTCATTCACTTCATCGTTACTATCACTGTCATCTGCTCAGATCATCACTTGTTGGTCTCAATGATCGAAGCAGCTGAAGGACATTTAACACCAATGAATAGTAACGCACTAAGGATTATTCTATGGGAGTGATAATGTCTAGCGGACTTAATGCTTTCTTATAGATAATTTTTCATTTATGTTGAATTTAATTTTTTTAGTGGGCTTTATTCACTTATTTAATTATTGATTGCCTTTTGTTACGGCAGACAATTAGTAAATACTATATCTGTAAATGTTCCATCAGATTTGTAGGGGAAAGATCATGTCAATGAATAATCAGAAATATAAATAAACAAATAAGTCTGTAAAACCTTGTTGTTTCATTCTGCTCTTTTCCTCGTGCTGAAGGTCTCCGATTCGAGCCTTGGCGTGGGGCGGGGCGGGCCAGTTTGCACGTAGCACGTGGCACGTGACCCAGTGCCCGCGGCGGCGCGTGCCCTGGGTGGGCCCCTTGGCCGTGGGGCAGCGCTGGGGACGGCGCCGCGGGGTTTATGGCCTCTAATTGCCCCCCACGTGCTCCGCCCAACACGGCGCTCGCGCTCGCTCCTCCACTTGCTGCCCCGCTCGCCCCCGCTCCCCCTCTCTCTTCATCCCTTTCTCGCTCCGCCACTTGCAGCGTAGAGTCAGGAACTTGCTGCCCCGCTCGCTCCCGCTCTCCCGCTCTCTCTTCATCCCTTTCTCGCTCCGCCACTTGCAGCGTAGAGTCAGGAACTTGCTGCCCCGCACGCTCACGCTCTCCTTCTCTCTCTTCATCCCTTTCTCGCTCGTTCACACTTCTTCTAGCCCGTTTTCGTGCTCTCTCTTTTTCTTCTTTCTCACTCGTTCTCACTTTTCTCTCTCTCTCTCTCTCTCTCTCTCTTTCTCTCTTTCTTTTCCTTTTCCCCTTTCCTTCCTTTCCCCTTTTCCCTTTCCCCCCTCTGCCCCCTCTTTTTCTCCCGTTCCCCTCTTTTCCATTCCCGCCCTTTCTCACACTCTTGTTCTCTTTTTCGCTCTCTCTCTCTCGTTCCCGCTCTCACTTCCGTGCACACTCTCGCTCCTTCTCTAGTTCCAATTTTTTTTGGGACGAACCTTTGTGTTTCATATTTTGCCTTTTTCTGAACTAGACACAAATCTGTATTTTATGAGATTGTATTAAATGTTGTCTTATAATGGCTTCCAATCATCTTTATTACTAATTTGCAAAGCGCCCAAAAATTGAAAGAAACTGCAGTCTCCGGCTAAGTAAGAGGTGTTCATAGTTTCGTTAGATACTTCAGCCAAAATACTAACACAATTAAACGGTTTCGATTTTGACTGAAGAAGATAAATATTTGATTGCTAGTCGTCTATTTTCATACTGCGCTTACCGCTTACCGATTACCGTAATTATTGCGTACGGCATATCTGACGCCATGCGATAACAAGACTCCAAGGAAGAGGCCGGTCGCCATTAAATATTTGATATTAACGTATTGTTTTATGGAAAAACGGCTTTTTTCATATTTTTGGTATGTCAAATGCCATTATACTCTATATACACGCGGTTATTCCAGAATTCGTGAAACCTGTTTTTATTAAAATATTTAATTCTTTGTAGTATTTTATTTTCTATTCTTGAGCAGTGTGCTGTGTTTTAAACAACCATTTTCTACCATTTTGTTCAGCACATTTTTACTCTTGCAGACCACTACTTGTAAATTCTAAATTTCTTACCTTACGGAAATAATCGTCAAAAGTAATTGATGCTATGACGTTTTCGTTGACTCCCATCGTGTTTAAGTAAAAATTACCAATTAGTTCCATTTCCTGATAATGTAAAAAATGCTAATTCTTCAGTATAATTTTGCTACGAATTGAATTATACTAAAGTTAAATATATAAAATACTGCGAAAATTTGTTATATACCCACTGAAATCAACAAGAATGTACGCCATTTACTCACTTGATTTGTTGGAAATGTGACTCTAGTTTTTAGTGAGTTTAACACACGCGTTCTGTGTAAAAAAACAACAACAAAAAACGTGAGTGTGGCTCACCAATCTTCGATTAAGGGAATAATTTTATTAAATTAGGTGTGAAATTTTGAATTATTTGGAAATATGTCACCTTCGTTTCTTTTTAAGAGATACAGTTTAGGTTTTTTTGCCAGTCGTACAGGGTAGAGATGCGACATTGGTGACGATGTTTTCAAAACATAGATGTTTTTTATAAAATCGTAGATGTATTTAACATCGATTTTTTGAAACAGATGTACTTTTACCATGGATGTTTGGTGTTCGATATTTGTGTTCGATATTTTTTATATGAGCGAAGTCCATCATAAAAAATTCTATTATAATTTTCAGATATACAAAAATTGAATAATTTTCAAGTCAATGTGACTAAAGGTGAAAAACAAAAAAAAATCGAGTTTTCATCATTAAACAAATCTATATAATTTTAGAATTTTAGAATCAGATAATCGACGTTTTGTTAATTCTTCTGATGGGTTTTTGACTTTGTTTTGTCAGTTAAATGTCAATTAAAATATCACTTTCAAATTATATCTCCCCCGCAGGAACTTCAATTGAACTAATCCAGTTTTAAAAGCATCGATGTTTAAAAACATGCATGTTTATAAACATCGATGTCTCGTTGTCGATGTCGTATCCCTAGAACAGGGATGTTCAATCTTATTGTGCAGTCAATCTTTTATAGTGAATAGTTTTCTCCTTACGAGGTTTTCAAGAATACTCTAGATTTTTCTGCTCAGAAAAGTTCTTGTTAAAGTGAAAAGGAAACTTTTATTCTACTGATTAATGGGTACATACCTTAACTCTCTCTTAAATCTGCAAACAGGCTATGCAATGTCCACCGTATTATGCATTCATCACGTTAAGAGGATCGCACAAATCCTGTAGAAACGTTTGCTTCACAGCCAGGCTCCTTGGCTATTGTGTTACCGTCATTAATCATTTCGGTGATCTCATGCGCGCCCTACCTGCTGCATGATGAATTGGTCAGGAGCGCTCCATAGCCCCCGGCAACGACCTCTGCTGTGCCCCGTGGCGGTGCCTAGTGGTGACTGCGGGTTTAATAGCAACTAATGACCGGCGTCATGCTGGGTTCTCGCGAGGGGAATAGAGTGAGTATTACGAGATTCAAGAGGGTTCATTTCACCAAACGAACTTCGTTCAGAACTATTCAGGACGTCGCGTCTGTAGTTTGGAAGAGAAAGATTTATACCACTAGCAACATATCTGGCGTTGCCCGTTTTTTCATATCAAATTCTTGTGAAAGAGAAAAAAAGAGCAAATATGATTTAAACCACTGTATATAAGATTATATGTTAAATGTAATTGGTTCAAATTGTAATAAAATACTATCATTTTATTTTATTTTACAGTACATAGCTATAAGATTAAAAAATATCTTACGTATATATCTTACGTAGCAAATCTATTAGGTACCAGCTCCGCTGCACCGCTACTAGCCTCTGGCGGAATATGGCAGGAACCAATCTGCTCTTAGCCAGAGGCGAAAAATAATCATCTGCATTTCAATATGAGGTGCATCTACCAACATATTATTAAAATTATTTATATTCCGCATTTGTGTTGTATTAATGTTTACCAAACTTTGCAAGGCACTGCGACAATTCTGGAGAAGAGACTGTACAAATTTCGTATCTTTTCACACACTACTTTTTGTGATATCGATATCGGTAACATGTCGTTAAATTCACTTTTATAAGTATGGTTTGAGGAGTGTTAATTGTGAACAATGTAATTTTGTTGGTGCCTTTTTTTACTGTACAGTTTTCACGAAAAACACAGTAGTCGTCATTTAAAGCCAGGCGCAGTATATTTTCTCGAAAAAACAAACTTATTTTTTAACATCGAGGAATTTCATTCCTACAAACATTGAAGGTGGTCGAAAAATGTTTAGTCGACAATTCGAAGATTGGTCCATCTACTTCCTTTTTTCACACCATTTAATTGATTCTCTCATTCTAAGTTTCAAACTGATTATCAAGATACTTTCATGACGTGTCATCGTGAAATTTATATTATTCCTGTCCAATTCCTGTAATTGTCAAATTCTTTCGGATGCCATTTCTTGACATATTCCTTCAACGATCAACGCATATGACATTCCCTGTCTTCCCCTGCCCTTATTCGCCGAACTGAAGACTGACCCAATCAGATGACCCTGGGCGCTCAGCCTTCACGTATACATTTGTCCTTCGTTTTTATTATTTTTAACTTTGTTTTCAGTAAATATTAATTACAGCTAATAAACACGGTCACGGTCAAATTATATTTGGTTGCGAACAAATTTTATGCCGAATTTATTGAGGTTACTAAACCAACGTTAAAACATTGTGGTTTTTAAATATCAATGGCTTTTAGTCGATGAATTACTAATGTTTAAATTTTGAACATCGATGTTTGGTAATATCGATATTTTGTTATCGATGTTCCTTCGCTATTCTGTGGTGGGACGCCATGTGGAAGCTAGTGGTCACAGTACATCAAGGTAGTTCACTGCTCAGCGGTGACGCACACAAATCTTTTTTTTTAAACATTTGTTGCGTCTTTCTAACGACGCAACGCGTCTCCTAACTCCTTTTGGACATTGAGCACTAATGGAGTAATCCTCCGTTACTTTATATTTTTTTACGATGAAGTAATCCTCGTTTATTTATTATACGTGGTAAGTCCTTACAGTAGTCAATGAAGTCCGTATGTCGTTGTCAAGATGACCGCCAGGTAGCATCTCCGCGTACACGTCCCCTGCTACGCGCTCCTGCGTCACTACCCAGCGGCCAGAATTAGGAAGGAATAAGGATAGGGGTAGGGTTTAGGACACTTCACAGGGGTTGGAAGAAACCAAACTCGTTCTGTTGGATCTTGTGAAGAAACCAAACTCGTTCTGTTGGATCAAATTTACTTCCCTCGCCTTTGATTGTTTTCTGTTTCCAGGAGCGTCAATTGCTATTAGTCCTGTAAGTGCTCATTATATCCCGAGAGGCGTCTGTGTATCTTCCTCTCTAGTATGTAAGATCCGGCGCCGACCTACCGTCGGCTAACGGGCTTTTCCCAACCAGATATCTCCGTCAACCGTGACGAGCTCTGAGCTCCCAACCAGTCTTCCAGCATGTGTGCGATGCGTGTAAATCGCTCGCTGTCCATGGCCAGTTTGTTAGGGTACTGCTCCGCCATTCGCCTGGCGTTGATCTGCGAAACGACGGAAAATACCGATCAGAGCAGCCGACCGCTAGAATTCTCTTTCAGACCGCCATTGACTGTCGAGACTCGACCTTCCGGTCAGAGGCGTTGCAGTGACATCAGTTGATGCCTTCAGCCACATCTTCCGGTCAGACTTTTCGAACATCGCTTTGAAAGTTCTAAATAATCCCAGAAAGTATGTGACATTGTAGCACGACTAGTTTACATGGTACGCCTAGCGGTTCTGATGCCCTCAGGTGCAACTATCTGGGAATTCGGCCGCCGTGAGGTGGAATGCCTTCACCGCCGTGCTTCTCGTCCTTGGGGTCCGATCTGCTTATCTGCCCCTCGCGAGTTGCGCATTGTGCAGATTTGCGTTCCACAACGCGCGGCCTCGGACCCGCGCCTGTCGCCACCCTGCGACGCGCCCGCTGGCGTGGCCCGCCCGCTCGCGGCACCCACTTGTCTGGGTGCGTGTCAAGAGCGCGGAGGACCTCTGGCCGGGAGGTTCTAAGATCGAGACCCCGATGGTGGCAGGATATTTGACAAGAGCTAGATGGCTAGAGCGAATTCTACCGCTATCTGGAGAATTGATTGGTTGGTTGTTAGTGATTCCGGGAACGTCAACTACTGAGATCATTGTCCTGTAAGTGTAGGGTATGTTTTTCTTCGGGAGGTGGCTGTGATCTTCCCCAATGGATGGCAAGATCCGGAGCCGACCTACCGTCGGCTAGCGGAATTTCTCCCAACCAGGTATCTTCAACCAGCGAGGCATCGCCCCAGCCGGGACAAGCTCTAAGCTTCCGACAGGTCTTCAGGCATGTGTGGTAGTATAGTGCATGCTAGTGTAAGCGTGTGTAAGGAGAGAGGATAGGGCAGGGAAGAGGAAGGAAAGATCGCATGCGGTCCGTGGCCCGTTTGTTAGGGTTACGCTCCGGCATTCGCGTGGTGTTGATCGGAAAAAACAGGGAAAACTACCGATCAGAGCAGGCGGCCTCTAGAATTCTCCTCCAGACAGCGACAGAATTCGACCTAGCTGACAGAGTCGAAAATCTTGCCACGGTGGGTACTCGAACCTAGCACCTCCCGGTCAGAGGCGCTGCAGTTGACATCAGTTGATGCTCTGAGCCACCTGTCGCGGTCTGTCTGGAGGAGAATTTTAGCGACCAGTTGCTCTGATCGGCATTTTTTCGTGGTTTGCCCATCAACTGCAGGCGAAGGCCGGAGCAGTGCTCTAACAAAGGGGCCATGGACCGCGCGCGATCTTTCCTTCCTCTTCCTTGTCCTATTCTCACCCTCTTACTTATACTTACACTCACAAGCGCTACACTACTACACATGTAGGGAGACCTGTGGGGAGCTTAGAGCTTGTGCCGGTGGGGCGGAGCCTGCTGGTGGGAGAGTCCTGGAGAAGGAAACATCGCAAGACGACGAGTAGGTCGGCACTTGATTTCCCTATGCAGCGGGGAAAGAATAGCGCTAGCTCCTTCCATAAAAACATTCACTGCTCTTACGGGACTTAATAACCTTTGCAGTTGACGTGCTCTGAAGCACGTGAAAGTCAATCAATTCAATTTCGTGTATACATGTGTAAGTGACAATGGGTTTATTCATGGTTTATTCACGATTTTATGACCTGTGTGTGTGTGATTCTGTGTGGCTCTATCTGTCACGTGTGTGTGCGTGCGTTTTTTAAAATATGCCTAATTATACATGACAAATCAAAAATACACAAAATTGAAATGGTCATAGCTTCTACTAATAGTTCGTAAATGAAATATGCTCACTAATACAGGTGTCTCAGTATAAGTTTTACATACTTACAGACCAAGTAGAAGTTGAAAATCGCATGTAACAGAGTTGTGTGTTTATTCTGAAATCCAGTACGTACAGATGTTCGGTATGGACATAAAATATCGTTGGCTACGTCAAACGTGATCTGCCGAACATGTGTGCATGAGTTGCCTAATAATCAAGGGAATTGTCACATGAGTAACTCCGTTGTATGCAATTTCCCACCATATGCTCATTGAAAAATGCGATCAATTTTGACCCCTCTATTTGCCGTAGAAGTTTGTAACATTTATCCTAGAATAGCGTGTAAAAACTAGCAATAAAGGAACTAAAAATTCAAAACAAAAAAATAGACGTAATAAATAAAATAAATAATAAATAGACAGTCCAATAAAGAAACAGATAAACAAATTAAAAATAAATTAATAAACAAATAAACAAAATAATAAACAAACAAATAAAAAAAATAAATAAATACACAAACAAATAAAGAATATAAATAAATAGAAGTTTTAAAGAAGTAAATGAAATTGCCTTGGAGTAATTTCTCCCGTGCGCTGAGGGCTGGCGAAGCCGCGCCTGGGGGCCAGCGCGTGCCGGGGCCCGAGGCGGTGGGCGGGTTATGGCCTCTAATGACGGACGACGTGCCGCCGCTGCCGCCGCGGCGTGTGTGTGGACTGGCGCTGTGAGTGACGCCCAGGGTGTGGCTTCGCCGTTGGAGCAAACCTGCTCCCTACCCTGTGACTTTTGACCTACCTCACTGGTTGGGGCTTGTGCCACTAGCGGCTCGGCTCACGTGAGCGGAAAAAAAAGGGGTGAGTCTCATCGTGAGTGGAGAAGCTAAGGCATTGCGGGAACAGGGCTTGCCTTGTTTTGTTCCGTATGTGTCAGCTCTATTTTCCTCGCAACTTGCGTTTCTTTCTTTCTTCTTTTTTTTTTCATTTTATCTTGCTTCACGATTTAAAGACCAAAGCTCCAGGTGCTTTGGCCGTGCGATCTTGCGAGATATTTCTGTTGCAAAGGCAGCTGAGAGTAACACAGGTTATTAAGGAAGACATTTGAGGCATTCGGTCTTAAATGTATCTGGCATGTTGAGAAAAATCAAGATTATCCGCTTTTATGAGAGAAAGATAGTAGCTCTGTCAGTACAAGTTTAACAAGTGGTTAGGAGAAAAGACGACAAATGGCAATGATAATTTTCTCTTACGTTATGGCACGTGATCTCCTTTCATGTAGATAAAAATTTTGCATTGTAATTATTCTATGGAACGTAAAATGTCAGGTAACATTTACTACCAAACAATGGTGTTTCAATTGTAAATATGTAAATGTTATTTCAATAAAGATATTAAACATAATTACGGCTCGGCATTACTGCACTAGAAATCTCAGCTATCGGGATCGTCATTATATTATTATTTTATTGTTATATTATTATATTGTTATATTATTTTTATTTTATTGTTATATTATTTTTATTTTATTGTTGTATTATTATTTTTAATTTAGTATTGTACCGTTATTTTTACTTTATTATTATATTATGATATTGTTATTTTTTATTTTATTATATTATTATTAGTGGTAGTAGTAATAATATGCATGCGCGTGCAGCGGGTGTGTCTGTGATTGCGGGTGGAGGAGGAGCGGTGTGGCGTGGGGGCGGCGAGCGACGCGCAGAGAAAGTCAGAGGCATCCAGCGGCGACAGCAACGACACCGGCCCTGCACGCCCCCGCCTCCTGAGCGATCGCTCTCAGCTCCTCCCTCTTCCCCCGGCTGCTCTCATCGGTCGTCTCTCAGCTCAATACCACTGTGACTTAAACAATCAATACCACGGATGCCTGAAACAAACGGGATACGGATTGCGAGCTATGTTTCCTTCCTCTTCCCTGTCCTAACCTCTTCCCTTACTTAAACTGCGCTTTTTACAGAGCTGCATTTGACATTTGATCAGCTGTTACGATGGCGTCCATTCAGGATCTTACACGTCACTACAGTGACGTCATAATGATGGCGTTCAGCATTCTGATTGGATGGCACCTTAACGGCTGATTTACTTCACACACAGCTCTGTTAAAACCGCAGTATACACATATTTACCTTACATACACAGCTCTACCACAGTTGTCGGAAGACAATGTCGGGAGCTTGGAGCGTGTCCCGGCTGGGGCGCTGCCCCGCTGGTGGGAGATACTTGGAAGCGGAAAACCCCGCAAGCCGGCTTGTAGGTTGCCGCTGGATTTCACATCCGGCGGGAAAGGGATACCACTGAAGCGATATAACTTTAATTACACCAACGAGACCGCAGCAGTTGACGTGCCTGTAAACCAATTAATCAGTCTTCCTGCCTGTGCCCTTCCGACTTCCACTTGCCAGCCTGTTTCGGCGCCCGCCCCACCGCATGGTTTCGTCTCCTCCGCCCACGGCTTCATCCCGTTCGCCTGACCGTCCTTCCCTCTTCCAACGCCCTCTCGCTTCCAAATTCATCGCTCTTTTCGTCCCTTCCGCCATGCTCTCTGCCCCCGCCCATCCGCCTCGTCCGCCTGCAAGCCCGTCCGGACGCGCGCCCATACATGTTGGTGTAAAGGGCGTTGTATCTCGCAAGATGGCGATGTTTTCCTTCGTTAGATGGCGAGATCCGCGCCGCTCTATACGCAGGCCTGCGGGCTTCCCTTCTCCAGGTATGACCGCTCAATAAGGCTCCGCCTGCCCTCGCCATGCCGCCCATGCTCGTCCATGCCCGACCCTCACCACCCATGCCCGTCCATGCCCGACCCTCACCGCCCATGCCCATCCGTGACCGTACAAGCCCGTCCATACCCGTCTATACCCGTCCATGCCCTCCATGGCCGCCCTCCCTCCATCAAACTATTCGCTCCCTCACCCGTCATCGCCCGTCCACGACCACCCGCTCACCCAGACCACCTCCCCCTCCCCGCTCACGACCCCCCCCCCGCGTTCCCGCCCGCGATTTCCCGCCCACCGGCCCGCCCGCCCGCGCGTGTGGGTGTGGCAGCGTCGGCGGAGAAATCGGCACACGGCGGCGGCGGCGGCGGCGGCGCCCCGCTGCGGCGGACCGGCTCCGGCCGCGCCTCCGCCCCGCCCCGCCCCGCCTCGCCCCGCCACGCACGCTCCGCGCCGCCGCGGCAGAGCACGTCGCCGCTCATTAGAGCCCATAAGCCCCCACACGCCGCCACGGGGCGCGCTGCTGCAGCCGCATGTGGGCCACGCGAATCCGCGCGCGCGCTGTGAGCGCTCCGCGCGGGGGGTGCGACAACTGAGCAGCGAGCAATCGAAAGGTGACATGTCCTTTCCGCAAAAATTCACTTCTTCTGTTATTTTTTCTTAGATTTTTATTAAAAAGAAAAACAACGTGAAATGTCTGATAATATCTTAAATAGTCCTCTATTCCATGAGATAAAGACAGTGTTGAAAAGTTTAAAATTTGTGTTATACGTTTAATTTTCATTGGAAAAGAGTGAAATGCACATGTCACTTTTTGAATGTTTGCTCCTCAACTGTACAAACAAATAAAACAATGATAGTTTATATCGAAACAGACTAGCAAGCAAGACATATAGAAGTTTTTACAGAAGCCAACTAAATAATAAATACTCGTAAAACCTCCGTTTTCGTAGATACAAACCAAGAAACAAAAAAATTTTAGAAAAACAATTGAAAATAAAAAAAAAAAAATTCGTTTTTACAGAGACAGACTAACTAACAAACAAAACATCGATGTTTTTATAGAAACAAACCAAAATGTAAACAAACATCGATGACTTTACAGAAACAACCCAAAAAATAAACAAACCACCGATGTTCTTGTAAATTTTAAATTTTTTAAAAAACCAAGAACACATAAAACATCGATGTTTTTGTAGACACAAACCAAGAAACAAACAAAACACCGAAGTTTTTACAGAAACATCAACTTTTCTATTAAAGAAGCTATGTTTTTCAACTTCCATATTTTAAAATCCATGTTTTCTGGGAGATATTTTTACATATTTGAGGTTTTGTTTGTGAAAGGAAAACTCCTGGTAGTGGAATTCTGTAAAATTTTAATAAGTGATATTACTGTCAGTTTGTGTGTTCAAATAAAACGTACTCTGTACGATCGCCATTGAGCGTTCATTCTTCTTAATATTTTTAAACATTAACGTATAAATTAACAATCTCGGCCTCTGTCACACTGAAGTTTGTTTCGCCAGAATTTAGTGTTGTATGTTACTAAGCCAGCTTTAAAACATGGAGGTTTAAAAAACATTGTTTTTTTTTGTCGAATATATTGGTATTATTAGCTATTGCTATTATTAACGTTGATGCTTTAATTCTTAAAATCGATATTTTAAAAAAATCGATGTTTTGTTATCGATGTCTCATCACTACTCGACCCTACTTCGTTCGGTACACCCCCTAGCGGCGTCTTGTGACGATTCTCATAGAAAACGTAGAGAACGTGTATGTGCGACGTTTGGTTTTTATAATTCTAGTTTGGGATGTTGCAGTTTCTGCACAGAAACTGCATGAGAATCTGCACGGAAACCATGTATACCGCCCTTCAGAATGAGATCGAAAAGAGAAGCAGGCCTTTGAAATTATCCTCAGTCTGTGGTCGGAGAGATCCAGCTGTTGCATTCTGAATCACCACAGCGCATTCCGCTCTCGTTGGGCGAGATTCAGGCACTGCAGGACCCTAAAGCACAACATTCTGTGGGGTCTCTCCATCAGAAGGAAAATTAGGATTCCATATTAAGTAAAAAATAGCAAATAATGTTCAAGTGTGCGAAACAGGTGATTCATGCATGAGTCAACCGAGCGAATCACTTCGCACACGTGTTGCTTATATCATTTTATAACCCATCTTGAGTTTTTTCTCAATTTCCTCTCCACAGTACACCTGGGGAGACGGGAATTTATTTTCGTGATTTGGTTTGCATTATGCTGCTGCGTTGCAGCTCAAGCAGCTAAGAGGGAGAGAGGATTTTTTTAATAACTAAAACTAACTTAATTTGTGCTTAATATAATTGTACAGTTAATACGTAAGCATTTTGGCCTACATAACTTGAACGGTATTTTTCCCCTTAATACTTAGTAATGTTCTTGCTTCTTTCTTGTTGTTTTTTCCATTCACGGATCATTCATACCTATTTCATTATATACATATCCATTCATTCTACTCATTCATTCCCACAGCACTACACTGACAGTCTTCTGTTCGCCACGGCACTGACTTGGCTCAAAGTGTCCGTGGCGCTCAGGCCCATTGGGAGGTGTGGCAGGAGAGGCGCGTCGTGGCGTTGCCCACGCGTGCCTCGGCCGATGGCGAGTCTTCCCCTCCGCGTTCGCGAACGTTCCTTGCTCGCACGAGGTAGCAAGCGTGTCGTCGAGCCGCGCGCGGAAGAAGGCGACGTGCTTCGGTCCTTTCCGTAGATACGACCGATATGCGTCGCTGTGCGTCTCACAGGCCGTGTGTGAAGGAAGTTTCGCAAACACTTCGCGATGTTTCGCGAACAATCGGTTATGTTTCACACACTATTAGTTATATTGATTCAGTGGTGAGGTGTAGTTGATATTTACATAATTGGAATGATTGAAGGCGTTGTCATTGTCAACAATATTATTTATTTTACAAATACGCAGTCCGTTTGTGGCTCCCAGACAGCAGAAAACTGATGATGATGGCTAAGCCATCGAAAGCTGCTATTTGTAAAATAAATAATATTGTTGACAACGACAACGCCTTCAATCATTCCCACTATTAGTTAACTTCCTCGCACACGGAAAGCAAGCGCGAGGAACCGTGTTTCCCGCACGAGGTATTAAATAATTATTTATGAATAGTAAAAGTAAAATAGTAATTTACGAATAGTAAAAGTGACATTTTATTTCGCGAGTAGGAACTGTGGCGACATGGGGCCAATAGGCAGAATGCGCAATTTTACGAGCAAAATAAAGTCACTTTTAGCACGTGTCATATACTATTTGTAGGCAGCCTTACTGACTTTCGTTTTATTTTAGTTCAAGGATACAAATAACTTCATTGTATTGTAGATACATTAACATCAGTAGTTTTCTTTGATGCACTCGCAGTATGATCTGAACATTTGAGCATCGTCTCACTTTTAGCGCTAGTGCTAAAAATTGATATTTTAGCAAACTATACATTTCCTAAAAGTAACTAATGACTACTGGTACTAAATAACTTCTAAAGAAGTCAATCTGAATAATTAAAATTAGTAGAAATATAATCATGTGCGTACCACGGGCATTAACAGGTTTTAATGATCTCGAACATTTTGCCACCGCTCGATCATTGGAATCCTTATAACGCCCTTGGTGCGTAAATAACTATTAGTGCAGCAGACTATATGATTAACAGACAGACACACAAATGTTTTGTGGATTTTTTCGAATATTTTATAGATTTCTTTCTGGGGCACGCAGTCCTCCATGGATGGGGGGCTGAAGCAACACGTACTTTCGAAAAGTACTCAAATTTTCGAAAACTTGTACATGACCTAGTTTCTAAAGCTATCTTTAAGGAAAAGATTTCATTTAGGGAAAAAATCTCTATCTTCATAATTGTAGATGTAGGAAGACTCCGAAAAAGTTTGAACTTTTACAACTTTCGAAAAATCAGGGATTTTAACGAACATGAGATCTCCACCATTTTCCTAAACATTCTTCAAACTATCCAACAAACAAACGTTAATCAAAAACGATGTAGCTATTATTTCTTGAAACTTTGGAAAATGTCCTAGATGCCTCAGGTAAAGTAACCCCCAAAATTAAAACATCAGTTTAATATTCAAGGGGCGCGACATCAGGCAGATCGATTGAGGACTGTCAATTTTGGAGACAATTGGCTGAAAAAACTGTTTAGCTGCGAGGGATGTTCATAGACGGACAGACAGACGTTTCGCCGTAAATCGATTTTTCGATATCAAGGACCCACAAAACATGGATGTTGGCTACACCACGTTAGAGGATATTTTTGTACAAGCAGTCGGCTTTATCCACTTTTTCGTTACCACGACCATGTAATAAGAGTGTTTCTCCGGAAAATTCCGCGTCTTTTCGCGCAGAATGACATAACTTTGTCTCTATTCCGTAGCGAGGAAGTAGAAATACCGTGCTCGCGGAGATGTGGGGAGGGGCATGCGTGTGCGTGCGTTGTGCAAGGTGAGTTGTGAGAGGGAGTCCTGTACGGCCGCACAGAGTCTCCTTTGTCGTCCTGCGCCTCCCAGACAGACGACCGCCGGCGGCCGGGGGAGGGTCATTGCCCTTGCACGCGGGGGGGCTCTAGGAGGCCTTGCCTTCCACTGTGCTCCTCGCTCCCGCTTCCGCTCCTCGTCCCCCGCCCTCTCCCCCTCTCTCTCTCTCCCTCTCTCTCTCCCCCCTCCCCCCCCCCTCCCCTCTCTCCCTCCCCCTCTCTCCCTCTTCTCCCCCCTCCCTTTCCACCCTCTCCTACCCCTCTTATCTCCTCGCCCTGTAAATAATCCTCCTTTCTCCGCCTCCTTCCCCTCTCCAGCCCACCTTTCTCTCCTTCCCATTCCGTGTCCTCTTTTTTCCATCATATTTCCTTCCACCTCTTCTCTTGCTCACCCTCCCGAAGGCTTAGTTACCTTCTCACCTTACCTTCCCGAAGGCTCAGTTACCGCATTATTACTGTCGCTGCAGTACCCCTGACCGGAAGGTCTTAGGTTTCCAGCCCTGACGGTGGCGGATTTTCGATTATAGCTATGCAGCTAGCAGGCCGGCTGTTCTCATCGGTAGTTTTGAATTCTCCGTTCAGCACCAGGCTAATGCCGGAGCAGCACACTAGCAAATGGGCCACGGACTGCGCGCGATCTTTCCTTTCTCTTCCTTATCCTATCTTCATCCCTTTCACACACACACACACACACACACTAACATGCGCTACACTACCACTCATGCCGGGAGAACGGTCGGAAGCACAGAGCTTGTCCCCGCAGGGGCGCTCCTGCAGAGGACTGGGCCTGAGGAAATCCCTCGCAGGCCGACGCGAAGGTCGGCGCCCGATTAGCACCACTGCCTGCCGCTTTAAGACGTTTACTACACTCACTGGAGTAACATCCATAACTGGTGACGTGCCCGGAAACAGTAATAATAAACTAATTGCTTTTCCATCTTCCCTTCTCCCCCTTCATCTCCTCGCTTCTTCTTCTTCTTACCCCTCTCTCCTGTTTCCTCCTTTTCTTCCCTTCTCCGGCCTCCTTCCCAACCCTATCCCTTTCCTCTACCCTTCTCCTTCATACTCTGCTTCGTTCTATTCCCTTTCTTCTCCCTCTCCCTCTCCTCCTTCTAGCCCCATTGCTTCCTCGCCCGGACCTGAATGTTCGCCCACCGAAATAGCCTAGGTGTCAGGCCTTTCACCACCCGCTAAATACGATAGCTGCGTCTCTACGACCACTGCCTGGGTGGAACTGCAAGGGCCGGTTGATGTCGGTCCCATCCTTAGAGACGAACGTGGGAGTGATCTCCCATCTCGCATCATCCTCCTTGATCTACAAATTCTGCAGATAGATATTGCAGAAGGAAGTCACTGTAGTTGTGTGAAGAGCTGCATTATATGTAAATACAAAATGTTAACAATTATTTATTTATAATTTGAACTCGGGTTTTTATGGAATTTTATATTTTTTCTCCTTAGTCGCAAAGTGTCCTCAGTTCGTTTTCCAGTACCACGGACCTGGAGGTCCTATGTTCGAGTCCCGACGGTGACAGGATTTTTGACACTAACTTGTCAGCTAGGCCGACTTCAGTCGCTGTCTGAGGAAGAATTTTTGCGGCCTGCTGATCTAGTTTTTCATGGTTTCTTCGCTCAATACTATGCAACGAATGCCGGAGCAGTACCCTAGCAAACGGGTCACAGACCGCGCGCGATCTTTCCTACCTCTTCCTTGGCATATCCTCGCCTCTTACATACACTTACACTATCACATACTTCACTACCAATATGCCGGGAGGCCGGTCATGCACGTAGAACTTATCCTAACTGGGGCGGTGTCCTGCTGGTCGTAGGTACTTGGTTGAGGAAAACCCTGCTAGCCGACGGTAGGTCGGCGCCGGATCTCGCAGGGGGCAGATCCAGCAGGCGGAAGATCACCGCCATCTCCCGAGTAAAACACGCACTACACGTACGAGACTAATGACCATAGTAGTTTACGCGGAACGGAATCACTAACAATCAATCAATCAGTTCGTTTTCCAATCAATCGCTCTAAATGAGAGATTATTTCATGTTTTGTTTTGCACATTTCAGTAGGGATAATCTGAATTATCACTGGTTAGGTTAATAATGCACGTTTCCAAATTGGTTTTTTACCTATTGGTTATTTACCTAGCTATTATATTTTTTGTTGAAACATTTTTAAAGGTGAATATGAAGCTACATAGACTCTGGAGTCTCTGGTTTAATTTGTTTACTTTTTCCTTTTATTCCCTTGTACAGTATATACTGTATTGCAGAGAAGCAATTACACAAAGTTTTTTAAGGAATTGGGAATCAATATGGAGCCCTATTTCCTCCTTGCTTCTTCACACGTGTGACGTACTAGAAAAGAATAACACAGACGACTGTATCTGTTTCATATTTACAATATATTTGCAATTAATGTACAAATATTATTACACAAAATTTAACCCCTTGGCAACCTTTCAATTCCCTTAGCCGCGAAAGCCCGCGACTGTCCCTAGGCCTAGCCCAGAACCACTTCTCGGAAGCAGCAAAAAGCAACGCCAGGTGCGAAGCTGTCGGACATAGATTCCCGAAACTACAGAACTTACATGGCCTGTCGCCAAACCAATCTTCGACCTGAAGATCACGTGCAAAGATAGCACTGGAGATACCCCTCGTCTTTCGACACTCTGCGTATCCCGCGAGGCGCATGTCGGCGCAGCCTTAAGTATCCGCCGGCTCGCCCCCACTCTACAAGCGGCGGGCGTCATTCGGCTCGCTGGCCAGCCCTTCCAGGGCTGCAACCGACTTCACCCAGACTCGCACTCCCGCGCGTCCTTTCCTCCCAGTTATTTTCGTACCGGGATTTTCCGGCCGGCGTGGCGCCGCCGCTTCCCACCCCCATTCCACCTCCGGCTTGGGAGCGGGTATCCCCGAAGCAGCCCGCCGCAGCGACGCCACACAGGTTGAGGATCGCGACCAAATCAAGTATTTTTCGAACATCTGATTTCGTAGAATTATTTATTTGCTCATACTCTGTTACTTCTCATTTTGCAGTTATCTTGAACTTAATATCAGTTTCGTAGTTCACATTTTTTTCCTCTCCAAAATGTGAAGTTTAAATGTTTTTATTACATACTGTACGGCGTATTTTGACATTTCATTGTTCATAAAAATCTGAGCACTATTTAGAATACACTGCAATTGTAAGACACTTATTTGCAAATTGCATAGAATATTTTTAATTTTAGAAAATTAAAATTATTATATTCTAATATAATAATATTAGATTGTTTAATGATCATGTATAAAAAGATATTTTGTGAACTAAATTTTATTCAATTAAATATTCACTTAAAATTCACATTAGTTTAAAAGATGATGATGATGCAGAGTATTTTTACAGATGAACTTACAATCAAATGGAAATTAAAACTCTCTTTAAATATCATAATAGGTTTATATATTTTATACAATATTTGAAAGAGAAATAAAAATATATTTGGAAATTTCAAAAAAGTTACGAAAATTCCTAATTACATTATATCATTTTTACATAATAAAAAACATCAGAATGATTTATTGTTAAAAAATCACTGCAGTCATTAGAATATACGATATCAAAAATCACTTCAAACGTTCAGTTTATTTTATTTCCAGATACTGTTGCTATATATAGCTTTTATTTTAGTTTATATCGCTGGCGTTTTTCATGAAGCAGCCTTAGAAGTAATTATAAATATCGAATTCCTTTTAGATTGCTTCTGGTAATTATACTGTCAAAGTAGTGAATATTGGAATCTCAATACATCAAAGATAATGCAGTGAGTCTACAATGCGTCGAATCGATTATTGCTAGTCTCCTACCCGTTCATTTTTTGTAGGCAGAGCAAGTCTATTCATCAATTCATCATGTAAGCGATTCATTTGTTCGTGATGTAAGAACCGTGATTCTTGTGAATACCTCTTGTCATTCTTTCCTTGTTGGTTTTTGCTTCTGCTCTCTCGTGTCGGTCTCTTTGTTCTATTTTTTGTCTGCGCTGGAGTCCGATCTTAATAACTACTCCATTTATACTTCATTGATCGATATTTTCCCCCATCTTTGTTCCCCTTTCACTTTCACTGCGGTTTTTGTGTGTCTGCTTGTCTCTAGTGGCTACCTTCTCTGCCAGTTGTGTCCTAATTCGTAGGTCTCTCTTTCTCCCTCCATTTCTGTCTGTCTGTCTGTGTGTCTCTCTCTCTTCCTATTATACGGACAGGAAACGCTCTCTTCATGTCGCAGTCATAGTTCTTAACGTTTTATAGCTCTGGCACACTTTAAACTGATAAAAATGTTGATGACCCTTCAGAAAGCCTTTACGCAAGGTTGTAACTTCCGGCACCAATTATCTCTTGCTTACAATGACCTAAATTACACTGGTGAGATTCTTCTCACACGTATCTTCGTAGTTGTGCTTCGCCTGCGATAAAAAGAATGCGGAATGTATTTCCATTAACGACTCAAGTGCGCTGAACATTTTTACTTTCTCGTATTCTGTACGTATTTTAAGAAACACTATGAAATGCTGCAACAAAAAATGGTGATATTTTGGTAAATAATTCGTGTTGTAGGTCCCTATTGTCCAAAAAGTTAACAAATTCTTTAATTTCTTAATGGATATTTTAATTTTTATTTGGGGCGTTGATTCTTTCTTGATGTTAGGATACCCCTTACTAGGCTTGAAACAGTTTTCCAGAAAAGCACGCCCAGAAGAATGAAATTGATATTCTAAACTTGAAATTAAGAACTGAAAATTCACACTCTCGATTCCACACCCTCCTAAATTCAGGTGATAAACTTTTCACTTGTAAATGAAATGCCTTTTTTCTCCATTATCGGAGGAGAAAAAGGACAGTTCTTCCAAAAGGAAAAGTGGAAAAGTTACAACCGAAAAGTATATGCATTGTACGGAAAATCGAAAACTCAAAAAATATTGTTGCGTGTCATTCTTATTTTTCCAAACTGATGAAATGAGGGAGGTTTACATATTCTCCAACAATCACTATTCTTTGTGAACATAGACTTAAACAGTTAAACAAGTTTCTGAGAATGTAATTGAAATGTATCTTTACCAAGATCTGTACATGAATGTTGTAATAGACTATTATCATCCCATCCCTCTTAACTTAAAACCGTAATGCATTACTTATAATTGAAAAAGCTGAAACGTTTTTGTGAAGAGACACATGTGACAGGTGCTTGGTAGACATTGCGTTCATTTATATACGCTCGCTAACTTTTGCATTTAAAAATAGTCAATACTCGAACTTAATATGCTCATCCGCTTTTCGCATGCATCTTCGTTTTTCCAACCATAACCACGTTATATATCCGTTATTGTATTGTAAATATAGTGTAGATGGTCTTGAAATCTACATAACGAAACACGTGACTCAGATTTATCCGATTCACTCGTTCATCCTATTCATTTCCATATATTTAAAATATATATATATATATATATATATATATATATATATATATAATATAAAATTTTAACTGTAACAATCAGTTAATAAGAACAAGTTGATAATCTATAACACATTTAGACCCCACTACCTTTCATTTATAGAAAAAAATCACATAATTTGGTTGAGTAGAAAGCTAAAAATCATTTCTAAACAAAACACAACACACAACAAATGTTAAATATATGTTATTTTGTGTGCTTTTCCCAACTGTCAGCATCTCTCGTGGTCTTTCTATTTCTCAGAAACTTGGCTTGATGAACACCTGCGTGCTTCCATTACAGGCTTTCCAGCTGTTTCATTTTTAGTGGTGCTCTGAAAGCCACGTTGTCCCACTTCATGTTTACTTCGTTTCGCCATTCATTTCGTCTTAAGATACGGAACTCTCCCGTCCTTTTAAGGTACTTTACATTGTCATAAACGCTGTACGTGAAGCATTTCCTCTTTCCGTGCTACCGACAGGCATTTTTCGTTCTCAGGGGTCGACAACGTAGTGCAAGGTAGGGTGAGAAAAAGTAATGTGGGTTTAAACCGGCTGCGATGGCCCAGTGGCGATATGCGGTGCCATAGCCACATTGCTTCTGCAACTCCAACACAGTGAAATGATTGTAATTTTGTGATTGATTGATTGATTGTTTGGGCGCATTACACAGGTATTTTCTACTCCTTTCCTCGTATTTCCCCCGCGGAGAAGCGGTCAACACGCTATGTGCAGTTGGCATAAATTAGGCCCTTCTTCCCTGATTCTGCTGCGGTGAACTGAGGAAGCTCTGACTTCTTGACGAAATGACCCTCCCCGTTCAGGCTGTTTTGTTCATTGTTCTTTTTATTTTTTGGTAAATTTCTTCAGTTAAATATTAGTTATGCGTTGATAAAACAGTTAAGTTGAATTCTTCTGCGCACGGTAAAGTAAATATAAAATATTTCAATTTCATTTCGAGAGTTATTATATTTAAATCTGTGTCCACAGTAAATAGTGATGGTATTGTTCCTGAACTTGTCCCTCATTTAATTAGTCTTCGAGACAAATATTGAACGACGTATATCAATATATTTGGGGTGTGCTTTTTCGATTTTCTGACCGGGAGTGGTAACTCAGTGCATCAACTGATGTCACTGCAGCGCCTCTGACCGGGAGGTCCTAGGTTCGAGTCCTGACGGCTAGCCCTTCAGCTGGGTCGAATTCAGCCGCTGTCTGGAGGAGAATTCTAGCGGCCGGCTGCTCTGATCAGTAGTTTTCCGTGGTTTCTCTGATCAACACCAGGCGAATGCCGGAGCAGTACTCTACCAAACGGGCCGCGAGCCGCGCGCGATCTGTCCTTCCTCTTCCTTGTCCTATCCTCTCCCCCTACACACTACACTTACATTAACATGCACTACACTACCACATATTCCGGAAGACTCGGGAGCTTAGAGCTTGTTCCGGCTGGGGCGGTGCCCCGCTGGCTCGTTTTTGGGAGAGTCCTGGTAGGGGGGAAACCCCACTAGCTGACGGTAGATCGACACCGAATCTTGCCATCCAGCGGGGAAAAATCTCCATCTCCCGAGAAAAAACATGCACTACACTGACAGGACTAATGGCCAAAGCAGTTGACGCGCCCGGAAACACGAAAAAATTAAATCAATCAATCGATTTTCTGTATGGTGCATATGTGGTACTTTTTTTTCTACAGTTATTGTTCTTGTGCCATCATGTAGGGTTCAGCTAATTTATAAGCCTAAAATAATGATAAAAAAATAAATCTGTCTATAATATCCGTAATTGAAATACGAAGGACACCAACGTGTAATTCTTTGAATTTACAGTCTCCCTTATCTTAATGTCCTGGAAGAACGTAGTGAGATATCAAATTTTCTAGTGGGGTTTATCGATTGCATCAGACGCAAGAGTCTTGTCTGCAGCCCCAGTCTTAGTGCAGTGCGCTGACCTATGACCTAGCGTAAAGGTATGCCATGATCCACTTAACTCAAATAACTAACTAGACCAAAAAAGTTGAACTTAGTTACCGTCACCCATTGTGATTAGTAAAAGAAAAATTGTTTATACGTTTAGTTTTAAACACGACTAGAAATATAAACAAATATGTTATGGGTAGAGCCCGCAACTTTGTCAAAATGCCTTTTTGTTATTGTTACTATTTCATGACTTTTGACAATAAGAAACACTGAATTGTGATTCTGGCGTTGTTTTTAGTACATTTTTATTGTGTATTTTGCCTATTTTAGCTTCTGATGCATAATTTCGACATTTTGTCTTATTTTTGGCTTTTTCTGCCTTTTACGTATTTTTTCCCCCGAGATGTCGATCAAGTTCTATTAACCTGCAGGCCTAGGCAACACGAAGACATTTCGTATTTTGTTTTTCTGTGGAAGAAAAGGCAGTGTTAAAAATGGTTTTTGATTTTTTTTTCATTGATGCCGACACGCTTTAATCTCTCACGAAGAATCCCATCTTACTTTTGAGTTAGGTCCCGATTTCCTTTTTGAAGACAGCTCTCAAATACGATACTCCCTTCCACGATATATCCTTCTCGGAACTGATTAATTGCGAAGAACGCAAGTGCAGAACAACACAAGTGCGAAGAACGAAAAATGTAATTTCATATTACTGACGCCATTTTAAGATTCCAAAGAGAGTCCACAATATCATTTCGAAGAGACAGCGTTGCGAATGAAACAAATTCGTAGCCGTCATACCGGATGGTAAAATTCGTGCTCGTATACTTACAAATCTTTTAAGTGTTTTCGCTAGAATAAAATATACATATGCCTAAGGGTCCAGTATCTAGAGATGACTGTCACCTCCCCATTGCTACCGGTTAGGATTGATTGATGCTTTGAGGCGCGTCAACTGGCAGGCTCATCAATCCCGTAAGTGTAGTGCATGTTTTTTTATCACGGGAGGTAGAGGTGTTACTCCCTCGCTTAATTCTGTATCCGCCACAGTCCTAGACATCGGCTTGGCGGCGGGCGGGGGGGGGGTCCCTCCAGGTAGCTTAACACAGCGGGATACCTCCCCAGCCACGACTTGTTTTAAACTCCCCGCTGGACTCCACGTAAAGAGTAGTGTAGTGAATGTTAGCGAATAAGGGGAGAGGTCTGGAGAAGGGTGAGAAAGGAAAGATCGCGGCCCGTTTGTGAGGGTACTACTCGGGCATTCGCCAAGTGTTTATCGGGGAAATCACTGGAAACTACTGATCAGGGCAGCCGACCGCTAGAATTCTCCTCCAAACAGCGACTGAATTCGGCCCATCCGTTTAGCTAGTTTCACAAAATCCGCCGCCTTGTGGACTCGAAACTTAGGACCTCCCCAATCATTGTCGCTGCTGTGCCAACGGTTTGTTGTCGTCGAACACCTCAGCCAGCGCTGCAGTCTGTGCTCCCGGATTAGACGCTGCATTGTCAGCAGCTGTAACCGTGAGCAGTGGCGAATTCTCCGATACACCGCGTATACTGCTAGTATACCTAGTTATTCGAAGTGTATAAGAAATACTTCATAAGTTTGATAATTATTGAGATTTTGAAAGCTTTAAAAAAGTTGCGAAAAAATAACTTTGTTTTGCAACCGAGAGCCAGTCACTGTTCCCCAACCGTAAGCGCTATGAAGTGCGTTAGAACGAGACGTTTCAAACAGTTCTTAATGCTGTCCAAAGAATTGGCTTGCGCAGGCGAATTCACCGCATGGCAACCGCGATAATCTAGGGCTCCGCATGCTCCAGGGCGGGGAGGGGGATCACCGGGGGGAATCCTGCCACCGTCAGGACTCGAACCTGGGACCTCCCGGTCAGAGGCGCTGCAGTGTACATTGAAGAGGATACTGTAGCGGAGAACCTCGGGGTTAAGAATCACGGTTGGCTAAAATTTTGAGGAAGGCTTCAAAAGGGAATCTATTTTTTATTCGAGCGTGGGTTGGATTTTTCGGTAGTTTGTAATGGGATCCTGCTGGAACGTCTGTTAGGTTTTGGGAGGATTTGTGTGATATATGTGCTACTTGGGTTATTATTGTATTGCTGTTTAAATCTGAATGAAATTGTTTATTACTTATGAACCAGGAGGCATTTGAGATTAATCTTAAAAATTTATTTTGCGTTACTTGAATTTTATTGACTTTTTGGGGGACTGTGTTTGCCCATATTGGACATGCATAAAGCAGTAGTGGTATGTTTATAGTTTTGTATATTGTTGTACTGTTTGTGTATGACAGGGATTTGTGTTTGTTGATTAGTGGCCGGAGTTTGAGTATATTTATTTCTTGCTTGTTTAATTTGTATATCGATGTTGGTTTTCCTGGATAGTGTTGCGTCCAGATGAAGTCCTAAGCATATAATGGGTTGCGATGGGGCTTAAACTAGTGTTGAGGATTCGCCCCTGGGCGTGAGCTGTCTGAGGCTGCGGCCGCGTGTGTCCCGCAGGTGTTGGCACCCCTGCTGCGCCCCGTTGCGCGCTCGCGATGCCTATCAGCGCTCACGCCGCTGTCGTAGCCTCCGCTTATCTCCCGCCGGACACGACCATCGCCTGAGCAATTTCGACGGCTGCGTTCTGGGCCACGCCTCGCGCTGCGCGTTTGTCACTCTTCTGCGCGTTGGCTGCGAGGCCCCAGGTTGACCTCAGGCTCTTGTGCGAACGCCACCTCATCACTTTCTTCTTTTGGCGTGGTTTTGTTCTTTGTCTTCACCTTTCTTCTTCACTTTTATCTTATACTGCGTCCTTTTCTTCGTGGTCTTCTTCTTCTTCGTTGTCGTCGCAATTGCCTTCTTAGACTTCGTCTTGTTCGTCTTCTTCTTCTTCGGCGTTTTCGTCTTCTTCGCTCTTGCTCTTAGTTTTTTGCATTCTTCCATCGTAATGCTCTTCTTCTTCATTTGCTTCTGTGTCTTCTTTATTTGTCGGTGTAGGCACTCTCTGTTCAATTTTCAACGAAAAGCTTTCCCCATCTTTCGTTTTATCCTCCTACGTCTCATTCCTCTTTATTTTTTTATCATATTTAGCACTTAGTTCTCTTCTATTAGATGTCATTGTCATGGTCGCCCTTATGAAGCTATTTCTTCTCTCATTATGAACGTTCAGTTTTCTCTTCAAAATTCATTTAGAATTTTATCTAATATGGAACATTCTCCAGTTTCTGTGATAAGTGCAATTGATCTGGTGGGTTTGATAACTGAAGTCGCTGTGACACGAGTGCCCCCCCCCCCCGACAGGGGCGTGGGCAACTAAAGAAACTGAGACGAAATGTTTTGGTAGTGGAAAACTACAGTGCAAACACCTTGTAAAGGTATTGGAAAACTACAGCTCTTGTTTTTCCCTGGCCGGGAATCGAATTGGCGATCAAACCACGGGAGAACTACAGCTCCATTTTCCCCCGACCGGGAATCGAACCCGCAATTACACTTCGGAAAGCTAGCACGCTACGCTGTCCATGAGCCACCCGGTGGTCCCTGTGCTCTATGTTCACTTTTTTACGCAGATTCGTGTGCCAATTAACTTAAATGTTTCTGTTTGGTTTAATATATATATATTTTAAAAAGAATGTTCGAAGAAAAATGAAAACAAAGGACTAATGTCAGGATAAAGTTTATAAATATATTTGTATTTTCTTTGTGTCTGCAAAGATTGTTATTTCAGTATTTTATTTTGTTTTTCAGAAAATACAAGTATAAAGAATTATTCTGTCCTGTAGTTGTACAGCTGTCTTTCACATTCCTATGCACACATTTCAATCTTATTATTGTTTACATTAATTACATTACATGGTCTCTGCGTCAAATGTTTTTGTTTTATTGTACTGCTGCTCATCAATTTAAGTTGTTATTAAACCGAACATCTTAATTTGCATTTAATGTTCTTAAAGGTCACTAGTTCAGCTTCATAATGAATACAGTTATTTGATTGAGAATTAAACAAGCGAAGTCGACGGGCACGTCAGAGTAATTACAATTGAGTATTCATGCTGAATGTGTGTGGGGGTAGAGAAGAAAAAAAGAATGTGTCTATGTGCACGTGAGAGAGAGAGAGGGAGAAAGAAGTCAGAAGTCCATGTAAGAAAACGAAACCTAAAATAGTGGTGAAAAATAATGAGATGGAATATAATTGAAGGCAAAAGAAACAAGATGAATCAACATAAGAGAAAAAATAAGGAGAATGATGGAAGGTGAGGTAGAAAGACATGAAGAAGACGTAGAAGAAGAAGAAAACTCGTACTTGAGTACGGTCAGAATCATGTTCGTATTCTGAAGTTATTCTTTAACTTTTACTTCAACCTAACTCCATTTGATGTTTTTTTTTCAATCTTTGTCAGAATTTGGCTATCTTCCCGTTCTACGTATGATAGTTCTGTGTCTTGTCTGTCTCCTTTTTGTTAGCTAGATTTCAATATCAATAATTTTATTATTACTTTGAGAATAAGTAAAGAACGCGAAAATGGGCAAAATAAAAAAACAACTCGTATAGACGTATTCACTGTTCATGAAAATTATATCCGATATAAAAACGATAGGTAACTTCTTAAAAAGTCACATAGAAACGAAGACAGTTTTTGGACTTTGTCGGTTTTGCGGGTAATAAAATTGAACTGGTTATGAATCTAAGGGATTAGACTTGAATTTTCAAACTAAGTAATTGAGCTTGGTCAATTTTGAAACTAAGTGAATCGACCTATTCAATTTTGATTGATTATATTGTATTTCCGAGTGCGTCAACTGCTATGGTCATTAATCCCGCATCTGCGCAGATTTATTGCAGAAAGTGGCGGTTTTCTCCCTGGTTTGTGAGATCGCGAGACGACCGACACATCGGCTTCAGCTGTTTTCGCCATCCAGATATCCCCCACCAGGGAGTGACCGCCCCAGTGAAGCAAAGCACAAAGATTCCAAAAGGTCTCCCGAACTTTGTAGTGATATAGTGCATGTAAGTGTACCTGGGTATAAGTCTGGGGTGAGAATAAAACAAAAAGGGAAGGAAAGATCACGCGCGGTCCGTTTGTTAAGGTACTGCTCCGACATTTGCGTGGTATTGAACGGAGAAATCACTGAAAACCACCGATCAGAGGAATCGACTGGTAGAATTTTTCTTCAAGCAACGGCTGAAATTGAATTAGTATCTATGCAGCTGGAATGGAAAATCCTGCCATCATCAGGACTCGAACCCTAGTACCTCCCGGTTAAGTGCTCTGCAGTGTCAAAAGATGAGCCACATCAGCCATTCTAAGACTAATGAATTGGACTTGACCTCTTTTGAAACTGAAAAAATTGGACTTGACCGGTTTTGAAACTAAGAAATTGGACTTGGCCGCTTTTGAAACTAAGGTAGTGCACGTGACCGGTTTGGAAACCCAACCCTTCATTTCTTTCTTTCGTTCCACGCTGCACGCTCCTTCTGCTCGCCGGCATTTGCTGCCGTATACGGAGGCGCCACTTCGTGTGCATACAATTAGAGCGCGGGGCGGCGTCGCAGAACAGCGGCGGAGCGGGGGGCGAAGCGGGCGGAGGCGTCGCGCGCTTGTCTGCTCATCTGCGCCGGCGACCGGTCAGCGGGCTGCGCCTGGGCGTGCCGCCGCCGCCCAGTTCTCGGTTGCGTTTGTTTCAGGGCACTGAACCTCACGGCGTTCGTTTCGGGTTCAGATCTTCGTTCACATTTGCTGCCAGATCTTTGTTCGGCGCTGAATGTATGAAAAACACTTTGTGTATAAATAAAACTAATATTCGAATGCTAAAATTTTCCATAACGCGAATGTTTAATCACTCAAATTTTTGATCGTTCAAATTTTTGATCGTCGAATTTTTGATCGTCAATTTTTTATCGCTCGAATTTTGTATCTCTGAAAATTTGATCTCTCGAATTTTGTATCCTCGAATTTTGTATCCTCGAATTTTGTATCACTCGAATTTTGTATCACTCGAATTTTGTATCACTCGAATTTTGTATCACTCGAATTTTGTATCACTCGAATTTTGTATCACTCGAATTTTGTATCGCTCGAATTTTGTATCGCTCGAATTTTGTATCACTCGAATTTTGTATCGCTCGAATTTTGTATTGCTCGAATTTTGTATCGCTCGAATTTTGTATCGCTCGAATTTGGTATCGCTCGAATTTTGTATCTCTCGAATTTTGTATCGCTCGAATTTTGTATCGCTCGAATTTTGTATCGCTCAAATTTTGTATCGCTCGAATTTGGTATCGCTCGAATTTGGTATCGCTCGAATTTGGTATCGCTCGAATTTTGTATCGCTCGAATTTTGTATCGCTCGAATTTTGTATCGCTCGAATTTTGTATCGCTCGAATTTTGTATCGCTCGAATTTTGTATCGCTCGAATTTTGTATCGCTCGAATTTTGTATCGCTCGAATTTTGTATCGCTCGAATTTTGTATTGCTCGAATTTTGTATTGCTCGAATTTTGTATCGCTCGAATTTTGTATCGCTCGAATTTGGTATCGCTCGAATTTTGTATCACTCGAATTTTGTATCACTCGAATTTTGTATCACTCGAATTTTGTATCGCTCGAATTTTGTATCACTCGAATTTTGTATCACTCGAATTTTGTATCACTCGAATTTTGTATCACTCGAATTTTGTATCGCTCGAATTTTGTATCGCTCGAATTTTGTATCGCTCGAATTTTGTATCGCTCGAATTTTGTATTGCTCGAATTTTGTATCGCTCGAATTTTGTATCGCTCGAATTTTGTATCGCTCGAATTTTGTATCGCTCGAATTTTGGTATCGCTCGAATTTGGTATCGCTCGAATTTTGTATCACTCGAATTTTGTATCGCTCGAATTTTGTATCGCTCGAATTTTGTATCGCTCGAATTTTGTATCGCTCGAATTTTGTATCGCTCGAATTTTGTATCGCTCGAATTTTGTATCGCTCGAATTTTGTATCGCTCAAATTTTGTATCGCTCGAATTTGGTATCGCTCGAATTTGGTATCGCTCGAATTTGGTATCGCTCGAATTTTGTATCACTCGAATTTTTCATCACTCGAATTTTTCATCACTCGAATTTGAGAGGTGAAGCAGTGTTGGGCTGAGATGTCGCGCTTGGCGATTGGTCAGGGGACTGCAGCTCAGCAGCCGCCGCTTCGGCGTGCCACCTTCGTGCTCGGTATGTGTGTAAACACCTTCACGCATCGGTGCTATGGCTCGTTGATACATAAAGCTCTGGGTGCAACTGA
Organism: Teleogryllus oceanicus; assembly: GCA_964035755.1. NCBI lineage: Eukaryota > Metazoa > Arthropoda > Insecta > Orthoptera > Gryllidae > Teleogryllus > Teleogryllus oceanicus. The sequence goes on from CAXIVR010000013.1 coordinate 23,039,836, forward strand.
TTTTCGTATGCTGAAATTTTCGATAACTAGAATTTTCGACTGCTCGAATTTGCGATTAATTGAATTTTTATAATTGGAATTTTTTATTCCGTTATTTGGTAACTTTTTTTGATAACTAGAATTTTTTATAATTCCAATTTTCGATAACAACTTTTTCGAAAATCAAATTAATTATAAGTCGAATTTATCGATTTTTCTTTCTTCATCCTTGAGATTGAAGCTGTTGTATAACATTGTATTAATTTTAGTTTGGGGAAATGCATTTTAATTATTTAACATAGTATTTCCTATTCGTTTTTGACCAGATGAAAACATATCGATTTTCTACAAAAGCTCTATATTTGGAGTTCACAATTGAGTTTTTAATTATGGAATTGATTTTAATGGTAGAAAATTGTATATTATTTCTAATTTTCTATTGTATAATTTTCAAGTAAGATTGTATTGAATGAGGACATATATTTTTGTGCTGTTTGAAGTTCTCGAATAAAAATTACTTTATTTTGAAGAAGAGATTAAAATATTATTTTTAGTTGACTTGATGAAAAGAGGAATAAAGAAAGAGAAATGAAGAAAGACAGCAGTGCAGGATGGAACATCTCTGCGGCTTTTAACGTGTTGCATGGTCTACATGTTGAGAAGTTCTGAGTCACGTGGGGACTCCCCTCCTCCACGCCCTCCGCCGTGCTCGAATCCGCAGCCTTGGTATTCGCGTGCGCTTCTTCAACACATTTATTAATTTTAGATGGATTGCATCGTTCAGTACAATCACTTTTCAGATATTCAGTAGACTTATTCTAGTTAAAATTCAAAGCCAACTTAATCTCTACATTGAAGAGGATACTCTAGGAGAGAAACTCGGGGTTATGAATCATGGTTGGCTAAAATTTTTAGGAAGACTTCAAACGGAAATCTATTTTTTATTCGGGTGTGGGTTGGATTTTTCGGTAGATTGTAATGAACTGCTGCTGTTGTCTGTTAGGTTTTGGTGGAGGTTGTGTGATATATGTGTTATTTGGTTTATTCCTGTATTGATGTTTCATTTTGGGTGAGTAGGCCGTGTGCGTGGTCGTCTGACACGGGAGTTGCGCATTCCGCTTTGACGCAAAGCCTCTGCCACCGCCCCCATCGGCCGCTCCCACCGACCTTGGGGCCTCGGGGGCGGGGCGGGACGGGCGGCGCAGAGAGGAGGAGCGGCCGCGTGGGCGACGCGGGGCGACTGTTTGCGGAAGTCGCCCCATTTGCATGCGCGCCTCACGGACGCCCGCCTGAGTCGCCGAGCGTACGAGCGGATTTGTTCACGAGCCTAGCGCCGGGGAGAGGACAAACAGGGACGGAATGTGAGGGATGGCGAGACTGGGACGTAAATAAAGGGCGAAGAGGGATGGTGAGAGAGGGAGAGAGGGGTGGAGAGAGAGAGGAGACGGATGGAAAGAGATATGGGGAAGGAACAAAAGGAATGAAGAGAGTGGAAAAAAGAGGGGATACTAGTGATAAGAAAGAGAGGAGAGAAGAAGTGGGTGAAGAGAGGGATGGAGAGAGAGAACGAAAGAGAGCCTGCTTAGTGGAGAGAAAGAGAGTAGTAAGAGAAAGAGAGATACAGTGAGCGTGAGAAAGGGAGTGATGCAGAAAGGGGGAAAAGAGGGATGTAGTGAGAGGGAAATGAGAGGTGTTGAAGATGGACACGCCCGCGGCAGGGTAGAGCACGTTTTGAGGGCAGGCAGCTCAGAGAAGGCAGCGCACATGGTGGATGACTATGTAAGGGCTGCGAGCGCCAGAGTAGGCGGTTGGTAAGTGAATGGTGGTGGACAGAACTTTTACCTGGATCAAAGTATCTGTCTGCGTCAGTAGACTCGATTGTATCTCCATCGGAGTATACTGATGTCACGGTCGATGCCACCAGCGCGACCGGGATCGGCAGCTCAGTGATCACCGTCCTCCTGACGGCGGCAGGATTTTCGACATAGGTTTTCAGATAGGTCGAATTCAGTCGCTGTCTGGAGGAGAATTCTAGCGGCCGGCTGCTCTGATCGGTAGTTTTCCGTAGTTTCTCCGATCAACACCAGGCGAATGCTGGAGCAGTACCCTAACAAATGGGCCACGGACCGCTCGCGATCTTTCCTTCCTCTTCCTTGTCATATTTTTTTTCTCCTTACATACAGACACACTAACATGCACTACATTACCACATATTCCGGGAGACCGGTCGGGAGCTTAGAGCTTGTCCCGGCTGGGGCGGTGCCCCGCTGGTGGGAGAGTCCTGGTTAGGGGGAACCCTACTAACCCACGGAAGGTCGGCGCCGGATCTCGCCATCCAGCGGGGGAAGATCACCGCCATCTTCTGAGGGAAAACATGCACTACACTTACGAGCGGGAGTGCGTGGCACGGGTGGCAGGACGAAATCCCCCCTCCACGCAGTTGATCACCTCGCCACAAGGGAGCAGTAGATAGTCAAGGTCGCCCTGAACACTTTTGCGCTTCACACATGAAGTACGATTAGGCGGTATTTAGATACATAAATTCAAGAACTTTTGTTCTCATTTTTATTTACATTTTTACTTTTATTTTTGTGTGCATATACTCCTTTTTGCATGCGATACAATCGAATTGAAAAACGGCGGGGTTATTACTGATAGTTTCATTTTACGACGCTAGTTCCACTGAGGAGCTCGTCACGTGCCACGGTGCCTCGAAGCGGGCCATTGCCTCCAGTAGGAGAACTTAACCTCACTGGCCTGCGTGAGCAGTGCCGTGTATTGTTGAGTCTGTTGAGAGTGTTGAGCTGTGCTGTGAATAGGGTCGTACACTGGTATTGAAAACTGTGCTGCGGGCTTTGTATTTTATTGCTTGTATCAGGTGAACTGTCTTGTTGTGAAACGACTTGGAATTTGGTTATCGTAAACCCATGATAAATAAACTATTGTTATTTGTATTCCATATTTATTTCTAAATATAACAAGAGGGATGAAGGGAGGGGGAGAAAGAGAGGATGGACAGAAGAGAGAAGAGAGGGAGCGAGGAAAGAAGTGGGGGAGACAGGGTCTTGGTGTCATACGGTCTTTGGTGGCTGGGGTTTAGAAAGCGTTTGCTTTATCTACCATCACTTCGCTGTTGCGTCCTAACCGCTTCCTAAAATCCGCTCCTGTCGACGCTCGAACTGGTGAAGCCCTGTTGCACTTTCGCAAGTACACAATAGGTCGTTCTCCAGGCTAACCTAAAAAGGTGGATCTTCAGAAGCGTTTATTAGCAATACATTGTTTTAGAAAGAGTTTAGGTTAAGAACGTTTGATCTCTTGATTAATTGATTACTAGTAATTCCAGACGCGTCAACTACTGTCATTAGTCACGAAAGCGTGGTGTATGTTTTTGCTCGGGAGGTGGCGGTGATCTTGTCTCACTGAATGGCAGGATCCGGCGCCGACCTATCTTCGACTAACGTTTTTTTTTACATATTCCACCTAGCGGGCACCGCTCAAGCCGGGACAAACCCTAAGTTCTCGACCGATCTCCTGGTATGATTGGTATTGTAGTGCGTGTAAGAGGGGAGAATGTGTGAAAATAGGACAAGCAATGGGAAGGAAATATCGAGCCGCAGGGTGAGATATTTCAGGAAGTAAAAAATACCTCAGTGTATTGTCTTCGGTTAGTTGAAGTTACGTCATTTTAAGTTTCTTATATCATTTTTCTGAGAACCGTTTAATTTTTGCACAGAAGTTTCTTGAAAATTTTTCTTTTTTCAAAACGTCCAGATGGTTGTGCTTCTTGTAAATTGGAAACTGTCGTCATAGTTATAAGTATTTATGGAGAAAAAAATATACTTTTTTGAATACAAACGAAGAAAAAAGAAAATTGGTCATTTGACGGAATTATGTTACAAATTACGACAGTCGTATCTTACGCGTGGCATTGCGATCGCGCCCGATTTTATATTGTCAGCCGACCGTCAGAATTCCAATGCACTCACTGTTGATATGACATTAATATTCTCCTAACACTACCATAGCGCTTCGAGCCTTAGATATGCGCATAAAGTTGCGGTGATGTACAGACTGCGACGATGTAGAAAACATACAAAATCACCTTTTTACGGAACCCATGTTTCTAAGGCTAAACTAATAAAACTAATATTATGAGGAACATTCTGAAATAATTTTACTTTCTCGTTACCGCTTTCGCAGTAGAGAGAAAGTTATGTAATGTAGTGCGAAATAATGGTGAATTTTTGGCACAAAACTCTTATTACAAGGCCCTGGTAATGAAAAAGTGGATAAATCTAGTTGCTAAATTTAGAAGAAAAAAGTCCTGTAACACGTGTTGTAGCCAGAATCCATGTTTTATGGGTCCTTGATACCGAAAAGTCGAATGACGGCAAAACGTGTCTGTCCGGCCGACCGTTCGATTGTGAACAACGCTAGCGGCCCCACCGTTCAGCCGATTTTCTCCAAACTGATAGTCCCCGATTGATCTGCATGATGTCGTGGCTCTTTAAATTTAAATCGGATATTTTAATTTTGGGGGTACTTTACTCTGGTACGCTTTCAAAATTTCAAAACAAAGACGCCATCGTTCTTTATTACATTTTGTTGTTGAATAGTACGTTTAATGGTGCTGGTGTAATTTTCGTTGAATACCCTGATTTTTAGGAAATTGCAAAAGTTCAAAATTTGTTTGGCGTTGTCCTTAACTACAATTCTGAAGACATATTTTTATCTTAATTAAATTTGTTCCTTAAAGATAGATTTTGAAATAAAGTCGTGCTCAATATTTTAAAAATTTGAGTACTTTTCGGCTAATTTTGCGTGGAAGTACGGATGAGAAAGTACTTGCTGTTTTAGGCTTGTTGCTGGGCCATAGAAAATTGACGAAGAGTGGTGAGTTTCAAGCAGCTTGATGAACACAGTTTTGCAATAGATGGTAGAAATATTATTTCGCGGAATGTAGAGTTCAAAACAGTTATTACAATATTGCATAAGTGTTACAAATACTTTGAAGAAGTGAGTGCTGTTGTTGATCTGCTGGAATAATAGCTTAGTGATTCATGTGTTTTCAACCGATCGATCTTGTGAGGTAACCTTCGCAATTTTTCACTCGGACGAAGCTTGTCAGTGCTCTTCTAGCATGTCATCTCGTACGTGCGCAGGCTCCCTGGTTTTTACACAAATAGAAGGGTAATTGATAATCGACTGTCATAAGACCGTGTGCTACTGCTGACATTGAAAAAGCGCAAAGATCTGTTCGGTTCAAGCGCTTCATGTGTATGAGAGTGTAACTAAAGAACTAAAATTCCGAACTGATTTTTGTTGGTCGAGCCAGGAATTGGAAATGGGCAATATAAGCCCAGCTCAATCCTTCTCTACTGTGTCGGCGCAAAACCGCGAATTTATATCCCATATGCGTGGGGTTGGCAAGTTCAGATCAGACCCTTCATGATAGACCGACCCAGTTTTTTGTTTCTTAGAATAACAAGAGGGGAGCCTTGAATTACCTATGTCAATTAGTTAAAAATACTTTTTTTATTACTTTTTGTCATTTAACTGGTTAATGACAATGTTTAAACTAGCGGTGATATAATACACACTTTCTCGAATTATATGTAACTTTTACAATTTTCGAATTTCCGAGAGTTCAAAGACAATGGGACCTGTGTCATTTTTAAAGCGTACATTGCTCTATTCGCAGTTCATGAAAATTATTCTATAAATTGCAGTAACTGCAAGAAATAAATTAAGCGAAAACTGCTGTTATTTTCAAAAAATTGTATATGATCTTCGTAAAGATCTAATTTTACATATTTTGTTTAACAAAATGTCTCCATTATTGTTGTATTTTTGCACTTTTAATTCCTTGCTATTTTCGAAACTACGGACACTACGCTGACAGTAAAACCAACATCAGTTTTTTTCCACACTACACAGCTTGTTAGAGAAAGTAATTTTCTACGTATATGAACAAGATTTATGCACCATTTCGTTAACAGGGCACAACAATAAGAGTTTTTCAGTCGAATAATCGTCAATTTTCGCCGCACGATTACAATACTTTCTCTTTACTACCGACATAGTAAGACGAGGAAGTAAAAGAGTACTATTTTATTTTGAAGGATAACATTAATGTATTCATAGATTGATGTTTCGTAATCTACTGGAAATAACCTTGCTGTTAAAGTTTACAAATTAAACGCAGGCTCCCGCCCATTTAATAAGGGACTGTCGTTCCCAGAGTTCGCTTTGTGTGAAGTTGCACTGCGAGTCGTATAACACGTTTGTTGAGACTGGTAGTGTCAAGTACAGGGAACCAGTTCGTTTGGCTACAATCGACATGATCGTGCAGGTAGATTCGTGAAATTGGATAGTGGTATTTGAATTCACTCGGCTCAGCCAATGAGTCGGGTACATGGTAGCAGGCATGTAATTTAATCCAGGCGCCTACGATGGAGAGTGTTTTAATAATCCGCACTTGCATAACTTCAGCTAATATGGAACTAAAGTCCTTTTAATAAAGATTCGTTCTTTTGGCACAAAGGTAAGCTATCTATTGAAGACACACGGCATATTTTTCTCACACACATTTGAACTGTTCTGAAACAAATAATAAGACCGACCATAATGATATGGGAGTTAGAATATGGTACTGTTGAAATTTCTTCTCATGAAGCTATTACTCATTGATTTTTATGAAGTGTATTTCAACTTTTTTAACTGCTGCATAACTAGTGGGTATTGGTTCACTCAAAACTGCACAATAATTACAATACACATGTGCTATTCTTTCCTTTTTATGATGTACTACATGAAAGCGTATTGTTTCCAGGCAATTTCGGTTGTAAGGAGTTAGTTGTTACATGTGCTCGTAAATTTATTCATTTCTCCAAGCAGTTACCATTTGGGTTGTGCCAAACGTTTACCTTCTGTTTAGTAATTATTTCTTACGCATCTTTGAACAGTGTGCATTGGCACAATGCAAATTGTTTCTGTGACTCATACGTGGGGAAACTTGCCAGCTGTTACTAAACCCGTCGTTCTTGTGGATCTCGACATTTGCTTCTTTCTGCTAGATGTTCTGCGTGCGAATGTTCACGTGTTATTTCTGTTTGAAATATTTCGATGCATTTCTGCGAATGTTAACTCACTATAAGTGAGCTGGCGTATGTGGCTTCGGACATCAGCTGACGTCACCGCAGTGCCTCTGACTGGGAGGTCCTGGGGTTAGAGTTTCGACGGTGGCAGGATTTTCGACAGTAGCTACGTAGAGATGTCGTATTCAACCGCTGCCTGGAGAAGCATTCTAGCGGTCGGCGGCTCTGATCGGTAGTTTTCGATGGTCAACAGCAGGCGAATGCCCAAACAGTACCCCCAGAACGGACCGTAGACCGCGCGCGATCTTTCCTTCCTCTTCCTTCTCCTATCCTCACCCCTTACACACACTTATACTTACAATCACTATTCTATCACTCATGTCGGGAGCTTAGAGCTTTTCCCGCTTGGGGCGGTGTCCACCTGGTAGGAAAAATACCGCAAGCCGGCGTGAAGGTCGGCGCTGGATCTCGCCATCCAACGGAGAGAAATCACCTCGTGCGTTAAAAACATGCTCTGCACTTATTCTCAAGGCTAATTAATCATTCACGAATTACTTCTTTTTCAAATATTTGAAAGCATTAGCCTACTGCGAATGTTAACTCTGTGAGTCTCTATGAGACTCTGTGAGTGGACGTCGAAATTCAGAAATCTGTTTCGAACAAAGACAAAACAAGGATCGTGAATTCGCTTTTATCGTCGTTGCATTGTTTAACGCTGTTCTCGTTCCAGGTGCGTGTAGGCCTTCTAGCTCGCTTGGCTGCATCTGAACATTTCTTGTAACTGTTCTCTCCACATTTTCCTAGAAGAGACACTGTAAGTTAAGCGGGTACTATGTACTTTGTTTGTAGCTCCATGCTCGCATTTGAATGCGTGTTTCCAACCATTTGCTGCTGCACAAGGTTGCATGTTCTCGCTCTTGGGAGATCGTGCTTTCCGTATTCAGTCATGACAAACGAACTCCGCAGGTCGTTGTATTGTCAGCAGCAACTGCGTGGGGGGGGGGAGGAATTGTTTGCTGGTTTATTCTCACATGTGAAAGAACGGTCGTTGCACCGTTCGGGTTCTGTCAAGGCGGAGAATTTGCGCGTAGTTTACTTCCTTCTAGATTCTCCCACTTTCTGCCAGAGGGAGTGAAAGAGCACAAAGTCAGCACTTCAGTGTCCGAGCATATCTTGCTTTGCGTGGGGACGTGACCTGAGGTGTTCGCCATGTTGGTCTGCTGTAACGAAGTCTGTCCACCTGACGTGCTGATGCAGCTACTTCCTGAGTAGTTTCTTTGCCGTATACCCGAAGGAACCTACGTCCAGGGAACAGATGTAGGGCCATTGTTTTCTTAGACGGTTGCCCACTAACAGTTTTTGCTGTGTGAAGAAATGAGACTTCCACAGTGTTCGTTTTCAGTAAACATAGATTGCAGCAATTTTATTGTATTATTTGTGGAGAAGAGATACGTAGAAACAGTTGATCTAGCTGAGCTCAAACTAAAAGCTCAGAGAAGAAACATAAGGTAACGATATGCAGTTGAGATGTATAATTACAAACGTTTTGGGAAACTATTTAAGAAGAAAAATGTTAGCAAAGTAAATGCAGGATGACTGATAATTTCTTCATTCTCTATTTGTTCGATCTCTCAAAATATCTTCATTCTAATTATCCGCTTAAGCTTTTCTATACATTACAGATTTGATACGTGAAGTTTCATAATATAAATCCCTTATTTATTTTACATATTATTATTAATGTTAATGTTAGTATTATTATTTTTTCTTGTAATTGGCTGTAATCGACTGTAATGAACTATAATTGTTTGAATCTCTTATTTTTTCAGAAAGCAAATAATTTTAATTTCCAAGTATATGAAGAGCTCCTAAAGATTAAACGAAATTAAACTGTAAAGAAATGCGTTTCTCGTTGTACAGAAGGGGTGGGTGGGCTTAGGAACTTGGAAATCAGAAGAAGAATTATTATTTTTGTAATGTCGTGTCCACAGTTGCCACCGCATGGTTACATTTGTCCCGCGACAATTTGAATTATTTCTATCTATTTTTATCTGATCGAAAACATTCTGAACAAAATTCAGGGTCCACAGCCAACCACATTACCCTTTGCGTTTGCGCAGTTTCTTCTTTTTCATCATCATCACCATCACCATCATCATCATCATCATCTTCTTCTTCTTCTTCTTCTTCTTCTTATTATTATTATTATTATTATTATTATTATTATTATTGTTATTTGCAAAACTATTATTTTATTACATTATCAATTTGGCTTTGTATTTCTTTTCCTTCTGATTGGCTATAATGGTTCTGATCTCTTATTGTTTTACGCATAATCTGTTCTCATTTGTTAACCTTTTCAATGATTGTCACCTGATGAGGTGGTCGTAAAGATCAAGAAAAGTTATTACCAACAAATGGAATTATAGCATAAACTTTCCTGAAGCAATTTGGCTCGATTCCCAAAGGCCAGATTATGTATTTTCCAGTGCTAATAAATTATTATTATTATTATTATTATTATTATTATTATTATTATTATTATTATTTATTTTTTCACAGCTTTCTGGTACATGTTTGAGGAGTCATACAGATATTTGTATCAAAGCATGATTTCCGTAGTACATTACTTTTAACAAAAATATATTTATTTTAAGAACTAATTAGAAGGTAAACATTTCTACAAATATAAATTTAAACACTTAGTTTATAAATTAAAAAGTAAATAATTAACACAAATTTATTTAGGAACCCATAAATCTTCTGACTAAAGAACACGTGCTCAGGATCACAGCTTTCTGTAGATTGATGATAATGTTCGTCTCGATCCCCAGTTTTTTCAGAGAGTGCTTCAGGACGGTAGGTATCACACCTGTTGTTGTTATTATTATTATTATTATTATTATTAATATTATTATTATTAATATTATTATTATTAATATTTTATTATTATTATTATTATATAAAGGACAGAGATGAGACTACCTTTTAGAGTTGGAATTAAACATCTTCATTTACATTAATTATTAGGATGACGATTCTTCCCGTTTTCACATACAATCGTAAAAAAGAGTCTAATGTTATATGACTAAACCAAAGTCAATTCTAAACCCCTTCATGGAGGCTGAGTAATGGACATTGCGGGTTACGAGAACCGCTGACGTGCGGCAGGTAGCAGCCACTTCATTTCCTCCGCCTTTTGTGAGCTGTTTTCGTTTCCCGAGCGCCCACTCAGTCAGCAGCGCTTGCTCTGCACCTGGGACGAGAGGAGGGGCGCGCGAGCCTGCTCTTCGAGTGCGTAAACTTCCCTCTTCATCAATCATTTGCCCCCGCACGTGATCGCGGGGGATGTCGGTGCAGTGCCTGGGCTTCGTGGCTCGTGTTGCGTTGCGTTGGGAGTAGAGACGGCAAAAAAACTTTTTAAGGTTTTTAAAATATCGATATTTTCCATCCGCAACATCGATATGTTAACATCGATGTTTTGTTTCCGATGTTTTTTTCTGATCGATAAATGATATAATATTAATATACAATATTATATTTTCAGAAACATTGATGTTTTTGTCGATGTTTTAATTGACATCGAAAACCGTTAGTGATACGTCGATGTACCGATGTTATGATAAGATTTGTCATCACTAGTTGGAAGATGATCGATGGATTATTTCTTGTTTTCGGACGCGGCAACTGCTGTGGTCATTGGGTCCGTAAGAGTAGTGTATGTTTTGTTTATCACGGGAGGTGGCGGTGTTCCCTCGATGGACGGTGCCGTCCGGCGCCGACCTACACGTCGGCTTGTGGGGGGGTCCCCCTATCCAGGTATCTTCCACCAGAAGGGATACGCCCCAGCCGGGACAAGCTCTAAGTTTCCGACTGGTCTCCCGACATATATTGTAGTGTAAGGCATGCCAGTAGAAGTGTAAAGGAGGTGTGAGGTTAGGTCAAGGAAGAAGCAAAAGGAAAGATCGCGCGCAGTTCGTGGTCCGGTTGCTAGGGTACTGCTCCGACCTCCCGTTTCTACGCGGTCTGCATGTTTTCTACACGAGTTACCACAACTCGCCGCTAGTGGCTCTGCTGGCACATAAATGAATTGCGCCCGCTAGAGTACTCTATTCATTCGTGGCTTTTGAATATGTGCGTTCTGAGCTCCTTTATTTATACTTTTTTAGTATAAATGAAACATGGGAGAAAAAAGAAAGGCGTTCCTCGTGGCTGGAAGCGTGGTTGCGTCTGCAAAGGCTTTAGAGGGTGCTCAGAGAAACGCATCGAATGGAGGAAGTCTTGGCTGCAGAAGCGACATTCCTTGACCTCATATTTACACGTGGCAGTAAAATATACTCGCCGGAAAATTCAAGAACTTGAATCGAACCCATCAGTACACAAAATCTAATGAATTGCACCTGACGTAATCTCTAAATTGAAGTAAATGGACGATATCTACAGTAAACAAATCCGTTAATGATAGTTTCTGACGTTAGATCTGGAGTCAAACTGTACGCTTTATGTATGAAAAAATCGTACATGCGTAGAAGCTTTCATGCAGAACTGATGCAGACTCAACTGCAAGCTTTCTGAAGGTTCAATCAGCTCCAAAAACACACAGTGTAAAAAGATGTAAATAGATGGGCAATTTAACCATTCGACTACCACGGTGTTTTGCGTTCTTCAAAGACCAAGGGGTTAACAAAGTTACCCTGCGAAAAACTCCATAATTCATTTTGTATTTTTTACAAAGATATAGGACACCTACTTTTCCCTTTGATGTTATTGTGAAATCACAAAAAACACCCGTTAAGTAATAATTATAGATTCTCGCCGAGTAACAAATTAGGAAGATGGATTATAAACAACAGAAGAGAGAAATGGGCTCCAACATTATCCAGTTGTTTGTGTTCTTACCATTATGTGTAAAAGAGAAAAGAGAAGATTACGTATAAAATTAATTACCAAAGGCAACTCCTGAAATTAGCTGTATCAACGGTTTTTTCTTTTCCTGACCAGTTGAATTATCAGAAGGCAATTTGACGGTCAGAAGACAGATGGTGATGTTTTTAAGTTATTTCTAATGGTGGGATATCATAAGAAGAGTATTTCTGTAACGCCAGGTCCATACCAGGTCCATACACCTTGACTGTTAAAAAATGTCAGCCCGATGTTCAAAATCCTGCAAAGAAGGCATTTCAGCCAGTCTATATAGTATTGTTCTAAGCAGTGATCTCAACATTATAACTGGATGCACAACTGCAATGGTTTGAAGTGTTGAAAATCGTGACGATCATTTTTCATTAGGTTGGCTACGGTAAACGTCTTCCTACAGACTGTCTCGCATATTAAATGAGTCGTGTGTTGTTAGTATGCTTACAATCGTCTCTCTAAACAAAAGGGCCAAAGTATTGCGTAGCATTCGGTTGAAAATAACGCCAAGAAACTATAAACTTGATGCAAATGTTATTAGATGAGACATTGTTTTGTAGTCATTACTTAAATATTTTCAGCTTTCCGTCGACTATTATTTGTTATAAATTGATCTAACGAAATTATTAAAGATACGCAAACTAATAATACTCCCCTGCGTGAATATTAAAAACGTCTCAAGAAATGAAACACTGGATTTTTGTTAAAGTATTTTATGTAAAATGCAATTTCAAAGTATTAAATATTCGTTACTTCCAAATTTTTGTTAAGTTTTATTGAACATAAAAGAGAATAAATGTTCAAAATTGAAGTGAGACGCTAATTCCTGCTATTTGGTTGTGAGATAAGTAGGACAGAATAGACGTTCACCATCATGGCGGTCCGTCACGATTTTCAGCACGGAGTGTTGTCTCCAGTCTGCCCTAGAGCTCACTTGATTCTAAGTCGATGCCTATCGATCTGTGCGTAGACCTTTGATCGTTTGTTACAATGCGCATGATGTTCAACTGTTAGACTTCAGAGCTGCTGGTGGCGTCTGAGGAACTATTTTTAACATCATTAAATGCAGAAAATAAAACGGCCGCGTCAAACATTGTTACTTGCTCATCCAGTTTAGATACCGAAACAGTTCTGTGCAAATGCAGCACCTTCTTTTTGCCTCCACCTTCTGTACAGAAAAAGGACGACAAAGGGACCGTTTATAACTGGCTTAACCCGTATGAGCGACCGGGCAAGACTTCTATGTTACTCTTCATTGTCGACAGCGACAGCAGGGCGGTGCCCGTCTGGTACGTGAAGTCTGTCGGCTGCGCGCCAAAAGTTTTAAACTCGCTGCAGAAGATTCTTCGCAAATGCAAATAGTTATTGGCAAACATTGTATAGTAATAGGACTATTCCGTGAATGAAACTTAAACTTAAAATACCCTTCTATTAATACGCATCATGTTAATTTATTTTTTACGAATTTTTGAAGCGTTCAGTTCGACAAGCATTAATCCGTATTCTCTGACTAACAAATGTAAGGTCACCTGGAGTGTTATAATCTAAATAAGGATCATTAATAATAATAATAATAATAATAATAATAATAATAATAATAATAATAATAATATAACAACCAGACCACTCGTAAAATTAAGAACAAAATCGTTCCTGAACGGGAGTCATATAAACTAGTGAGTCAGAGCAGTAAATCCAAAAAACAAAGTTGTTTTATCAGTTTTAGTTACCTCCTCCTTCCTCAAGTAGCATATGAAGCGATTGTGGGGAAATTTTGTGTTTTGATAGGTTATATGTGATGGTTTTTACGCAGATATTTTGATTAATTATATTTGTTTTATTGATTTGTGTGTGCGCTTATTCTTACTTGTAGATTATAACATGATTAGCGGATCAGCCTCTCTGTCCCTGCAGCATGTTCTCACCAAATATACATAAAAGTTTTTTTGTATGCAATATACATATATATATATATATATATATATATATATATATATATATATATGTGTGTGTGTGTGCGTGTGTGTGTGTGTGTGTTACATTGTGTTATATTTATTTACCGGCCCATATTGCCTGAAGGGTCCTGGGTTCGAATTTCGCCCGGGTCACACAGTCGCACATTCGCATGATCCTAAGATGACCGATTCGCGAACAAAAAAATATATTTATATATGTTTACATATTATACATTTGTGTATAAATATATTATACATTTTCATAATCTAATTTTCTTTTGCACACGTGTTCAACAGTTCCAGTTTTATTTACATAATATAGTGACGTAAATGTATAAAGATTTTTCTTCATTAAGGGTTTGACAAGAATTCAACATCTGGAATGCTTTAACACGAATGACTTGTTAGTTTCCGGACCATATGGCGCTTTGTCGAATTCCACTAGAATGAACTGGTTAACTCTTGAAAACGAGTGCTATGTCTCGATAGTCCTCGGGAGGTCATTACCACGTTTGGAATGCATTGGAACTCTCAGCAGTACGAATTGTATTCGTGACTCAAGATTTGATTCAGCGAATGCTATTGATGTCTCAACTACTGCTGCACGGACGGAATTTGCGTGAGCAATATCTTGAGATAACCTAACCGAACTGATCGGCAAATGTGGCTCAGGGCATCAACTGATGTCACCTGCGCTGCTTCTGACCGAGAGGTCCTAGTGTTCGAGACCAGATGGCGGCAGGATTGACGACACTACATTGTCAGGTCGAATTCAATCGCTGTGTGGAGGAGAATTGTAGCGGCCGGCTGCTCTGCTCAGTAGGTTTCCGTGGTTTCTCCGATCAACACCAGGCGAATGCTGGAGCAGTACCCTAACAAACGGGCCACGGACCGCGCGCTATCTTTCCTTCCTCTTCCTTGCCCTATCATATCTCCTTATTCAGACACGCACTCTCTTACAGGTACTACACTACCTGCTGGGAGATACGTGGAGGAGAATAATCCCCAGTAGCCGAAGTTTAGTTCCCGCCATCTAACCTGCCCGCGGGGAAGAACACCGCCTCCTCCCGGGATAAAGCATTCACTATAGCAAAGAGACTAATGCTCATAGCTGTTGATATGCCCGGAGACATGATTCAATCAATTGCCGATTGACCTCTGTAATTCAGTCATCTCACGGTGAAGGATCCAGAGGGGAGTAACGACTGCATTAAAAACATTTTCGAAAAATAAATATGAAGGAAAACTATTGTAAATATTTTTATGTCGTTTTGGTAAAATCACTTCTGATATTGGAACTTACAGGTGTGTTCTTCGCATCTCAATAAATGAAAATGAAAGCGACGACGATCTACGGCGAAACCAGACATCTTAATCGATTGTAATAATTGTTTACATAGAGGTAGTTCAGCGCTCAATTTTGAATCTTTACATGGCACTTTGAAGGACGTCTAGCAATTTCAATCCATGATTAAATAAATAAATAGTGCAATGAACGTTCGCCTGTTCTCCACATGAAATGTTACCTGTCGCCCATTAATGTATTAAATTTGGCAGATTGCCGCGCCTCTGCTAGAATATTATAGCGGAGTGGGGACGAGGAGTGGGAATAGAGTGAAGTGTGGGAAGTAGAGGAAGTGGAGTGGGTCGGGGAGTGGAGAGTGGAGTGAAGTGGGGCGGGGAGTGAGAGTGAAGTGGGGCGGGGAGTGAGAGGAGGGGCGGGAGTGGAGGGGGGGATGGAGCGGGAGTGGAGGGGCGGGAGGGAGGCGGGGAGTGGAGTGGGCGGGGTGGAGGGGCGGGAGTGGAGGGGCGGGGAGGGGTGAAGGGGTAAAGTGGGGCGGGGAGGGGGTGAAGTGGGGCGGGGAGGAGGGAGTGAAGTGGGGCGGGGGGGCGGGGAGTGGAGGGAGAGGGAAGTGAGGCGGCGAGTGAGTAAAGTGGGGCGGGAGGGGTAAAGTGGGGCGGGAGTGGGTGAAGGGGGGCGGGAATGGAGGGAGGAAGTGGGGCGGGAGTGGAGGAGAGTGAAGTGAGGCGGCGAGTGAGTAAAGTGGGCGGGAGGTGAAGTGGGCGGCGAGGGGTGAAGTGGGCGGGAGTGGAGGAGTGAAGGGGCGGGGAGGGGAGTGGAGGAAGTGGGGCGGGGAGGGAGGGGAGTGAAGGGGGCGGGGGTGGAGTGGAGGAAGTGGGGCGGGAGTGTGTAGGGGGGTGAGACGCGTGGCGGGAGTGAGATGGGAATGTGGACGGGAGTGCGCGGGGCCGCGTCCTTGTGCGCGTGGGCGTGGGAGTCGAGTGGAGTGAAGTGGGAGGGGAGTGGAGTGAAGTGGGGCTGGGAGGGGGTGGAGTGGGGCGGAAAGGGGAGTGAAGTGGGGCGGAGTGGGGCGGGGGGGAGGGAGTGAAGTGGGGCGGGAGGGTGAGTGGGGCGGGAATGGAGGGAGTGAAGTGGGGCGGGGAGGGGTGAAGTGGGGCAGGGAGTGGGTGAAGTGGGGCGGCGAGTGGGTGAAGTGGGCCGGGGAGTGGAGTGGAGTGAAGTGGGGCGGGGAGTGGAGTGGAGTGAGTGGAGGGGTGTAGGGTAGGACGCGTGGCGGGAGTGAGGGGGAATGTGGACGGGAGTGCGCGGGGCCGCGTCCTTGTGCGCGTGGGCGTGGCCTGGAGCGCGCCCGCGCCGAGAGCCTTCCTTCCCTCCACATGTGCGCCTTCGCACTTTGCCATTCAGCGCTCAACTGCTCCCCATCGTTCTTAACACAATTGCTACTCCAGCATCATTGACCTGGGGTTTGAGTAGGGACCACAGAATTTCCTTCCTCAGCCTTGTTCCCACCTCTCCCTTTACAAACACACACACATCTTTCATGAACTATACTACCTCACAAGTCGGAAGACCAGTCAAAGTTTAGATCTTGTCCCAACTGAGGCAGTGACGTACCTGGCGGTGGGAAACCGTGAGTCGACGTAGGATCTCACTTTCTAGTGGGGGGTGGAACACAGCCAGCTCACGAAATGTAATATGCACTACAGTTACGGGACTGATTAACTAAATTGCGTTGATGCGTGCGGAAACAATAAGAACTCTCTGATCAACTCACTCTCGGATCAACGGTGAAAAAAAATCGTTGTTCTCCAGAAACCGGGTTTGGACATAAATAGAAACTTCTCTGACCAAAAGAAGTTGACGTACACTGCAGATAGATTTTTATTTCGTACTTTTACAAATGTCTCCCTAAGTCTAAACACATATTAAAAATTAAATTTAATTAAATTTTAGAGGTGAAGCAATTATTTGAGACAATTGTAACCTTAAATATGATTTTTAAAATACAATTAGTTGAGCTTCTGGCACAATTTTATTTGTTAAATAAATATGCTTAATGTTCGCATAAACGACGAAATCACTATGCCAACAAAATAGTAACATACATTCAACCCTTACATTTACAGGCACGGACGAGAACTCAACCGAGTTGATGTTCCAATAAATATCACTATTTAATCGTTTATTCGACCAAGGCAGAGAAGTGCCGCCGCGAAAATCATCCTTGCAGTATACCTCGTGGGTGTGCAGCAGTGTATAGTGTTGTTTGTGGAAGATGCCGTGAGAAAAGAAATATGCCCTGCGTGTTTAAACCGTTTATCGTTCAACAATAAAATCCATATTATAATGCTCCAAAGTAATAATTATTCACTATTCTTTTTTATTGTCCAGTACTGTCCATATTTCTTCAATTTCTGCAATAGGTTTTCCATGTAACTTCAAAATTTCTTAAATAATACTTTATGATTAAAATGCAGGGCGAAGTAATGGCGATCAGCTGGGGCATAGTTATCAAACCCGGAGTTTCCTTACGATTTAATCTTTGGATAACCGCGTCCCAGCTTATCAAAAGTCAATTTGCTATACGTTAAATTCGTTGTGTATGTAAAAATGTTACAGAAAGAGTTGTTTATATTCGTATATCCAGTTTACAATGTACTTAGTGAGAAAACATTAACATTAGCTCTGTGGCGAATTATCCGATACACCACATATACCTCCAGTATGTCTAGTAATTGGAAGTGTATAATAAATATTTCATAAGTTTGGTAATCCTCTAAAAAAATAGACTTTGAAAGGTTTGAAACATGCGAAAAAATAATTCTGTTTTGCTACCGAGAGCCAGTCAGTCTTCCGCATCCGTAATCGCTGCGAAGTGCGGTAGAGTGAGAAGTTTCAAAGAGTTCTTTATACTGCCCAGAGAATTCGCTAGCGCAAGCGAAGGTACCGCATGCCAGCCGCGGTAATCTAGGGCTCCTCATGTTTGGAGGTCGCGGAGAGGGGAGGATGCGCGTCTAGACTGTCGGTAGGCACCGCAAAATATTGCGGTGAACAGTCCTTGTCTGGTTGTTTGTATGTTAGCCTTCTCTCCAGTTTTTGTGACAACGGAATGTGGTAATGATCCAGAAGTTAGTTGTTTATGTAATTGTCTTATAGAACAATTATTAAGGGCGGGATTTCATGGTATTGAGTTTCCAGAAAAGCTCAAAATAAGACACCCGTAAAGGTAGCTTCCATAATATGCGGGATACTTAAAATAATGTTCAGTCTCGCTACTGCATTAACTGTTAATAAAGCATATGAGCATTAAGAGAAAACATTCGCCTTTCAAGTCCTGATGAATGAAATGTCAAAACGGCCCTTCCAGGGCGTGGGCGTGCGTGCGTGGGCGGGTGTGGCGGCCCGCGCGTGCGCTCGCTTGCCTTCTCCTGTCCCGCGACTGCGCGTCGGGCGGGGCGTCGCGCTCGCGAGTGCTTCTTGTGCGCAGCCTGGCGCGCCCCTCCCCTTTTCTGCGCGCGCGCGGCTCAGCGGTCGGTCGGTCTGCGAACCCGCCCCGCCCCGCCCCTGCCCCGCTCCGCCACCGCCGCCGCCTCCGCCGCGAGTCGTTTACATAACGAGCGGACGCCCGGAGCCCGAGCGCGCGCGCTGGCTTCGCATTCGCGCCGGATACGGAGACCCACGCGGGTCGCAGACGCGTCACGCCGCCGCGCGCCCGAGGTGTACCGCAAGGTCCGTGAGCGCCACCCGGCCCGTCTGCCGCGCTCCACGGGATAGTGAACGCTCCCGTGAGACCGTCTACTGGACGGTCGGCTGCTGTTTGAAGTCTTGCCACGGCGAAGTGAACGATGGGACACTGAACGCTACTGTGAGACCATCTAGAAGACAGATGTTTGGTGTTTATGCTGACATCTGTCTGCCGCGGTCGGTTATGTGACGGGTTAGTGAATGCTGGTGAGACTGCCTATCGGTCAGTTTGGTGGTGTTGCACTGAGACCCTTCTGCCGCTGCCATGCGAAAGACGGGGTAGTGATCATTGGTGTGAGCCTGGCTAGTGAACAGTTGGGTAGTCTTTACGCTGAGAAGTCTGCTATGGCTAGATACATGACTAGTGAACGCTAGTGTGAGACCATCTAGTGAACAGTGGGGTTTGCAACGGGACCCATTTGCAGAATGACAGGATAGTGAACTTTAAAGTGTCCATTTACTGTTTAGTGGACAGTCTGGTGGTGCTTACAAACGGACCTGACAGCCGGATCGAGTTCAGGTGAATGATTGGGTTGTGGGTGCTACCACAAGGACCACCGATTGTCTTGGGTTCGTGGTGGTGCCTGTCTACCGCGAACGTGCGAACAAATGGATAGTGAACGGTAGCGTGTGACAGTTGCAAAGTGTTCGCGTCGGGTCCTGTCTGCCGTGGTAGCACGAACGATCGGAGTGTAAGTGGTTGTAGCGCGCTTGGACTGGGTTCGAGTCGCCACTTGTCTGCAGCGCCAGTGATCGGGAGTGTGAGAAACACTGGTGGACAGTCGGAAAGTGTTCGCGTCAGTAAATGAGGTGTTCGCGTCGGTGCCTGTCTGCCGCGGCTGTCTGGGCGACAGGATCGTGGGCGGAGGAGTGCGACACAAGAGTCTACCGTCGCAAGGAGTTCGCGTCGGTATTCTGTCGATAATCGAGTCGACAGCCGTCTGTCAAACACGTGAAAGAGTACTCGCGGTGTGCGATACACGAGTTGCACAGCCGGGCTGTGTTCGCGTTGGTTCCCTGTCGGTGTTCGCGTCGGTTCCTGTCTCGCGACGGTTCCAGTGTTGCATCAGTTCCTGTCGGCATTCCCGTCGATTCCTTTCTGCGCGACTGTTCCTGCCTGCGCATCGATTCCTGTCTGCCACGTACGAAGTTTGTTGGTGGACTACACAAGTTGAAATACGTTCGTGTCTGCAACTGCTGTAATCATTTTTCAGTGTGCTTCACACTCTGGTGGCCATAAATGGATCTGCACAGCGGAGTGGACGCCGTCGTCAGACAATTTTGACGACAATAACATACCGTAGAAATAATTGTGCACCTCTCATCCCAGGCAATATCTTCAGAAGTGGCATTTCTACTCTAGTGACACTGTGGTATTTGCCGTCTGGGTAGTATCGTGAATGTCAACCGAGGCGGGAAATAAGAGTTTTTGCTTTGCCCCACTGACGTGGTAGTCGCGTGCTGGATGTGTCCACGCCCATCGGCGCGCTGAGGTGGGCGGGGGACGAAATTCTGGCTACGAACGTGAGTGTAAGACGAAGGCGCGTGTCGCTACCAATTTGTTTCTGCCCATGGAACTTCACTTCGTCTGTTCCTGTACGAACGTGGTTGTTAACCGACGCGACTGGATGTTCCTGACTCTGCACATCTGTTCTGCACATATGACGCTCTGCACATATGACGGGTTCCCGTTTGCTTATGGAATTGTGCGTACCGGTCACCAAAGTGGATTGTAGGAGAGAGGATGAGAAGTGATGTGCGTGTAAATAAGTGAAGTAGTGCCCTTTGACGTGGCAAGTACAGCGAGAAATCTTTTCCGCGACTGCGTGTGGACAAAGGAAACTGTGGCTGCCGGCTGACTGAAGTCTCTGCTCGGGTGTGTTTGTGATTGTCTGAAACCTCATTTTGGTCCTACCTACACTCGTGTCCTGTGATGGCCAGCTCACTTCATTAATCTTTTTCCACGCTGCTTTTGTCATTCTTTGTTCCCGCTATCATCTCTTCGTTCATAAGGATCCTACGCTAGTGCTATTTTCCTTCTGCTCAACGTGTGCTTCCCGTGTTTATGATTATGAGTGACTGACGAATTCCTTTTCTCTTCCTGGTTTCCTTTACGTTGTCTTCTAATCCTCTTTCTCGTGTATTATTTCTTTCTTCTCTCAATTTTTGTTTAATATTCATTCATTCTTACGGTACATGTTACGGTCATTTATTCAATTTTCATACTCATCTTGAGAGGGTAAAGCGGACTCTTTCCTTCTTTGGAAACTGGTCCCTTCCTATTTACTCTCATTTTCTTACTTTAATAAGCCCTTTCATTTCTGTCGATCATACAGATACGCTGTCGATAACCATCGTCTCACCTCTACATTTATCCTCTCATCTGCACTTTCATTTTCTATGCGACGTTAATCCCTTCACTTCAACATCCATCTGACTGCTTGCAAATCCGTTCATCTCATCACAGCCCTATTCATTTTTTTTGTTACCCATTCATTCCCTCAACTCTGTTATACTGACGATCACGTCCTGACACACCACTTATCGATATTCATTCCTTCACATCGACAATATCCTCCTATCAGCACTCATTCGATCATTCTGACACTCATCACTTCGTATTATCAATCCTCTCATCTTAGTAAGCACTTCTCGAACAACGTTTATAATTGTATTCGATTTTTTTCATGACATTATAATCTATCTCTTTGCCGCGCGTTTGAAATTAATTTAATTTTTTAACATCTTAATATTATATTCTACGTCACGAAATAGCCTCATTGTCTCTGTGCTTGATTATCTCAGAACATCTCAACTAGCTATTATTATTTCGTCTGAACTATTATCCCTTCGTTTCTCTTATTTCCATTTAATTTCATATCTTTTCCAGCTTTTATCTCAAAATTCATCTCTTTACCTCTTAATTTATTTATCTATCTAGATCCTGCATCAGTAATTTGACACACCCGTGCCTAGTCCTAAAGGACATCCGTACCTTTGTTCTCTAATCTCACGCATTTAATATTTATTTCTGTCTCTATTCTCGGTACTCAACTCATCTAAAAAATTTGACCTTTGCTGTCTGATTTTATCTACTAACATTCTCTATTTTCTCTCTTCCGCTTGTTCTTAATCTTCCATAGTTCATTGCAATTTATTACCTTTCTTCTTAACGCTCAAATTCTGACGAAATTAGCAACTTTACCTATAACTCAATTTTACTCGTTTCTTTATTTCGAAGAATCGTGGGGTCGACGTCAGTTTTATTTCATCCCTTTCACTGGACGACCAGTCACTCAGTTCTCCTCGTTTACACTTTTTAACGCTTACCAACTCATCCCACTTTTTCTTTCATCCCAATCACTCAGCTTTTCACGTTGTCTCATTTTGCCGCATTCAGCTCGATCCTGTTTTCATTTCATTCGAATCACTTCACTTCTCACTTTTGGTCATTTCGCCACATCCCGACTTGACACCTATTTCATTTCATCCCAACTTTTCACTTTTGGTCATTTCGCAACAATCCAACTCGACGCCTATTTCATTTCATCGCAGTCCCTCCAATTCGTTTCCTGACTTCCACCCGCGCCAGCTCGCCGCTCGTCCTCGTCCTCGGCTCCGCGTGGTGCGTGGTGGCCCGCCCTCGCCACGCAGCGTGCGAACCCCATCCCTCGCCGTCGCGTGGTCCACTTTCTAAGCTCTTCGGAGCGGCTGCGCTCCGCGCCGTGCGAATTGTTGCGCTAGAAAGCAAAACATACAGACACACACACACACACCTGCGCGGCCGGCATGCCGACACGCCGCGAGCGTGGCGCGCTCCAACGCTCCGTTTTCGGCGTGACGCAAGCGCGCGGGCCGAGCGTGGACAGCGGCGAGGCGGTCGCTCGCCGGGGGTAATCCGTCTTCTGCCAACTGCGCGACCCCGCGCCGCGTTAACCCGTTTCTGGGTTTATTGCCGCCGCCGCCGCTGAGTGAACCGATACTTTCCTCCCCTCCCCTCCCCCTCCGCGTGGAGTGGAGTGTGCGGATGGTGCCGCGCCGGCCAACAGAGCCGCTCCGTGTGGCGTTTTGAGTGGTGGATTTGTTTTGGGGACAGTGATCTGGGAAAAAATTGGCACGTGATTTTGTGTGTGAGGCTTGTAAAAGTCGGTTCTCTGTATCCAAGGAAGTGTTGGGATCTGTGCATCCAAGGAAGTGTTGGATCGGTACATCCAACAAGTGTTGGGTACGTGTATCTAAAATTGGAAGTAAGTGCAAGTCTAAATCAGTGTATCTAAGGAAGAGTTGAAGCTGTGCATCCAAGGAAGAGTCGGAAGTGTTGGTTGCGGCGACTCAACATGTGCGTGTGTGGAGGTGCTGCGTAGCGGGTGCGTGCCAAAGCGCACGTGCGTGTGTGTGTCCCCGCCCGCGGCCAGAGTGCTACTCATTGGGGCAGGTCTGTGCGTGTGTCAGCCGTGAAGCACGGCTCCCGCAGGAGGCCGGGGTCTGCGCAAGGCTGCTCGCAAGCAGGGATGGCAACCGCAGTGGAGATAGTTCGCGCGAGGAATTTGTGTATTCTGCTGCCGTTAAAAAGTAGGGAGACGGTTACACTGAACGCCGTCTCAAAAACATAGACTTTCTACCTTTTTGACACAGCCTATGCAAAGAAAAATATACAGAATGTCCAGCGAAAAAACAAGGAAACTTCGAAAATAAGTTCGTAAGTCAATTTTAAGCATATTTTGTCTGATGAACTCCTTCTAGATTTCGAATAGCTGAGCCACAGTAATCACTCAAAAGTTGATTTAAAAGAAGGCTTTCTGTGAAAAACTTTGCATTTCAGGAACAAATAAATCTCCCCTCCAGAAACATGTAAATTGTTTATTATTTACAAAATAAATTAATATACTTGTTCACGAAGAAAAATTAACATATAAAAAAAGCATCCAATTTACGCAATTCAATTGCTATTTTGCTTTGTTAACTTTTCTTTATAAACATATATATTCCTTTCTTTTGTTAATAATAAACAATTTGCATGTTTGTAGACGATTTGTAGGTTTATGAAATGCAAATTTGGCATAAGAAGTGTTTTTTCAGCCATTCGAGTGCTTATTGCCTCCCAACCATTCGAAATATCGAAGAAGTTTACTAGACAAAATATGCTTCATATTGACTTATGAGCTTATTTTCAAAGTTTCGTTGTTTTCTCCCCGGACAACTGTATGTTTATATTTCCCGAGAGAAAAAATACTAGAGAACCAATGAAACATATTTTTTTTCAAATTACCATAAGTAATTTTTAAACATTGAAATGTTCCCCGTCTCTTTAAATGAAAACATTTGGGACGTGCCTGTCATCGAATGTAGTGTAGTTGTTTGTCAAATTGGCAACCGTATTTTTAATAAGATACGCGTTTTAAATTGGTTGTCATTATTATAATTGTTCTTTTTAAATATTTTTCAGTCCCTTTTTAATTTAGAACAACCACAGTAATACATCCAAAACATTTTTTTTTGGTCATAATGTTATTCTGTGAAATCGGACAAAGACATTTTTATTCATTTCGTGTTTACAAGAACTAGGAGTGTGTTCGATCTCATAATTAAACTAATGTTCAATGATTCAATGTTCGTTCGTATATGTCCTTGCCGATTGCAATTAACCATCTTACTAAACATAGGCATTTTTGTGAGAGGCGCAAAAGTATTTAACTACAACGTAGGCAACCCTCCCAGCGGCAGAGTGCATTTGGATGCCTACTCCACGGCAGAATCCGCGACAGGAAGAGAAATGAAGTTAACTGTATTTCAAAATAGTTATTTTATGTAGGATTTTCTGTAAAAATGTTATACTCCTCTCCGGTAGGCAGAGGGTAGAATTCCAGTCATTACGCTTATTCAGGTATTTTGGCTTCGAGTGGCGAAAAACAATCTGTGCTGACTTCTGGTAGTTAAGTTTGCTTATGCATAAAAAACAGGTTTAGTATTTAATTGCAATACTTTTAATGTATTAGCGTTAAAACAAAGACGCATGGAATGCAAGTTGCTATCCCTACATGCGGTATGCCGATAGTTTAATATTAGGTGAATTGGGTGACCTGTGTGTGTGTGTGTGTGTGTGTGTGTGTGTGTGTGTGTGTGTGTGTGTGTGTGTGTGTGTTTGTTGGCGCGTATGTATTTGGGAACTTGGTTTGAGTGAACATTTCAAAGACATAACATTTATTATTCCTAATTGAAATACGGAAGTGATCTCTTTGAAACAGACTGACTGGTCACGCAATCTCGATTTGTTTAATACACATATCATTATTTCATTTCATTTATTGCACATTTAAACTATTCCGTTTTTTAACATTATATTCCAGCCGTGAAACAAAACATTATTTGATAAATTCAAAATTGATTGATTGTCTTCACAGCTGAAGAATATCAAACAAAACTCAAAATTACATGAATGTAGAATGAATGGAAGAGTTGCAATAAATCTTTGTTTTTAAGAACTTTATGATATAGCGGATGGAAAATTAAACTATATTCAAGTGGTAGATTTAATAATTTGAGAAAATGGAACTATTTTAAAGTAACAAAGCCTCCCAAATGTATTAAAACAATTTGCAGAGCGTGGTTGTCTACATGATATATCCACGCTTCTTCGTTGGCAAGATGTTAGGTGAAACATTCAATTTTGTACCTAAAACTTTGGTGCACTTTTGAGAATGTAATTAGGAAATGAATGTCATTGGAAAAATCGAAATTGAATCCACTATTTGCGACTTGATTGTGTATATTCATGATTTTATATAAATTATATTTAAACTCCACAACTACTCCATTGTGAATTTATATCAGTGATCGTGTAATATTTTAAAAGAAATTAGGTCTGTTTTCCTCAAAGAACGCTTAAAAGTTTGTTCACGGCAAATAAGAACTTGCTGACAACGTTCTGAGAACTAACATGCAGCGACTCCATTACTTAGATTTTTTTCTTCATTTTAGAAAGCGGTGTTGACAAGTAGACATCATTATCGTAAATATACCTTTGCTGATCTATGAGGAACTTTAATGCGACACTTCAACTAAAATATTCCATAATTCATGAAAATCAAAATACGCAATTAAGTATATTGCATAACTTGTAACTATCAAATTTTATGTCCGTTTTATGGTAATGAATGCGTAAAAGAAAAAAAATCGGCAATGTATATCTCAGAAAATTGCTATGGAACAGGCTCGGTGAGAGTGACACTATTATGAAAATACTTATACGAACGTACGGCAAGCCATAACTCTTGTATCCACTGTAGTGTCAGCCATTATATTTGTTTTATGTAGTGAACCTAAATGGACGTAATACAGCAGTGCCATGAAATACCTTGATTTAACGATGAAATCTGCGGACGAATTTAATAGAAAAAGGAGTAGCCACGCAGAAATAGTTTGTAATACCAAGTGGATTTAAATATGTGAAAGAAAATCTCAACATACTTAACATAGAGGTAAGGTATTTTATTAATTCTTAATAGACTTTACAATCAATAGCTGGCAATATATCGTAAAATCTTATTCCTCTGGCGTTTTCTACGCATTTATTTATTTTATTGCTGCACAGAAATTCAATATCTAATCTATGTAAGACTCTTCACAATCGAAAAATATTAATTAATCAATTATATTAATTAATTAAAAATTAATTAATTAATAAACAAACCGTTTAGTGATTTGATTAAGATTGAGATTAAAAGGTTCCAACTCAAAACATCAGAAGTGTTGGCTACTCAGAAACTATCCCTGAATTTAAAGAAGCCTTTGCACGAAAGGGATTCTACGGGCTTAATATAGTGATCTGGCGATGCGAGTGCATATAATGAAATCGCATTCAGAGGAAACAAAATTACAATACGTCACTGAACGAAATATTTGAATAAAATGTTGAAGTTAGGTGAAATCATGGTCCATTGTAGGCAGAGAAATATACAATATCGAATATTTCATTGATGTTTGTAATTATTAATTATAATAGGTAAATAAAACTTCAAAAACCAAGATCACACTAATTCGTCATTTCAATTAATTGATTCATATTGAAGCAATTTCGAAAAATAATGGTTTAACAAAATTATTGAGTAATCCTCAATAAGACCATGTGACCGTGTAAACGATGTTTAAGTCTATTTTTCTTCCCTTATAAATGTCACAGGATTGATCTTCTAGATACAGATTCGTCAATCATAAACCCCTCTTAGTCTCATAATCAGGGACGAGCAGAAATTACGAGGTTAGAAAAACTGGATCAATTAAACGTATTTCCTTCACCGTACTTAGCTTATTTGGCCTGCCCGAGTTGTGTTTCTTCACACAGATATGGAAAATGAGATGATTAAAGTAATAAATGCACAATATGTAAACAATACTTGTAAAATTTACAATGGACGTTTGGACGTTTTTATATGTTTTAAATTTAGTTATTTGATGTAGGTTTTTATACGATATTCTCTATATAGGATATGATCCAGGATTGTTCTTGTTCCGCTATGACCACATCCGCGGTGTGCAAGTTAAATAACAGATTTACAAACTAAAAATAAAAGT
The DNA here is from genome assembly GCA_964035755.1 of Teleogryllus oceanicus. Lineage (NCBI taxonomy): Eukaryota > Metazoa > Arthropoda > Insecta > Orthoptera > Gryllidae > Teleogryllus > Teleogryllus oceanicus. Next base: position 23,067,399 of record CAXIVR010000013.1, read on the forward strand.
GCTGCTCTTCTGTTTTTCTCAGAGATTATTATCGAAATTCATCCTCTCGATTAGAGCGCCCTACGCCTTTGTCTGTTTGATTGATTGATTGAATGATTGGTTCGTGTTTTCGGGCGCGTGAACTGGTAAGGTCACTAATCACGTAAGAGTAGTGCATATTATGCTGTCGAGGGAGGTGGCTGTGATCTTCCTCTGTTCGATGGAGAGATCCGGCGCCGAACTACTCGTCGCATTGCGTGGTTTCCCCAAACTGGTATCTTCGGCCAAGGGGGCATGAACTCAGCCGAGACAAGCTCTAATCTCCGGGTTGGTCTCCCGGCATGTGTGGTGCCTGTAAGTGCAAGTGTATTTATTTATGGAGTGAGAATGGGATAAGCCAGAAAAAGGAAAGATCGCGCGTGATCCGTGGCCCGTTTGATAGGGTACTGCTCCGGCATTCGCCTGGTGTTGATCGGTGAAACCACGAAAAACTGCCTGTTAGAGCAGCCGGCCGCTGGAATTCTCCTCCGGACTGCAGGAACTACGACCCTAGAAACTCCCAGTTACTGTAGGTGGCTCAGATGTTGCCCTGAGCCTCCTAAGCCAGTCAACGCTTGAACCTGGTTCAACTCGCGCGGTTGAAGTCATATAGAATTAATGGCGAACAAAAGTGGTTTGCGTAAGTTTTCTCGACATTCTCCTATTTCCTCCTCCCACTCGTTCTACCATTGCTCCATTTCATCAATCATAATTTCTTTATGGCAGTCCAATTTGGATTCCAGGGCGCTAAGAGAGATTGAATACGACTTTGAGTGTCATTGTGATTGAGGATATTGTAATTATTCTGGTGATGTGCATGGCATAAAGAATAACAGTGCTGTGCGAAAGAGAAGTGTTGCCTTCTGGGTGCAAGATCATTTTTATTTGTTCATCTGTTTGTTTGCGCCTTTGTTTATTTGTTGAGAATTGTCCAGGAGCATAGAGTAACTAAAACTATAAACATGCTCGATAGATCATAACAGTGTAAGTTATGTTCAGCGTTTCACAAAGCAACAAGGTCTTGTTCTTTTTTAGTATTGTGTCCTTTGAAAGAGAGGTCTCGCCCTTTTTAATTCGGACGCATCTTTTATTTGCGTCTTTGTTTGTTGGCGCCTTTGTTTATTGAAGTTTGTCCTGGGGCCCCTAATTCAGTTTTAGAAACATGATATTTCAATATCGGACCGAATACGTTGGGCTATAAATAATTTAATGGTTAACATAGAAAGAATGTCCTACTTTTCTTAAGTAGGGACATCTACAAGGCAGTCAGAAATATCAAACCTTGAGTGCGAGTTCAGTTAAAGTTAAATACCGACTTTAAAGAAAGAAGTAAGATCTTTGTCTCTTCTTTAGTGCTCTGTGACTGGACAGCATGGTCTCGCCCTTCGCACTTTGGGCTGTTTTTGTTTTCCCCCTTTGTCTGTTTACGTGTGCGGTTGTTTGTAGCGAACCATCAGGAGTCGTTTACCTCAGATATATAAATACTTAAAAAATGTAGTTTCAAGAAATGTGGGAGTTCCGAGCAAGTTAAATATTTTTTAAAGGTATTAAGACATCGCTAGCTTTGTCCGGCGTATTGTTGTTTGATCTTAATCTAATTTTTACTTTCTTTGTCGCGAACCATCAAGACACATCTACATACCTCAGTTAAAAATTTAAAAATTTGATTGCAAAATCAGTGCAAGTTAAATGCAAAATTTAAAGAAAAATAAAATCTTGCTCTTATTTGTTTGTTGCACCTTTGTCTGTTTACGTGTTTTTTAATTATCGCAAAGTGTTTGACTACCTGAAATAAAAATATTAAAAAAGATTGTTTTAAGATATGTGGGAGTTCATGCAAATTATTTTAAGTATTAAGGCATCGTCATCTTTGTGCGGACGTATTTTTGTTTGAACTTCGTGTTTCTTTGTTTCGTCAAGAGGAGACTATATATCTGATAGAAATATATAAGATTTTGAGTTCCAAGATCTGTGCGAGTTAAGTGCAAATTAAATAAAATCTTTAAAAATATAAAGTCTTGCTATTCTTTTGTGATGCGTGACAGAGAGGTCAGGGCTCTTTTTGTTTGCACCTTTGTTTACGTCTTTATTTTTTTATTTTTTGGTCGCGAATCGTCGTAGTACGACTATATAACTCATAAAAATATATTAATTTGAGTAAAAGTTCAGTGCATGTTAAATAAAATCCTTAAAAAACAAATAAAGTCTTGGTATTATTTTGTGTTGGGTGGCAGAAAGGTCTGGGCTCTTTTTTGTTTGCACCTTTGTCTATTTACGTCTTTTTTCTTTGTTGGTCGGGAACCGTCGCAGTACGACTATATAACTCATATAAAAATATAATAATTTGAGTGCAAGTTCAGTGCATGTTAAGTAAAAGCCTTAAGAAACAAATAAGGTCATGGTATTATTTTGTGTTGGGTGGCAGAAAGGTCTGAGCTCTTTTTTGTTTGCACCTTTGTCTATTTACGTCTTTTTTCTTTGTTGGTCGGGAACCGTCGCAGTACGACTATATAACTCATATAAAAATATAATAATTTGAGTGCAAGTTTAGTGCATATTAAATAAAATAGAAAAACAAAAAAGGAGGTTTTGCTGTTGGGAAGCTCTGTGTGACGAGGTCTCGCCCTTGGCGCTCGGGGCTCCTTTCTGTTTGCGCCGTCGTTTGTTTGTTTGCGCGTTCGTTTGTTTGCCGAGGCGTGTGCGTGCGCGCTCTTTCGGACGCGTGCTCTGCTCGTTCGCGCTCTCTGTAATGGCGGCATAACTCTGTCATGGCCCCTGCTGGCTGTGATTTACGCGCCTGCTTTCGCGCGGCTCCCGAAGTTTGTTGCTGTTGCGCAGTTGGCACCTCGTGCGTGTATCATGTGGGGCGTGGGAGATGCTGGGAGACCGCGTTTGGAAGCGCAAAATCAGATTTCATCCGTTCTTAGAAATGTTGAGTTATGTTGGTGCAGTTGTTGTGGGCAGCCTAAAAGAAGAGGCAACTTGCATTTTTCGGCCTGTCTGGGCTCTTTTTTTTTTTTCATCAAACGTATTTATTTATATATGATATATTTTACTAGGAAATCAATACATCGTTCACCAAGAGGAATTAAATCATAACTTAAATGATACAATTAATAAATACCATTCAATATCATGTGGAGTGTGAGAGGCACTTGGAGAATACATTTGGAAGGCCAAAACTAGATTTTATCCGGTCGTAGAAATGATACTGGCACAGGGTGCGTAGGTGTGGGCAGAACAAAACAAGAGGGGGAGCCAACTGCATTTCTGAGCCCCCTTTTCCTTTAAACCGATGTATTTATGAAAAAACGTATTACAAGGAGAATTAAATTATGATTTTATGATATAATTATTCCATTTTTTGGCGTGTCTGAGATAGTCACAATTTACTTATGTGTTTACGATTTTGATTATATAATGCTAAAAGGATGAAGGTTGAATGGAGGAATGGTGAATTTAATATTCAGAATCTTCGTGCGTCGGGACGCAATGTCAGATTATGTTGACAGTGTTGTGTTTCAGACATCCATAAATACTTTTTGTGGATGTGGTCACAGTGGGAACTGCAGATTTAATTCTCTTTGGAAATCTAGTCCACGAAGGTAAACAACCGAGAATTGTGCATATCTCATTAATTAAACATTTTACACAGGAGTTATTTGAAGTGCTCAAACCCAAAGAATCTTGCGACATTATGTCGATTCAGTGCAATTAACCAAATGAATTAACATGCAATGCGTACTAACTTCATTACCAAGACCAAAAGTATACCGCATGTACGCTTCCAATATTCTCTCACATTCTATTAAACTGATACCTCCACAAACTGCTTTTTGTTCTCCGAAACCAAGAGTGACCGCATAAGAGAGCTGTTGCTGTTTGATCTATTCCCTCTGCGTATAGTACTCTAAAGAAATATCATGTTTTGTATCGTGTACAGTGTATGGTTTCGCAATGGAACCCCGTAAGTGTGCCACTGTTCTAGAGAACATTATCTTCAGGGATATCATATCAACATTTGACATTTCATAAATTCAACGATCAGTAATACGTACACAGTTTATCGATAATTTTGTTGAGAAAAACGGTTCGCATTCAACCTCATCGTCAGTCTTCATTTTTGGATGATAGATAATTTTCAGTGAAGAACTGTTTGGTTTCCTTTCTCCGTGACGATATCATGCATTTCCGGTGACGCAGTATTGAATTCCCTTACAAAATCTTACTGTTTGTTGTGTTTGTTTTGTGTCAATATATATATATATATATATATATATATATATATATATATATATATATATATATATATATATATATATATACACACACACATTTCGATAATAAGATATTCTCCACTCCTATTTCACATAGAAATACGTAGATTAAAATGTAATTTATCCCTTCTAAAGCCGCAACAAAATATTTGCTGGTTTTATGATAGTGTTTAAATTGCGGATTTCATTGTATTTTAAAAACATATTTCTGAATTAGAGAGTATCCAACTCGTTTTTCAAGTTTTTTTGCCGTTCGAAATTAGTAGCTGAAGAATCTATACCTTTCCATTGGTCATGCGAACAGGTTTTGTCAGTCCAAGTCGTGTAAATATGAATTCTTTTTGGTAAGGGTAATATAAATAAATAATGTAAATATTTTTCTTATGCCCTTTATGTAAAAGTTTAATTCAGACTTGCGAATGTGCAGGTCTGCATTCCTTAATTAATGATTATTAGTATTAGCATTTTTAAAAGAAATTCAGTCTTCGACGTCGAAAAATGATTTTAAAATCGAGATAAAACTATGTCAAATACGAACATAATATTGCCCGTCACCGATCTATCAAATGCCCATAAATAGCATTATGAAATAGGTGATAGTTACGAATAATGAACATGTAAACACAGAGGTAACCGATAATACGTCTGAATCAACATTGGAGAGATTGACAATATATTTCCACGTTTTGCATCGACACTGAAAACAGGTTTAGGGCAGCAAATGCGTCGCTTGGTCAATTGCCCCTAAAAATGTAGTTCACGTTCCTTTCGTCACGGCTTTGCAAAGCCACAGGGAATAAATAGAGCGACGCGCTTGTTTTGTTTTGGTCTGTTAGGAAAAAACCCAACGGGGAGCCTTGAAAGAGAGAGTGGAACTAAAGGAGGCAGGAAGCAAGACAGCTACATTTATTTTGGTCCAGCTGTGTCTCGCCGTGGAAGTAAACAAAATCATTCACGTACACGAATCAATAAATTCTCACTTGAGAGAGGTGTTTCCGAAAGAAATTTTACCGGCTGAGGTGGCTCACGGATTCACCTAATGTCACTTCAGTGCCTCTGAACGGGAGGTACTAGCTTCGAGTCCCGACGGTACCAGAATTTTCGTCACTGCTGCAATGCTATGTCGAATTCAGTCGTTGTCCGAGGAGAAATCGAGGGGTCGGCTGATCGGTAGTTTCCCGAGATATCTCTGACCAATTCCAGGGGAATTAGGCTACATAGTCACGTCTTACGTCACATCTGACGCCATGCGACAGCATGTTTCCAAAGAAGAGGCCGCACGCCATTAAATATTTGCTATTCACATGTTGTGTTATGAAAGAGAAACTATTTTATATTCGTGATGTGTTATATTCGTAATGTACTTACTACGTACGAGTATATACTACTCTACTACGCTTTGTTTCTACCATGTACTTGAAGACTGCTTGAAGTGCTGTGCGAGAGTATTTTATTTGTTATTTTGTGTTTGCTACTTTTTGGAAAACCATTTTGAGTGGTATTGTTCAGCACCAGTTTTGCTGCTGCAGGCCACTAGTTATTAATCAAGAATGACATTTTTTTTTGTTTCTTTCTTCAATTAGAAAAGGCAGTTTATTGATTCCTGTTCCCTCTCGACAAATTATGAAAGAGAGAGAAATGAGTTAGTGATTACTTATTAATTTGTTTTTATATTATAAAATATTAGATATATTATATCATTTATTTATTAATTTAATACAAATTAATTATTAATTATTTTATGTTTCGTTAATGACGTCCGAACGTGCTATATGTATAAAGAGAGAATATTGATTGATTGATTTTTTCGTGTTTCCGGGCGCGTCAAGTGCTTTGGTCATTAGTCCCATTAGTGTAGTGCATGATTTTTCTCGGGAGAAGGCGGTGATCTTCCCCCGCCGGATGGCGAGATCCGGCGCCGACCTACCGTCGGCTAGTGGTAGCCAGCCGCTAGAATTCTCCTCCAGACAGCGACTGAATTCGACCTAGCTGAAAAGCTAGTGTCGAAAATCCTGCCGCCGTCAGGACTCGAACCTAGGACCTCCCGGTCAGAGGCGCTGCAGTGACATCAGGTGATGCACTGAGCTGCCGATCCCGGTCAAGAGAGAAGGTTTACACACACATTCAAGGATCTCAACGATTGTCACGAATTTCATCCCACTTCCTCCTTGAATATCTTATTGCCATAACATTCCGCCCATACCTTCTGTGAATACTTTGTTAATGAACCGACATGTTAACAATACCATAAGATTTTGAATTGAGAAAGTAGTGTGGCACAAATGATGAACCAGTGCTTATTCGTGCACAATCAAGACCTTCATTCCATTGTTCAACGTTCTTAACTTTCTATGCACGTCGTCTATCCTGATCAGTTGCAATTCAAACTGCCCAGCATTCAGGAAGTCATCTGCCACGATGGAATGTGTGCATTTTCGTGACAGCTCTCTCTGAGGCCCGCAATACACTAATGATTCTGGGCGTGTCCACCTTGTGACCTTAGGGTCATTGGTCCCGTAAGTGTAGCGCATGTTTTTCGTCGGGATGTGGTGGAGATCTTCCGCCGCTGGATAGTGAGATCCGGCGCTGACCTACCAGCGGTCTAGCAGGCCAGCGGAGTTTTCCATAACCAGGTGTCTCCCACCAGTGGGGCACCGCCCCAGCTGGGACACGCCCTAAGCTCCTGGCCGGTCTCCCGGAATATGTGGTAGTGTAGTGCATGTGAGTGTAAGTAAGGTAACGAGGAAGAGGAAGGAAAGATCGCGCGCGTTCTGTGGCCCGTTTGTTTGGGTTCTACTCCGGCATTATCCTGGAGTTCATCGGAAAATCCACGGAAAACCATCGATCAGTGTATCCTGTCGCTAGAATGCTCCTATAGACAGTGACTGCACTCGACATAGCTATCTCGCCAGTGTCGAAATTCCCGAACTCGAAGCTAGAACCTCCCGGCCGGAGGCACTACACAACATCTGTTCATGCTCTGAGCCGCGTCTCCCGATCACGAACTTCGAAGAGAGATGCATTACTACAAACGTGGGACGAGAAATGTGGAAAGCGACCGGCCAAGCTACGTCCATACGCTAGAAAAAGGGAGATTTGTACGCCATAGCGTATAGCATTCGATTGTAATTTCGATCTTCTGCGCATGCCCAGATGCACGAAAGTGATGCGAAACTCGAACAGCGCTTGCACAGAAGATCGATAATGCTGTCGATTGCTATAACGTGCAAAAACTCGATAAGAGTTCATTCGGTGTCACGAAATGCTTTTCCGAGTCCCAAGATGAGGGTTTTGTCTGCAGAGCAGGGATGCAACGTCGATGTCGTGGTTTTCAAAACATTGATGTCTTAATAGAAACATAAATGTTGAAAACATCGCAGCAAAAGTGCTTCTGAAGAAAACTACACCAAATGGTTTTCGAAAATTTAGTATCACGTCCAGTACTCAAAAGACAAATAAATTACTCTCGTAGATCAGCACTTTAATGCATTAAATAGTTTACCAAAAACCTATGAAAGTTGAGTAAATTCGTTCCAAAGAATTTGATTAATTATGAAATTAGAACCAATTTACTCAACTAACAAAGTAATTAGCAGACAACCAATAGGAGAAGTTTGTAAAAAAAAACGTATGAAGTTGTGGATCGAAAGCCAGTTTGCCCACGATATGCTTCACGGCCGAAAATGTGTTTTACCGCTTCCGTGCTGTGATAAACTGGGTTCCGTCGTATATTACCGCAAAGAAAACAATAGGCAAGGCAGGTCGCCGAGAACACCGCTCCGCGTGTTCGCACTCGTTACGCTGTTTCACTGCGGTCTTTGGTTTGCGGCCGCCGCCGGAAGTCGTCACGGCAACGCAGTTGAGCAACCGGAAGTGCGGCTCCTCCTCGCACGCGATTCCCCATTGCAAGGATTCGCAAGGGCTGAGGGTCGGCGACTTTCCAGCGCTTCCTGTGGCGAAGACGAGCGAACAAAGGCGAATTGACTGCTGAACAAAACCACACAAAATGGTTTTCCAATAAGTATGAACTATAATGCACAAAAACGAACAACATATTCTCGTATGACTTTGAAATAAATTGAATAGTTTAATAAAACACAAATAAAACAATGACATAATTTAATATAATAATTTATACAGTACAGCATTTCTGTACATAACAACTATATAAAAAATGTTGTTCATTAGCATAACATATTAAATATTTAACGGCGGTGGTCTCTTACTTGCAGCCTCGATGCCGTATCATGTCAGTTCTGTCGTAAGCAGAACCCATTGAGGATAAGAAATCAGTCGACGTATGGAGCAGAGGAATAGCACAATCAAATATTAAATTTTTCAGGCAAAATAGAAAATCTTTCATTACTTTTGTAATTTTTTCAGAATTACTGGTATCTAACAAAACTATGACATGGCCAGAATCGGCGTAGGAATTCATTCACTATCTGTGCGAAATGGAATTTGGTAAAGTAGATAATAGTGTTGTATTTTTTGGCATGGTTAAATGTGGATGAAATAATCTAAGTCATCTTTGTCAACTTGAATTTGTTGTTTCCTCTGGGGTAACTATTTTACGCAACCGTCCCTCATCAACTGACGTCTCCCAAGACTTTTATAAGACAAATTGACCTGATTTCCTCCTCTTCCTCCAAACGTCCTTCTACACTGCACTCTTTGTTACGTAAGGGGCTCAACTTTAGTTTACGTTTCAACAATTTATTTTAATTTCATTATTTGTGTCATTTCTTTTTGTAAATAATATAGATAGGTATATCTTGAGATTGATAACGCTGGAAAAGCTCTCGACATTCAGCTATTAAAATAAATTCAAGCATACAAACTGATGTCCATTATTTCTTCCGTGAATAACTCCAAAGCCACATTGAGTTATTCCTCCAACATTAAATTGAAATACAACCACAAATTTATTTCGAAATTATCAGAGGGATTAAACACAACTTCGTTTTTTGAGCAATTGGACCCGAGACAACGAGCATTTGCAGTTTTCTTAAGGTTATATTTGCAATTTCTTGCCCCAAGAAACAAAGACTAGAATAAATCGTATGTGTCTAAAGTGAAAGGACTATCCTTCGATTGCAATTGAGATTTTAAATAATATTTGCTCATATAACAGGCCGTAGGAATTAGGAATCCGTTACCCAAATATTAAGCCATTCTTGTACATGCTGTTAGAGAAAAAGAAAAGTACGAAAGAAAATTATTGTAACACTGAAGGGTATTTGTTGGCAACTATTTAATCTACTGCAAATAATATCAAGTTTAAAGTTAAGTATTACATAACATTTTCATACGTGTACATGATGAAACCAAACGAAATTCTGCCTTTGCTACAATTTTTTTCTGCCTCGTCTGCTACGGCCATCGATACCAAATACACAATAAATGATAATAGAAATGAGAACGCATTTTTGTCACGGAGTTTGATGTTTTTTTTGTTTTTTTTTTCAAAAAGTGGATTTTCTGGAAGAATGGATTTTGGAAACGGATTTCGCAAGTTCGAAGAGTTTTGGAAAACATCTTCAGAGTTATTATTTACGTAGGAGTAGTTCTACTCAAGCGTCGACAAATACATTGATTCCTCTTTTTAACTAAGTAGACAACCGTCTTTTTTTGCGAACGTGGTATGCAGTATTTACGCTGTGCTCACGTAACTACCTCGAGGATGGTTATTTATGTAACGAAGAGTATATTCAAACTTTAGTGTCTTCTGGCGTGGTTATCTTATTTTGACGCACATTCAAAAGGCAAGGGGAGGAGAAAGGTGATTTACAAGCCGTTCTGTTTTGCGCATTACTCTTTGCACAGCGTCTAGTTTTTACTGGTACGCCTGTACAAAGAGTACAAATTGCATTCCTTCCAAGTTTGTGAACGTTTTGGAAGACTGGTCAGGATCTTATAACCTGTCCAGGCAGTGCCCTGCTAGTGGGAGATTCCTGCGAAAGGGAAATTCCCTGCTGGTCGACCTGTAGGTTGGTGCCGGGTATTACCATCCAGCGGGGGAGGAACACCGCCGCCAACCGCGATAAAACATTCACTACACTAACGAGACTAATGACCATTGTAGTTGGTGTGCCCAGAGACATCAATCTGTCACTCAATTAATTAATCAATCAATCTGTTTGTGGTGAATGCTACACCCATTATTCGTTGGTGAGGGAAACTTGTTACTCCTTTATACTTTCCCCCTCTCCCTCTCCGAGCAGGCGATCACGGATGGTTTACCTTGGCCTTCTATAGTATGAGGAATTGATTTATTGATTTGCGCGTTAACTACAAAGGGCATTAATCCCGTTGCTGTGGTGAATGTTAATACCCTGGGAGGTAGTGTTAATCCTGAATGGTGAGATCTGGCACCGACCTACTCGACAGAAATCTCCCCTCGTTGAATCTCGGATTGCTTGGTCTCCGTATGGTATTTCCACATCTGTCTAATGGAGTCACGTAAAAAGTATGCGCTTGGGTTGAAATAAAGCATTCGAAAGTATTTACTTTTACCCTCGAGTTGTATAAACGTACTGAATCATAGTTAATTCGACCACTGATCGCTAACGATGCTAGAATGAATGATTTATATGTTGGCAATTTTTTTTTATAATATCGCCTTTAGTAATTTAATCTTGTTATGAAGACAAATTCCTTGGAAAATATTGTCAATCGTATGTCATGTTTTATTTTTAATACAAATCACTTTTGTTTTGTTCAATACATGAGTTATTATTCCGGGAGGAAATATACTGAAATGTCAGAATTCATCCGGAGATATTATAAGAAGGAAAAAAGAGTGTGTGGACACATGTATGACAATTCGTATTTTCGATACGAATTTTCGATACACTAAATGTTTGTTGTGTTCATGTGATAGCTTAATGCTATTCCATCTCCCCTTAGTCCTTTTCTAAGTGTGCACGAGTGAAGTTAGGAGCAAAAGTTAATTCTCAAACACCAATTCGCTGAAAGCCGTATTTTGTGTATTTAAAAATGGCTATGTTATGTCGGCTTTCCTAAATTTCGAACATCTCGAGAATTGTTTTTTTAATTAAATTAAATTTTAAAAAAATTTTGGCCCTTTTAAATTTAGTATCACTTCTTTCATTCACACTTTAATGGCAGCCTCGAATATAAATCGGTTTTGACCTGTCGAGACTTTGCAATATTGTCGTATAGGCGTTTTAGAAAATCGGCAGTCCTAAGTATTATCTACTGCTACTGATGGAGAATCATGGGTATATTTTTTTAAATTCGCCATCTTAGAGGCAGACACCCTTCTTTTAGCGCCAGTTTACGACGCACAAATCTCGCTACATTTTCTATGGTGCGCGCGGCACACGATGAACTAAGTACTTAATTGCCGTGCTACATGCTACCTTGTTACTCCAGTGACATGTTATGCATCACATTTACTGCCGATGCTCTGGAGTAAATTCATCAGAAGCAGTTATAAAAGCATCCAAAACCAAAAACAACAAAACAAAATATATTAACCACTTAAGAATACAAGAACCTATTACCCAACAAATCCGTATATTTATTCCGGGTAGAACCGGAAGGTTTGTGTAATACCTTGTGCACTTGTCGCAAGCATATCAAAGGACAGTTTCCTCTCCGCAGTCTGTTCTTTGTGCATTGACGTCACGGAGCTTCCTGCCGCGATGGTTGGCGCTCGTGATGTCATCCTGGGAATGGGGAGGATGAGCTGTGCGCTGAGTGTCTCGGTAATGTGGGTAGGCGCGCCAAAGCGCCACGCGCGACAGTAAAACTTCGTTGCTTCCCTCTCAGGGTCGACGTAAGAATCCTGCGCGCACCTTAGTATGCTGTTAATAAGAGGAAATCCTTTTCAAGGACGTTTAGCTTGGATTCAGTTTGAAATGAGTTTTGTTTTATTGAAGGGGTCCAATGGTGTATGAAAACTGAACGAAGAAAAGAAACTCAAAGTAATTTATGTGAATAAATTCTTGTGTGAATAAAATATTTTCGTCGTTTTATCCTTCCAATCTTCCAATCTCTTATGTTATGTCTAAAAATTTACGCGCAGAAAATTTCTTTTAATTTATTTCTAAATGTTAAAATCATTTGTTTTTATGAATATTATGATGTAAATTGAAAGTCCCGAGAAATACTTCAGTTTCTCGAGTAGAACAACTCTATTTGCTAAAATAAATAAATAAATAAATAAACCGTTTTTCCGAATAGCGCGCAAATAAAATGGCAATTATGAAACGGTTGAGTCTCAAGAAAGCACTAAAGAAATAATTCTCGACAATTTAATGTAAAAGAACAAAGAAAAAGATACAAGCGATGAAGAAGATTAAAGCGAGTTAGCCACCAAAAATAAATAAGTGAAATCTATAACGTTTATACATTTCCTTCATTTCCAATGCTCTTTAAAGAAATATGTCCAGTAAAGACATACATGCTTGGGTGGTTTCTTCATTTTTCATGAATAATAACTCATATACGATATATTTTGACATTCCAATGCATCCTCTTTTAAAGATAAAGATACAGAAAAAAACAAACCGATTTAAAGAGCATGTAAAAGCTTTCAAAATATTGAAACGATTGCATAGTTTAGAAAATAAAATTGGTCGTTTGAAAAAATTTAATATATGAAAGCTAGTTTTAGTGTAAATACTTTTGTTTCTTCGAGACAAGCAATTGACATTTTTATGTTGTTTATTAACAGTCTTACAAATGACCCTGAAGGCAATTGCTTACTATGTGTTAGTGTGTTACAATTCTTCTTTTCGTCATAATCGTTAAGCGTTTCGACATAATTGTGAATAAATTCTCATTTCCTACAAGTTCTTCAGTACATTTCTTCGAGTACAAAATAAAGAAATCAACAACTCGATTTAAACATTGATTCATTCTTTAAAAGAAGAATATATATATATAAACATTAAAATAGAAGTATGAGTAGATTATGAGAGAACTATGAGTATTGTAGATTATGAGAGAACTATTTTCCGTTCCGTCGTGAAGATTCGTGGCACCACTGGTAAAATGTGATTTTCGACCCGGAACCAAACCCATAAATGTTGTTCATGAACTGTGCTTACAAATGTCACAGTGAATATCATTTCTATGCCTTACAGGTGGCGATCGAATTAATGCTAGATTTATTTAACATTTTCTCTTCCTGTTACATCATTATTTCATTGTGACTGAATTTACTGCCACGGATTAGTAGTCATTGCCACATGAGCATTAGCAATTGATATGAGGAAGAAACGTATTACAGGGGAATTTCTGCGCATTAATGAAATGGAACTTGATACCAAGAGCCACAGTACAGTGACATTTTTTGTGCTTGTAATTATTGACATGTTAATCATAAGTTGATTGGTTGATTAGTGATTTCGGGCGCATCAACAGCTTAGGTCATTAGTCCCGTAAGCGTAGTGCATGTTTTATACGGAGATGGCGGTGATATTTCCCCGCTGGATGGCGAGATCCGGCGCCGACCTACCGTCGGCTAGTGGGGTTTCCCCCCAACCAGGACTCTCCCACCAGCGGGGCACCGGCCCAGTCGGGACAAGCTCTAAGCTCCCGACCAGTCTCCCGGAATATGTGGCAGTGTAGTGTATGCTAGTGTAAGTGTGTGTGTAAGGGGAGGGGATAGGACAAGGAAGAGGAAGGACAGATCGCGCGCGCTCTGTGGCCCATTTGTTAGGCATGCTCCAACATGCGCCTGGTGTTGAGCAGAGAAACCACAGAAAACTACCGATCAGAGCAGCCGGTCTCTAGGATTCTCCTCCAGACAGCGAGTGAATTCGAGCTGGCTAAAAAGCTAGTGTGGAAAATCCTACCACCGCGCCGTCAGGACTCGAACCTATGACCTCCCAGACAGAGGCGCTGCAGTGACATCTGTTGATGCATCGATGAAGAAACACAATATTTTTTGTGCCATCAGATGTTTCTAATATTAAACATTCTAAAAGACGCTTTTACGGTATACGGCGTGTTAAAAGAATATTGTGTGTTTTCGGAGTAAATATTACCGTACTTGAAATACACAGTTAATGATAGTAGTCTTGATATATCGAACTTATGTAAATAGAAATACTTGATGTTATTCGAATCTGCTTCAATTTTCTTTTTTGTTTGGAATTTGGCATCTGGAATTCATTGTTGAAATATTCGGTAGAATATGGGGTAGAAACATTTGCATTGTAGGTTTCTGATTCGAAAAAAGTGGATAATCCTTGTTCCAATATGTTATTTACTTCCTCCACTACCTTTTATCGTCAGAATCCATGATTTGTCGGACCTTGATACCAAAAACATTATGGCAAAACATCCGCCTGTCCGTCCGCTTCTCTACCTCTAGTTTCTCTACCTAACGCTAGTGGCTGAACCGTAAGCAGAATTTTCATGTAAATCGATATTTCCGGGTCGATCTGGGCGATGTCGCCGCGCCTTGCATTTGAAATGAATATTTTAATTTTTGGGGGGTACTTTGTACGAAGCTTCAAGGACATTTTTGAAAATTTTCTCAAAACAAATTCGAAATTTTGTTTTATATTTTTTTCTAACATAGAGGAATGTGTACTTGACCAGATCTCATTATCGTTGAACTCTGAAATTTCGGAAATTTTAAAATGTAACAAATAATGTGAGAAAATATGTGCCGTTGTAGCAGCACTATCTCGTTCACATTGGCTACCGAACGCGTTGGTTCACTAATTTTGCCGTAGGCGCAGGGCAGTCCATTCCGTTTAAACCGCGTGACCTGGAACAGCCTATGCCACTCCAACGCCCCGCTGGCTCCGAGGTTGGCACGCGGCGTTTGTTTACCTGCCCGAGGCCGTGACGTCACTTCGCGCGGTGATGAATGGCGCCGGCGAGGGGGCGCGGCGCGAGCGGTGCACACGGCGGGGCGTCAGCGCCAGGGCCCTTGCACGGGGGAATGCGAACGAAACATCCATGTTTGTCAACATCGACTCTCAAAATTAAAACATCCATGTTAACAAAACATCGATCCAAAACCATCGATGTTTAGAAAGATTGAATGGTTTCTAATAGTGTTTTTAACACAGCTTTTAACAGTGTTTTTAAACAGTGAACCTCTATTTTAATTATTTTTCCTTCGCCAGTTTTGCCTGAAGAATGTCCAATTTATGGATATTTGGAAATTATTTCATGATTTGAAGAAGATGGTACTTTTGTGTACTCAGAAATAAAATGTCAAGCATGTAAAACATCAAACACCAAACATATACCACCAAACATACCATCCACATCGATGTGGTATCCATAGTGCAAGAAGCCAGGGGGGCATGACCATGTTGAAAATTTCCAAAACTCCAGCGTAGCTCGTGTAGTAAAACTTTTTTTTTTTTTTTTGTAAATTGGATCAATTTCTTTCTCCAATTTTTTTTAAACTGATAATTTGGGGAAGTGATCCACATCTGGAGAATAGGCTCTCAAAGCCACCTAGAAAACCAGTAAATGGTTCATCATAAAATCATTTCTCTTTATTAATTATATAATTTCATTTTCCTTGTAGTATGTTTTACTTCTTTTCTAGTCAAATATGTTAGATGTAAATAAGGATAAATGGAGAAGGGGTGGAGAAGGATCCAGAAGTGTTGCTGTCCTGTGTCTTGTTTTAAGCCGCGCACGAATATGCCATAGTCTATCAACTCGCGTTAAGGGGAGGAGTGGGTGAAAATTTGAAAAATTACATCTTACATTCAAATAACTTCAAATTTTACCAGAAGAAGTAATACATTATACTTATGTACCCTACAAAGTTTTGTTACTCTGCTGTTTTTAGTTTTGAAGAAAAAAAACTTTTTTGAATTTTTTTAAAAAAATTCTTATTATTTTATAAAATGCTCTACGTTCCACATGAAGCCACATTCATCACTGAATTTTTTATGAATTACTCATAAAAGGTATATAATTACATTCATGGAATATAAATAAAATAAATGAGAGCGTTTCTGAGAAAAAAAATAATAAAATATAGAGTTATTACCTGATGGCTATAAAAAACACACATAAAAAAATAAATATTTTCAATTTAGTAATTAATGATTATAACACAAAAAGCTTCCATAGTTCTATAAAACTACATTTTCTTAAGATGTTTTAAAAGTTTCATTGAAATATATTAAAAATTGTAGAACGTGGAACTTTTGAATTCCATAAAAGGTCAGGAAAGTGAAATGCGGGAAATTGAAAATGAAAATTTAACTTTATACAAATGCATTTTACTTTATCAACTTACATTTAAAATTCTCCAGAGCCATACATAGTACCCTCAACAACTTTTCTCTTTTCTTCTAGAACTGTATTTGTAATTTTGAGTTGCTTTTTTTGACATTTTGAAAACCTGGTTGTGCTTTTCTGAAGACGGCGTTTATCCCTCATTGCCATTATTTTCTTCCCTTGAGGTGTCATGTTAATGCCAGTTATATTTGATCATATCTTTTCACTTGCTTCACACCCTGTCTTATATTGAGAAACTGCTGATGTGACAGCAATTTCTATTTTCTTCTTCGAAACAAATATTTCTTTGGGGCACTTACTCCAAATCAGGCTATGCAAACTTTCGTTGGCATTTTGTGTTTTTCTGTAGCTCATTTGTTCCAGAGAACATCTATATAAAGTTCATGCCGGGAAATTCAAAAAGGAAATACATTCAAAACTTCTATGAGATGAAAACGTTTGGGAAACTGAAAAGGGGCGTGGCCATCGACGCATTGAGATCTTTAAATGCTCGCAGAAGCCATTTAAATCGCGATAACGAAAAAACAAAAACACCAAAATTAACCACACATTCCAAACAAAATTATCACATCAAAAATTAAAAATCGTATTTTTCAAATTTTTTTGCCAATTTTCACCCACTCTTCCCCTTAAGTTAGATAGATAGATAGATAGATAGATAGATAGATAGATAGATAGATAGAAATTTATTCTACAATTGGGCAGATGATGCCCGGTGGCAGAATGCAAAATAACAATTACAAATTCCAACTATAAAAATAAAATCATATTCTATACTAAACAAATAATCACTACATATAAATATAAATTACAAACATATACGCATGTATACATAGCGAAGGAACCCTCACATCACTTCAAATGAAATCACTTCACTTCACTTCACTTCACTGCACTGCATATAACTTTATCTAAATATTAATTGTTCATTACTTTTTACTGTAGACTACGCTACGCAAGTTCTGTGGTAGAAAACTATAGGATGTAAATGATTGATTATTTTGTTTCTGAGTCCCTTTCAGTCATTAGTCCCGTGAGGGTAGTGCATGTTATATGCGGTAGGTGTTGGTGGAAGGTGAATTTCGATACAGTTCTACATGACAGCTTGCCGGTTTCCATCCTCCAGGCACCTCTCGCTAGCTGGGTACCGCCCCAGCCGGGACAAGCCCTAAGCTCCCGTCTGTTCTCCAGCGTGCGTGGTAATGTGGTGCATATATACTACGATTTTTTAAGTTTCCGATGACATTAGGTCAATGCTACACCTCCTGCCTTATAAAATGAATCTTTTTAACAGAGAAAAGGTCATTTCTGAGTTCACGAGAAGGCCTTGAGTAGCATGTTCGGCAATTAATCAATTTAAAAAAAATCATTTTAAATGGCAGGAGTTGCAATAATGACCTATCAACGGCTACTTGTGTAAGAGCGTGTGAGTGGTTGAAGCTAGGGGAAGAAAGGGAATGAAAATCGCGCACGGTCCGTGGTCCGTTGGTTAAGGTACTGTCCCAGCAATCGCCTTGTGTTAATTGGAGAAACCATGGGAAATTCACACAGGGAGCGGTTGCTCAGTGCATCAACTGATGTCACTGCAGTGCCTCTGACCATGAGGACCTCCTAGGTTCGAGTCTCGACGGCGGCAGGATTGTCGACACTTGTTTTTAGTTAGGTGCAAGTCAGTCGCTGTCTGGAGGATGATTCTAGCGGCCGGCTGCTCTGATTGGTAGGTTCCGTGGTTTCTCCGGTTAATACAAGCGAATGCCTCAGCAGTACCCTAACAAACGTGTCACGGACCGCGTGCGATCTTTCCTACTTCTTCTTTGTCCTGTCCTCTCCTCTTACACACACACTTACACTAACATGTCCTACACTACCACACATGCCGGGAGACCGGTCGGGGCCTTAGAACTACCGGCTGGGGCGGTGCCCCGTTGGTGGGAGAGTCCTGGTAGGGGAAAACCCCGCTAGTCGACGGTAGGTCGGCGCCGGATCTCGCCATCCAGCGGGGGAAGATCACCGCCACCTACCGATGAAAAACGTGCACTACACTTACGGGACTCACGACCTTGGTAGTTGATGCGCCCGGAATCGCTAACAATCTACGGAAAACCCACGACAAGAGCCGCCGTCCACTAGACTTCTCCTCCAGACGAGCTGACTTCAACGCGGCCCCGGAGCTGCCGCGCCGTCGTCTTGCTTGCGCCCGGAATCGCTCGCCGCGGGGGGCTGACGGCTGATGGCTGGCGCTCGTCCGGTGGGGGTGCACCGCCTTCCTTGGGGAGGGGCACGCTCGGCCCGCAGCCAGGGCTGCCTCTGACTGCGAGGACACGCGGTGCACGTCCCGAGGCTGGCAGGATTTTCGACGCTACGCTTGCATTTTTCTAACGTGGTAGTTGAGCTCTTCAACGACTTTTTGCGTTTTTTTCGATCGATCCGCAAGATGTCGCGGAATCGCGACCGTATCAAGCAGTGCTGCAGATCAAGCGACTCTAGTAGCACGACCGAGAAAGACGCGAAAAGCCGTGCCATATTCCATCTTGGAGATACTACCCTCAGATACCTCGTTAGAAAATCCCAAATGTAGCTACGCAGCTAGGTTGAATGCTGCTGTTGTTGCTGCTGAGGAGAATTCTAGCGGCCGACTGTTCTAAGCTCTAGACTTCCGTTCTTGGTCCTATCAATGCCATGTCTCATAATTTTCCAGAATTTAACCTCTGTGTAGTGATACGAAAAAAAATCAAAAACTGAAAATTCGTATTTTTTCTGATATCTTGCAAAATAATCAGGTTGTCGCTCTGATTTTTCGCGAAAATGACTTTCAAAATAATAAAAAAACATGCTCGATATTCAAAATTGAATTAATCTTTGGAGCATTTTACTCGCCCCGCCCCCTCTTAGCCTGCTACAGCCTTTTATTTGAAGGGAAAAATCTCTTCAGTTTGGTAGCAGTAGGAAGACGTCCAAAAAATATGCAAATTTCAATCTTTTTCAGCTTTCTCGAAAACTCCGAGATCGCTCCCCCAAAGAAAGCGTCTACATCAGGACTAATATGTTGTGATAAGTACGCAGAATCGCGGCCAATTGCGATAAGGGTGCGGAATCTTCAGCCAATAACGAAGGCACACAAACAAAATGTAAGACTCAGGCCTCATTCACAATGCAAACTTAAACGTAACCGTAACGTAGCCGCAAAACCTAGAAATGGGTTATAAAGCGAGATCATTCACAATGCCTTGACGTAAACGTAGACGTGAGACGTAAACTTAAGAGCTCGCAAGCTCCAAGCTTCTACGTTTAAGTTTACGTCGAAATTCTACCGATGACCAATCAGAGAGCAGCATGAAAAAAACAAATGCACAACAAAATCCGTGAGAAGGAAGGTCGACTCCAGATCGATTCTTGTTTATGCGTGTGTATTGGTGTGCGTTGGTGTGTATAGTTGAATGGTAAAGCAAAGAAGTTTGTGGAGTTTTGGTACGACTTGCGAAGTGTTGGTTCGTAATGGCAAATAAAGCGCCTCCTTCTTTTTAAATAAAGCGACCCTAAAATTAATGCTACTGAAGCTTGCAACAGCACAAGCGGCACGCCCAAATCTCTCTTCATGACAAAATCTGAACGTGGCGTTCAATATATTTGCGGTACACAATTTAAAGCTCACTGCTCGCATATAACCTCAATAGGTAGGGGCGCAACAGCTGCTCGCAAATGCAAAAGGTGAAATCGAAAGGAGAGTCGAAAAAAAGCTAGAAACACATCGATCAATATGTTGAATTCTGATTGGTTCAGGCAAAACCTACGTTCCAGCTTACGTTTGCCATTGTGAATGCTCGTTTTTACGTGAAAAGTTTACTGCATACGTTTACGGCTTACGTTACGTTTAAGTTTGCATTGTGAATGAGGCATCACAGACTGGACTCGTGAACTGCGTTCATCGACGCACTGGATCCGAATCTGAAGCCAGAATTGTGCCACCCCCTCCCACGTTGTTTGGTTTCGAAAAAAGAGTAAACAACTCACGTGCAATTGTAGATTGTAAATTTCAGGGTGGTTTTTCGCGATTAAAAAAAATAAAAACTATTCGTTACTAACTTTAAATCGTTAGTAACTGTTCGTTATTATTGTTAACCGGAGTTCCTTGAATTTATCGGAAATTTAGATTTTCAAAGTTCTAAGTAAAGAAGTGTCC
This sequence comes from Teleogryllus oceanicus, assembly GCA_964035755.1. Classification (NCBI taxonomy): domain Eukaryota; kingdom Metazoa; phylum Arthropoda; class Insecta; order Orthoptera; family Gryllidae; genus Teleogryllus; species Teleogryllus oceanicus. The sequence continues at coordinate 23,088,132 of CAXIVR010000013.1, forward strand.
GAGATAACTGGTTATTGCTCTACCACTCTCAAAAAAAACCTTCCACTGCGCATGCCCGAACGTGGTCTCTCCCTCCAAATCTCCTATTTCCCCTTTTGAGTTCCTCTTTTGACGAAGAGGGCAGTGCGATCGCTGCGTCTTCCAATCACCTCTCCTTGTCGCCGACGCGTTTCCTTATCGCCGAGAGGGGAAATCTCAGATGCCACAGGGTGGGGGCAGCCTCCGAGACTTAACCAAAGGTACGTCCGCCATGATGGTTTTTTTGCGAGCGGTTCTGCTATAGAAATACAGTCAATTGAACATAGGTTAGATAGGGTCGGCAGACGCCCCTTAAAATGTAAAGTGCTAGATGAGCACCGATGTCGCCAGAGCGCGCGTGTGTGAGCGGCGGACCAGGTGGCGGCGCCGCAGCGTGGGAACGGCCGTGGCCGCCTACGCGACTAATGAGGCGGACTGGCGTTTCCGCCAGCGCTCGCTCACGGCTTCCGGGTCCACGCGATGCAGCGGAGTGCGTTTACCTTCGCGGGGCAATTCCATATTATAAGAAAATAAAAATAAACAAAATTAATGGTAAAGTCGTAGGCTTCCGCGGCCAGAGTCATGTAAATGATATTGGCACAACAGCCCTGAGGAAGACCACGACATGATGGTCGAAACGTCGGCAACACAGCCTTCGACGCGGCGTCACCTGGACAGCCGAGATCATTTACAAAATTAATGCTACTTTTCGTGAACGATGGATTGAAGAAATGTGGGCGGAGTGGGGGTATTAGTTACGAAGTCGGCCACTAGAGTATTTACGATAATGTCAACCTCTGGAAAATGAAAGTCAAACCTGCTACGTGCGGCCAGGTCATCGATATGAGTAGGCAACAGCAGGGACGCTAGATAGAAGTTTTAGGTGCCTCCCTTGAAGGACCTGGACCTGCCTCAGACATTTCTTTACATAATGGTGATAAAACTGAACAGAAGCTCTCGACTATGAAAGCAACTAGTTTGGCTAGCTTCTGTTTCGCGCCAACGACGTTTTAATGCTTGGAATGTTGTCATCAGTGCTGTTTGTTGCTCAAGGGAGGGGGAAGCAAGCTCATCGTTGAAGAAACGTTGCACGAGTAGTACACTACTATATATACTAGGGGCGGATGCACGAAAACGTTTGAAGGGAGGGTAGACGCAGTCGTAATTGATGATTTACGGATTAACAACTTAATTTGCTGATATTATAAATGATTTTTGGAATTGGAAAATAGTGCTGGCGGTTTCCGGGTCCATGTGGTGTAGAGGATTGCGTTTAGCTTCGCGCAGCAATTGGCGGAGCGCGCTGCGGTCCGTAGGCACAGCTGTTCGTCGAATTCTTCGCGTCGGTCGATTAGCTACGGTTAAACGGTACACTCTTTTCAAACTTCAATACATGATCCCTTAACGTTTTATGATTGTGAGTGATGGACGAGCAAAGCAACATTATTTTGTTTAAGATAAGTCTCTTGTGAGTTATTTTCCAATTTAAAAGATAATTAATAATACGGCAAATGAAGTTGTTTTTCTTGTAAACCATCAATTACGACTGCATCTAATTACGACTCCTTTAAGCATTTTAATGCATCCGCTTATTAATGGTGTGTGGTGTAATGGTGTACCAATAATTTGTTTTATTTTCTTATTATACCAAATTTTAATATTTCACCCCTTTATTTTTGACAATTTATAGAAAAAATAACGATTAATTTTTTTTATCGGTCACATGCGTCTTTAACGCCTGTAGCATGCAACCGTGTAGGTTTGTTAAGCGCACTTCTACGGACCTGTATGTTAAGAAATTTAACATCCTCAGCAACGGGATTTAACATTCGTAGCAACCTAAATAACCATTGATTCATCTCAAGTCAAAAGTTTAGAAAGAAAAAAAACATTGCGATATACAAAACAAATCAGATTTAAATAATTCAGAAGTACTTCACATTGGTTTGAGGAATAATTATTCTTAATTGTAATATTATTAATAGTACAATTGGAAACATGTATGTTAGATAAATTAACCTCATTTTCCTCACATATCACCAAATGAAACTTTACTCCGGTAATCATATTTACTGACGCAGTGGCGGTGTCGCCACTGGAATTGAACGCGCTAATTTCCTACCCGTACGTCCGTTTCGTTAGATATCTTGAGGTTCAGGAGAATTATTTGCATGCATCTCTCTCTCGAACCACGGTATATGAATATTGTTAAAATAGTTAGTATATCACAAGTAACAGCTCACAATATCGTGCTAACGCGCCGCCGCAACAGGTTCATGTGTTTACTATCGCAGTAAGGTCGTAAATTTTCGCATCATTCGTAAGATTTTATGGTGACCAATAAAATTCTGAACATAACACTGAATGTTTCAGACCTCGTCCAAATTAAAAATCTCGGTTCCGCTACGCTCTGCCTCGGTTTTTAACTTTTGGCCTTGGCAGTAATAACACTCATAACATTACTAGGTGTGTTAATAGCTTCTTTCATGAGTAACGTTTCATCATCGTATTTTGTCCTTACCATCTGGATGTTATGGTTTCATTTAAATGAGATGGTGACACAAACATGCGTTCTGGAAACGTTGCTAATTAAACTCTACGATAATTGTTTTTTCTATTTGAAATCGCCGTCAAAAATAAAGGCATCACATATTGAAATTTGATACAATGCAACAAAATAACGAGAAAAAATGGTACCCTGTAGAATACATTAACATGCTTAGACAACTCGATGCAGACGTAATTGATTATTTATATGAAATTTCATTTGTCTTTTTTATAAATTATCTTTTGAAATGGAATATAACTCATTACCGACTTATTTTAATCCACATACAGTTCCCTTGTTCTTCCATCATAGAGTATAACATGTTATTTGAAGACGTATGGAGACCAGTATTTTGGTATTAGTTTTTGTTTTATTATAAAATTAGGATTGATTATCCTGAATCTGATGAGTCAGAAAGTTCGTATTATACCGGAAAGGCTGTTAAGTAGTTCACAGCAACCCACCCTTGTAAATGTCCTACGCCACTTCCCATCCCCACCCCCGCACACCCTCATATCACATTCTTTTGCAGAATTCTTCCTAAATATTTCAGAAGGTACAAAACAAATGTATTTCCAATCGATTTGGCTCCACTTCTGCAGACGTCTTAAAAAATCAAAATGCGTTTTAGATGCATAAATGCTGTTTTTTCTATAATTCTCTTCGAATTCTGTAAGGATCCGGGATACAATAGTTGCCACCAGTAGATGGAGGGAGTCCTCGCCTGACACGAATGATAGATTGCAGCACGTCTAACGCTGGCCACACAAGAGGCACTTGCCACGGACGGAGCAGGGTGAAGAGGACACAAGGTAGCGACAGGCGGAACGGGTGGAACGAACGGATCAAGTAGAATGGGCGGAACCGGTTGAAAAGATGAAAAGACGGAGCGGTTACATAGGATGGAAGGGCTAGAGCGGGCGAAAGAAACGGAACAGTTAGAAATGGCGGAACCGGTGGAAATGACGGAGCGGTTAGATAGGATGAAAGGAAGGGAGGAAAGGCTAGAACGGGTGAAACGGATGGAGTAGGTGGAACGGGCAGAACCGGAGGAAGGGTCGAACCAGCGGAGGGGATTAGAACGCACGAACGCGTTGAAAAGAGGGAACGCCCAGGCGGAACTAAGGGAACGGAAGGGAAGGGGCGGAATGTCTTGGAATGGTTCGGGTTTGCGAGGGTGGAACGGGTTGAAAGGTGGGTACGCCCGTAGCAGGTGGAACGGATCGCACTGCCTCGTTTTCTTCAGCCCAGGACGGTCGGTCCGAACACCACCGCAGGAACACGCACGCACAAGCGAGCCTTGGCTGAGCGTACGCAGTGGAGCGTACGGGTGCGTGGGCGAGAGGAGAGGCGCTGCGCTGTGCCGCCCGAGGCGTCGCTCACTTGTTGGCCGGCGGCACGCCCGCCCCGTCCCGCCCCGCCCCGCCCCGCCCCGCCCCGCCCCGCCCCGCCCCGCCCCGCCCGCCCCGTCCCGTCCGCCCCGCCCGTCCGCCCCGCCCCGCCCGCCCCGCCCCGCCCCGCTGCGCTGCACCGGCGCCCGTCCCCTCCGCCCGCCCGCCCCGCTGCGCTGCTCCGGCGCCCCGTCCCCTTCCCGCCCCGCCCCGCCCCTCCCGCCACGCCCCGCCCCGCCCCGCCCGCTGCGCTGCGCTGCTCCGGCGCCCCGTCCCCTCCGCCCGTCCCCTCCGCCCCGTCCCCTGCCCACTCGTCCCGCTCCGCCCCGCCCCCTGCGCTGCTCCGGCGCCCGTCCCCTCCGCCCCGCCCCGCCTCGCCCCGCACAGTGTGCGGAAGTGCAGTTCTGCGGTCATCGATGATGTAACGGTTAGCGTATCAGACAGTTATACTCAAGTTCACGGGTCCAAATCCGATCGATGCCGTGGATTTTTAAGGGCGAAAAAATCCTTCCTACGCCGTCCTTCGGAAGGGAAATAAAGCCGGCTGTCTCATGTTAGTAGGTTTACTGCATGTAAACGATTTTCAACTCTAAATGAAGCTTCTGATCTAAATTCAAATTGCCTGTTTCGTCGCCTACGTAATACCTTCTTTCTCTCTTAGTTGGTGAAAGACTCGTAGCGAAATTTGCGTGGTCAAACGGAAGAGCCGGCCTCATGGCATGAGTCTCGCCACGTAAAATAAGGCATCAATTCAATTACGTTTGATTCTACACGGACTAAAGTATTTCGTGGTTTCGTGACTGTTGATATAATTATTTCGTGTTTTCGTGAATTTATTGATTGATTAGTGATTACGATGCCAGCAGCCGTTTGCTGGTATTCACCTCTAGCGGATGAACTCGACAAAACCAGTGTTTAAAACCCTGGGCTGTATCCCGTGCAGTGAGACTAAGTATACCCCTACAATAAGGACGTGCAGGCTGCGGTATCAGACGTACATAAACTTGACTTAGCGCCATCCTGCCATTAACGTACAGCAGGCCTCAGAATACATGTTGGAAACTTTTAGGGCATACAGAGGATGAAAAGCATCACGTTTTGTCAATGATTGTATGGTGGGGAATATTATATAACGGTGTTTTCCATATGACATTTGCCCTGATTAGGTGGCAGTTGCACAGATGTTAGAATAGGAAGTACCATGATATGTCATTACCGAAGTAACAATTGTAACCGTTTACAACTACTCCCAATTAATTTGCTAATTTACGCCTCTGAAATCAATTTGATTCTGTTGTAAGAGCCTTCTGCAACTGCCATGAATGAACTGCTTTTCTCTGTAGATTGTCCTATTTCATTGCTCAAGTTACAAATGTGGCTTTCTAGCCTATTCCCCTGAACTGAATTGCTTTCCTCACGCCGGTGACTGTATAATATACTTTTATCTAATATGATTGTATCAAATCGAACTCTACTAAAACGAGATCACTGTTTTAATAAGAGTTATTAGAACACAAGAGTTCCAATAATCCAAGGCCTCCTACAATCCACAATCAGCATTAGTACCAAATTTAAACAGAAAGTATGTGTTCATTGGAATTTATTATTTTGGGATTATTGGATTGTATTAAAATACCCTATCGGTCTAATATTCTCGTTAGTTAATTCTCCAATTTCGTTTTGTAATAAGATGTCTTGGCTTGCAGGAGCAAAACTACTGCTGAATATTAAAAAACCTATCATAAAACCATATATGAAATAACACACACACACACACATACATACACACATACATACACACATACATACATACACATACATACACATACATACATACACATACATACACACACACACACACACATATATATATATATATATATATATATATATATATATATATATATAATACGTGTTTTTGAAGTATGACAGTCCTTTACACAACATCAAAAAGCTACTGTTCCTTAACGCTACATTGAATAGCGGCCTGTCTCTTCCTTGGGATGTTGCTGTCGCATGAGTCGTACGTAGTCACGCACGGAGTATGATTGCATATTTGTTACGTGAAGTATAAGAATTTTCGGGAAATTACAATCAAATATTTGCATTTTTCAGTCAAAAACCAAACATTTTCATTGTTTTTGGGTTTTCTCGAGTTCCTGAGTATCTAATAAAATCATAGGCATCTCTCATGTGGTAGACGTCTTAGTAGTTTTCTCTCAATTTTTTTTTTGCCCATCGGAAATTGTAGAATATTTATTACTATTATTATTATATTAATTAATGGTAGCAGCAACAAGCTGTTGTACACATAACGTACAATGGTGTGATAAGTTATAATGCAATTCACTTAAATAGACTAAGAAAATTACAAGTAGTCACAACTATAGATCATAGATCATACATATAGAGATATAATGCATGTGTATATACGAGTATTATCATCACTTAGTGACTGAAATGAGAACATTGTCCTGTCCTTGTTCTTTGTTTTACCAGCTTCATCGTATGTTCTGTCTAGAATCCGTGGCTTTTGTAAAGAAGTTTTAAATTCAGGAGTATTACAGTGTCCATTCAAGATTTTAAACATTTCTATAATATCACTCCTGATTCTTCTCAGTTCTAGTGTCAAAAGTGACATTTCTCTCCATCTTCCTTCATAATCAAATTGTCGTAGTTCCCTAGGGAGCTTAGTTATCTCCCTTTGTACTTTTTCTATATGTTGTTTATCTTTTTGATAGTAGGGGGACCAAACAACGTTGGCATACCCAAGTATAGGTCTAATGTATGTTGTATAGATTTGTTTTACCACAGATGGGCGCAATGTAGAGAAAGCCTTTCTAATCAGGTATAGTAGAATATTAACTTCTTTGGTAATGACAACAACTTGGTTATGCCATTTCAAATTTCAAGTATTCCGGTATTTGCAGAATTTTCGCTTTTGTTTTGACCCTGAACAATGTAAACCCCGTGCACTGCGCGTCGCTTGTTTTGTTGTGGGGCGCGTGACCCACTTCGCCGCACGCGTGCCCCGCCGGCCCCCCCCCCCCGCGAGCGCGCGCCGCTCCGGGGCCTCCGCCCCCCGGGAACCCCCCGCCCCGCCCCGCCCCGCGCACAGATGCTCGCCGCTCCCACTGCGAAGCACCGAACGAGATGGCTCGGAGGCGGCGATGCCGTGGTTGATGGTTGCTCACCGCGTTCCTGACCTACGATTCGAGCTCCGAAGAGAACTAGGGTTCGCGCTCCGAAGAGAACTAGGGTTCGCGCTCCGAAGAGAACTAGGGTTCGCGCTCCGAGGAGAACTAGGGTTCGAGCTCCGAAGAGAACTAGGGTTCGCGCTCCGAAGAGAACTAGGGTTCGCGCTCCGAGGAGAAGTAGGGTACGAGCTCCGAGGAGAACTAGGGTTCGAGCTCCGAAGAGAACTAGGGTTCGCGCTCCGAAGAGAACTAGGGTTCGCGCTCCGAAGAGAACTAGGGTTCGCGCTCCGAAGAGAACTAGGGTTCGCGCTCCGAAGAGAACCAGGGTTCGAGCCCCGAGGAGGTGGGTTGGCCGAAGAGAACCAGGGTTCGCGCTCCGAAGAGAACTAGTGTTTGAGATCCGAGGAGGTCCTGGGGTTCGAGGCGTGAGCGGCTGGTTTACGGTTCGAGGTTCAAGGAAGGACTAGTGTTCGAGATCCGAGAAGGGTCTGGTGTTCGAGTTCCGACCAGGGACTAGGGTTCACGGTCTGAGCAAGGATTCGAACTGACAATCGGGCTTAGTTTCATAGCTCCAAAGAGGCCATCCGAAGAGGAAGTACAATTTCAGGGTTGACGGTGGCATATTTTCGATACTAGCTACGTAGCAATACAGGCCGCATTGCCCCGTTGTATGGAAGAGTATTCTAACAATTTGCAGGCCGGTAGCTTGTCAGCTAGGTCGAATTTAGTTGCTGTCTGGAGAAGAATTCTAGCGGCCGGCTGCTCTGATCGCTAATTTTTGTGGTTTCTCTTATCCGCACCAGGCGAATGCCAGAGCAGTACCCTACCAAACAGGTCACGGATCGCGCGCGATCTTTCCCTCCTCTTCCTTGTTCTATCCTCACCCCTTAGTTACACACACACTAACATGCCGGGAGGCCGATCGGGAGCTAAGAGCTTGTCTCGGCTGGGGCGATGCCCCGCTGGTGGGAATACCTGGTTGGGAATACCCCCGCGAAGATTACTGCCACCTCCTGATGAAAAACATTGACTTCACTTTCTGGACTAAGTACTTTAGCAGTAGACGCGTCCGGAATCACAAACAATCAATCAATCCAAGCGAATACCACCTGGATTGATTGACTGATACTGTACCGGAACAAACTGAACCGTAACGAACGAGTCACCGCGCAGGATATTTTATTCCTCTTCTTCGAACAATCATCTCCCCTTGAACACACACACTCACGCGAACTACACTGACACACATGTCGGGACCTTACAGCTTGACCCGACTTGGCCTGTGCATCGTGGAAAGAGAAACCCCACTTAGTGAAGTCGTAGGCTTCCGCGGCCAGAGTCTTGTAACGGATATATTATCATAATTCCGAGCGCTGACCACTCCAGCACAGACAAGCCCTAAGGAAGGCCACGAAAAGGTGGACGAAATGTCGGCAGCACAGCGTCACCCGGACAGCCAAGATCAGTTACAGAAACCCCACTAGCCGACGTTTAGGTTGGCGCCGGATTTCACCATCAGAGAGAAACCCAGAGACAAACACCGATACCTATAGACAAGAAAACTTTCACTACGCGAACGGGAGGAATGGCCATAGCAGTAACACCGCCAATCACGCAATCCCCTGACGCGTCCCCTCCGATATTTTACGAAGAATTTGACCAACAACACAAGTGTTTCACAAAATGTTTTATGTACGGGTTTCATCTAACTCCTTTAATATATAAAGACATAGAATTACAAAAGAAATAACGAAAATCAAATAAAATTATCGAAGAAAATAGCTAATTAATTAAGTAATTAATTTTCTAACAAATTAAGAAATAAATCCCAACTTTCCTTCATCCAGTTGATTAAGTTTTGATCCATCTGCAGTCCACCTGTGATCCAGTTGCTTTGGTTGTGTTAGTAAACTCTTCGTCCTTCCTGCGGGCGCTTGTTGTCGGCGGTCGCCGCGACGCGCTAGCAGCGGCGGCGGTCGTGCGGGGGCGGAGGGGGTGGGGGAGGGGGCGGGGCCACGCGCGCAGGGAATGCGCCCAGCGTGGCCACTTCCGGGCTGATGACGTCACGCGCTGATGGGCCTAACGAAGTGATGGTCGTCTGGCTCCTGACCCTGCCCCTTCCCTTGCAGCCGTCGCCGCCGCCCCCGCCGGCCCGAAGCTCCGAACGCACAGGAGGAATTAGTGATGCGACGTCGATGTTATCAGCCATCGATGTTCAAAACTAAGATATCGATGTTGATAATTCATCGACCAAAAACTATCGATGTTTTTAAACTGTTTTCAAGCTGGTTTAGCAACCTCTTTACATGAAATTCGTGTGCAATAACATTTAATTTGTCAGTGACCGTGTTTATTAATTTTATAATTATAAGTTAGATGTAATTGAAAACAGTGGTCCAAATGCCGGAACCGGATACCCGAGTCACTAACACTATTCGGGCCGGCTGAAGAGCCGCAGTTGCCTCGAGCCTGAAGGGTCGCGGGTTCGAATCCCGCCCGGAGCATGGATATTTGTGTGTCTGTATGTTAGTTATATAATTGTCCATTCATCTTCATCATCATTATTTCGTATTCATCTCCCCAGGGCTAACAACCCGGGGGTGTAGAAACGGATTCAGCATAGAAATCCCGATCCCCCCCCCAAAAAAAGTCACGTGCACTTACTCCAGTGAAAATATGACTGGACCTCGGTGTGTATAGTTGCACCTTAGCGTGGTCCTAACACCACCGTTGTGCGACAAATAATAATCATAGAAATAATCATAATAGTAGTAATAATAATAGTAATAATAGTAATAATAAATCAAATAAGCCTGATCGCCCAGAGCCAACACAAACGGTTCAGTCCTCAGTTCGCCGAAGAAAGAACGGACGGTAGGAGGAGGCGTTAAGTTCATGGCGCATGCGTGCGAAATACGAGGTAAGGCATAGGAAATACCAGCGCATCGGCATTAGCATCGCCCTTGGGGGAGAGTCAGTCTGCTCCATGAAGACTGTACAAACAGCGCTTGTTTGGTTCACTCAAGTAATAGTATAAGTGGCATTGTCAATGATTATTTCGAATTTTAATTTTTACAAAATAAACATCGAAAACGAAGAAAAATCAAGCACAAAAACATCTAGTTTGTTTTCATTCTATAAAGAGATCACAGTTTTTATAAAAATACAATTATTCATGCACAATGTTTTATTTGTTAATGAAAAAGTTTCTCGATCACAATTTTGTGAAAATTAAAACATGAATTAAAAATGGATGATGCCACTGTCAGTTTGTGTGAATCAACGTTGTTTCTACTATCTTCATCGTACATTCGTAGTTTTCGCTACTTTGTAACTTTCTTTTCAATTAAAAGTGAACTATAAATTAATACAAACGTCTACTGACAAATTAATTTTTTAAGCGCCCGAATTTAATCTTAGAGGTTACAAATCCATCTATAAAACAATGAATTTTAAAAAGCATCGATGATTTTAGTCGATGGCCAGGTTTTAAGTTCTCAACTTTTGTAAAATCGAAGTTTTGGTAAAATCGAAGTTTTGTTATCGCATCACTAGCAGAGCGGCGATGGTGCTGTGTTGTCACACAAATGTGCACTCGGCAACATTGTTAGCTTTTCCAAATACGACTGTACGCTTTTTCATACTCCCTCTCATTTGTTCTGCCCGAATATCTATCTCTTCTGTATTACTAATTCCCATTGCGCGCAGGAACTGAGAAAAAAAAATATTAAGAAGCCTCCTGCTACGTGAGAGGTGTCTATGATTTCGTTAGCTGCCCAGGAACTTGATAGGGAGGAGGAAAGAAAGCAAATTTAAAACGATTCTGTTCACCTAGTCCTTTTTCAATATATTGTAGATAAATGTTCGGATACACGTTTGATATAACATCATTAAAAAAATCATAATGCTTCATTGTGACATTTCAAATTTCTTTTTTTATTTCTATTACATTAATTTGTTGAACAAACCTACAACAAAAATTCCAACTGGAATTTAAATAGGCTTGCCAGCTTCAAAATGTCATTATTAAAAAATCATATAAAAAGGTTTTTTGTATACTATCGTTATAAACGACCTTTTCTTTTGCAAGAAATTGGTCATAAAAGGGCATTTTACGGCACAGATCATGACGTTTTAGCATTTTACGGTACGAATGATTGCGTCGTTCGGCCAATAGGGAGGTGGCAGTATAGAGAACAGCCGACCACCGTTTTCTCGCACAGAAGTCAAATACCCGAGACGTCACAAGAAAGATGTTTCGCAAAATTAAGTTTGATTCCCTTATAAATTTATAATGTTATTAGACAAATAATTGCGTACGCCATTCATTTATAATGTTGCTTTATTGCATTCGTACAAAATTGCAGGGAAGTACAGTAAAGCTTAACATTATAAACTAATCGCATAGACTACTATGCGACTACTATGCTGCTGAATTATGCGTGATTATTGGTTTAGTGGTGAGTTGTAGTTGACATTTTCATAATTGAAATGATTGAAAGCGTTGTCATTGCCAACAATACTATATATTTCAATAATAGCAGCTTTCGCTGGCTTAGTCATCATCATCAGTTTTCTGCTGTCTGGGAGTCACAAAAACGACTACCCAGACAGAAGAAAACTGTTTTCGTGACTCTCAGACAGCAGAAAACTGATGATGGCTAAGCCATCGAAAGCTGCTATTATTGAAATAAATAGTATTGTTGACAATGACAATGCCTTCAATCATTTCAATTATGCGTGATTATACTGACATACAAATCTATAGACCGAATTTTTCATTTTTCTTTCTTTGAGATTCGCTGAAAGTTGAACGTTTTAGAAGTTTAGAAATTGTGAAATGGTGGATACATCAGGAACCATTGTCGAGACCTAGTCGTTCTAATACTTAATTGCGTACCGAATTGACACAATATAAGTATCTAACAACCCATTAATTAGATAATTGATACACTTGAATGTCTGTCCGTCAGTGTCCCTAACTCTTATTGGTCGATCAACTAATTCCTCGCATCTTGTGTGTGTTCTCGCAAACAATGTCAAGAAGGATGTGTAGGAGTTAAGAGAGTCGTCTAGAATTGAAAAATTATATGGTGGGAATTCGTTAAATGAAGTGTTTGCTCACTTTTTAAGTTAATAGCTCATTCTGACGAGAACGTTAACGTCATTAACAAGTCTGATGTCAGTAAATTGTTTCTTCCGCACTTCAATATGTAGGCAGGATGTATACACGAATTTAAAGAGATGACAACTCAAAGGAGATAATATAGAGGTCAGGAGAAAGTATTTTCGGATGAATGAAGCTAATTACAATTCACAGATGAATTGGCATAATTCTTGTGCTTTTACATTTCGTATGTATCTAATGAATTATTCGTAGTAGCTGTGTGATGTAAACTTACAAGGTATTATAACAAATGTGTGTGGTATTGTATTGCAGTCAAACTTTCATTTAGAAAGAGGGAAGGCATTGGAAATGCTTAGTGACATTTGACATTCCCAAACAAATTACGTCTGCAGCTATTATACTTTTCATTTTGCATATAATGTTTAATATCTCGCACAATGTGGTATTCCTATGAAATTGGTTTACGCTTAATCACGTATACTGAATCCGTGAATATTTCTATCTGCTATATCATTTTAGGAAGCAATACAAAAAAACTTTTTTACTACTATGACATTTCAGTACTGCTCTTATTGGCACTTTTTATTATTTAGTAATGAGATATTCTCATAATGATGTAGTATACTATATCAAAATGTTTTCCAATAATGAAGGACAATGGTTCTGACGACTTATTGCTTTCTACTGTTTGTTGTATTTCTGTTATTACTTCTACTGTATTAAAGACAATCAATCAAATCACTCAGCGTATAAATCAATATGTGACTGTATGAACGAATGAATGTTGTGTGATATCTATAGTTTTGTGAGTATATTAAAAACATTATTAACATAATATTTTTACGTTTTAATTTTCACACGATTCACATTAATTGCCCTTTTCTCTCGTCAGTTACATTTTACATATAACACATTTAAAATAATTCATTGGAGTAGGAATGTCACCTGAACGTTTGAATAAAAAATACAGGTCAGGCATATGATGCATATTTTACGCAGAAGTATTTCCCGATGTCAATAAGTAATTTGAAGAAAAAGGCGGCGATGGATTTTAAAATGATGTGAATGATCTTTAATAGATGCCTCCACTGTTCTATGTTCATCTATCTCTTCTGTATTTCCCCCTCTTTCTCGTGCTACTCATATCACGCCGTAACAGCGTCTCCCACTCTCATGTTTCGTCGTAATGAACTATGGATTGCCTTTAAATCACAATGGCCCCTGTAAGATAGGCATTTTGCGATACGCGTATGGTACAAGTGTTGCCCCGGCAGGCGTTAGAACATTTTTCTTTCGTTCATGTCGCCTGAAGCAAAGAAGTTATTAGTAGCCACGATCGTAGAGACTCGACACCTTATGACTCGAACATTGTTGTAGTCGATAAAGTCGCGAGTCCGAATCCGGCAAGATACCAGAAATATCTTTATTGGTGAGTTAGTGGGACCTACCGGAATCAAATTTGGCTGCTATGAGGTACAGATGTGCGATTTTCAATCGATTCGAAGAAGATAGATTCTTTGAGCCAAAAAGATCTTTTAAATAGATTCCGTTCTTTACATTTTTTGCTTGAATCGGTTCTTTATCTTGGAATCGAAACGTTCGTAAGCACCCCTTACATATAATTTACTTTTGTTTTTTCATTTCCTGCCATTCAGATAAAATATTTTATCTCAAGAAAGGAATCGTCTTTTACCTGACCGTCTTAAGCAGATTGTTTTTTAGTTCCTTATCATCCGAAGAGTGACAAGTAAATAGCTAAACCAGTGAAAATCATAGGATGAGTTCTACTTAAAATTCCATTTTGTAAGAGAAAGGATGCTTACGGACAAGTGCTCTAATCGTATCATTCCGCATAACCATTCTGCATTTTTTGTAAACATCCGCAGTTGATTAATATTTTTATATAGTAATATAAAAATATTATATCCAAAAATATCATTTGTCAAAAACAAAATCATTCTTTCTTTCTAAAAATAATGTTTTGTTTAATTTCTTTCTGAATTTTGATAAATCAAATTTTTTACGTCGAGTTTTAAGCGAGTCTATTTTTTCACAAGCAATCAAAGATCGGTTCAAGAATCGATTTTTCTCGAAATGAGCGCATTCCTACTTTAAGGTTTCCGTGGGTTTCTTGATCACTTCACCTTAGTCAGCCTTACCAGGTTACCTTAGCATCATTGTCATGATCATCACCATCACCCCATCATTTCCCCTAGTCCGTACTGGGGTATCGTGTGGGACAACGCTAACTCCTGACTTACTCCGTAATAACCGACTTATGCCAAAGGGGAGGCCTTCGGTGCGAACCTTTCATTATTAGATCAATATTAATATTATTATTACTTTATAATATGTTAATACTCGAATATCAATAATACTAATTTCAATTGTGTCACTTTCTATTATTATTATTATTATTATTTATTATTATCATTATTATTATTATTGTTGTTTTAACTTTCATTCATCTTTCAACTATCGTTAAAATGTTGGGATGGGATTCTTGTGCTCAAGAAAACGTGCGCAGATATTCTTTTCTCCTATACGTCTTACACAGTTTTTACTGTTTTTTGACCAAATAAATCAAATCAAAGGAAATCTTGCATTAGATGGCATTGTTGCTTCCGTGTATGATGTAGTCGAGAGGTCTAGAGCACTTCTTATTCTGCTTTTTGCCTGTCCCGAAGACCCTGCGAGTGTGGTAAGCGTCTGGGATATGGTTCAAGATACGCCTCATTAGACTGATTGAAAAAATCCCATTGTGTCAAAATCTTCTGAAATAGTCTCACACTCTTGCATGCTCCTTGGTGAGAGATGCTCCTTGGAACGCCCTCTACCACATACCGTTTGCAAGTTATTCCTTTCCCTTTCGTAAGAAATTCCTTATAAATGAAAAGCACATTTTCCTAATTTGGAAAAACTGTAGTGATCATCCATGCATTATTACGTGGATCATTCACGCCATTTGAGACCCATCAACGCTGTTCAGCCTTCAAGCCCGTGTTCATTACTCCTGTCACGAACATTAATTACCATTTAATCCCCATTTGATATATTCTTAAACCTCATATAAATACAGGAATAGGAATTACAGATGCGGAGTAGATAAATTACTTTCTACACGACACATTTACAGCATGTACTAGGCCACCTACATTATTTATAATATCTACGAATATCGTTAATAAAGTAAGAATCATAATTTATGTGAAATTTCCCCCAATATAAATACAATTCCTTTACATCGCCACAGGTAAAAAACAAATTGGACAAGTATTACGATTATGGTGTGAATATCACTTCACCAAAGTAAGAAATGAACATCATAAACATCACACTATCTTCAAGCTCCGTCGATACAGTTACAATTTAATTAATTGCTAGTTACAGTTATTACCTGGCATTTCCCGTATTTATTTACGCTCTGCTCCCGCCACCTGGGCACAATTGCCTCCGCTTCGACCGACAACGCATAAAAACGTGTCTCACACTGCGAATTTGCAGTCACGCAAATTTCAGACTAGGCTCGTTTTTGTATCGCGAAACGATTCCAAATTTTTCCTCTGTTTCTCAAAAGTGTTGGTTCATAATTTGTGTGGAATCGCTTCGTTGGTTCAAAAATTATGTGTTGTTATTGTGTTTGCGTAAACACAGACCCGTTTTATACCACAGCTGCCTAAGAATAAATGTTACTAACTTCTAGGGTATGTAAAGAGGTTGATGATGAAAAATGTGTGCTCTCGATGAAGTGGTGGAAGAAACTTTCATAGAACGAACCTTCATGTGATACTTTCCATTGATTCGAAGGCAAATCATCATGCATTGGTGTTCAGCAGGTACCTAAAATCTCATTAGCTGCGTAAAAAATGGCTTGCCGAACACCAGTGCATTAGAAGTTGCCAACAAGCATGAGGAAATGTCTAATGTGAAACTTCGTTTTATAAGGTGTCCATCTCTGGAAAACATGGAAAACAGGGGAAAAGTGAGATAATTTCAGCATTTGGAAAAGTGAGGGAACAATCAGGGTATTTGTAGAAGTAACATTGGTGGACAGGGAAAATGTTGCAAGAGGGTAGAAAAATTGAGAATATTCCTTAACAAATCGTTCAGCGTTATTTTTTGCTCAATTTCTATTTGTTTGAAACAATAATGTTAATTTATACTTTGTCATGGCAAAAACGAAATCAGCATTAATACTTTCTTTAAATGGTATTGAATTACTAATCTTATGAGGATAAAATGTAAAAATACACTAGAAAATCCGGAGTAGTCAGGGAAATTTGTTGCAGGAAAGGAGTGGTCATCCTCTTTTATGAAATTTCCAACTGCATGTCCATTGGCAAAATGTAATTATCTTCGACTTCCCAACATGCTCTAGAAGTTTGTAACATTTATTCTGAGACATTCTGTATAAAATGGATCTGTGTTTGACAATAACGTTTAAGTGACGAGTAAAGAAATAAATGTGTTCATTAGGAGCGAGGCCCAGATGATTTGACCTGCTTCTCCCGGGGGGGGGGATACGATTTCTATCAAAGTTTGTTTCAACACTTTTGAGATCCGAGAAAAAAGATGGTACCGTTTCGCGACCCGAAGAGATGGACGCGTTGAGGAGACATACGCACAGACCGCAGCCCCACGCCCTAACCCGCTGCCCCTGGGCCGGGCCTTGCAGGTGCCCACCCCACACCCCACGATGACGTCGGACGCCGCCGGCGGCACGGCGGCGCCCCGCCCGCGGCCACGCCCCCTCATGGAGACGCTGCTGGCGGCCAAGATGGAGGCGGCGGCGGCAGCCGCGGCGGCCGCCGCCTCCGCCGCCGCGTACGCCGCCCCGCCCTCGTCCCCCACGTCGCCGCCGCCGCTGCTGCTGCGCACGGACTCGGTGGACTCGACGTCGTCCTTGTCGTCCACCGCGAGCGACGTGTGCCGCTGCGACGACTGCCTGCTGGGCATCGCCGACCTGCACCTGGGGCTGGTGGAGGCGCTGGGGGGCGGGGCCCTCGCCGCCGGGGAGGCCGACGCGGACGCAGCCAGCGCCGCCGCCGCCGCGCCGCCGCCCACGAGGAAGGTAGGCGCCACCCACCCTCGCCCTCACCCTCACTCGCGGTGGCAGTGTGGATGTGGTTGGGATAGAAGTACGGCTGGTAGTAGCCTGTTTTGCCAATGGTTTTCCCGGGGTCCTGTTCGAAAGGTGTGTTTATATATATATATATATATATTGCGAGCCACTGTCGTGTGCGGTACAAGCCGTAAGGCCAGCACCCGACCTGAGACGTCTTGGGGGGGTGGTGAACACAATTCACCAGATGATCGACTAGCTCAGTATAGACGTCCCAGTGTGGACACAATAAATAAAAAAAATAGGGGGGGGGCAGGGTCGTGAAGATCGTTTATGGATTGGATGCAAAAATTACAAATAACTCGGGAGAGAATCACTTTTCACTAAATTCAGAATATATTCAAAAAATATTGGCTGCTTTGACAAATACATACAATGGCACATAAGAAAAAAATCAAATACAGAATACTCTTGACTGAAAAAAAAAACTAATAACACAATACACAATTTCCTACTTTCATCTACAACCCAATTGTTTAACAAACACACTTTCAGAAATTCGAAAGAATCGTTAAAATATTACTTTACAAAATTTGAAAGAAACACACATTGAAAATCAAAAATTAATACTTTTCCTTAACATTACTTTTACAACAAAAGGAAACTCTTTCTCTCTAAAATCCAGAGAATTACTATTATTATAATTATACTTTACACAAACTCTTAATCACTATATTACAATATTTGATCTTGAAATCCTTTTGAAAGAAAAGATTGATTCTGTTCTCACGTATTAGAAGTCGGAAACAAATGTACTTTTACTTTTCTTATCTTTAAGCGTGGTAAATCTGTTACCCTCCCTTTTTCTTTCTACGTGATAGATACAGAATGAGCTTTCTTATTAAACTGAATCACTCCTATCCCTACAAAACATTTTATTTGGAACGACCTTACTGTGTTCTCGGCCGCGTAGAGCAGTCCACTTTGCTTCCTTCTACACCTTCCACCGAGCTGCTTCGGCCTTGAAGCGTCGTGGCCTCGGGTTTGAGAACGCCGTTGCTCCTCAGAAATCGCCTTCTTCTTCTCGTTCAAGTTTTATATGCTTGAATACTCTCATATGTATTTTACTTTATTTTCGATTACAGTTAATGACCCACTGGATATTCAGAGTGAAAATGAATCCAGAGATCACCCCTTTTTATATGAACACCAACTTCAAGAGAGTATTTAAATATACGAAAAGCATGTGAGAGAGAGAAAAAAAAAACTGGAAAGAGAAATGAATGCAAGCTATTAATTACTGCCATCTATTCAAAACTCCACTCCTAATTCTTCCATTATAAATTCATAACGTTTCTTATTATCTTTCTTCTAAGATTATGTTTAAATCAATTTATAATAGAATAATTACCTCTTCTGGTCTTCTAGAAGAGTTTTCCTCAGAAAAAGTTGCAAATCTGAAATCCGCTGCAATGTCACTTCCTGGCGTACCGTTTTCCATACGTCCGCCCAGTTCAGCTGCTACCTTCAGAAAGAACTTTTTCTTTCATCCGACCTCCGGTCTCGCCCTTGGTATAAGGTGGCGGTCTCTCTTGTTCTAAATTCTAATTATCATTCCAAATATCCATCCGCGTTGGCGCGTTCAAAATATTCTTTTCCCTCGCTTTCTTAGGGCGATATGTGACACGTTTTCGGAATCTAAGAAAACGGGCGGTCACAATATATATATATATATATATATATATATATATATATATATAGTCACGTTAGTTAAAGTTTGGTTGTAGAAGTCATGTAATGGTCTTGATTCTCCTTCAGGTAATAAGCTGTTTTTTGTTACTTCGGCTGGTAGCAGGCTGGAGGAAGGTGGGCGCCACCCTCACCCCCCCCCCCTGGCTATAAGGATGTGGAAGATGTGCAATGCGCTTGGCAGATCCAACGACACTCGTTGGGAGTAGGCTGTTTCGGCGGGTAGACAGGTTGTTTTACCAACTTTTTGCAGGGACCCTTATCAGAAGGAATATATGTGTATAGGAAATAAAGAACTTAGAGTTTATAATGATATTTTAGTGTGTTTTACTAAAAAGTTTAGTACATTTGTCAAAATGATTCAGATAAATGAAAAATTATTTAATTTAAGAAAATTGATGGAGCTAAAAATCGAAATTGCCAAGTGTTTGGTTCTCTGCTTGGTTTCCTGTTTCGTTCCCGAGGTACCGAAACGACATTCTGTTCCGTTCTGTCTGAAATTAAGCCATATATATATATATATATATATATATATATATATATATATATATATATATATATATATATATATATTGCATCTTGTCGCCCGCATCATATTACACGTTGTCAATAAACATGTTGATGTGGAAGACTTACAAAGCTCTTGACTCTCCGAACAGCACTTGCTGGTGGTAGGCGGTTTTGCCGTTGTTTCAGAGAGTGGAAGGCTCTTTTATCGACTTTTGAAGGAACGTTTATTACAGAGAAGAGAGGATGGAGGGCAAATAGAAATGTTTTATTATGGAGGAAATGCAATGTTCTTGGCTGGCCGAAAACACACGGTTGTAGTAGATTGTTTCACAGATGTTTGATTGAGTAGAATGAGTCAGAATGAAATAGAATGAATCTTTATCGATAAGGATGTGATTATTATTGAAGAAATACAATGTTATACACAGATGGAACTACTCTCTTTCGCAGTAAGCTGTTTTGACGAAGGCTGTGGCTTAGTTGTCGACTATCATTCTGTGGTTGTCTTCGGTGGCTTTGTTAAGGACAAAGAGAGTGGCGCGAGAAATAGAAGGGGAACGAGGAAGGGAAGAGAAAAGGAAAGATCGAGAGAGGAAGAAGTGAATGTAGATGGCGCGGTCACCATCATCACAACCCCACCCCCAAGGAAAGTGCACTTTGCGACGCCCTCAACATTCTTGTTACAATTAAAGAGTATGGTGTGGACATACGTGGTTTTTATGGCCGCCATCACAACCCTACCGTGAAGGAAGGTGAACTTCACCAAGGACCAATAATATTCGGTACAATTTATTATTCACAGGTGTGGGTATTATTAAAAAAATCTAATGCATCATCTTCGGACATTCATACATCTGCGTAACTTACCACTTGTTAGCAAACGTTCCCTGCCCTTGGCTAAGTTCCTAGCTAATTCTTCTTATCTTTATGTGATTCTATGAAAACCCATTGCGGCTGCTGTCAGTTTCCTGCCTCTTGAGGATGGGCGGTTCTTTTTAGGTACACACAACACCCAAAACATTGAACAAAATAGAATATTCAGTTCGTTGTTAAAATTTCATTTTTTGATCAGTTAACTAAATATGCTCATTAATTCCATGAAAAATCGTTGATTATCTATATG